>OU343114.1:92846793-94046793 GCA_910594885.2 Bibio marci | reverse complement strand
GGGGAAAACCTAAATGTTCCAAATACCGAATAACTGAATTTAATTATTTTCTTAAACTATTGAACTTCCACTTTTTACAATTAATTTTTATAATGTGAAAAGGATAGATTATATGCAAACAATTGAAAAGTTACATTATCGACATATGGTCAAAATTTTCTTCGATTAATGCTAATTTCCCATAGTATCGTAACGTTTCTAAATTAACACTTGTCCTACCGCATGGTCCGTTACTAATTTCTTTCTTTTTTTTTTTTTGCATGCGACTCAATTTTACATAAACTGCGAGCCGGTGTACTACTGAGCGCGCCAAGAATTTTCCATACAACCATAAAAAAAAATAAAATATGTATTAATGGGAAAATATCATAATTTTCCATTTAATAAACTATTACACATTTCTTCACTATATATACATAACCTATAATATATTATATATGACGGAAAAACCATATGTTCGACGATGTTATATTGCTGAAAAATATATAAATGTTTGTGTTTGCGTGTTTGTATATGTCTAATAAAATTTTTAATAGTATATTATAATAAAAAAAAAGTAATAATAATATTATTAAGATATATTTAACAACGTTTTGGTATATTAAATAAGAAAGAAAAACGTATACTACTTATACCAATGTTATGTTATTTATTAGTATTATTATTGAAATTTGTCATAAAAAAATAACCTTGACAATCGTCATCGCGCTAGCTGCTGCTGCTGCTGATGCTACTGTCTATACTATAAATATGCATATGTATTTTATATACAGCATATATAGTAAAGTATACATTTTCACCTCGATAATATTCATAGTGCATCCAATCATATAATCCATACAAACAAAAACACATATAAATGAACGACACCACACAACATTCGAATATATAGTTTAAAATTTAAATTTTCTATTTTGATTTAGAAAAATGCAAAATAGAAAATTAATAATTTTGTTTCGTTTTTCTGTCTTTTCTTCAATTCATTATTCAGTTTATTAATTTGTTTAGTTTTTCCTATATACACATTAGACACATATACATGCATACAATTTTGTGGATATGAGGATATTGTGCATGTAAAATTATTTAATTGAGTATATATTAGAAGGATATCCATAAATATATAAGAGTAGATACCAAATATATATACAAAGTTATGTATATTAGTATTTGTCCGCATTGCATGACCTATTTAAAAAAAAAACGCATGCGTATATACAAAGAAAATTATCCAATTTTCATCATATGTATTGCCATATGATAATTTTTGTTGAAAATTTATTTGAATTTCCAATTTTCACAAAACTTTCTTTCAATAAATAAATAGAAAAATAAAACCCCCCAATGTAATAAATTAACAAAATATAACAAAGTGTTTTAAATCAAAACAATCGATATTAAACCTATATTATTGCAATCAAATTGTATACAATAAATTAGGAAAAGCCGGAAAATTTAGTTTTTCTTTTTATTGATTAAAGCTTTTTACATTCATTTTTAATACCATATGGTTTAAATCCATCATATAAATATACAAAATTGTTTAAATGGAAATTGTATATATTGTAGATGGAGCAATGGATATGAAGAGAAAAATAAAAACAGTAAATAATTACGTATACAAAGAGTGAGAAAAGCTTTTTTGTTTGGTTTTCTTTGCGCAGAAAAATAGATGAAAATGGTTTGTGAAAATAATGAAAATAGAATGCATTTATTATTGATGCATTTGCGCAATTAAATGTTAAATGTTATCGAAAAAAAAAAACAAAAAAATGTATAAATTTTGTTTACATAAAATTATATTTTCATTTAATTTATTAATTTATTTAATTTTCCGCATTTGAATATCGGTATTTATTTAAACAAAAAATATCGACGACACAATAATATCAAACATTTAAAATATACATTATTATTGTTTGCATATTTTATAATATTTACATATCGATAAATTTTTCTGTGCTGTTATATGACTATGGACTGGGTGACACTATTTATAAATACATATCAAATATATTAATTGCCTTTCAGATAACCTAAACTCTATAAAGTTATTGTGTATAATAACAGTCACTCGGTGAAGATATATAACAACTATTTTGGAGGTTTTAACATAACCGAGTTTGGAATAAATTTGGTTTTTCTTTTATAATATTCTGATGATCAATTTTGATCAATTTGTCTAAATATGCGTGGACTCTTTCTCGCGGTCCTACACGCATAAATGGCATATCATTGATTTAGATGATACACGTGAAGGTTGTCCAAAAACTGTGACAACATTAAAAATCATTCAAAAAATCTATGTCATATGATATTAGATGATGGGATATAAGTGCGTGAAATAGCTTCCGATATAGGTAGAACCATTAATTCTGTATATTGTTGTAACCTTTTGGATCGGTTGGATGTAAAAAATCGTGAGAAAAGACCTACTGTTTCAAAAGAAAACTGTATTTTCGTCAAGAAAATCCACAAAAGTGTTTTGACTATGGCAAAATTTAACAAAGTAAGTACGAACTATTCGAATGCATTCGGTGTATTCACCAGACTCGCATTATACAATACTATTTATCAAATCTGAAAAATTTTCTGGATTGAGAGAGTTTTACATATAAAGTGACAAAGATATTTTTTTGCCGTGCGGATGGAAATATTTTGTAGATATTTTGAAATCACACTTTTAAGCAATGGTATTTGGTATTGAATTATTGGAAAAATTTTAAAATAATTGCTTTTAAGTTTCAGGACATTTTTTAGTGCGAAATAATAAATGTAATTGTATATTATACAATGTTGGGTCGAGAATTTTTCAAACACTACTCGTATAAATATACAACTTTATTGTATGCCCTATATAAAATTTTGTTTAAACTTTATAAACTCATATGTTGGTTTTAGTAATAATTTTATATAGTGTGCAGCAGATAGGAGAAAATTAAATCGATATACCATAAACTGAAATTTAATACATATTTTTATTTTTTTTTTTTTTTCCGATACCCATTCCCATCCCAAGTACAATCAAATTAAATTTTAAATATTTACAATTTTTCATTAAATATTCTTTTGTATTTACGGTTTTTATTTAAAAATATATTTTTAATTTTAAAGAATATTCCATAATAAAATATTATTTATAGATTGCCCATCTCTCTGGCAATGTGTTGGTAATAGTCATACATACATCTATCTATTTTTGCAGTTGAGCAATAACTCTATATATCCTTAACAGCAATGCCATGCAAGGGGATGACTTTACACTTGTTTCTCAGTATATTGTTGATCTTTTTCGTAGCAATTAAAGTGAACAGCATTTGACGTCAAAGTTTATCGAGCCGTTTTTTCATATCTTCGTACGAATCAAAGCAGCAAATGTGTAACCCAACAATCTAGTGGTAATCGGAAGTAGTCAAGTCTGGTGAGTAAGCTATACACATATCTTGCGATGGAACATGTTCACCATAAGCTTCTCCAAACAATCAGAATGATTCAACAGCAATTTTTCTCAAATGAAACCAAAAAAAATTAATGCTGTGTGTCCCCGCGATTGTTATTTATTTGGCAAAAATTTCGACATATAAAACACTCAGGCAAAATAATACACAGACTCACTGCACATTGGTGCACAATATTTTTCTCAAATCGACATTTCATACTTGTACATCTGGTTTAGTTTGTATATAATAAGTGAAACAAGAAAATACATAAAAACAATTACAAATATTTTGTGTGATTTTTATTTTTGGAATATCATTTAAGTAATTAAAAATATTTAAATATAACAACATGAATATCAATAAAATAGAAAAATGTTTTTAGTAGATACTTTCCATAACTTATTAAAGTAAATATAATAAATACGTATACTCATATAAATTTTGAATATGTACGTAATAATATTAAATAAATATATAGAATAATACTTTAGTTTAATTTAATAATATATTATATATTTTATAGTTAGAATATATTGGGGCTATTTCCACCTATGTAGATATACGATAATGACGATAGTATGGTATCGACAACATATTTAATACATTATTTAAAAAAATATAAAAAAAAAATTAAAAAAAGGAAGAAGGAAAGGATTAATATTATGTATTTTATATGTATATATTATCTACAAGGATATAAATTAAAATATAAAATAATATATAATTTAAAGAGAACAAAAAAAGAACACGGAAAACTAAAATCCAAATATAACTTTAGTTACATATAAACACAGAGATATAACACATAAATACAGATAACTGATATGTGACGCGCAATGGAGTGTAATTAAAATATCTTGGAAATATTCCGTTATTTGTAGCATTAGGTTCATTCGAATTCTCATCCTTGTAAAGCCGTAATTTCATTAGATTATTTTTATTATAATTCAATACCAGAATGTTGGACAAATGGAATCATGTCTTTTTTATATCTCAGTGAGTATCATTAAAATTTATATGTAGGAAATAATTGTATTAACATTGTAAATGTTTAGACCTATTTCTGATTCTAAATTATCAGTTCATATGGCAGTAGTTATAGTGGTTATGTGGTGGCTGGATATTGATCGTTTTAGAACCTATCCAAAATAAAATATTACAACCTACAACAAACACACAACCATTTTTACAATTGTAATTTTATAACTAATAGTTTAATTAATTTATAATTTCGACAATCCGCAAATCAGCGAAATCTTTCAATGTAGGTAGAGCATGATATTGACTTAATAAATACGAGCTGTTATTATCGGCAGCATCAAGTTATACTTTCAATTGGATTCTTTTCCAAAAATTATTTGTTCGACTTGTAATTTTTTCAATCTGCTAATTCGCTAGAATTGTCTTCATTGTCAACATAAAAGTTAACAATTTATGATTTTACAACGATAATTTAGTAAATCTGTTTAGAATTAAAAGCATCTTTAGTTAATTATATGAATTTAACCGATTGGGACTATAGTGCTGCTATAAGTGATATTTAATGAAAATCTATAATTTTTAAACCCAAATACCCCCCAATTATTTTAGAAGTTGGAAATAAGTACAAAAGAGTGTATTTTATATTTACAAACATTTATGAAGTAAATGTATCTACAGCCTTGTGTTCGAAAAATAACCTGATTAAGAAAAAACTAATTTATTTTTATACAAAAATAGAAAACCCAATTCTGGTTATTTATTTAAATAGAAAATAAACGTAATGTTCATGCCAGTTGTTTTTCCAACAACTTCTCGATGTCGCACTCAAAAACTTGAATTTTCGATAGACCATTATTAATATCCACAAGAAATTTTAAGCATTTCAAGCATTTCGATAGCATTTTTAAAAACAGTTCGTCATACATTTTACGACTGACGCACTGTCACCTATATTGCGTTGTGTTTTGGCTTACACATATAAGACTATGTCATGAAACTGTAACAGTTCATGTGTTACCCGATCCATATAATAGAAAACCATTCAAGCTATTTTTCGGCCAGACACATGCATTATATTAAATATTTATAATAATAATAAAATAAAGGTACTTCCATTACAAATGAATGATTTGATTTTATAAATAAATATTATACACCAACACTTTTATCAATAAATACAATAATATACATAAATAGACCTATATTGAGGAGTGTGAAAATAACATGAACACGACACAATATTATATGGCATAGATATGAACAGATATGGTAAGGAAGAAGAAGAATATTACGATAGAAAATTGTATATATAGAAATTATTGTTGTTTTAAAAAATGGATAGATTTATTATTTACATAAACTATATTACGCCATCATAATCCAATACAATACATAGCTAGCTAGCTACTTGTTTTATATATAATATAAGTATTAGAAATGAATAATTAATATCTATATAATCTGTTATTAGAATTATGTCTAGCACCACTCTAGAATATTATAGAATTTATATATACAAGTTTATTATACTATTATTATATACAACTCTTATACGAGCATATCGCGATTGTTGATTTATATTCAGAAATGTTTACCTGTTGTTTGTCTTTCAGTTCGTTATATGTATACAAAATTATAATTTATTCAATCGACACAATTAGTTGGGGATGGTAAATGTTGTACAAGATATATGTACAAATATAATTATAAGTGTAATAGATTATAATATAAATAAAACAATATACTCGGCAACACGTTTTCCCAATAAATATATATGTCTTTGATTTGTAATTAATAATTTATAACTATATTGATGGTGGAAAATAATGTATTCAGAGATTTCTGCATGCTTAAACATTCATAATTCAATTGATAATATCATGGGCACCACTTATAACATTAATTCACCCAACAGAATATTGACTACCATTTCTTATCTTAAATGCCATAATATAATGATTCTTTTTTGAATTACATAACAAGGTTCGCTGAACAATGGATCCTATACACGCAACAATATCCAACGGAAAAGAATTAGGAAAATAATAGTAAGCGAAAGTGCAGAACTAATTATTAAAGCGGGATTGCATCCGAAAAAAGGTGCTACTATTTTTTAACAAATTTTTATTAGTTAGGTTTTTGATAACTTATTGAAACACTCATTGTATGTTGTGAATAAGAAAAAACCACTTAGAATTAGAAGTTAAAATTTTCATAGCATTATAATTGGTTTAAAGGAAATTCAAAGCTGATGACATTACCAAAAAAACGATTTTGAAATAAACTTTAATGACAATTGAATATGGATTAAACGTTTGACATCAACATATTTCATTGAATGTAAATTGATGTAAGAGACAAAATTAATATTGACAAAAAACAAGAAACATACTTTGTCTGTTATGTTACTCCGGTTCCGGTTACATTTGATCAGGGCAGTGCATATTTAATAGTACGCATAAGAATTTTTAGGTTAAAAATAAATTATATTTATTATTATAAAAGCATTTTTAACCAATGCAATTTAATTGTATATTGTTTGTTATTTGTTATGGTATAAATATAGTGTCACCGTTGAGAATAACCGCTAAACTTAAATCACTATATAATGATTATCGTATATTCTTGATCTTGATGCGGTGTAAAATCGATACAAAAAAATGATTTATATTTTATTTATACAATTTTCTCCAAAAATTGTGATACATAAAAATTATTACATTTGAAAAGAAATTATGATAATAAAATAATAAATAAATGCTTTTAATAATTCCAAAAAATTATTGTTCACACACGAACAAAACGCATAATACAAAATAATCTTTCGATATTTATCTATATAGTATTATTTTACATGTTATGTGCTCACGTGTACATAACAATTAAATCATATTTATAATGAATTTATCCTCTAAGGAGTGAAAATAATGTATTATTGAATTAATTCTGGATTATGATAAAAATTTGAAATTGAATATAAATTCGATTTCACTACATAGTTATTTTTACAAATTGGTACGTTTACACGAGAGGAAAAAATCTGTATTTTATTGTTGAATAGCATCTGAGACTACATTTTTTATTCGTGTAAAAGTAGCATAAGATGCGATAATATATTTTCCTTTTCAATGTTACAGGTATAATTTTCAAAATTTTAATTTTGTTGTAATAGTAAAGATTCAAAGGAATCAATCGGTATAACTTCAGTAAAACTTATATTGCAAGGACCTTACAAGAATTTGTATTTCAATTATACAAACTATTTACTATATGAAATTTGAAATAGAATCAAACAAATGAAATTGGATAAAGGATCTTTCAACTATACCAAACAAGGATATTTATTAAATTTGGCCATGTGGCACAATGTTTCAAGTGCTTAGAACTAATTAAAGACTAAGGAAGTGAAAAAGGTACGTTATATAAAATAAAGTGTCACACCAATTCAAGGATGCAGATTATTTCAAGAAACGTTACAAAGTATATTTCTTTTAAATTATACAAGCGATGCGGTACATAATTGAAGTAATTTACGAGAATATTTGTATTTTTTATATTATAGCAATTCAATTTAAAGTATAAATTTTGTTTCAACTGATGCATATTATTATAAATTGATCTACAATAATATCATGATTATTTTATTAGGAAAACATATAACCATCAAATAGTACGTGATCTTCGGTCTACCCTGCATTATTATGAACATAAAAGTGGTTACAGTTTTATTGACCATTATTTACTTATACTATAAATTAATTAATTTATTTATTGCAAAACTCTATATTCTTAATAGCTTTTGGATTTTGTATTACTGTTTTTTTATTTACATTGATTTTCATTGAAATTATAATATCCTATAGCACTCATAAATGTTATTATGTGTAATAAAAAATATTAAAATAACTTTGAAAATTGTTTTCCATTCAAAATTAATATCAAATGTATGTATTTCAATGAATGAAGAAACTATAGCGGAAAATGGTATGGAGATTATGGCCTATTTTTTTATAGACGGTTACATTTATTTATTTATTCACGCTGTATAAAAACCGTATATTATTTAGTGATTAAGTGTTTATTTTTGTAGAATTTTAAATACGCATTGACAGTATATAATTAATCAAAAAAAATACAATTATATTGGTAGAAAAATCATTTATAAAATTTGTATTAAATGGCCAAAGACGAAAGAGAGGCGACAGCTTACCCTAAATATGTATTCAAATATAATAGATAAATTATTACATATTGACAATATATATATTCTTACCCATTTTATCGGCTATATAAATAATAACTTAATCCTGTAAAATTGTTTATTAATACCCATATGTCCAACAACCCCCACCAAATTTAATAAGATAATGATTCTTCATTTCTATAACAAAAATAAATATCGACTTACCTGAAAAGAAAAGAAAAGAAAAATATTAAATAACATAATTAATTTTTTAAAAGACATTATTTAAATTTAATAAAATTTTCTTAAATCAATATTCAAATAATAGTATAAAACTCTGTTATAAAAATAGAGCTAAATATAAAAATGAAATTATAATTTAAATATAAATTCTTTATATACACCGTCCACTGTCCGGAAAAATAACCGCAATGAATTAAGAAAAAAAAGGAAATAAATTAATTTATTTTTAATTATATTCATAATATTGTCCTTCAATTGTAATATACATCGATTTGCAGACGTTTAACACTGTTGTTGAGTATGCGATCAAACGTGTTCCTTCATCACGGATAATCAAGGAAATTGAAAACAGTATCATATATTAATCGTCAACTGCATGGCTGTCGATATCCACCGATAGAACGAAAATAATGAATATACGACTTAGCAAACGATTCCTTATGCGCATTAAGGTAATATAAAACATTAACCGTTCCGCCGCTTAAAACAAATAACCAAATAAGAATTGTTTTGAGTTTTGAAATCATCACACTAGATTTTTTTGGTGAATCAATCAATTGTTATGTGAAACAAATTTTTAATTAATCTTTGATAAACTAATTTTTTCAATTAAAATCTCATAAATTGTTGATTTTGAAATACCAAATTCCTCACTTAAGATTTCTTACTATAGTATAGTGCTTTCTTTGGTAATCGTAGTTAATGACCGACCTTACACGTTAACCACTAATCAAACATTATCTCCACCGTCTTTAAATCGTAGATGATATAGTTATAAACTTGTGTTTTGTATAACTAATTATCACCATGGGCGATTTTAAGCAGGATTTCAAACGTTTCTTTTAGAATTTCTACCAATTTCCAAACAAATTCCAATGTTTGTTCTTTATATGTATTTTTTAAGCGACACACAAAAACTAAACGCATAAATCAAACAGTAGTCAATAGATGAATGATTCATGAAAGTCATTGCGATTGTTTTTTAGACAGACGGTATCTATACATACATAAATAGAATTATAATCCTATAGTCTAGAGCAATCTAATGTAAATATTATCATAAAGTGTAATTATGTGAAAAATTTTAGATATACAAAAATGAAATGAATTTAATTCGGGCAGATGTTTTCTCTGGAGAACTATAAAATCTATATATTTATTTTCAAATATAAGTACATAACGTATTTTTAATTTGATCATTATGTCTTAATTTATATCAATATTATTTTAATAAATAAATATAAATAACTACATTCAATTTATAATTAGACATAGAATATGTTAAAGACATAGACAATTTATTTTTATGGTTTTATTTTATAATATGTGCTTTCAAGTTAAATAAATAAATAAATAAATGTGCAGATAAAATCCATTGTTTTGTTTTGCAGAATTTTTATGATAATATAGATAATAATTTATTTTATATTGTATATTTGTGAACCACTGGGTTGTGGAGATAGAATAATATTGTATATAATAACAAAACAACATAAATATTATATGGAGCAGAATTGATTTACAACAATTGCGTTTTATTTCCTTTTTAATTTTTTTTTTTTCAACATTTTTGTTTGGCACATTTCCAAAATTCCCAATTTTCATCTTCTGCAATACCAATAACCAATTTATATTGTATTATTTATATATAAAGTTGCATTCGAAAATATACTGTCGTACATATATATTCATTGCATATACGAATAAGTTTAAGTGTATACATTTTTTATAGCGTTATCTATAGATAGTGGTTTTCCAAGGAAAATTAAATTGTATGTGGTCCTTATTTTATTATATATATATATAATATATAAACTACTACAAAGAAACAACAAACACACACACTCACACACACAAATTATTTAGGATAAAACTGCATATTAACTTATTTTTATTTTATATTTTATTATTTTATTTCATATCAACATGCAATTTTTGCATCAAAATATTCAAATAAATTATCCAAAAACTATATAGAGATTTGGTTTTAAAGGATAACGCGATTCATTATTTTTTATATAGAAAAAAAAGTATATAAAAATAATTTTAAAAGGATGAAAATATATCGCATAAATATAAAATTAAAAAACAAAGCAATTATAATTTATTTTTAGACTAAAAATATTTATTTTTTTGCATGCGACTGGTAACACAATTGAATTTTATATAGTCACAGACATTTGATGATTATTCAAGATCCATTTAAATTGAAAAGTAGCGTGCATAATCACGTTTGTCACTGGGTTTGAAATCGATGATAGCATTCATATGATTTGTGGAAGTACCATAAAATTTAATTAGAAAATTGCTCCGATTGTCTTTATAGTAGCAATGTGTTTTTTAAATATATTTGAACCGGAGGTCAACTGTGGTTCACCTGTTAAACATCTATAATATATATATATATTTTTTCGACGATTTAAGAGCTTTCATCAAAGTTCTAAAAACCACTCACGCGTGTAACATTGCTATCTTGTCGTTCCATTCCGGACCACTATAGCATTATTGATAATCGATTGCTTATATAGGTAGATTACAGCATTTGAAATTTTAGCAACTTGTAATATACGTTACGTTTATGTATTTACAGTATTCCAATTTGAACAAACCATTTCATACGATGATTTTCCTTCATCTGCTGTAACAATATAAATAAATAGAAATCAGTTAAAATCTGTTATTAAATACATCCAATTCACTGGCTAGCCGAAACTTGATATTAATTACTCAATATAAAAAAAAGTGGTATATCAAATATATATTTCATTCAGATATCAGTTCCTATTGACGTCAGAGTCCAAAGAGTGGAAACGCATAGCTTTAGCTATATATTAGAATGTAGAAAAGCAATATCGTATAGTATCAGCACTTTTTTATCCATCTACAAATATTTATACTATTTTCATGTATATGCAATAACAATAATAAAATATAAAATGAATTCATGAATATTAAATGTAATTAATTTATTTAATTTTTGTATCAATATTTCTGTTCCCTGAGAGAGAGAGAGTAAAAAGGGATACACAAATGCAATTATTAATATACAATAGTTAAACTTATTCCTTAAAATAATAATATATTATAATTAAGTGCTTTTGCGGTAATCATCACCAAATAGTACTTATTTAGCTTATGACAAGACCATATATTTAAGAACGGAAAAGTCACTGAATTATGACAAAAGGAAAACATATAACTTAGAGGTGCTAATGGTGGTAATGTATATTGTTCATCACCGACAATAGTCAGCATTTACACAAAAAGAAACAATTCAAGGAAATAAACACACATACATTAATTGTATATGTAATTGGTTAATATCTATTGAAGGGCATTCTACTTTCTACTACTAATTATCAAAAGTAAAAATTAAATTATCACAGATTGCCTGCTTGTGTTTATATTTTACATATTGGCGGTATACTATTAACGTATTGTTTTAAGAATTATATAATTGTACATTCATTCGTTCATCTTGTAACTTAATTTTCCTATTAATTTTCTTAATTTTCTTCTATTCCCTCGTAACAAATGGTAATCGATTTTATAAATAAATTTGCCAAGTTGCTATTGAACTGATCAACATTTTTTTCTCTAAGTCGATTTCCAAATGGGAAACGACGCAATGATTTTGAGTAATGTGTGTGTGTGTTATATATAAATTTGATGAAGACACCCGGTTTTCACAGTATTGTGGATATTGGAATAATTGCACTTTAATAATAATAAATTATATGTCTTTATTGAAATATAGATACTATAGTTTTATGAAAATAAATAATAAATTAAATTAAATTTTCAAACGAAAGTTTTTAATCACTGTTAATGTTGTAACATATACCTAAACGCTAATGTATATGTATATGGTAATAATATAAATTTAATTACAATTACAAACTAATTTGATTTATTGCTATTATTAGGTAACTATAGTTAATTTGCAAACATTATTTTTCTTATATACATAGGTTCTCTAAATAATAATGTGCTGTATTTAAATATAGTTTAACAATCACACGTATACACATGACACATAACATTACTATACATTATAATATTCGTGTGCACACCACAGACGATATAATATATTGTATATTGTTAGGAAAATTTACTTATAAAAATTTGATCGATTTTTTCTGTACGTGTTCACACACATTTGCATAAAATATTGGTGTATGGTGTATACAATTTATATATTAATATACAATAGAATGCGAATGCAAATGAATAAATATATTATATAACTATACTTGGTGTTAGTTGGTACTACACATATATACCATATATAGTGGGTGTACTATAAAAGTAATAGAGCAAGTGTGTAAAATAATATAAAAATAACAAAAAAAAACATGAATTACAAAAAAATAAACAAATGCGGTCGATGGAACACAAACATTTTAATTATTATTCAAAACATGAATAGTAGTTAGTACTTTAATATATATTTATAATACTATGTACACCACAAACTCTATGTGATTGTAAAGTACAATATATATATATACACCATAAATTTATTAAACATGTAACCAAATTAATTCAATTATTTATTCAGAGTTAGTGTTTCGAAATTTAATTTCAATATAGTTTTGTTGCCCACAGGACATTTTTCAGATGGCAAAATTCGAAGGAATTTAAATATAGTACAATATATATTGTGTGAATAGGAAAGTTAACTATAAAATACAACATTATAGTTTCAAAGTATTGAAAGAGGAAAACTAAACACATAGATATTTATACAGAAACTTACCGCAATCAACAAACAAAAATAGTTAAATTAGTTAAAATTCGCGTAAATAATAGACATTTTTCAAGAAAACTATGTTATATAAATACTTAGAAATAAAGGGTGTTTCAAGATTCTTTCGAGGATTAATCAATTTTTTAATGTTTCATAAAGTATACATGAATAGGATTATGTATGGATAGGGTAACGGGTAAATGGTAGCCACGGCTTTGTTTTCCATAAATGTGAATGAATTGCGTTTATACAATCGCTCAATTTCCTCCTTCAAGGAGTATAGGTGGTTATGGGTTTGTTGGAATAAACCATAGATTTCAAAAAACTTTAACAGAAAATGCTATAATTCGCATAATCGGGGTGTCCGATTGTGATCACCATGACGAGAAATATTACGATTCGGAAATTATTTATGTAGTAATTTAATTGTTTCTCGAGCTGTATTAACAACTATTGCCTGGCAAGCCACATTTATCGAGAACGGTCCTATGATACCACCAGCTTAAAATCAGCGTCAAACAGTGATACGTTGTTAAGGCATTAGTTTCTCAACAACCATTCGTGGATTTTCTGAACGCCAAATGCGACAAATTTGATGAATAACGCAGACGCAGCAAGATGAAAATGAGTCTAATAGCTGAAAATGATTTTATTTCAAAAATCAGCATCATATTAAGTGAATTTCGGCACACCCTTTATAACCACTTCTAATATATTGTACATAGAGTAAAGATAGAATTTATAATAATTTTAAAATATTTAAATTGTTACGTATTACGTATACATTAAAAATGATTTTGCATTATAAAATATGTAATCTCAAATATCATTAAATCAATTTTTTATTGTCAATACTCTACAATTATTTATACGATAATCCATAATCTGTCAGAATTTTACTTTATACAAAATATAAATCTATTTACACAAATATTTTTTTTATAAAATTAACATATTTATTATAAAACTGCTATCAAAATACTCTATTGATAGTCTATATATTTAGAGGACTTAAATTTATTATGTGCGATACATTTATATTTATATTTTAAAATATATATTACATGAAGTTAAAAGAAAATACACACAATTGAATTAAATAAGTGTTTGTATACTCGTTGTAGTAGAGCGATAGATTTTCTTTAAAAACATATCTATAAATATAACTTCTTTTGTAAGTAGTGCTCAATAATACTTTTAAGTTTTCAATTGAATTTTTGCATTTATATTGATAAACGAATGAAGTGAACATTATATAAATATTCGTATCGACTGACTGCGAGGATGATCTAATTTCAGATATAATATAATATATATATTTTCTGTTTTAATATAAGGTGGAAAATATGTATTAGAGAACAATACAAAAAATTAGATTTAGGAATTTGTACGATTCAGTATCAGACAAATACCCACTCATCGTTTCTTTTAAGGCAATTTGTCTATATGCATTTTTTCCTATACTCTCAACATAACAATAAAACTGAATCGATAGAAAAATTGCTTCTTTGTATTTCTAATTTTATTCGACATAAAAATTGTGTAATATTTTTAATTGTTTAGTACACACAGATACCACAAACATTTGCATACTTCTGTTGACCAGATTTGATTAAACCAGAACTGGTTAAAATTACAGCCAACAGCAGTTATAAAAAAAATGAAAAATGCATCTAATGCGAAATATAATTAAGCCATAGGGATTTGAATAACATCATCATCTATACAGTGGTACTTGTTCATGCGGAAACATCAATTCTACTCAATTCTCCGTTTTTATCTCTTTCATATATTATATGATTTATAAGGTATAGCAATATAATATATTATTTAAAAAAATATCCTTACAAGATCCTTGTTAAAATTTCCCAATCTTACCACACAACTTTTCATTTTCTTACATGTATGAGGTGCTAGCACAACTATAAATATACAAATTATTTTTATACGGTCATTGAAAATTCCTTGATCCTTGAAATAATATTACTATTCGGGCATAAATCCGTTTTAATATAACGTTCAAAATCCTGTACTCTGTATACTCCATTCCAGGCATAGTTTTTACTTTCCTGTCTAATGTATTTGTTCTATGAAACATTAAATTACCTTGTTTAATTCACCTTTTCATGAAATGCAATCCTTTTGCATCCAATATTAATATGATTATCGTATATAAAAGCGCTCAGAATGACAAATTTTACGGTAGTTAATACTTTTTGGATGACATTGTCAAAATAAAGAAACTGTGCAATAACGTAAATTTTTGTACATTTTGGAAAATTCAATATTACAATATAATTAGATAGCAGATACTTCACATATATTTGATAAATTTTCAGTCAAATTTATTTAATTATTTCAGTATTTTTAAATAATAAAATTTCCCTATTCGGGACAAAGTTTTATATATATTTTCCACATTAACGCGAGTATATCAGAATTATTGAATTATCACTTTATCTGATTTTAATGCTATATGTAAATTATAAATATATATTAACAAGTGCATATGTGGCATCGAACGAACATTTTAGGTAGAGTTTTAGGTAGTATTGTTCATAATGCACCTCTGCATACAGTTGACTATAAAATTTAAAGTATCTTCAAAGATATAACATAAACGAGGGCTGCTGATGCAAAATAAAGTGTTGTAAATGCGCGCGTCTTAAGATGAACGTGTCGAAAACTGAATTGCTAAATTTAGGAAACAGAAAATACATTGAAACACACTTTGTGGACTAAGGAAATCACACAGGGTGTATAAATTCTGAAGATAACGCCGTGTACAGAGTAATTTATGATGTGAAAAATAAATTGAAATTGGTAAATGTATGAGAAGTTTAGAATTTATTTTTGCACTATACTTACAATTTTATAGGCTTACGAGATCTACGTGGAATACCTTGTACTTGAATATACATTTTATTTTAATATAAATTATCCACTATAAAATTTAATCTACATAATTTTTCAGTAAATCATTAAACTTAAAAGTTTCAATATTATTAATCAAAAAATAATTTTTTGGTAACATAATTGAATAATTATGTAATAACTATAACAAAATCCACTTATGTTTTGAATTATTAAATGCATTTTCAATCCATGTAAAATTGTACACAAAAACTATTTTAAAACCATAAATAATACAAAAAATGTTTTATTAAAAATCATAATATTAACATTTTTTAATGAAAATATTTATGAATTAAACTTTTTAATTTATTCAATTTTTTAATGTATGCGGTATAAAATTCCATCCAACTATTGTACATTTTTTCGTTTTACTGATGTGTGACATAATATTCTCAATATTATTGTATTATTTTATTATTTGTATAAGGGAAACCGAGTGAAAAGAAAAATTTATTTTTAAATGAAAATAGAATGGAAAAACAAGTATATTTTATTTAAAATAAGTTGTGTTTTAGTTTTATATTATTTATAATATTAGTATTATTATAGTTTTATAAGATTAAATTTAAATAGGAAAAACACTGTTAAAAAAAAACTTTGTTGATATTATTAAAATATGAAAATAAACGATACACATGAGATTAAAATTCTAAAATTATGTTGATAAAATTGATTGGTATTTCTTTTTAGGAAAAAATAAATATTAAAGCGACAGACTTCTTATAGTTGAATCCGAACATTCAACTAAAATTTGTATACTTTTAATATCAATTATGTGGAACGCAGCTTTAGCTTTTACGATCATAATGTTAACATTAAGTACTAAATATTGTAGAATGCATAGAATTATGAAACTTTATAGTTTTTTGTGTTGACTTAAAAAAACATTAATGCGGTTCATGTTAAACTGGAAAAATTAGATTTGAAACATATTTTCAAGCAGTGTACATAATACAATTTATTTATATGAAAATATTGTTAGCATATATACACAAGTAACTAAATTGTATACATTGACGGACGCATAGTTATTGATTTAAATCCCATAACAAATAATATATGTATAACTACACCAGTACACCGACAAACAGCAATTACACCATTTACATGTCAAAACAAAGGCTTACAAATTATGTAATAAAATATTTTCATATATACAGAATATATGAGAAAGAAAAAATATGTGCATGCATAAAATGTTGTGTATATAAAATGTGTTCTTTTAATGGTGTGTTGCGTAATGTTACAGAGCACTTTCGACAGAATCAATTCCCTGATTAATTTTATAGATCGGTTTCTAATGAGTTAAATGGTACTTGATTATTAAATTACATGTATGTGTTAAGAAGTATTACATACGATTAAATTATGATTTTGTATGAAAATTTGAACTCTCCATAAGATATATTATGTGTGACCATTAAAAAAACATGTGTCTGCTTAATTAAAACATTTTCCAATATAGGGTTGGTTGGCGTAAGTATTACGATAAAAAAAGTGTATAACCGATAATGTAAAAATTAAAAATTATTTGACTATTTTTTGAATAATCGATCGTAACATATACCCGCTATATTATTATATTTTATTCTAAAAGAAAACTGAAAAATTCGCAACATTAAATTAAAACATGATTAAAATTATATTTCCTATCATCCAAAACATAATTTCCATTTAATTTAATTTAAATTTAACAATAAAGATTAAATATAATTTTTATGTAGTTTATGGTTTGTTCATTTAATACAATATAATTTCAAAATTTCACGTTAAAAAATTTTAAAACACAAGAAAAATTAAATACATGTACTTTTAAGGTATCGCTATTAATACAATTTTAAGGATAACATCGGTATCACTTTCGTAATATTATTTTTCAGAACGGCCGCCAACCTTTGTAAATAAATAATCAACATAATTATGTATGGTGGAGGAGCGACGATTCGACATCAAATATTTATTACGAAGTTCACTGAATATATGGTGTCAAATCTTGTCATAGTGTTTGTGCACGTAAAGCGTTTGTGTAAAAAAAAAAATACAGGACCTATATTGTGCGTTGCTGCACATTCAAATTTTAACAATTTAAGGGTAGGTACTACCCTGGCGGCGAGCCAAAAATGAAGTGAACATTTTGAAGAGCATAAAACGATGAAAATCCGTTACCGATTTGTTAATTTTCAATTTTTTAATGATATTGTATAGGTATTACGTAATCTGTAACAAATATCACATAGTTCACAAAAAAATTTTGCGCAAGTAGTTTCATATACGAATTGGAATTTTTGGAAACATGTTAGCATCTGCAGTCCTCGCATCATGCTTGAACAAAGCTTTTTTGCACACAAATGTTCACATGTCCATATAGGACGACACACTTTTAATCGCCTGTCGCCTAATATAATATAAAAGATTTTTTTTTATTATTTTTGGTGATATTAATTTGTAGTACTTTTTGTGCATCTTTAATGATTTCACGACCATGTTTAAATTCAGGTGTTTAAAATTGAAAAATTATTGTATTTGTAGGAATAAACTCCACATACAATTTATCCATTGCCTTTATTGCCGTTTTTTACATAGATTTTAATTGACGCACAATTTTCAATATTTTCCGTTTTAAAAATCACTGACACATCTATTGCTTTAAGTAGCTATTTTTTGTACAAATGAATTGACAGTCCGGAATGAAACCTCACATGTGAACTGTAGTAGATGAAAATTTAGTGTAAATATTACAATTCTTCTATTTAAACACTCCACTCCATTGCAGTCAAATCAATGTCTTCTTGTATATTATATAAATTTATAAGGTAGTTTACAACTTTAATAATGTAATAACTATATTTAAAAATACAAAACGTTCAATACATTTCAGAAATAAACTTAATCTTTCTCGCGTTAAAAACATTATTAAAGTTTGTAAATGTTTTATTTTTAAACAATTCGTATTATGGGAAATATTTTAAGTTTACAAATATGTGTCGGAATCATCCCATCTCTACCCTCTACCTATATATATATTTATAGAATGACGTTTTATTTTAACACATTTATTATTAAAATAAATATACCACGTGTACCGGTATCAAATGAGTGTTTTTTTGTGAAAATAAAACACTAATTTTAAATGGGAAAGTAAAAAATATTTTATTCAAAATGTTGGCCACTGTTTTCTATACATTTTGACCACCTTACTGGTAATTTTTGGATACCACGCCAATAGAATTGTTCGTCTTTTGAAGCAAACTAATCAGATACTCAATTTTCAAATTCTTCGTAGGAATCGAAGTGCTGGTCAGCCAATGCGTGTTCCATTGATGAAAACAAATGGTAGCCGGAAGGAGTCAAGTCTTGTGAATACGGCGGGTGGGGTAACAGCTTCCAGCCAAGAGCTTTGATTGTATCCTGAACCAGTTTTGCTTTGTGTGCAGGTGTATTGTCATGGAGTAAAATTACCTTGCCGTGTCTTCTGGCTCATTCTGATCGTTTTTCGATTAATGCATGGTTCAAATTGATCATTTGTTGTCGGTAGCGATCAGCAGTTTCAACAAAATCATCATTTTCTAGTTCAAAATTCGACATTTTTAACACGATGAAAAAATATGATGTTGTTTGTACAATGACCTGATGTATACTAAATATGTTTGACAGATGTTATAGCAACCAAACAAAAACAAAATTAAGGCTTGTTCACAACAAACACTTGATACCGGTACACCTGGTATATAAGTTTTTAATATTAATAATGACATATTTCATATATTATATAGCAGAAAAATAATTTATGTTATTAAGTGTGTAATATCTCGCAAAACGGGTAGTAATTGAGTTCATATTTAAATATTGTTATACATTTATTTTAATATTATGGACAATTAATTAAATTTTAACAGAAAATTAATCTTTACACATATATAATTAACAACGGATAATGCGTGCGTACATATTTATATAAATAATAAAAAAAGGAGCAAATATTTGTCTAAAAAAAGAAAATATTTTCCTTCTTGTTTTATTTCTATTTTTTTTTCTATTTTCATTTTAGATTTTATCTTAATTACAGTTAAAGTGATAATTTCCTGCATTTTCCTATATAAAATCGAAATTATGATAATCTCATACTACTACACCTTATATTCAGTAATATGGTATTTTAGAATATATTTTTTATATATTGTATTATTTATTATTATAATATAATAAGAAAATAATATTTGAACTAATTTCCACATTTTTTATATCAGATAGCTATAAATATTTCCGAATTTTCTATTATATATCCGGTCGTTATTGAGCTCGCCCTATATATAGCAAATACATACAGCACCACTAACAACGCACAATACATGTGTAAAAATTATTTTGTATAATATAAAAAAAATGTTCAATTTAATTTATTTATTACGCACGAAAATATAGGATATAATACAAATTACAATATAATAGTTATTAGAACTATTATGAGCTCCGACTATATAATTATACGCATACGATTATTATAGCAATAAAAATAGAATACTGTAAATGAAATTACACTAATTGTTTTGAGTATATAATATTTATGATGATTTAGTTAGATTTTAGATATACTATATCCTAGACACAGAGTCACACACAATCATATGTATATAATGTGGAAATTAAATCAGTTTCATATTCGATTTTATTATTTTGATTCTTTAATGAACTGATTAATACATAATTTTCTATTTATAATTACAATAACTCACAATTGTTATAACTATGATTTATCAATAATAAATTAATTACACTTTTTTGATTATAAATTATCATATGACATACGAATTGTTTTTATTATATGTTACATGATAATTTATTAAATGTTCATCGTTTACGAGATTCTGTGATGATATAATTTTGCTTCTTTCATTTAGTTACACCTTCAATTTATTATAGCACATTAAAGAAGTTATTTATTGTTTGTTTATTTCACACCAAAATATTCTACGGATTCAATTATTTCCGTATAATATTTACGTATTTTTTGCTCCACATATTGACAACAATTGTCAAAAGAGAACATATAGCTCGATATTAAGAATGTATAAGGTCCCTTCTAAACGATTCTACGAGTATTGATATAACAATAGTATCATCAGTCACGTATATCACGTATATATGGAGCATAAACTTGTGTTCTGTTGAATAGCCCTCCAGAAGGTAGATGGAGGGTCGAAAGACGGTGTTAAAAAATTCCTAAGTATTCGAAATTGTATAACATTACTAAATGTAATATTACTACAGATAAGTCCACAGTCAGAGAAACATGTTGGAGAAGGCTAAAACCTGATCTGAGTTTTAGTGCTACGCATAGTAAGTAAGTAAGTGCAATTACTTAATACTCAGCCATAATAATATAATTTAAACAAACCTTTAATTTTATATATTATATTAAAAAATATATATCAATAATCAATCAATATTAATTTATGCGCATTTATATAACTAATTCTAATATTGTACAATATATTATTAATAAAAATCATTTAAGTACATATTTTATTTATAGGTTTTTATATAATCACATTAATAAATTACAAAACGATAAATATTATTTGAAGTTGCGAGTGACGCGGCGTATGAGTGCGTATACATATATTTATTTATTGTGAGAATTACGTTCTTATAGAAATATAAATGCGTATGTTAAGATAGCAAATGCAAATGAATCAAGAAATAAATGATAATTTTGTTGGTATTGCATCTGATCCTGACCCATTTTTGTTTTATCAAAGCTACACATACATATTTTGGATAATAAAAACGGACAAATAAAATAGGTAGTTGTCAACAAACAATGCTGCAGTTATTGTGGTATATTTAATTAAGTAATTATACACGCACATGGTTGTTTAGTTCAACCAGTTCAACTCAATGTTTTCTGTGTGATTTCCTAAAATTAATTATAACTTTCATTGAATTTGCTCCAACAAAACGTAAAAATAACGAAATTGTTTTAAAAAATTATTAAACAATACTTTATTAATTTGTAGCTTTTGTAATCGTTTGATAAAATAATAGAATATAAAACGCCGATTATTTCTGTCTTCTATTTGTTTTATAAGATTTCATGAAGAAGTTAGGAAAATAAATAAAATATCTATTGGTTAGTTCTCTTATTAGTTTTCCATGTCTGACATTTATCGTTATAAAACAGGCAAATTGCGTATATCCATCGATCTTAGAGGAAACTGCCCATTATTTAAATAAACTTATGATTACAATAACTCGAGTAGTTAATGAATTGAAAATTTGAACTTAAGGTTTTTTTCAGATGAATATCTATATAGAAATGTTTTTACAGAATTTCCACTAATTCTCACCCCTTCCATATAAAATAAACATTTCCAATAAAGAACCATTTTTTCGATTATCATGTGAACTCTATAATGTTTTAATATATGTAAGTTCTAATGATTCCCATTCCTTCTTTGGTTTCCCATACAGCAACCATACATTATAAATAAAGTATTACATTTGTCCGATTATTTTCACTTTTTTGATTTAAGCACAATTTTATTGGTGGACATATAAATAACACTAACCTCCTAATTTCACAAGTAACATTTATTAGATTTTCTTTTATTTTTGTGCATTGGTTCTTTGTTGAGGTAAGTAGGTATACCACTACCACCACTCTGGCCTGGAATTTCCCATTGAAACTAAATAGAGTAATGAGTATCGCTTTTATCGCATAAATTTTGTATTATTGAACTTAAGTGTTGATTGATAATTTCTAAAGATTTGTGAAATTATATAACTGGCAATATTACCACTTCTTTCAGACCTTCGTATACTAGCCAAGTATTTCGAATAGAATTATTCGACAATCTTTTCTCAGATTATCTTGAAATGTTGAACCTAAGAATGTAATGATAAATTGCAAAGTTTCGTGGAAGTATATAGATGACACACTACCCTCACGCCATCCGAATAATGACCGACTGTTAAATGCAGGTTAGACTATTACTGCTAATATATGATTTCATTTAAAAATAATTATTGTATTTTGGTAATACATATGGAATTTGGAAGAATAATAATTAAACCAGTAAAGTAAATTTAACACAATGTCAATCTGTATAGGATTTGGTTTTTTAAACTATGATATGATGAAAAGTGATTGAGGAAGATTATACTTTTTCGAAAATTGCGACGTGAACAGTTGCATTTTATTTAATAATATATAAAATATAAAATATTGAGAAATTTAATTGTATATTTATGGATAAGATAATTATTAATTATAAATTAAATTAATTAAATTTTTTAGGTTAATATTATTAATGTTATAAATATATTGCACAAATCAAAAAAAAAAACATAGTCTTACGGTTCACTAAATCCGTCCGGTGTTTTTTCCTGTTGACGTTGTTCTTGTTTTTCTCTATCTAATGCTGCCTGTTTCAATCGATATTTCCGATTATCTTCGCCCAGGCCATAAAGACCAGCAACGGCTGCCATATTTTTATTTTTTTTTATTTTTTTTTATTAATTAATTAATTGATTACAATTTTTTTCTATTAATAATTTGATTATTTTTATTATTATTAACTATACGATAATAAATCATCACTAAATTTATATTTTTTTCTTGCACATTCATTATTTTCATTAAATCTATACATTTTCATTGAACAATTATTTTTAATTATTTTATATTTATTTTTTTCTCTGCTACGCTACGCAATATATTTTTATTTATTTTTTTTTATTGATGTTGATCACAGTTTGTTTATTTTTTATAATTATTTTGAATATTATTAATAATAATAATAATAATAATAATTTTTTGTGTACTAATTTATTTTCATTATTTTTTCTCACCGAATAATTTTAATAAATTAAAAATATAATATAATCACAGATACGTAACATCATAAGAGTGTGATAAACTTTGTTAGAATAGAAAATAGCGAGTAAGTTTGTGTACACAAAAAAAAATAAATATATATGGAAGAAAAGAAATTGATATTAATTATTGTTCACTTTTTATACATTTTTTTTTTCATGTATAATCGTACGAATTAAAAATATTTTACAAAATATATTATATAATTAAAAATATTTGTATAATCAAGAATAGCAAAGTTATTAAAATATAAAAAAAAATAGATCGAATACATTTTTTATTTTCAGTTATATATACGTTTAAGTTTCAGTCAATAACATACACTTTACAAGGAGCAAAAAAGGAAGGATAAAATAATTTATACATAAAAAACCACAAATTATAATACAGGCAAATGTTAACAAATTTTTGTGACCATCAGAAATGAAATTGTGAATTTTACAATTAAAATATAATATCATATAGATGGCTGAGTTGTGAAAACATCTATAAGTCTATGTTTTGCGAGATTGACGTAAATCATCTACCACTTTTTAAACACATACCGATTAATTAATAATTTGATTTACGATATACACTACACTTTTCTATTAGTTAAATTTTCAGATAGATATAGTATTCGATCATTCAATTAAGTATTCGAGATGGCGACAATATTTTATTATATAAATAAAATTCAATCAAGGACACCCAAAAATTTGGTAATAGTTGCGTTCATGTTTATTATGTGACGATATACGCAACAATAAAAAAAAAATAGTCATCAACAATATAGAAAAGAAACTTTTCGTTTGATATTTTATATAACAATTAAATATACTCCACATGCTGATACAATACGTAACTCGTGTGTATACTGCAAGATAAATTGTGCATATAAAAATTTGTATCGTAAAAGGTTTTTTTTTTTTCGTTTTTATAAAAATTTGTTCTATTTCCTTGTCGTTGTTGTTGTTGTTGTTGTTGATCTCATTCATACATACATATAATTCAAGTGGAATTAAAATTTTACATAATAAAACTTTTATTAATGAATTATATGATTTCAATTCGTTTCAATGCATTTTGTAGAAATAAAAAAATAAATAAATACATAATAAATAAAAACGACTTTATCCTTTTTCACAAAATTCATTATAAATATATTGTATGCACAAATAACATTGAATTATTTAAGTGTAGCATTTAATATATTGGTGCCATATAAAAAATATACAGGATATAACGCGATACACATAGAGTTGCACAGTGAAAATAATAGCAAATGTGATAATTGTTTTTTTTTTGTTTTGATAAATTTCACATAAAATCTACGCATTGTCACTTTCATTGACAAATTACTATGCGGACAAGTTTTCATTTTTCAATATTTAAACTCATCACTGTAAAGTTAAGATCAGCTCTAACTAAAACAATGGTCTTTACACCTAATATTGTATACAGTTTTGTATCTTAAATATATATTCAGTAGTAATTTCTATATGTAAATGCACATAACCGATGCCATAGCCGGCTAATGTAAAATTAATTATAACGAACTAATTAAAAAATAAATAAATTGTTATAAAAAATTAGCACCGGATGTGAGGGAGAGAAGTTAATCAGTGATATCGCGGCTGTTATGAGTAATGTACACCATATGTAACAGAGTAATGGTGTGAAGAACGTGACGTTTTCATATTAATTCTATTGAAAAGCTTATATGCTTTAAGGAATAATACCACAGATATTCAGTTTCGCTCGTTGAAAATATTTTGAATGAATTTAATATATCAGTGTCAAACTTAAATTGGACTCTTACCCAAAAGGCCAGTTCACAGAATTTTCAGTATAATGGTAAGACTCATAATATTATGTGCTTGTGTTGTGTTTACTTTACACTCTGAACCTATTTTCACTTTATACAGCGACTTGCAATTAATTTTTTTTATCAAATATCATTTAATTTACAATTGATTAAAAAATTCAATCAAACCATTGCAACCATTACAGAGTTGATTGAAAAAAAATGTACTTAAAATGTAAATATAGATGATATTGATAATTGATTAAGAAATGGTTTCAATCAAAATCGATAATAACAATATATAGTTAGCGATAAAATTAAAAATTACTTAATTTTTGTCAAAGTGAAATTATAATGAAAATATTTTAATTGAAATCACAAGAAAAAAATTAAATTTAAGACTGGGAATTTAATTTCCATGCTCTCTTGACGTTTAGAATCGGATATATTTTTAAAAAAAGATTGACATTGTGAAATTTAAAAAGCATTTTCAAAATTTAAGATTCAATTGTTATTATAATTAAGTAAAATATGATAGAAAAATCTTCAAAAATGAGCTAATTTCAATCACCAATAATTCTTTCTATATAATTTATAAAGTTCATTGTTTATTGAAATCATTTTCAATTGATTTTCAGTGAATTTTTGTTCACTTCATAATGATAGATTTTTAATCAAAATTCAATTTCACTCACGGTTGATTGGTTAGAGTGTGGCTTTCATTAATTACGGCCCAAGTAGCACGGTGTGACTATAGAAAAATGTCAGCAAATTTTGGGTGTTTGTGTTTCAAAAATAGTCAGTGATTAAAATTTCATATATTTTCTATACGAGACAAAAAAATTATTGGGTCGTAATGCGGAAAAGGTGTACTGCTACTGAGATTCATTAACCAATAAGCAAATATCTTTTTAAAATATTCGGTATTCGCTGCGGTTAATTTAAAAAAATTTATATTTTCAATTAAAATATATTGTCTTTAAACTATACAAATGTATATACTAAAAAAATATCATTTAATTATTTCTTGACCTTTTTTAATCCATATATTTTTTTTCTTCCATACACACACAGAACCATCGATACATTTTATGTGAATTATCATTTCAATTTTAAAGAATTTTGAAAAACAACTCTATATATTGTAAATTATATAAAAATAAATGTTTATTTGTTATGTTCTCATAGTTAGATATTGCATTGTATGTATACACAGACTCCAACTATAGTATATGTAGCTTAAAGAGACATATATATACAATTAATTACTATTTCAATTGGCAAACTGCCAAAAATTTGTGTTTAGTCAAATGGAAAATAAAAATAAAATAACAAAAAAAATTTAAAAAATAATTGACATAAGTTTGTCGCCAATGAAAACAATAATTTTTCATCATATTAAAATGTTAGAGAAGAAAAATGATAAATTATTGTTTATAGAATAAATGAAATATTTTGAACACATAATTTTATAGAGTTAAATACTATGTATGGCATACATTATAAATAAATGAATATTTGAAAAATTGAATTGGATCAAATGCATCGGAAGAAGATGTGATTTCTTATGGTTCTATTTATGGTATATAATAAAACATTTAGACAAAATGCAAAAATTTCACTTGATTAATAATTATTATATCTTTTCATATCCACAAAATTTGTATATATAAAATGTAATTTTATTGATATATGGTACAACTACTAAAATTGGGTAAAATAAAAACACCCGCAAAAAAAAATTATATAAATACCTATAAATAAATATAAAACAATAATATATGCGCATGTATTAGTGTTAAAAAATATATGATAAAAGAATAATAAAACAATATAAAGTCCTAAAGTCATATATATATAGAGATATAGACACCTTTAATATATATATAATATATGTAATTTAGTCGCGTATATTAGTGTGGTAGGTGTGTGTATGAACAATATATAAATATATATAAACAGAGTGTCCACGAGCGATATACATTCAATCAAAAGTGGGTGATAGGCGACATAATTCAAAGACGTAAATATACTGAAATTTTTCGATTTAGAGCTATATGTTTTCGAGGCACCCCGAAATTTATATCGGAAAGTCTAATCTTGAAAGTACTTATAGTACTACAAAAATTGTATGTTTACCTATTTTAAAGTAATATTGAACAATTAATTTTTTTTTTAATTTCATACTAAAATGAATATTATTTTAAGTTCCATAATGGCGAAACAAATTATTGCTTTTGCCAAAAAAAAAAGTGTTTTTCGCTATAAAATTATATGTAAAATGATTCCGTGATGGAATCCACATAAATATACCGTTCGTGGACACCCTGCCTACATAATAGAAAAATAAATAAAAATAAATAAAGTTACTGAACCATAGATAAATATATTTAAAACACAAAAGGTTTTCCACATAATTTTCTATTTTTTTTTCCATTCTTTCGTTTTTCCATCATCATTTTTTTTTCATTATTATAATAATACATTTTTTCATTTTTTCGGCCTGCTACCGGCAAATTTTTGTTTTGGGCTATATATGTTACCAGGCAACATTGTTGATATATTTATTATTCATTATATTAAACTAGAGAGGTTGTTTTTAATATCGATGTACATATAATAGAAAAAAAGTTAAACTTTTTTCATTAATGACACATAAACGAAATCACCTTTTTTTTCATTCTCAATGTATTTATAAATATCAACATAAATACATCAATAAAAGAAAATTGTTTAAAATATATTTTTATATAATAATAATGAGCATATTATATTATATCACACAATACACAATCATATTTGTACAAGTTTATTTAATTATTTTATTATGTCCATACGCATATGAACGAGAATAATAATAATAAAATAAACCTATTTATAGAAGAAATATATTTATTTAGAATTTTATTTTTTGATTGAATTATCTGATTATATACAATTAGAGATGATGATGATGAACAAACAACACGGTATTTTTTTCAAAAGATACTTTATTGCAAAAATAACTTTCCATCTATACATTGTCTTATATGACACATATTAATTTTTAAATTATTCAAATATATATAGAACACCACTGAATTATAAGTAATCGTTATTTAAAAACATTGATATAGTTTTATCAGCGGTGTGTGCGGTGCAAATATAGACGAAGTGTGAACAATAAATTAATATATTGATTTGAATATATGCGAAAAATAATCAAAATGACTTCAGTAAGATAAGCCACATGGAACTTAGTACATACTACGAAAAAAAAAACAACTAATGGCTAGAAATTCATCATTTCAAAGATATCATCAAGTCGGAAAAAGTGACGATAATTTCTTAAAATCTATTGAAACATAATAAAACATGATGTTTTCATTATACGAACCAAGAACTATATATAGGCGTCAAAGTGCTGATAAGCGATCACCATATGAAAGAAACCCGAAAAAATCTATTTGTATGAAGTCAAAAATCAAAATAATTTTCGATTCTAAATGTATAATATCCGCACAAGGATTTTGTTCCCAGTGGTACACAAAGGTTAATGCTTTACATTACAACCAGTGGCGAAGCGTAAAAAAATGTTTTCAAATTATAATTTCACTATATTTTTCTGGTAGACGAGTTAAATAAAAAATTCAAATGTATCCTTACTAATTTTTCTGGAAAATCGACTTTTAAGAATTATCATCTTTTTGAATTACGGGCCATATTTTTAATGGATTTCCAGTTTTGTATAGAGAATTGCAAATTATAATTAATTTTTAATCTATCATAGAAGAGATTTTTAAAATCAATTCACACATTTAAAATTACCACAAATTTCTATAAATTTTCTCTGCCATCGATTAGAAAATCGGTTATATCTTTTGAAGGAGTGAATCGAATTTAAAAATCTCTTCTATGAAACATTGGAAATTGATTATAATTTGCAAAAATTGTAATCCGATAAAACTATTGCCCGTAATTAAATAAGATGAAATTCATAAAAGTTGATTTTACGGAAAATTTTTTTCGGTGAACATCCAAATTTTTTTTCTTAATTGAGTTTAATTTCGACCGGGGTGAAAGATAAATATAACGATATTGAAAACTGAATGCTATTTCTCAGCCTTCGCCATCAGTGGAATCTTTGGTAATTCGTTCACGATTATTTCACCATAATGCACTTTCTATATTGATTTTCGTTTTTAAACCAATTTGATTCATAAAATTTTGTTAAAGCATACAATATAATTTTATTTTAAACATGGAGTAGAAATGCTGATTCATGTATGAAGGACCCCAAAAGGATATTGTTTGTAATTGAGCATTCTATAGCTATAATATATGAAATAGAATTTCAAGGTGAGTTTTTTAATCTATATGACACCTCATATAAAATAGAATCAAACTTGGAATTAAGTAGAATTAATGTTTGAACAATTATAATGACTCACATTATATGAACTATAAATAAAATTAATATTAAATTTATTTACGCAACATTTTCAAGATTTTACAATGATAATTGTATTTTATTTATGATAGGCATGCGACATAGCTCATATACAAAAGAAAATTAAACAATAAATTGTATTGAACTGAAATTTCAACAGATCAACAGTATTTCAAAGACTTTATAAGGAGGATTTAATTTGAATATTGGCGGGGATATTTCGATTTAATTTCTTGTTTAGCTCTATTTCGCATGAAGTGTCTCATACACAATTTAAAATAATATCCTTGAAAGGTCCTTGTAATGTCCTCAATCTTAGAACCGTCAATTCTACTTTATTGTTAATTCTTATTTATTTGTCTAGACATTTGTAAAAAGGTGTGTGCGCTCTGCTTATTCTGTACATTAGACTACACGCCACTGATACACATACGTACTATACATATTATTTACATTTAATAAACCATTTATACATACTGAAAATTGTAAATTATCGTCTTTTGTTGTCACATTGAATTATGTTATTTTAGGTCAATGCACATAAGGACACACATTTTAAATATGTTAAAAATATTTGTATTAAATTAACTATGCATAAATAGTACAGTATTAATTTACAACATATGTAGGCATTTAGAAGAGGAAATTCTATACATGTATTTATAGATTGTTTCGAAAGAGAATTGTATTTATTTGCTATGAATATACATTAGAAAATTACACTTGTGTTTTAAAAATTAATTTATAAGTATGCACAGTGGTTTGGTTGTCACATGGAATTAATTAAATATTATATTTACTGTATTTGTATAGAAAATTAACCGGTCGTTAAGGCAACGACGTTACACAAATCACACAGAATTCGAAAAATTAATTATATTTATTTGAACAAAGAAGTTATAATGATTAGCAAAGTAAAACAAAAGTTGTTATGGTAAACCCTGCTGCCTACGCAAATAATCACTTTGCAGCGATCATAAAAACAAAACGAAAACTTGTATTTATACTAGGCAATCTGTTTATATCAATTTCGCTAATCGAGTGCCACATAAAAACACAGCCATAAGTAATCAAATTGAATTCCAGAAACAAATAGCTTTATTTGACAAACAAAATAATTGATATCCAACTGGAAAACCGATGTGGATGCATATGCAAAAATCCGATTGATATAAAAAAAAAACTTTCAGCTATTGCGAAACATTGCATCCACAAATGTAAAAGAGATATTCATATGGGTAATGAAAGGTCATAAATGTGGTCGATGAATTAAGACGACACGCTATGAAAATCGTCTTCCACAACATGTAAATATACGGACGATAAAATATTACGATCAACGGAAGAGCGCATTCTTACACTCCGATTTTGATGAGATTTGTCCAATTTTTTATAGATTAAATTTAAAATGGCGGGTAAAACAATTTGTAATTATATTTGAATCATAAATTGATTCTAATTTAAATCGTGATTCCATTAAACAGTTTCCTATGTTTAATAATTAATTTAATAACAATTAATTAAGCAACTAATAATTACTACATTATAAATATATTGATTATTTTTTCAAATTCTACAATTCTAATTTCAACGTATTCGAGTGTATGGTGCGGGGACCTTCCCATCTAAGCCAATGGTATCACGTTAGAAGAGGTAAAAAAAATCCTTTTAAATTTATGTAAAACAATAATGGCCAACAAAAAAAATGCCAGTACAGATCGAGTAGTGTATGGTATGTCAAAAAAATTGTAAGGAAATAAATTTTTAAAATTATGTGTTATTACCTCTAGTAACAAGTTGTCCGTCCTTTGAGAAATGAGGAAAATTTCTGTGGAAAAAATCCACATGGAAAAGATATTTTGAAATTTGTCCAAAGAATTTTCATAGATTTAATATAATAGTATTTTATTTAGATCAATTGAAATATATTTGGATTGTCAGGGTTATAAATATATGTTCAAAATATATCCCCGTCGTATTGTATATTCATAATTCATTTCACCAATTATCCAAGACAGTGATTCAAATTTTATATATTTCGCTTATCTAACGATATAATCCTCACTTTTCGTCATAAGAAAATTTATTCTGCTAATACAGACCATTCACGGGTATTATTTGCCAAAATACATGGACAATCCAAAGATATATCAAAATTCGTGGTTCTGCTCACAAAAAATATGAATAGAAATGGCTGTGGAATAATAGCAACGAGAAATAATTTTAAGAAGATCCAGTAGAAAATTATATAAATTTAAGAACATTTTTTTAATAAAAATCCATCGACAAGGTTGTACTCATCATATAAAATTCCAACGGACATCCATAAGAAATCCATAGAGATTCCCTCGGATTGAAACGACTGACTACTACTACATATAATGCCGAAATTTTACGGACAAACTACGGACAGTTTTACTATAGGCTACTATATATAAGGGTTCTTATTACATTATACAATTAACTCAAATATTATATTTGATTACTGGTGGAATACATATTTTACAAACAATACGAATCCCGATATTAGGAAGTCAAAAAAAAAAAAAAGATTGATCATTTTAAAATTTGGTGGGATCAGAAAGGTGTGGTGTATAACGGGCTGTTAAAACCAAATTGAACGAAAAACGATCATTGATAGCTCGAAAACACCACAAAGTTTTATTTCACGATGACAATGCCAGACCACATCGTGCAAACATCGTTACGCTTTCGAAATGCTGAAGAATTGCGAAAATGGGTCGATGAATGGATTGAGACAAAAGTTGAGGAGTTCTTCAAACGAGGAATCAACAAACTTCCCAAAAGATGGGAAGAAGTCATAGCTAACGATGGGCAATATATTGGTTGATGTACTCAATCATTTTGTTATACAAATAAATGCCATTTTCAAGCCAAAAAATCGACATTATTAATGCAAGGTCCTAATACAATAAAAAAAAAAAAGTTTTTTATACACAAAAAAATATTTCGAGAAAATAATTCAATAAATAAATATTTCTAAACAAACAATAATAATAAATACCAAAAATTCATTAAAAAAAATATATAAAAATACAACAAAAACCAAACGTCGCGTATTATTATTTCTAATTATAAAGAATTGGCGAAAGGAAATTGTATTATTATACAATTCTTTACAAAAATTTTCCAAATATATATATGCATAGTTTTGTATGTATGCGTTTCCAATTATATATACAAGAAATATATTATTAGATAGGTCAGTCTTCTCTCAACTCATTGTATGTAGAGTATCTTGTTTATAAAACATAGGAATATATTAAATATTTTCGTATAAAAATATAAAAATAACCAAAAAAAACTGTTTAAAATTTATTGATTTTTTCCTTTTTTTCGCACTCAATACAACAAACAACAAACAACTACACAAACACCCTATAAAAATAAAAAATGTAATTAAGGATATTTAAAAGGAAAAACCGCACTTATTTGTTATGTATATTCTATACACTATATATTCATATATAAATACACTCTCTCTCTCTACTCCGTACATATGTAGATTTTATTAATTAATTTATATTTCACATTCATATTGTATATATCTATATCATAGACCAAATAATACACAAGTATATTCATATAAATATAATATGTTCTCAATTTTCTATTGTTAAAACATTCTATAATACATATTAAACACATCTATATATCTATATAGACTACTGTTGTTCACCTTTGCTATAGATACGTATAAAAACATATTGTGTTAATGTCAATTTTTTTTTTTATATATAAATTTTTACACTATTCCCTAAGGATATATAGAAAAATATATATATAAATAAATATACTGACGACACTATAACCATATGCACAACCACATACATATATATATATATATATAGTCATGTTTTATTGTGTATATACATTATCATGTGTCGCATCATAAAATCATTTACTATATGTATATGCAATGTGTTTAGAGTACAGTACAGAGTATATATATAAATAATATATATAGATTAAACTTATAATAAATATTAAAAAAAAAAAAACGGTGTGCAAAGGAGTGTTTTTGATATATCAACACTTATTTATTTTTTTTTTTTTGTATTGTATAAGTGAAATTAACGTCCTTTTTAATTTCTTATACAAATTAACATCCAATATATTTCTTTTATAATTTTTAATTGTATACTAAATTAGATATAATTTAAAGAAATTATGGTATACATATAAAATACATAGAAAATTATCAAAATAAAAATTTAATTAATTTAATGTTAATGTTGTTTTAATTAAATAAAATAAAAAAAAAAAAAAACATCAAACATTGATTATATTGTAGTTAAATGTGATTCATTCATTTATTTCTTTAACTATATAAACATTATAATATGTATGTTAATAGTGTGGCTGTGTATACGTATATACAACACAAACAACAACAACAACAACAACAACAACAATATAAATATATGTTAAACTAAATACATTTATAGTAGTATTGATTGGCGCGCGTTACACGATTTCCTTTTTCCTTTTTTTCCTTTTGATTTTTTTTTTTTAATTTTGTATATAACAAATACATTAACATATGTATTATTTCCACATTTACGTTATTTTATTATAAATGTTTCATTTTTATTATTAAATATATTTAGGTAAAAGTTGTATATACAATACAATATATATAATAATAATAATAATAATAATGAATCTTATACACATTTTTGAAATCATTCGAATACAAGTGTTGAGTAAAAAAAAAACGAAATAATGAAAATAAATAAATAAATATAAAATTATTCTGTGGTATAAAATATATAGTTGCTGAAGTCAATTTTAAATACACAAATGTTGCATTGCAGATAAGCATTTTCTATATCTATCTATCTATTTATATATAGTATAGTATACTATACTATACTATACTATACTAGGTGTATATATATATACAATATATAACATCAATAATTAACATTATTTAAAAAACATAAGTCACACACACACACACACACAAATACACATATATATATTGTCGCACCAATTATTATTATTATTATTATTATTATTATTTTAATATAGTGTAACGAAAAAATAGTTAAAATACTGTGTTATCCACAATTATTATATTTAAAAAAATTATGAAATTATATTATTATATTATTAACAACCGTTAATCATCACATAGTAATTGATTAAAAAAAAATAATATGTATATATTAACTATACGAACTAATGAACTACACGTATGAATTAAAATAATATATATATATATGTTAAATAGAAAATTGTATAGTAACAAAACCATAGGTTACCGAAACGCGTCCTTTTAATTGATGGGTGCTTTATCCATCGCGGCGGCGGCGGCGGCGACGACGGTTAGTATATTATTATTTGACTAAATTTAAAAAAAAAAATAAACAAAAAAAACTGTATCTTATAATATAAATACGTAATATTTTCCCCATCTTTCGCGTACCGAATCAAAAATAAATAAATAAATAAATAAATAAATAAATAATAATAATAATAATAATAATAATAATAATAATAACTAACTAAATTATATCGACTATTGCCAGCAATGGTTTGACTGAAACAAAATCATATAGAATTTCATATAGAACCAACAATATATATATATATACGTGTGTGTATATATATATATGGGGAACCTTTTCTGTTCTAATATACATACAATATACAATATATATCCAAAATATGTATCACACACAACGCAGTGCTACACACATATAATATATATATATACGTGAAATAAAAAATATATATGTTGTTATTATTGTATACCTATACCGTTATCGTTATAAAGGGGTAGATGTAGATTAACTATTGAAATAACCATATTATTTATAAAAAAAAAAAAAAGAAAACGTTAAAAAAAAAAAACCAAAAAGGAGGAAAAAAAGCATTTTCATATATGTGTGCTTTTTTCAGGGGATATATAGTAGGTAAAAGTTTCCACATATATATATATCCTTATTATATATCTAATCCATATCCATATATATATTTATATATATATATATATATGTGTGTGTGTAACAAAGAATGCGATGAAAAACGTTTAATGAAACACGCGCGTCGAACATAACCGACGATAGAAGACGATTTTCCGGTGGAAAGTCTGCATATTGGAAAATATTATCTGCATATTTTTATATACTTTTATTTAGGAAAATTGATATATATATATGTATGCATGTATTGTTTATATGTATATGGATACTGTATATACACACACACACACACACACATATTATAGTTAAAAAGGAGAGGTAAAGGATACATGTATATAATATTTACTTGTATATATATATATATATATTGTAGTGTATATATAAGGATATATGAGTACCTACATGCACGTAATTGTTGTGTGCATTATACATAATATTTTAGATATACCATATATAGTTCAATACATAATATATTTATATTTAATGTTGTATGTTGTAGAAATAGTAAAAAAAAAATTATGTTATTCTGTATTTATTATAAACCCCACGTAACATTGTTAAAACGATTAGTCCGCATAATTTGTGGAAATGTGTGCTATAGGACTGTAAAATTAGAAGAATCTTGTTTAGTGACATAGTAATTTTGTTATGTTTTATATTGTCAATAGACAATAGTATTTGGTTTTTTTAATTGTATATAACTAATGTAATAAATATTGCTGGCCAAGAGTGTTACTAATTACTATACATATATACAACAATTTGTAATAATTCCATAAACTAAATAACTATATTATAAAACATTTCAATATTCTAACATCAACGTCATGGAGCTAATTTTTTAAATAAAAATTTCGACTGCAATACATTCATAAATATTGTTTTTATTAAAGTATTAAATGTACATTTTATACAATGTATTTCTATATGATTTGTGACAAATATGGTAATAGGACTTTGTAAATTTTATATTATAAATGACGTACGTTGCATTAGTTGTATTACTGCACCAAAAATTTACCCCCCCAATAAGCAAATCAAATACGAATGCGAATTAAATAGATATAAGCATTATATTAGACGCACATAAACATGTACGATTCCGAATGAAAACACAATTCTATATTTCATATTTTCATTAGCCCTTTTGACACAATGTAAATTGCTAATAAATTAACATGTGCAAAATTTCCAATAACGACATTAACATCCTAGCATATTTTGTTTTCGATTAGTTTAAGCATTCGCAATTCCATTCCGAATACTGTTTAGGCCATAGGTACATATAGGAAATGTTAGAAATGAAATGTCTTTAGTTCTTAAGTTTATAATGGCTAATTGTTATAAAATGTAATGTGGTACTATATGGGAATAATTTTTTCTTAATTCTCGCAATGGAACTGTTACTTTTCCATTGCGGGAATTATGAATATTATATAAGAAGACATATTTTATTTTATGATTGATCAATTGCATTATGTTTAAACAGAGCACATACATGAAAAAAAAATGTGCATAAAAGTTAAATAAAAATACATTGATGTACTGTATCAGATTCAACAACATGTAATCGCACACATGATGCAGAAATGGTTTAAAAGGTAATGTCGGCACGGGCGAGCCATATAGAATATTTGTTCCAAGAACTAAATTGTGAGAATTCAAACATATTCAATTTGATCTCCACGCAGAAAGTACAGAAATAAAACCATTACAATTGAATAAATGAAAGATAGTAAAGTGTCATCAGTAAGTTCTTGCATAATCAATTCCATAATAATTATACTAATTTATACTATACTGTATAACAATTTTCGCAGGAAAACAAAAGTTACATTATACTGAGTAGCTGGTCACAATGGCATAATGAAACATTAAGCACCGGACAGTCTAGTATAAGGAAGGGATCAACAAACACACTTCAAAGGTACGAAAAATTTCTGTGGATTATAAGAAACTGTATTATACAGAAAAAACTAAAATTACAACCTAAGATGGAATGAACTAAAATATGGAACAAACATTCAGATTTTAACAAATTCAAAAAACTAATGGGTGATTCAATCTAAAAAGATCAAAGATTTGTCTAAAAATTCAAAGAAATAGCTTTAGGATTCTTACACGAATACAAAAAACATCGGTCTAAAGACGAATTATTAATATAGAATTAGCGAATCTGCCTAAAAAAAACCCCAGGAACATCTATTTATAATTCTTAAATGCAAATAAAGAAATATCTTGGGATCTTATTACTTGTGTAATCTACGTCATATCCTTAATTTCATCAAGAATTCGTTTATTGTATATCTTTGAAAATATGTTGTCGCAAAGATTAACAATGTGTCTACACACATCAATTCACTCGTATAGGAAAAAATAATGAAATTAAGGAAATAAGTATGTGTCGATAAATATAAATCAATTATGTAATTTATGTTTAGTTCTGCGGAGTATTTACCAAAATTTACAGGATAATAATGAATATTATGGTTGATGCCATAAGCACCATTTGGAATAACTTAATACACTAGTGGCGAAGTCTGCGAAATAGCATTGACTTTTCAATATCGCTATATTTTTCTTATAACCCCGAGGTTAAATTAAACTAAATTATGAAAAAAAATCTGGGTGTTCACCGAATTAAATTTTCCGGAAAATCAAATTTTATGAATTATCATCTTTTTTAATTACGGGTGATAATTTTAACGGATTTTCATTTTTACTTACAGCATTGTAAATTATAATCAATTTCCAATTTTTAAAATCGTTTCACACGTTCAAAAGATATGACCGATTTTCCAATCGATGGCAGAAAAAATTTCAAGAAATTTGTGGTACTGTATAAAGTTGACAACTGAATGGTACAAAAAATTGATTCAGTACCATTATTTCATACAAAATTGAAATGACATCAAATGGTAAATTGGTTATATCTTTTGAATGTGTGAATCGATTTTAAAAAAACTGTTCTATGAAAGATTGGAAATTGATTATAATTTGCAATTCTATGTATACAAAATTGAACATCCGTTAAAACTATGACCCGTAATTAATTCAGTCGATTTTCCGCAAAATTTTGTAAGTAGATTTTCCAATTATTTTTCCATAATGTAGTCACTGTCAACTCGTCTACCAGAAAAATATAGTTATATATTGCAATATGAAAACATGTTTACATGCGTCGCCACCGTAATACACACCAGTAAGTTGTTTGTTCCGTAAAACATTCAAGCTCGCATCTGTTAAAAGTAAAATCATAATGTGGTCTCGGCTCTGTACGTATAGAGTTTTTATTATATGCATACAAATAATATTGGCATAATATTGGCAATTCGAAAATATATTATATTTATTATTTAGTGCATATTACCCGAGTATATTTATATTTTGATATATTATAATATTTACACGTAAAAACCTATCAACATAAAAATTCATATACGTGTGTGTGTGTGTGTGTTTGTACTAGTGTATACATAACCATAAATATTTCCACATATATCTATTTATTTATCGTTATATCTTGACTTAAAAATAACAAAATAAAGTAAAAAATATAAAATAAAATAAAAAAAAAACTCATAAAAAGGAAGCTCTGAAAATCAATTGAAATGATGCAATGCGTAAAAAAGAGGTCAGCCAAAAATATGGTAGGTCGCGTCTATACTTTATATTATATATAATTATAATGTGCAAAATATATATGAAATGAATGTTGTTATACTCATTAACTTTAAGGACAAATAATAAATAATTTATTTTTGAAACATTATTAATATAATGTTATTTATAAAATACAAGCAGTTTTTTTAGTTAGTAGTTTGTGCATTTATAAATACATCTATGATATGCGATCCACCTAAATAATAATGGCAAATACACTAAATTAAAAATATTTATAGTACAATTCTATAATACTTTCATTTTTCAAATTACACAGGTTAATGTTTTAATTAAATTCATCATTTTGGTATGGTTATGTGAAAATAAAATATTAAATAATAATAATATAACAAACAATAAAAACAAATAAACATATACAAAACAGTATTTGCAAATAAAGGCATATAATTCATACAAAAAATAGAAATGTATAAAAAAAATAACATTAACTTAAATCAACTTTGAAATACCCCAAAGACGACATTGAGTTCATATATTTATTTTATGGAATAATATTATTATTATTATTATTATTTTTATTATCATGTACGAATTTACATTTTCCACATTCATGAAAATACATATAAACAAATTTTCTTGTACGTGTATTATATTTGATGAAATTACAATATGTCTTTGGTGCAACTATAATTTATTAATTTTTTTTTACATTTTTTCTATATAATAACCAAAATAAAAGAGCAAATGTACACACACAAAATAATGATAATATAATAAATATTCCATATATACGTAGGATTATTTAAATAAATATAAGTATTTAGGTAAGGGTTTTATATATAAGGGTTAAAAGAATATACATATATTAATTTATATTGTTGTTTACATATTTCCATATTACCCCAAATATGCATTGCATTTACACAAAACATATATAAATGTAAATATATAATATTATATGTAAAACAATTTGTTTATATTTTTATAGGTGAATTTTTACTTTTATTGTTTATATATACGTAAAATAGCATTATATAATGTGAAGAAAAACCACCCTCACAATTTACTTTCTATTATTATAATAATAATATTTTGAAATATATATTTTTATATCGACAATATAACACAAAAATATGTATTTTAAATAAAATGTGAATGGTAAATAAATTTATATATACTAAAAACATATAAGGATTTTTATTATTTCCATATACAACATTGCGGTGTATTGTATAAATAAATGTATATGAACTACATTTATGTTTTATGTAGGACATATTTTATTGCATAGTAAATATAAATAGGTATAGGGTAAGGTTGGGTGTTATATGATAAGAAATCGACAATTTGAATTGTAAGGCTACGTTGTGGTATAAAATAGAATTTTTCTTCTGAATTTAGTAACATTCCATTCTCAAGAACTATCATTCCCTCAGATTCATTTATACCATAATTATTTCTAATCCTATACCCATTCCCAACACAAATTCAACCGCCACTCCTGTCTCGCAAATTACAAGTTGCGACTCGAAACTATCTGGTAACTAGTTATTATATAAAACTAGACTAAGTTACGTATACGATATCGGTTTCGTGACATTGTGAATTAATTGATTTCGTCTTGTGGAGTAAATCATCGTTTGGTTTAAAATCTAATCTGAAATAAAAAGTATTTCTGTTGCCTCTTTCCCGCCTCAAATCCCTAATTAAATCTTAGCCAAGTCTTTGTAAACATTATTCTCCTTTATACATTCGTATATTTCAGTGGATATTCCTATATTTCAAATGGTTTGCATTTTCGTTTATGGGAAATTCTAGCACCCATATCTCAGGAACCAAAAGTAGGCTCAATTCAGGACTTAACAAAAGCAGACTTATGATCAGCACCAATTGAGTCAAATTCGCTATAAGTTTAGCCACAAAGAAATTTATAGGAATATTAAAAGACATGGAAAATTACACTGGTACAAGAAATTTACGAAGCACATTTGTTAAATTGCGGCTTTTAACAGAGCAAAGAAGCAATTTGACAAAGGTTTATTTTTTATTTTGGTTGACGAATGCAAAGAAACATTCATGCGATGTGTATACAAACAACGATCAGGCAAAAGTGAACATGTTATTTTAATTGATCGATATCTTATGCGGATGATTATTTTATTTTACTTTGAATCCAAAAAATTTTTATGGACACAGAATGTAATCAGTTTTATTTTATTTTATTTTAAATCTAAAAAATGTGTGTGTACAATCAATGCAATCAAATAAACTAGTTTCTCAATCTGGAGCTAGTTCCAGAAACAAGAATTTAGCAAGAGAATCTGGCCCGGAATTTTTCTGAAGCTAATGTATGAAATTCTGGACCAGAAAAAAAAGCTATTTAATGCTATACAACGTAGGTTAAGTAAATGAATAAAACTTTTAATTTTTTAAAATGCTAATTATTAAATAGATGTAAATCTTTGGCTACACATGCTGGCAAACATTTTCATTTTGATCAAAATCAAGCGGTCGCATAAAGGTCTACAAAAATGTTTGTCATGCAAAGCAACCAACAACTGATGGAGGTGAATGTCCTTTTAGATTATTTATAAATAAAATTTACGATTAACAAACATGATTTATTTGAAATGAAATATCCACTCAGAAGATTTACAAACCAGAATTTTTGTGCGAGAGTTATATTCATATATGTCTTTTCACTAGTGTAGGTAAATTTGTTATTATAACAACAACATGACGTTTGTTCAAATGTATTTGTGCGGTGTGGTGTAAAAAGTTAAAGTTAATTCAACTTTTTAGTGCCCGCGGACAAAAAAAACTCACCGATAAATTTGTTGTTGCTTTTACATGAGAAATATAATGTTCGCATCTCAACCCCTCGTTGGAAAAACCGGCCTTCATATAGTCATAACACCCAACCTTACCCTATATATTATACGCATATTCATCAAGGTCGTTTGCTGCAATTTTGATATATTTGTATACAATAAAAAATCTATATATAAATTTATGTATATCAAAATTGTATGAATATTTATGATTTGGCATGGATCTCATATATATTTAACGTAACGATTATGTTTTAATTGTTTAAATATATAAGACCAATTTTATGTGTAGACAATTTATTTTTCCGCATACACACAAAAAACATTATCTAAATTCAGACACTTTAAATTCCAATATATTTATATTTTTATATGTAATATTAAATTTAAACACATGTTCGATAGTCAGTCAGTGTATAGTAATATTTAAATAATCTTAATTTTTGATTATACAGTGTGTCCATTATATGCAGAAACAGTTAAATGGATGATCTAATTATAACGATTCATATGGATATGACGACACAATAATGTGACTTTAGATTGAGTTTAATGTTAGACGTTTTAATAAAGGTTATTCTAGAGTTATATTATAGAAAATTTTGAACTCTGGCATTTTTCACCTAATTTTAATGAAATTTCATATATAGGTCAAAATAAGATTATTTTTTATGAAGTTCTGGGAGTTCGATACTCAGACACTTCTACCGATATGACAACACAACTGTCTGATCTACGTGTCAGTTTTGATGAAATTGCATATGCGCGTTTTAAATGGAAATAGACCGGCAATTCATCTAAAGTTACATCAAAATGATTATCATGAACGCTTCTACGCATTTAACAATAAAATTTGAAGATTTAATGAAAGTTTTAACTCTATTCCCTATCCATCCCATATCATATAGAACCTAAGTTTTGTCAATAGTAACAAAAATACTGAATAATCATTTACTCGATTTTCCTTAAATTTTCAAGTATAAATATTTTCTTTCCTTTGTAGTGTTCAATTTCTCTAGTAGTTTGAATCTACATTATATTTGCAGTGTTTTTATATATTGTTTAATTTCTTCAAGTTCAAACTGTTTTGTCTAGTTTCTCTAACCGCACCAAGCGCCCCACTCACAAATTATTACATCGATTTACTATATAGACTTACGTTAAACAAATACAATATATAAATTTAACAAATGCTCATCGAAAATTAGAATAAAAAATTTATATTTAAAATATGACAATTTAATGACAAATTAATGACAACTAAAAAACGTAAGTTAAATAGAAGAGGTGAAACAAATTAATAAAATTTTTGGCATAAAAAATATTACGAATATAATAATAAAATTCAAAAATATTGACATGACATATTTCTTGTTTTTTTTATAAATTCTTGACACAAAATCTACAAATAATTTCAAAGAAATAATGGTACATAAAAATTTGTGTTTATCAAAAACCAATATAAAATTTTAAAACCAAAAGCTTACCTTAATCACAACTATACACATTAATTAGCATGCATTTATAGTAAAAAGTAACTCACCTGGAAGAGAAGAAAAAAATATAAAATTAATAAATTACAAAAATATTGAAAAAAAAATTGATAAAAGGATTTCAAGGACAATATAATAATAATCTTGATAATTTGTGTATACAATTAACGCATACCTTTCGATTATATATAGATATTTATTATAATTGTGCGATATTATTTAAATTCAATAAAATGTAAACAAAATTAATTAAATTGTAAACATAATGGTCGATTCTACTATTTAGAATGTCCAAAAATATGCACAATGCGGACGTATTTCTATTGTAAATGCTTAATTTTCAGTAATATATAAATAAATTATAAATGACAAATAATTAAGATAAAGAGTATTGACACAGCATTTAACATTAACATTATATTTTTTAGTGTGTTGAAACCGATAACTATAGTTGAACATCCAAATTTCTTTAAATAGCAGAATCGACCAGATTATGCAGTTGAGTATAAATTATATATTTAAATCAATATATATCCAATGTAAAAATAACGCATTACGTATTCTATAGCACATTATAATTAGAATAGAGATATAAACATATGTGGAATTTCGATAAATTGAGTTTAATATATATTTGAGAAAATACAATTTTACACACACACAATTAAATGACATATTTATTATCTAAAATAGTATATATTTAAGTTATTTTACTGGTCACATGGTATCTATTCATTATATAAACAATTATAATTACGGAAATTATTTATGCAACGATATGATCAATAAAATTAATAGCATATAATTTATCCTATAAATTTTATAAATAGTAATTTTTTATTTTTAATTACTTATGGTATTTTAAAAGTTGTTATACCGTGGATGAGTTTCTTGTATGTACTAAACTATAGTTTCTATAGGGAACGAGGTGTTTTCTTTTAAACTATATGGTTATTTATTATCAAATGTTTAACAACACTTAAAATGAGATTTTAGATATATTTTTAATGTACATAGTTTGGGAGAATACATAAATCTTTGGACTGGAATCTATTTGGTATTCCAAATCTAAATTGTTTAAGAAATTTTTGTATCAAATCATTTGCTTCAAAACTCGTTTATCCGCATTACAAATTCTACATGAATAATTTTATTAAAACTGTTTGTATGAGGAATGAGCAAATTGATATTGGTCAGTATAACTAATCTTGGCATCGATTAACTCAGAATTCTCTTAGCAATTGTTCATAAAATCCAAGTTTTAACCATGCCATACAATATTTTAATAAAATCGAATGAGAAATGACCAATTACTGTACTTTTCTCTATAATGTATTAAAAATGTTAAAAATAATTACTTGAACTATTCAATTTTTTATGTCGGTTTTTCATATATATAAATACATTTACGTGCAGATTAGCCGTCTTCAGTTCATCTTTATATATAAAATTAAAAATGAAAATATTTTAAATAAATTTTAATATGCCGCAGATAAGAAAGTTCATTAAAAATAAATATAATATTATTCTTGTATTTTTCCATAAATAAGGATATATTTTCGGCCACTTGAATTCGGCCATCGTCAATTGATAAATCATATTATATTTGTGGTATAATAATAATGTTTTATTATATTTATGTAATAAAAAATATTAAAATAACTTGAAAAATTGCTATATAATTTCAATACGCAGGAATAAAAAAGGTTCCATTCAAATAAATTATTTTGAAAAATCATTAAAACTAAAGTCAAATATGTATGAAAATTTGTACTAAATGGCTAAAGACCGGGGAGATTGCAGTATCTATCTAGTAGCTAATATAGTTTTTTTAAAACTTTGTGATTATAATAATATTTCAATCAGACAATACAATAAAATTTGAATATATAATAATAAATTTTAAAAAACCCAAACTATAAATATATTTATGTTATAAATGTTATAATTTAATATGTTATATATATATGCGCATTTGTACATATAGAACACATCTATATATAGATAACTATATATATATATTGGGTGTTTACATTGAAATCCGTCTCTTTTCATTACAAATAATGCGTTTTTTCCTGCGTGTATAATAGCAACTATGAAATGATTACCGGTCAAAGTAGTCGCCATAACCAATTTTAATTAATTTATTTGTATTGTAAACATTGAATAATTTCGTGCCAAAAAATAAAAAACATTAACCGAAAGTTTTACTTCATTTTATTGCAAAAATACGGCATCGAATAGCTAGTTTATACAGTTCAAAAATTATTATTTCGTACAGGTTGATTGTTTGATGGAATATGCATGTAAGCTGTGCGGTATACTTTGAGCTACTAAAACCGAATGAAATCATCCAATTTGATACAAGAAGCATTAAAGGAAAAAAGTTCAGAATTTGTCAAAAAAACATGGCAAAATTATTCTGCAGAATGAAAACGTTAAATCGCGTTATGTTGCAAATAAACCAGTCAAGGATGCGTTATCATCCATGGGTTTGGAAATCTTCTTATATACCACCCACCGTATTCACAAGACAATTACTTTATCAGACTGCCATTTGAAGCACGTCGATGTAATAAGCCCACTATGATCAGCGACACGATATATCTTAAGGACTGAATCACAAACAAAATTCTTCCTTCGATGAATATATACATTTATTGCACTAAAAATCTTTTAGCAAACGATGAACTGCAATTAATATGTACCTGCTGTCGTTGTTTATTTTAAAATAACTGAACACAAAAAGCCGAATTTCAAAATAAACACCCAAAATATATTTATAATCGAAAATTGCTATATATTGTAAATAGTGCGGCATGGTTCTAAAGATTTATTGTCAATGACACAATTTTTTTGCACATATGTATTTTCGTATTTTATACACTTATTTTATTTATATAGAAATTAAACTTACCCTCCGGCAACTAATATCATCTGCATAATCTATGACGGTTCCATTTCAATAATCAGTTTGGACTTTTTATATATATATAAATATATATAGATATAGTTTGATATACATATAATTTTTGTTTGTACTTTTTATAATATATATTATTTAAAAAATTTAATCATTTTTTGTTATTAAATATATTCTATTCTTTTTCAAATAAATGATAATTGTCGTAAAAATAAATATATTATTATTTTTTAAGGTGATAATAAATATAAATATTTTTAGGATAATATAATAACATGGAATAAATTTATATAAAAATTATAATCGTTGTTGAGCTGTGGTTTTTGTTGTGGCTGTTGTTATTGTTGCAGTTGTCGTTGTCGTGTTGTCGTTGTTGTTTTTTGGCATTATTATTATTATTATTTTTATAATTGTTAAAAACAAAACTTCTTTTTTTTTCTTATTATTAATTTTTTTAATTTTAATATACTTCATAATTACGTAAATTATAATTATTATTAATTTTTAACATTTTATAAAAAACATTATTTAAATATTATTCGATAAATAAATATGTAAAAAATTTTATATCACAAAAATCACATATGAAATAATTAGAATTCATTTCGTTTTAATTTTTTAATTAAAAATAAAAGACTTGGAAAAAAAAAATAATAAATAAATAATATTACGAATCTGTTAAATGTAAAATGTTAAATAAATAAATAAATTTATCGCAAAAACAATTTTATTTATTTATTTATTTATAAATTTTTTAATTTTTGTGTTTTATCATTTGGTATACGTGCACGAATGAAATGGGGTTGTTCCATTACGAATAAACACATTTCTATTATAATATAACCTCTAACCCACCAATTAAATGAACTTTTATAAAACTTGTAATAATAGTCAATTAAATCGCTTTGTTTATAAACTTCTAAAACTATATATTATTACGTTGTTATTTTAATATGCAACAAAATATACTAAATGTTTTAGAGAAAAAAAAGAACAATTTCGATGATATTAATTTATAAAGTTAATATAGAATTGATCGATTATGTTAATTTCCGATTCAATTATAAATAGATAAATAGATAGATAGATAGATAGATAGATAGATAGATAGATAGATAGATAATATAATCATAAAATATTTATGTTAAACAAATTTCTATATTTTAAAAATATGTTCAAGTGACGAAACCTGAGAAATACCATTAAGTTTTCAATATCACTATATTTTTCTTAAAACCCAAATGATATTAGACTAAATTATGTAAAAAGAAAATTGGGTGTTCCACTAGTACAACATTTTCCGGAAAATCAACTTTTTCGAATTACCATAATTTTTAATTATGGACCATAGTTTTAACGGATATCCATTTTTGTATACAAACTTACAAATTATTATGTGTATTTCCAATATTTCATAGAAGAGATTTTTAAACGCGATTCACACCTTCAAACGATATGGCCGATTTTCCCATCGATGGCAAAGAAAATTTAAAAACAAAAAATTTGTACATTATCAATATTTCATACAAAATTTCACTGACATAAAATGGAAAATCGGTCACATCTTTTGAATGGATCAATCGATTTTAAAAATTACCTCTATGAAAAATTTGGAAATTGATTATAATTATTAATTCTGTAGACAAAAATGGAAATCCATTAAAACTGTAGCCAAAAATTCAAAAATATGATGATTTTTTAAAGGCGATTTTTTCCGGAAAATTTTGTAACTCAATCTATTTTCATAATTTAGTCTACCTCGTCAACTCTCGGTCGGCTATCTGAATAATTCAGTGATGTTGAAAACATTTTTTCACACGTTTCGCCAATGTATTGTATTAATTGAAAATCTTTTGAACACTTCCACACTTCAGTATAATAATTTCGTTATGATAAATTTCGATCAGTTAAAATGCCAGTATTTATTTTATTTATATTATATAAAAAAAAATATATTTTAGTAAATAATATTAGTATCTTATTTGAGAGGTTTGACTTCTAAAATTAAATTGGATACATATATTTTTCTTATTCTTCATATGTTTTATATACTACAAATATTATATACTTTTCTATTAAGTCGTTTTTCTATTATATTTATTTATAAAATAGAAAAATAGATCAACAAAAAAATAATACGATATTCGTTCACGCATAAAATATTGATATTATTATAAAATTATCTATATATAAAAAAACGGAAAAGAAAAACACATGAGTGGAAAATGAAAAATTATATATAAACAAGTGTGTGTGTGTGTGTGTCTGTCTGCCAGAAGTCACCCATTATGCGTGTGTGTGTGGTATATAAATACTGTGAAAAAATTATAAAATGATAATAGCTTTGTTTTGTAACATTTAATTTTTCAGACGGGGGGAAAAACAACAAAAAAAAAGAAAATACAAAAAAATTCAAATGAAAAATAAAAACAAGGAAAATCTCTGTCATCATAAATTTAAATGACGATATAATACTACGCTTGTTTTTTGCTATATAGCTTTTGTGATTTATTATATACAAAAGTAGAGGAAATGAATTATTATACAAATTATATTTTAATATAAATATTATAATATTTCATCATAATATTGTTATATAAAAAATACAAAATTTTTATGTAATTATTCATATTTCATAAATTTTTTTTGTTTTGTTATTTTAAAACATGAATATTATTATGTATAGAATTTATTATTTAAATAAGAATGCGCGCTGTACGTGGTGTGTAGTAATGAATTGTCTTTGTATATTAATGTGCGCGTGTATGTATGTTTTTTATTGAACATCTGTGAAATCGGATCTTCAAACTCAAAATTGTCATAATAAATCGATCATATAATATTTATAAACTAGGGTAGATGCATCAGAAATCGGACATGTTACTAGTATAGCCGGACACTTTTAAAATATGTATTAAAATTATACAAAACGAATTTAATAATTATACATGTGCATTATATTTAAGTTGAGTGAGCTGAGTCAATTGATAAGTTTTGGAATAAATAAACTTTTAGCTTAAATTGATTTACAGAGTTGCATACTTACTCTATGTACACACACAGTTTAAAATACAATATATAAATTTAAGTTCTACTCAATCAATTAGCTCGCAAATGAATTTCCTATTTCCAATTTACACCTTTTATATAAATCTATATAGAATATTAGAAATATATTATGTTAACAGAGCATATTTGTTAGTGGTCGTTTATGGAAAAATATCTGAGTAAATATTGAACTTAATTTTCTTTCAAAAAACACAGCCGATTTTCCAATTGAAAAAAAATTTCTAATAATATATAAAGCGACCGCCTTAGCGATACAAACAAAATTTATTGAATTTAGAAAATATATTTAAGAAACTTAGAAATTCCGTTTAAAAAGTGTAAGTCGTTCGAACAATTCCAATTCCTTATCCTTTATCTAGTTTATTAACGTACTGCCCACTAGAAAAATATCGTGATATTATAATCTAAGTACAATAAATACACCTACGGCATTTTCTATACTGATTTATTATTCATTTAAAATATTCAAATCAGCATTTTAATATTATTAATTTAAGTGTTAATACCATTACAACTAGAAATAATATGATTATTTATGATAATATATAGACAAATATGTATGTTCCAGGAAGTCTCATATTACATGATACTTTGTAAATTTACTATAATTCTAGATCAAATCTGACTAAATTTGAAATGAAGATGATGTAAACTTAAATTTGGGATTCATGAATAACTTGAAAATAGCTTAAACATTGTGTCTACTAAATTTAGTCAATATAATTAATGGATCCAGATAGCAGCTTTTAATTAAAAGGCAATAATATATACTCCCATTCTGTAAATACCCAATTTAATCGAATTTAGTGACTTTGATAGATTTCTATTTAATACATCAATGTTCAATAATATAAATAACGAACTCTATATAGGAATGTTTCAATAGAGGTTTTCACACTCTCTAAGTATATCACTCATATGTACGATTGTAATACCAATTGTTCATCACACACACACACACACCTCCAAAATATTTTCTTAAAAGAGTTAAGGTATCGTGGTGAAATTTTGGAATTTATTCTAATTTTAATTTAATTTGTTATATAATATTATATAGCAAGATACAGACTAATTTATAAATGTATCAATGCTTGACAGATATGTCTTAATAAATAATTAAGGTGTCAGGCTGACCTGCCAATACAACCCGCATAGTAGGCTGGGCAGATGGAGGAACGGTTCAGATCAAGCACTATGAGACCTAAAAATCTTAACACTATGGAATTTCTCATATAAGTCCTTCTATACGCGTACCATACAATAATTCACATCAGTTTAGAAACATAAATTATCGATTTTGCTATAATAAGATATTGTATGGTATGTCAAAAATATAATTTCTATACTATATATTAGTTAGAATACCAAATGGTTACTCTAAATAAATTTCACACCGATGAGCTTTATATATATAAATAAAAAAAAAAAACATCCTTATTATAGAGTTATAAATAATATATCCTTATTTTCACTATATAAATAATATGATGAAAAATAAAATGTTGAATCATCTATATCGCCGCCGCAGCCAAATTTTATAGATTTTGCTTATATATAAAATCATACGTATATCATTAATTACATAATAAATAATATAGTCTTATGTTCGCGTATTTGAAACATGTATATGGTATAGTTTATAAAATATACTAATAATATATTGGTGTCCAAATTTATATAATCCATAATAAGTATATAATATTTAAAATAAGGTTAATGTATTCAAAGAAGAAATATTAATTTTCATTAGCAAAAAATAAAGAAAATAAAACCATATCGAACAGCACAATTTTTATATAATATTATATTTGTTAATGGTATTTAGACAAGGTCGTACAAAATATCGATCAAACTATCCTTAATATCACTTTATAAAAACACACACACACACTCACACACACATATTTATATAGAATGTAATTCCTATAAGTGCATACAAAATTGTATAGTAGTTTCAAATTTATGTGTTGTAAAATTAATTTAAATAACAAATTTAAATATTAATAATTTCAAAAAGGATTTATTTATGACATTATAATTCTTATGGTAATAGTACATAACCAGCGCCGGTTTCGTACCAACGAGAAAGTTTACACAAAATGCAATTGAAAATTCTTCTAATTCCATTAATAACATTTAATTCGACATACTTTTTACTTTTTTCTAATAATATCTCTCTGGCAAACTTGAAGTTGTGAATGTAACTTTTCTAATTCAATGTCTGCAAAATCATATTGAAAATTTAAGAGAGGTCTGCATTACTGCCCAATAAACACAAATAAAAATATATCTAAAATATATAGCAACTGTCCTTGAACACCTTCACATACACTTAGCTATACCTATTTGTTATAGTTTTTTTTCTATAGCTATTAAACTACTCGGTCTTTTACATGTCGAATTTATAATTTCAAACCGATATTTAATGTTTTTCAGAAATCAAAGTAAAAATGCAATTTTTAAAAAATTCTTAAATTACCCAGACTATGTAACTGTTCTAAGTTATTCCTATTGATATCGATATAAAAATATGCAAATGAATTTGAATTTGATGTTTATAATATTTTCAATTTCTACAAAATTATTCGATCCTTCGTATATCTAATATTGCTATAATGTAGAACAATTTGGATTACAAATGAAATAATATTTTAAAAATATATAGAGCGATACTTTAGCTTTAGATAAATTCTTACAAAACTAGAATAAATTTTATAATTGTTAATAAAAAAAATTGTTTATTTTAAAATATCACATTCACTATATTGAATTTCCAATAACAAAAACTATACTTCAAGTATTTCTTAATTATTTCACCATTTTCCCTGCAGTACTCCTAAACGTATTCATTGGAAAAGAAAATAAATTGACTATCTTTTCTATTATCTATTTTTTTTTAACACTTATTACAAAAGAAAGTTATACTAAAACGTTAAAGTTTAATATACAATAAATTTAAGAAAAACCGAGGCCATTATCTAATTCAAATTATGAATAACCAATAACTAAATAAATTAATAAATAATATGTGGCACCCGATATTGTTTTTCTAATGATATACACACACTATGAGTCAAAGAATTTTTAAGTCGGGATCTGTAAAATTAAATCATTATCATCACAACATCAAGTTCGCCCGTTATTTTTGTTGTGTTGCTGGCTGACGCTCAATGTTTATCATGCAAATACACTCCGATAAGCCGGCATTATGCCCCAGTAAATGAATATATATTGTTTTTAATATAATAAAATTCCAAATTATGCTAATTTTATTATTATATTATAATATATGATATAAAAATAATTGAATTTAAAGAATATCACTAATGTGCCATGGCACAGCTCAAAATTTCACAAAAATACGGCTAAATTAAATGACAGCAATATTTAAATAAAATTTCTCAATAGTAATATCGGATTTTTAAAATTACAAATAAAACATATTATTATTTCTTGTTCATTTATAAAATAAACAATAAAATTATGCCGAAATTTTAATTACTCACATATAAATTCCGTTTATCGCATGACATTAAGAAGAATGGGGCACACCGATTGAAAATTAACATATGATGAAATTCACATAAAAATTATGTTTCTATTTTAATTTATGTTACATAAAAATAATTCCGGCATTATTATTGTTCTCACTTAATATATTATTTGTAGATCGGAACTAGCTATATGAATATATGGATAATGTTATGATGAAATAATACACGTGTGAAAAATTTTATATAATTTTGCCATTTCTATACAATAAATGTGAATTAAATTAAAGTATTTAATTAAACATGGATTAAATTTTTTATCCATATAGAATTAAAATTAGGTGAATTACGTAAATTTGTGAATGAAATTAGATAATGATTAATTTCCGTATTTATATTGTATTATTTTAATTAAATCCATTCTTATTATTATAAATTATTTATAATTATTATAACTTTTAACTTAACGATTTTGTCGGATAGTGTCCTTTTACGTAAATTTGCAAAATAAACTATTTTGTTAATTTCACCAGTAAAATAAAAAACAAATATTATTAAATAATATTTAAATTACAGAAAAAAAAACACTAATCATCAACTATTATATCCTTTTTTTTTTTTTTTTGAATATATCAAACACACAACCTAAAGATTATTTTCCACAAATATTTTCACATCAATATAAAAATATGATAAATTTATAGTATTAATTACAGAATAATATATTATAAAAATAAATATTAATATAATATTTATATACAGTTTTCAACGGTTGAGCAATTGATACAATTGTGATTGCTTATAAAATTTCTAATTCACTAAACAGTTGTGAAATTTTTCCTATATACATTTATTATATGTGATTTTTATATAACCTGAAAAATCTATAATGCGGCCTAAATTGGCTGCATTTCAAATACTGACCATCAAATGTCTTAATAAAAAAAAAAAAAAAAAAAAGTAGACGGTAAAAAATTGCAATTTCTAAAATTTCAATGTATATAGAATTTATAATATATTTTAGTTTATTTGCAATTTTTATACGTTTGAGTATATATAAATATTATAATAATAATAATAATAATAATAATAATAATAATAATAAAATTATATAAATAAAGCACAAGTTATTATAACAAAATAAGTGTATACACAAATACTTAAGTGTGTAGGTATATATAGAAATGTAAGTTATAGAATAATACACTTGTAAAGAAAAACACCATTATAAATGTTATAAATAATATAATAAAATATATTGTAAGAAAAAAGGACGAACTTTATAAATACTATGTAAAAAAAAAAAAAAAGTTGTGACTCAAAATTTTTAGGAAAAATCAATATTAAAATCAAGTTGCGAAATATATTCATCGAATACATATAATATATAAATAAAAGTTTCTAAAATTCTTTTCAACTTTATATCATTCTTATAAACATTTATTTGATATTATTATTAGGTCAATTTACAAAAAAAAAAAAATCTGTTTGTTTGCCATGTCGTTTTCCAGAATGGGTTCGAACTTTTGAATTGCAATAAAACAACATCTATATAACAATACAATATCAATTCTTCTTTTTCTTAAACTATTAAACGTAAAGTATGTTTGATACGACAGTATTAACTTTATGGAATATATTGTAGTAATATCCAGTAATATATAATATATAAACACAGACATACGGCTTAATTTCACAAAATATAGAATCGTTGAACCCAATGTAAGGAAAAAAAAAACTTATCATTTTCCTCAGTGACAAAGTTCATTTTTAAAAAACAAACAATTGCAAATGCATTCAGAAAAATTTACTGCAAGCTCTGCAGCGCCGGTGTGCATTGATCAATTAAATTTTATTTTCATGATATTGATGCAGACAACATTTCGTTTGAATAAAAGAATGGTGCACTCCATATCCACAAACACCTATTGAAACAATTAATTTATTAAATGAGAAGTTTGGCGTGAAACGAGTATTTCGAGTCAATTGGCCGCCGCGACAAGATCAAGTTTTTTTAACTTTAAGTTAAACTTTTTTTTGTTATGGCATTATGTTTATGTAAAATAATTGCGCTATGACAATAAATCATAATGTATTGCAACATCATTCGCAGATTTGAGTTTATTTATTTCTTTGAGTAATTTTTTACCTACAACAGTTTTATTTTCATTCTCATTATCATCATCGATAATTTCTATTGCTTTGTATAGGGGCAGAATAAAGATCGCTAAATGTTACCGTGGCATCTGTCATCGGAAATAATTAGTTGTGCATCATGTACACCTTTCCTATGGGTTCCACTCAACTAAATTAAATTGTATTATCCGCCACACAATTCCTGAAAGAATGTCTAATGATGCATTCCCATTTTTGTCATTTGATTTGAATATCGATTATTCTTCTTTTCACTTCGACCAAAAATACTCAATACCAAATGTTTTGGGCCCATCAAACACAAAGGATTTCTCGTATGTTTCGTATGCCTTTAATAAGACACTTGACGTTTTAATCAAAAATTTACTATTTGATATTAATAAGAACTATTATACTTTGGACCACTACTGCCACACCACTTATTTAACATTTTTAATGCAACTTGGGGCTTTGCAAATTCTATTTCGTATACCTATCCAAAAAAATTGTTTTCACAACAATTTCTACTCAGGTTTCTATATAGCAAAAATACTTTTTGCTCTCAATTGTATATAAATTCATCTATCTGTTAATAATAAAATAGTTATTATATAATATATAAAAGTGCTTTTAAAATGGAATCAATTAACCTATAATAAATGTCACAATCGATATAGAAAATTTCCCCACCGGGTCTTACTGTCTATACTCTATAATAACAATGGAACTTAATTTCTTTCAACAATTTTAACGATTGAATTAAAGCTAGCAAATAATGAATAAATACCAAATTAATTTTATTTTTTAATTTAGGGAAAATTTTAAACCGAGAAACACACGTCGCATTCTATCAGAAAATGTCGTACGACAAAATACATAAAATATAAAAGTTTGTCTATATGGTATCTACCAAACATTAGTTACAGTCGCAGCAATATTGTGGTAAATTACTCCGCTTGATGGGAGTGCACATATAACAATTCACCATTTGGTCTACATATAGATGGTTTTCTTAATTCCATTATTTTTACATGTGTGATTAGCCCATTACAAGATGTGGGCCAGTCATCAACTCAATACATTTTCAGTTATTTTTTAAGCCATTCAGTGCGACAATTAGTGGTTGAAAACGTACAAAACGAACAGATCTTAATAAATATGGTATATAATTTACTTCACACTGCACTCTTTGACGTGAACTAATTTTAGTGTAAAAATTAATATAAAATAATTACCAGTAGTCACGTGATTTTGAAATATATATTATAAACTATTTAATTTACATACAAATGTTTGTGTGAAAAATGAATAATTGTATGTTCTACATGTATTTCATTCCTATATTACTATTGCATACAAACGAATAAAAAACGTAAGTTTGGCGTCCGTTTTATTTATTCCAACGTCCTTTATGTACAAATATATTCCATAATATATACACAAAACATAATTAAATTGCATTTTAAATTAGTTATATTACGTGTATAATATAATATATAATATATATTATGTTATGTAGATTAACGTCCCACATTAATTTCTACATGTATATTGTACCATAGGTATAAATTAAAAAAATATAAAACAAAGAAATTGAAAGTAAACCTTATACTAAAATAATGTGTATTTAAAATAATGTGATGGAAGAATATTTAAACATATGCAAACACGCATCTTCTTAATATGATCTATCTACCTGAAAGTAGGACGTGTCATGATAATGGGTATAACAAAATGATTTAACATCCATATAATTATAAAAAATGGGAAGGTTATTTTTATAAATTTTTTAAAGACACACAAAGACATTTTTAATTGTACTGTTTTCAAACGCAATATTGTCATTAATTTTGGAACCAACGACAATAATTTTACCACTATGCATCTGTTGTAAATGTGCTATATGATACATTCATTAAAAGCTGTTTGCTAATATATGGATGTTGATCTTTGGTCATCTTTTTGGTAACCTAACGTTGTTCTGAACTCAGAGGATATTATGTTATGTTTTTTATCAGGCAAAAACTGAACTGAAATGCGTATTAATATCATCATCAATATTGATATTGTTATACCTTATTCTAACCTCGAAATAAATGGTAATCTGATAGGCTATATACAATATATGGTTGAAATGCATTGATAAATTTGTTTAATTGTTAAATGTGTACATTTGAATGGAATCGTTTGGTTGGCGTATGATAAAAGTTCAAAATACATAAAAGTCGTTTATAGTTCCACAAAAACTGATAACATATAACTGCCTTTCGATTCCGATGAATAAGCCCACGATATTTGTCCATTAATTTTATTGTAAACAACCCAATTTTCATGCACGCATTTATCAATTGTTACTAGATGGATAATTTTTACTATATACATTTCATATAAGCGTATCAGATGGCTATTCATTGTATTAATTAAATTTCTGTTTCATGGGAAACACATAAATCGTGGCCAAATTGTTTAAAATCCTTGAACTACTACCAGGTTCAGCTCCTTATGAAATTTGCATATAATGTGTATTTCTTGTAGATGAACAATTAACAAAGCCGACAAGAAAAAATGTCGCCGGAAAACCGTTAGTTTCAACAGTAAAATGTGCCATACACCTTTCTATATCAAATCCCTTTTTAAATCAACCATACTTTTAATTTATTCGCTTCACTCGGCTCCACTTTGTATCAAACAAAAGTCGGTGGAAAGTGGAAAACTGGTAAATAACGTTAGACATAATATTTGTATATTTTTAAATTTAATAATTGATTTATTGTAAGACAAATAAGAAATTTTATTTGTAACTTTAAATTTGGAAATATAGTACATCCTTATATTCAAATTTTATAAGGATTTATGTGGATTCGATAACCCATATAGTTACGAAAACCGGTTATAAAACTATACTAAACAATTTACAATGTCAACCAACAAATGGAATTAAGAAAGCATCTATCTTTTGCGATTATAGCAAAGAAAGAAAGAAAGAATGTTAGTAACATACGTACGAGATTAAAGTTTTCATTGTAATCAAATGCAATAATACAATTCCACCAAAAAATACCGTAATATTCACTGATTCAAAATATAATTGAATTCACATTTTCATTAATATATTTTATATATATATATCCATCAAACATATCCTCTTTAATTATATGTTATAATATGCAATATTTATAAATTATATATACCCATTCGCATGAATATGTATATATTCCAAAAAAAGAAGAATTTAATATATAATTTAAAGAACAAAGAAATTATTATATAATAAAATCCTATTATTCCAAATGAATTCAAAAAGCATATGCATATACACATTATATATCCGTGTGACTGTGATACATACCAACATATGATATATGGTATATATATGTAGAGTTGTAGATTCGATAGAGAAATTTACAACAAATAAAATAGTTGATGAAAACCACGTGCGGCGCCCACCATCAGGAGCGATCAATATATAAACAACTGCATATATATAAAAAAAAAATTATATAAACACACACATAAATACTGCGAAGAGAAAATAATTGTAAGTGTGAATAAAATATATACTCGAAAAACCTTTACGATTAGCACACACACACACACACACACACACACACTAACACACACGTATAACAAGGAAAAAAAGGAAAGGTTGATGATGAAAAGTTATATAAAGTCGACGTCACAGTCACAGCAAATATATGTTATAAAATTCAATGTAATACATAAGTAAATTATAAAACAGTAAACAAAATAGTATTGAGTAGGTCAACAATTATTTTGCAGAAAAGAAATATTAAAAATTAAAAATAATAATAAAAAAAGAAAATCAATTACGCAAGAACATAATTAATTTTTTTTTTTTTCTTAAAAGAAAACATATAATCATAAATTTACATAAAACGTTTCCACATCTTTGCGATAAAGAAATAAATTTAAAATTCCCTTACCTTAAACTTTTTCTTATAAAATAAATTCGAAAAAGAAAGGTAATAAAGTGAAAAATAAATTAATATTATATCATGCAATGGAATAGATTAAAATAGAATTTTAAGTTTTTTAACATATGATTTATGGATTTGGATGCATGTGTGTGTGTGTGTGTGTGTGTGTGTTTGGGTGAATGTTGTTTATTTATTTTATGTTTTTAAATTATATAATTGCATGCTGCAACATTTCCTATATAACTCTTCACATTCACACATATGTACCTATCCACCTATCTATCCAACTTTGCTATATACTCCGGTATATGTATAACATTTAGTATATAAACTTATACATAAGAAAATATATTGCATTTGTAATACAACACAAATACATATGTAAACATCATAGTATATAATAATATGGCATTCATCATATCATATCACATTAAACTATTATAAAAACATTGTATATAAATCAATTTATTTTCCATTAAATTATTAAAATCCGTATTTATTGTGTTCCAAGAATGAATAATAAATAATGTATAATTAGATGAAAGGATAAATCACTTATTATATTAAATTAAAAAATATATATATATATATAACAATCACAGATGATCGCACACACACATTGTGGAAGGAAAATTTGTGTTGTTATCAAATGTATATATTCTTTGTATCCGCCATGTTGGGGAGATTTACTATTATATTATTATTATTATTATTATTATTATTATTATTATCATTATTGTTTATTACTATTACCATATACATTGTATAAGATCCTGTGTGTGTGTGTGTGAGTGTGTGTGTTTCAAATATCATGTTTATGTAAAACGAATTTATATTAAAACACAACAAAAACTATATATAATATTTACTCGAAATATCGTAATTTTTAAAGTATTATATAATCTACTATAAAAAACCGAAAAAATCTATTATTGTAAATGTATGTTCGATGAAAAGTCATCAATTAAAAAAAAATTACAAAAAAAAAAAAATAAAGGATATTATTATTATTATTATTATTATATAAACCAAAAAAAAAAAATCACGCAACCCACAACACAAACACATATGCGTTTAATATCACATAACATTATAATTACAGTTTTTATATATACATAAAATTATTTTGTATATAAATAATACTCTTAAAAAAAAAAAAAATAACAATTAACAAACATAAATACCACTTTTCCTTCCAATTATCTAATAACAACAAAATATATTAATGCATATATGAATAAATTATCGATATATGAATATATAAAACCAAAAATCTCATATACGCTATTCTTTTTCTTTTGCCATTGTTGTGTTATGATGATGCTCCATACAGTTATTTATATATAAACATTAGACCATTTATACATACACCTAACTATATATATATATACCCATTTATAGATATATATATATATAGACAGTACAGGAAGATTATTTTTCGTATCATATATATTTATTTATTTATTTATATATAGAAAAAAAATTTTTCTTTTATTTATATAAAATCGAATATTATATAAATTTGTGTCTCGAGAAAAACAAAAACAATTTTCTTTTATTTTACCGGGATAACCTACAGCACACACAATTAACCGATTTTCTTTTATACAATTTATTTTCATTTATTTCGTTTTTATATTTATTTTTTATTTATTTATTTTATTTTTTTTTTTTTTTCATCTTATAGTATTTCAAGTCGTGGTAAAATACTTTTGAAAATATATATAGACAAAAAATAAAAAAGAGTAGTATCCATCATCGGTATATACGTAAACACTTCTTCTTCCTTTTTTTTTTTTGTTGTATATACAGAGAATAACCAAAAAATAGATATATATATATATTTATTTGTATGTACCAGCTGTGGAATCTCTTATCATCATCACAGAAATATATACATGCAGAACATTATTACCATCTCTCGCCAATATATATATATATTTTATAACATTTACTCGCTTATATACCAAATATAAATAGAACTGCACATACACGCGTACACACACACACACACACACACACACATGTATATACATTTATGCATAAACAATAGGAAAATGCGCGCATGTGCATTTCGTAAAATTCATAAAAATACGTGCTAGGAAAATTCTCTATTTATATTTTCTTTTTGTTTATAGGGTAAATGTGTTGTGATAGTTTTGGGAAATTGATTACATTTTGTACAAATGATGTAAATAAAAATTAAAACCCGCATTAAAAAGATGGTCCATGTTAAAAAAATAGATAATATATAATAGGCGGTTGGCCGAAAAATTTAGTTCAAGTCTAGCCAACTGGCTGATGAAAAACGGATCGTAAACAACAATGTGAATCGAAAAAGATCATGGACCAAGAAAAAATAAACCAGCACAAACAACATCTAAAGAAGATTATGATATTATTATTTGGTGGGATTACAAAGGTATTGTCTATTTTGAAGTTTTATCATCCATCCAAACGTTTACACATACCAAAAACTAACCAAATTGACCAATGCAATTAAAAATAAAAAAAAAAGCGATCAGAACTAGCATATCGAAAAGACGTTGTGTTCCACAATGACAACGCAAGGTCACACACAGTTATGGTAAAATATTATTGCAGCTATTTTGGGAATAAGTTGTCACATCCACTATATAATCGGACCCTATCAGATTACCATTTATTTCGATGTGTGCAAAACTTCTTGAATGGTACAATGATGAAGTTATTAAAACCCACTTGAGTTACTTTTTTGATGAGCATCAAAAGTCCAACGAGCTCGGAATCATGAAGTTAACAAAATGTTGACAAAAGGTCATCGAACAATATGGACATTTTGGAATAAAGTTATTTAATTCATAAAAACACTCAGTAGCGCAGTTCATAGCTCCGAAATATATATTATTAATCATGAAATATATCGGGTTCATATCCGCTATTTTTTCATAGGAAATTTTTCTGCTGGGTTGTTTCGATTTGTTCGTTGATGGAATAAAAAGAAAATCGGATATCTTTGTAAATATGGTGTTGAACGCTATTCAAAGATTAACTAACTATGGGCTAATCACCCATATAAAAATAATAGTATTTTGAAAACATCTATTTTTCGTTAATTACAGTACAGTACAGTACACAATTGGTAAATTATTATATACTCCCATGGGGAATAATTTACCAACTAGGCTGTAATGAAAGGTTTATTAGATGACATAAAGCTCCACTTGGAGCAAAATATGACTTAATAATAAATAAAATAATAATATTTAATTCTATCAGATAATAAATGCCTTTTGTTTTCATTAAAAATAAATGGTAATGTTTTTGTTGCCAATCTAATAAATTCATACATTTTCTCAAGCGACAAATGGGAGTAAACACCATTAAGGTGTACACATAATGGATACCACCATTAAATGTCACTTCTAGTAGTAGATGAACTATTATATTCTGTTTACATTAGGTTAACGCTTATGGCATAAGAAATAGAGTCAATGTTGAAAATACAAAAACAAAAAACAATATGGCCAATAGATATAAACTTCCATGAAAGTTAAACATAAAGAGACATTCAAATGTAACCTTGTAATGTACCAAATGGTACAAAATGCCATCGTATGGTACACAGATGGTTAAAAACCAGAACCAAAGTATATATGTACTCAATTTAACCTCGACCAAAATTACAGCAATAATACCATTCCAATTATGACATATACATAGCCAAATAATCATTGGAGCAGTATATTTATACACAATCAAATGCAGAACAGTTTGGGGAAACTGTGTGAATGAATAGGCTAAAGAAACTTGACAGACACGTCAAACTAGCAGTAGCAAAGTCTGAGAAATTAGCATTCAGGTTTCAATATCGCTTCTAACTTGAGTTAAATTAAACTAAATAATAAGAACAAAATTTTCTGGGAAAAATCAACTTTTTCGATTTATCATTTTTTTTAATTACTTCATTAACAATTTTTTTTTACACAGAATTGCAAATTATAATCAATATCTAATATTTTAGAGAAGAGATTTTTAAAATCGATTCACGTCCTTAACAGATATGATCGATTTTCCAAACGATGGTAAAGAAATTTGTGATACTGAATATAGTGAAAAACCCAAATGGTACAATTTATAAAATATCGTTATTTTATGCAACACTTCAATGACAGCAAATGGAAAATCGGTCATATCTTTTAATGGTGTGAATCGATTTTAAAAATTTATTCTATGAAAGATTGGAAATTGATTATACTTTTCAATTCCGTTAAAACTAATTAAAATAAAAGTTAATTCTTAAAAGTCGATTTTTCGGAAAATATAAATAGTAAGTTGTCCACTTCCATTTTTTTTCATAATGTTTCAGAAAAATATAGTGATATTTAATTCTGAAAACATTTTTTCACACTTCGCCACTGCAAAGGATCATGAAGAAGTCCATTAGGCTACCAACAAGCGGATCATCAACACCCTTCTATGCCTGGAAACTTTCTGTGGAATAGAGAAATGCACTATATGAAAAGCACAAACTAAGATGAAATGGGTAAAACTTTTATGGCACAAATATCCATACTTGCATATTAAGACATAACGACGCAACTGTAAGTATTTTACATACACAAATCCTGAATTTAAAACTGTACACATTTGATAAGATCCCAATTTGAAAATTAATTTAATGAAATAGTGTGAACAAACAATATTTCACATAATGTACATGCATTAGCACGTTTACCCTATAAAAAATATCCTTTTAATTGTATACATTCACACAAAGAGAAATTCCCTCCATATATGTATGTTTATAAAATGCGAGTATGTGTATGTGTACGTAAGAGTATGTGAATAATTATTGTAAAAGAAAAACGTGTACAATGTTATTATATTATTTATATAAAATCAACAGAGAAAAATTCATCGAGTTTGTTGTGAGAAAAACTGTTCGTAAGTACATATATACAATTTAATCTTAAAAAGGATATACCTACAAATAAACACATGTTTTATTTGTTTAACTATGTTTTAAATATACCATACATATTTAAATAAATAATTTACGCACACACATAATCTCTGCATGGGAAAATGGAAAAATTACGTATACTGTGAATGTGTTTTATTTTCATATTATATAATACATAATTTATTTTATATAATTTGAGAGTTTCCTACATGAAATCGTGTGTAATTATCTTTCATATGCGGATATATTATATGATGTGAGAGAGTGCAGAGAAGATATACATAAATTACATGTAAATATTGAGAAAATGTTAAGAGATTTTTCATTTAGGAAGAAATTATTTAAATATACATATATTATTTATAAAGTGTGTCATGGTAAATCGTTACTATATACATGTGATGATTTAATAAAATAATTTAATACAATTAATATTTCCGTCTCAGAGGGTTAATTAATTGTATGTAAACTCTGTTAACAATTAATCTCATTAATATATTAATATAATATTTATTATAATGCAATTATATCAACAAATAAATTGACTGCGTGGAATTATTCGAAACATTGAAGTATAGTTAAATTTTATGATCATTGTCAGAGTAATGATTAATCAGTTTTTGTTGAATTGGATCGAATTATATGAAAGTATTTATCTAAAAAGTACCGTCAAAATTTTTACACATATGACAAAACTTCAGTTATGGATGTCTTTCCACCAATTTGGATTTGGAATCGGTTATCGGAATTTTTAATGGACAATATATAGATAAATTGTAATTAGTAGAATAAAGAATTGTATTTAAAATATAAGCTACATCAATTCCCAAAACTTTTTCATTAATATAAAGTGCAATACGATTAAAAACCAAAATTATATCCTTATAAGATGTTTGACATGTACTGCGATCCTGGAAACATTAATTCCGCATAATTCTTGTTTAATTTGGATACCCGATGATTCACTTGAACACCTTCAATAAAATGATATACTACATAAAGTAGAGGTGGGTAAAAAATGCTTATTTACTTACATAACCACAAATTTTGAAAACACCAGCAAAGCGTCTCCGACATAATTTCCAAAATCTTTAAAAACTTTAACATTTCGAATCTAATTTTAATGAATTTTTAAATGTATACAAATTTGAAGCACTGAATTTAAAAGAATATAAAAATAAAACAAGCGATCGTAAGGGCAAGGATCTTATAAGGAAAATAACGGATACAGTTAGCCATGCTGTAACTCACATGAAATGGAAAAAAAACATTGAATTCAATAGAATTTATGTTACATAAGGATCTAACAAGGATAATTTTCACAAATACGCATATAATAAAATGCTTCACGACATATGAAAAACTTAAAAACAGATAAATGAATAGAGTTAAAATTTAAAGGATAAACGACATTTCAAAGAACTTGTAAGGATAATTTTTACATTTAATCGTGCGCTGCACTTCATATGCGCAAGATAATTAAAAGGGGGAATATCACTGCATTTGTATTATATTTAATTTAGAGAAAATATTAAATGAAATAATAACCTTATGGCTTTTGCAAATCGGTTTTGAGTGTAACGTCATCTGACATGGTACTATATAACATTGATTAATTCTGCATCACAATAAAACCAAAGTTTGGTTTTAAGCTTCTTCAACCAAAACTTTATGCAACTAACATCTATCTTCCAGTTTGAAGGATATTAATATAACATTGATTATTTTAATAAATATTTAAATTTATATAAATACAATAATCGGTCGACAGATATGATATACCGTTGACATAATACCACCATGGAAATTTCCAGTACAAAAATAATTATTCGAATTATGTAGCCAAATTAGCAGAGGCGGTTTATATTGGCGTGATATGGATAAGAAAAAACAACCATACGGATATCTATTTTTGGAGAACTTAATGAGCAATATATCTATATAATTACATAATCTAAATTTGCATATATCTAATTTCATCCAAATTGAGCATTGCAATTTGGTGGTAACATTATCTATACTTTTTTTGTCGTCTATAAAATCCCATTCAAATAACTCGTATATCCTATTTAATTTGGTATTTAAGTATATCTTGCCAAATTAAAAGTTTTTAAGTAACCTATTTGTCGCCGCTATACTTTTAATAATTAAATATAATCCTTTATGAAGCGATAATTTGCAATAAACTTATTTACATTCATTTAAAGTGTTACAAGCTTTAATTTCTTAATAAAATAAAAAATCCATCCAAATGTATTATTATTTCAGCAGTATTTGATACAAGGTAAATAACATTCATTTTGCAAACAAATAAATAAATCCTCTTCTTTGACATATCAAGGTGGAACTATATACACCGCACCACATATAGCATACAGCATTTATACGTTAGTTAAGTAGTATCTATATATATATATATTATTTACATAAAATTTCACTAAAGAATAAAGCTGACTTTGTGTATATACAATATAATTAACCTCGGCTCGGGTATATATATATAATGTACAATTTTGTATATACATATACTTAAATAACACTTATATACACATTATGTACAATTGTAAATAGGTGTATATATAAATATAATGTGAGAATAACATGAAATCATCAATTTATTTAAACATTTATTTATACCGAATATACCATATAACATACAATACAATTTTTCCAACATTTATATAACACCCTACAGCTGGTGTTATAATAAAAAATATACTCATGCATTTAATACATTTTATAAAGATTTTTACTGAATATATAATGTTTTGCATATAAATTATTTATAGTTGGACATAACAGGCATACGTTACAAAATTTATTTAACCAATTTCTATATATATATGCGTACTTAAGCTGAGGCCTTTATATGGTGTAAGTATATATAATTATTTATTATACACGGATATTAAACAATATGGATAACCTCAAAAAATAAAACTTTTATCGACTACATCAAATCAAAAACCTTGAAATTATGTAATTTTTATATATCTAAAAAAGTCTACCATATATTATATTTCAAATTAAAACCAAAAAATAAACCTATATATAATCCTTATATACATACAAATACATACATATAAATGTCCTTCCATTTGTTTAATACGAATTCGCCGCGTATGTATTATAATGCATTACACCGGAACATAACCAACTACCTCTATATATGTACGTTAATTATATATGAATCAAAGCATTAGATTCCATGTACTGGATTCATTAAATTTAAGGATTTTTCATATAAATATTATGTTTCTAAGGTAATATTTTATTACATTTTTAAAACAAATTTATGTTCGGCTATGTATAATAATAATGATCGTATACGCAGCAGACAGACAAACGCGTTGGTATAACATTATCACTGAATGCGCTATGATTGTTTGTAAATTTATCAATATAAAATAAAATAATAGTATTGTAGATATTCATTGAACGAAAATAAAAACAATATTTTTGTTAAGTAAGCTATAAATAAGAAAAGAAAAAAAATCATTTTATAGCTTTGCACATGTAAACGATAAAAAGTATTCTGGTCTGGTTATATTTTATTAATTTATATCCTTCAGTTGAATATACATATGCGGGATTGCACTGAAAGTCGTTGTTTTTCACTATGTTATTGTCGAAGCCTACGTTGGGTGCGGAAGATTCTCTGCCCATTCAAGATCGAGCATTGTCATGGAGTAGGATCGTTTTTCAGTGATTTGATTTGTTTTGATTGACGATGTCAATTTTACATAAAGTTATATGATTTGTTGACCTTATATGAGCAAAGCTTTTATTTAAAAAAGAGCTTATAGTTGCCAATTGTTTATTTACAAATTAAATTCTACTTATAGTAGATATTTTTAATAGATCATATTCAATATTCATCTTTAATTTTCGTTAGGAATCTACGAGTTATAGGCTATGTTTTCATTATACTTATCATAAAACAACTGATCTGGTTCTAGTTAGTTTTTATAGAATTATAAAAGACTGTGCCACATGTCTACAGAATACAAGAACAATCTCTAATATCACTGAATTTAAATTGTGAAATGTTTATACATTAAATTAATGAAAAATCCATATATGTTTACTAGCTACTGGAATTATATACAGCTATATAGTATAGTAGTTCTAAGTGAATAGCGGATTTCAATGCAACCTCCTAACATACACAGCGATAATACATACATTTCAAATGAAATGAATAACTCATTGAGCATTAATATACTCAAGGTATGATCAAAAAGTTCATTCAATATATATAAAAATATATATTTTCTATGCTATAATTACTGTTTTAATATTCTGTTTAAATATGAAATCATTCAGCATTTTTTGGTATACGCATACAATTAAAGTACAAAATTATTTTCGTATAGGTTCAACGATTATAATTTTATATTTTTCGTGAAACACTTAAAAGAAATTGAAAAAGTAACATGGGGATCAATTTAGCGAATGCTGCATTATGTGTTTCATATAATCACTTGGAGTACAATATATTACTTTGCGAAACAAATTTAAATGGACCAGCCTGCACATAATGTTAGTGTTATTATAATACCATAGATTGCAAATATTTTATTCTGAAAAATCTATTTATAGATGAAAGTGTAAACAACTATTTTTTTTTCGCATGTTGAAAATGACAAATTTTATGGTGGAAAAATCGAAAGAACATATTATGGTACTACAACAATTCAAAATAGATTTTGATGAGAATGATAAACAGCATAGAAAACCACACGTAAATAATATAGTTCGAAGAATTTAACTGAAGTCAAGACGATGATGCACAAATACCAACAATAGTTGATAGTTTCATATTAAATGTATAGGTTAACCATATGCTATTGAGTGCACAAAACTAAAATAAACACGAAAAATTATTGTATTTATGTGAATTTTGATAGTAAGGCAGTATAAAATGAATTCGTTTTTGCATATTGTATTGTCATCGGTATAATGAAAAATCTATTTATTTTTGTAATCATAAGCGATCTATAAATATATAGGACTGATCCAATATCTATGGGTTTGTTGTAATAAGGAGGATGAACGGTGTAAAAACCTCCCAAATATTACTATTACTATGGTGATTGCTACCAACAACAATTAATTGAAGTGAACCGATAATTTAAAGCAAAAGGACCCAAATATTGATGTTTTCAATCCAGACATGTCTTGTGTTGCACGAATTTTTTGATTAAACCTCGTTTATACAATATAACCTTGTATAAATATATAGAGTTGATGTATGTATATTGAAAATAGAAATCAAACAAAAGTACATATAACATTGAAAATTATGCGAAAATATGGAAATTATGATTTTATTTATTATTCGAATTTTTTTTTATATATAATCAATATAAATTATTTATAGTATACCTTTTTTTTCAAATAATATTATAGTATAGAACATGTATTTTATATAAATATAAGCAATAAATCAATTATATGCTTTATTTATACTTTATTATTTAAGCGTATATAAATTATAATATTGTATACACCCTCAGTTAGCAAAATAACCGTCATGTAATGAATTACTAATAAATGGATCTGATAATGCTATCAATCGCCGCCTACTGATTGATTTATTTATTGTGAACCGACTGCAACAGTAAAGTTCAAAACATTTCCTTCAGTGTGGGAGCAAAAATACAACGCATTGAGGGAACAGAAGTTTTGTACGTGTCAAAATGAAAAGCTGCTTAAGGTGTAATAATTGTTTATCGAAAACATATAAGTTTTTGAGTATATAGCGTCGACGATTCAAAGACGGTAGAGAAGATGTGGATGATAATAATCATCGTATAAACTATTGCCGAAAAAAACATTCAAAATGTATTTGATTTCGGGAAAATTAGGAAGCAGTGAGATTCTTTGAAATGGAACTTCGTATACCATAAACAAAAATTCATTTTCACTAAAATAAAAATTGGTCTACAAAAGATGCGAATTCAAAATTTGTTCCGCACTGCACTTATTGACGCTTAACCAAAACGTCTGACTACATATTTTCTATTCCGAAAATATTTTATACCATTTCATATTTTAATTTATATCCGACTCGAGGTAAATATATTTATATATCAATAAATTGTTGATACATTTTATTAAAGTTTATTTCTTCGTATAATAATTTTCATATGAAAAAGCATTGAAAAGGAGAAAGAGAGTTTATAACTAATAGTTTTTAAAGCCTTCTTGAAAATATTGTAAATGATAGAAAAAATGATACTTATGTCTGTCTACTATTCTTTGTTCAAGTGATTTGAATTGACAATTTTTTTATGGAAAATATTATATTATACACCCAGATGATGATAATTTTTAAAGATATTTTTGCTACACACAAGACTATTGTATTATGTATTTAATAAAAATGTTTTCATAATATAATGTAATACACATATAGGTAATATAGATAATGTTACACTACCATACCAGTATAGGTTATATATATAAATTTATATTCAAGTTATATACTTAATCTGTAATTTAATTCAATGACCATCATCATAAGTGTAGGTGTGACCTATAACCAGATCAGTTATAATATAATTCAAAATAACACATACACCACATTCATACACGATTATTTGTAGTTCATATATTTGAATATTAAAAGGACTTACAGAAGTTTAATACTCTTACAAATCAAGTTAATGTATAAACAGCTTATATATGAAAAAATAAAAAATACATATTTACATAAATTATGTTAAATTCTAGTGTGGTTTAGAGGTTAGACAATACGATACAATATAAATAATAAAATTTTAAGGTCAACTTATTTACCAAATTTAAGGTTGGTTTAATCCAAATCATTGAGGTTACACATGGTTATATACAGTGTTACTTACATATAACGTATATAAAACTTATTTAAAATCAAATTTAAAAAAATTTCTCCGAGTAAACGTCGTAGGATACATTTAATAAAAAATGTTTCAGAGTTATAAAGGATTCACATAAAAATATAATGTAGAAATTACATAATCGTGGAATGACCATTGATTTGTGATTAAGTAACTGTATATAGTGTAATGCCAGAGCAGGTCAAAATACTCGAAAAAAATATATCTAAAAAGTAAACTCATCCACGCAAAACTGTCAGTAGTCTCTGATTTTGATAAAATTTGTTGAAAAACTTGATCCATATTTTTTATATGATCTGCTAATTATTTAGAAATAAAAAAATCACAATTAAATTATACAATTATGAATGCAATTGACTCTAATATTAAATTTGGTTTCAAGTACTTAAACATTAACATTGTTTAATAGTTGTTTCGAACACCATCTCAAACATTGCCTTAATTTTTAATTTTTTAAGAAACTAGTTTCTTTCACAAATCATACGCGAAATATCCGGTTCATGTGCATTTTATTTTACCAGAAAAGTACAGAGCATATCCACATTTTATTCAAAATTGATGGCTTAAATTACAAAATTATGTGACACTTATCGCATCATGGTTTATAAATTCACAATTTTCTATTTTCATTCAATTTTGATCAAATTTTACACATTCATTTGCATTTACTTATTGTTAGATATTGTTGATTGCAAACAAGGAATCGAAATGGAATTTATGTTTCAAGGATTAAGGACATTTCCATAACTTTAAATTTTTAGATCATTATCGCCTTCCCCTTAATATATCAAAAAGAAATAAACATGGAATTGAGTAAAATTGATGTTTTAAATATCAAGGACAGAATCTTACAAGCAAATTTTTTCTTGAAATTTATATATTACTCCTCATTTAATAAAAGCATTAAAAAAAATTTCAATTTTGATCTACGACAACTCACGTGAAAGAAATTTTAACACGCACACAACTGATGTTTCAAGAATCAAGGAAATATTATTTTAAGGACTTCATATGGATAATTTTTGAATTTGGTTATGTCATACCTTATAAGTTAAATAGAATTAAACAGGGATTTACGTATAATTGATGTTTAATTGATGATGAGTATAAGAAGTACATTTCCAAGAAGGAACAAGATAGTTTTTTAATTTTGCTATTCAATACCTCATGTGAAGCACTAATAAACTTAAATTAAAATAATTTCAAGGACATAACAAAAAATTAATAATTTTTTAACACAATATTATTTCAAAGTTTTAGTCAATTTCTTAAAATGTAGAAACTGAAAACACATACGCACCAATATAAGAGAGCAATCAATACTAGTATTATATACAATTAGATTTAAAAATTATTCCTCTAAATAGTCCTTTCAACATCTGCTTTCCTTCAAAAATACGTTCTCCTCAATTACTTGTTTAGTTTTCCTTCACATGAGTTATAGTATACCTGTAAAAGCAAATATTGTTCTCCTAGTAATTTCTTGTTTAAGTCTTTGTAATTCACCATAAAAGTTCATCATAAAATATCCTTAAAAAGTCCTTAAAATATGACTAAACCTTGAATTATCAATTACATATTAAATATCCTTGCTTGATTCTCGTTCACATTAGGTGTCGTATACATAAATTATAAAAAATTTCTTGTCTAAGATGCCGCCGTGCACATCTAATTGACGGAAATATTTTTTTAAATTCAGGCAGTTCTTTAATTTGCACAATGTGAATATGTATAACAATTGAAGTAACTGGGCGACACTTAACATAAATTACTACCGTATATTAAAATAATACATTGTACAAGTAAAAAAACATGTATATTAATATGTTAATAAATCGAAATCAAATTGAAAATATGTATAAATTCTAACATATGTGTCACGTGTACTAAATTATAATAAGTAATCAGATATGTAGGAGGTGTATGAATAAAATTGCTACAATATAATAATATATTCATGTGTGTGTGTGTGTGTGTAAAATATTCAATTTGTAACATTTCGTAAAAGTAAAAACAAAAACATAAATAAATTATATTACAATATTATTATGAATATGATATTGAAAAATAAATTTTCGGACACCTGTTAGAATATTCAAGTCAAATAATGTTTGTAATATTTGCATAATATTAAATAATATAAAATACATATCAGGGTTTGGATAAACTTATATTATTATTTGACTAAACATCATACATACGGAAAAAAATAATTAATTAATATAACGAAAACCCATGATTTATTAATTGTTCAGTGTTTTCGAGACGTGATGTATTTACATAACCATAGAAAAACAAAATGCACATTTCAATTGGTGGTTTTCCAACTCCTGATCTACAAAATATATTTACATTATTTTTATGTAAGTATATTTTATTATTTGTATATATCCTTTTTCTTGTACCAGCAAATAATATATATAGTTGTTCAACTCAATATATATTTAAATGTTATTATAATAATATAGTACAAATAAGCTTGTATGCGGTGTGGTGTTTGTTGTGATGTGGTGCCCGGCCACAGGTGAAAATAACTATATGGTTTTTTTTTTTTTTCATTTATTTGTTTTTGTGGTATTTGTTATTACTATTATTTTTTGCCTTTTCAAGTTTAAGTACTTGTATATATTGTAAAAAAAAAAAAAGTAAAGTAATAACAACAACAAATACATAATATTTAATTGAATAATAAAGCCAAATGATAATATGATGATATTGTGTGAGATGATCGGAAAATTAATATTATTTGAATTTGCAAAATGTTCAAAGCGATCTATATAATTAAATAAAAGCCATATTTTAGTTTATTTAAACTTTATCTTTTATTATAAATTTTAAATTATTTTCCTTTTTATTTTATTTTTTGTTACAATTATTATATAAAAATTCTTAATCATAAAAAAATAAAAACTCACAATCATATAATAATAATTATATATATATTCGGGTCATAGTTTCATGTCATTTTTTTTCTTTCATATTTATTTAGAGCGATTGTAAGATAATAATAAAAAAAAAAATTATTATAATAAAATGTTGCATGCATTTTTTTTTTAAACAAAGTAATACATAAAGCTTTTTATAATAATATAACCATTTTGAAAAATATAAAATAACCTAATAATTTGTATTATAACAATAATAAGTATAATTAAATGTGTTTGTGTGTGTGAGTGTGAGTGCACGATTTAATAAATTAAATTAACAAAAGCTTTTTGTTTTATTTTAAACAAAGAAAATACAATACATAAAATAGGAGTGTTTATGGAAAAATACCCCTCTTAATTTCATTTACCCCAATATAATTTCCATAATTTTCCTTTTATTATATTTTGATATTTTCTTAAAATAAAAATTATACTTTTTAACGAACAAAATATTTAACCATTTGTATCAATCGAAGAGAAAAAAGGATCATCATCATATAAAACCTTATACAACTTTGTATGTTAAATTTGAAGATTTCATTAAAACGCATCAATATTACGTGATATTTTTTTTATATAAATGTAATTTGCATTAAAATTTTCAATAAAAATATTTAAAATTTTGACTTTAAGGTTCCAGAACTATTAAACTGAGCGAAAATATGTTAATGAAGGTATACCATCACTCAAACATAATTTAATCAAATATACCTTTGATACAACATCTTGTTGCGGTTGGGCGCAATAGGTATACAATACTTTACAAGTAATGATTTAATATGTTATAAATGAACGACACCCAGCAGCTCAGTGGTTGTTAAAGCCACATCCATATACTTGACATACAATTGTTTACAGCTAATGATTCAGTGAATCGTCCCATATATTTATATTATGCGAACGATATCGTTTATATGTTGGACAAAACAAGTAGCACGACATCGTATAATAAATACATAGAAATTATATATATTGTGAACGATTCCAATAGTCAATATACTAACCAGTAACTATACCATTATAGACTGATTTATCGTGAAATGAATGAAATGTTTAGATAAAGGAAGGGTAAAATTTTGAAAAATTTGCAGTAATAAGTATTGTTATTACCAAATTATTTTGGGAAAATAAAAAGTATGGCAACTTATCTTTTGAAGGGTTATATTTTGGTGTCATTAAAATTTTACACGTCTTCATCTCTTGTCACCTTACTTTCAGTAAAAAAATATTTTGATTCTCAATTTTTACATCAGAGGTTTTACATCCAAAATCACAAATTTTTCAATGGTATAAAAATGGGAAATTACAAAAACTTCATCTTCTAATTTTTTCATTCTCTGCAAAGCGTTATACATCCAAAAAAAATTGTAAGTTCTTAATAATTTCCTAAATATATACACATTTCATTCAATGCAAATTTTAGCGAACCCAATGGGTATGTTTTCTGTGTTTAGTGTTACTGTTGTAATAATTTACAAAAGTTGCTAGATATTATATACGGTGTTGAGTTACTCATTATTTGTTGAACATATCAATTATTTGCAATAACATTATTAGTCGACAAACTTAATTTAATATCACAATGTGTCGATATTATTTACTTTCGTTCTTATTGTTTAGAATTTTAATGTTTAAGACCTTCCAGCAAAAAATATTTTAGATATAATATATATAATTTTTTGGTAAAATTACATAAAAATCAATAATTAAAAACATATTTATGGATTTTATTTGCAATTCATCGTAGTAATTTTCTGAATTGTTTCTGAAAATCTAACGTGATGCCAAAAACAGATTTATTTAGGAAAATAACGTTTCTCATATAATTAATAATGCTATATGGAAACTGGAAAACGCGAAATTTGTAATAACAATCCAAGTCAAATATATTGTAGGTAAGACAAAAACCATAAGCGAAAAAGGTAATGTTTTTATAAGGCTCAAACAATTATTTTTTAGAATTATAGTTAATGATAATAATAATCATAGTGTTTACAATAGCTATTAGTTAATCATTCATATGTGTAATATTTGTATTTTATTTTGAATTTGTCAGTGTCAATGAAGTTATAATAATAATAAAGCCATAGATATTTCTAAAATATAATAGTGGTGTATATAGTGAATTTTGTGATAAATATTATATAATATATAATTACTTTAATTGAGGTATGGACATTTGTTGCTGTTGTTTTTGTTTGGAACCAATTTTTCGACGTGGACGAGCATTTAATGGATCATCAATACCACCACCACGGCCACCAGCACCACCCATACGATTAGCACCAGCACGTCCACCGGCACCACCACCACCCCCAGTAACTGCACCAATAACAGGACCTCCTTTTTTATTCTCAGACTTTTTATTTTTTTTATTAAGTTGTCCTCCGTCTCTGCCGTCGACGCCGCCTACTCCTCCTACGCCACCGTCTCCTTTTACATTTTTATTTTTTGATTTTTTATTTCTATTAAATAAATTTTTATTTTCTTTACTTTTCGATATTATATCATTTTGTGATGATAGGATTATTGAACTCCTACTATCATTGATATGACGACTGCTAATACTAAAATTGCTTGTTGTAGTTTCATCAATAATTGTATGGGTTACCAAAAATTCATAATTTTCTTGATAAGGATTTACATATAAATGTTGTAAATTATTTAGATTATTATTTTCTATATCTGGCGGCTGTTGTTGTTGTTGTTGTTGTGGTCGTTGTTCGATGTGACCATTATTATTATTATTATTATTATCATCATGTTGTTGATGATTTTGATTATCATTCTGTCCACAACATTCTAATGAATCGGCTCCAGCAGTACTTGGGGCTCCCATAATTATACAAAATCCAATAAATAATTAAATAAATAATTAATGTGCGCTCATAAATGATAATCTTTTTATTGATTTAAACTTTTTATATATAAAATATAGTGGTTTGGTGTATGTTTCAAAACAAAAAAAGAATTTCACTTTATTCTATATTGCAACAGCAAATATCACCAAACACACACATGCACACACACACTCTAAATTTATATATATAACTTATTTTTTTATTTAGTTTTTTCCATTTTCATTCAAGGACATTTATCAATATGATGGCGTCTATATGTCTCCGCATTTATATATATAAACACACATTTAATAATAAAATAATATATGATTTTATATAATTATATACGCACACACTCAAACAGATAAATTCAATTTTTTTTTGTTACACATGTGATATGAAAAATTGAATAAAAATATATAATTTAACAAAAACACAGCACTTTATTTTCAAAATAATCACACTTAAATATTCATAGATGAATTGTTATGTAAAATTGTGTGTAAAAGGATATTATTATCCATTGTGTGTGTGTGTGTGTATAAACAACATTTCATTTTTAATAAACATTTAAATTTCAAAAAATAATGCAAAATGGTATAAAACTAAAAACAAAACAAACGTATGTGATAACAATATATGGCAATATTAATATACCTGTAAATTAATGTACACAATATAGGTAATAAGGAGCAACAAATATAATCGGAAATTAAAATATTTTCATTTAGTTTTTCTTTATAATGTTTTTTAATTTTTTAAATTGTATATTGTTAAGAAACTATAGACGTTGTGTGTTTTTTTTTTTTTTAAACTATTATAGCGATCACAAAAAGTCACTTAAAATTCTTTTCATATAAAATAATATTTATAAATAAATAAATATATCATTTAATTTGCACATATTTTTATACACAGTCTCATATAATTATGATTCAATACAATTGGTTTTATAAAATTTTTCCAATAACTTTTCCTTTTATTTAAACAATAACATCATTATTCGTATATAAAATATATAAATAAATGATAAACTCTCAAACAATTTCATATCCTTTTTCCGTTTTTCATTTTCATTCTTTTGCTTCTTTTATATAATATTATTATTACTATTTTATTATTATAATGTTTTTACGGTCGTCGTCGGTCGGTCGGTATTTATATGTTAAACCAGCTTTCGATGTAATATTATTGAATAAATGAACTGAACTACTGTTCAAAAGGAAATAACAAAAAAGCTTTTTTTTTTCTCTTCTCGCGTCATGACACATTCCGCCTGTTGTGTACAATGACTACTCTACACACAGTAACATAAAATTGCCCTTTCTATATTATATTTATATATCTAAAACATATATATGCTGCTACTATTATTATTATTATTATTATTATTATTATTATTATTATTATTATTGTTATAAAGTAAAAAAAAAAAAAGGAAAACATTGTAAACTAAACCATCGACACATGCAAAAATATATACATATACAAAAAATATTGCTATATTATATAAAAATACATGTAGTGGAAAAAGTAAAAATATGTTACACCAGTTTGAACATGAGAAAAACAAAAAATATTTGTATATTATGGTGAGGTAGCGATTGTTCCATTGTAATATAACTAACTATTGGTATATGTTTTGTGAGAAGGAAAAACATGAAATATAAAATTAGATAAACAATTATCAAGAACTATTTATGCATAGCTTTACGAGAATATTTATATATATATTTAACTCTTGCATTTTATTAAAATTATTAAATTTATCGTTTTAAATATTATATTGTTACCTATAATTTGTATTATATGTTTATGATGAAGGACACAAATATATTATTTTTTATAATCTATGTCAATTACTGTTGATATATATGCATTTTATTTAAAAAAAAAAACGTGGGGCGGATTGATATTATAAGAAAGGTAAAAATAAAATAAAGAATTATTTTCAATTTTTTTGAAATTTTTATTGATAAAAGATATCCTTTTAACAGCGATATTCCGTTGAACTTCGACATGTAATAGGATTTGATTGTGGTCTGCAATTGAAATTTTTACCAAATCTCTTGTCAGCTATAAACACATTTTCAAGTTTGAAAGAAAAGAGCAAAAATTCGCCAAATATGGAGAATACAGTGAATATTGAAGCAATTTAGCGATAGCCAATAATTACTGTTTTTTGGCTGTATTTTTTTTTTAATTTCGTCGTTCAAACGGTCTATAATATAATAACAAGTTATAGGATTATTATATTTACAATTTTCTAAATAATCTTTCGATGATATAATTACACCCCATATTCATATATTGTACATAAAATACCTTTGCCATAATAACTTTACCATCTGATGGAATTGTTTTAGACAACACTTTAACTGTTTTATTGTTTCGCCGTTTTTATTAACATGATGGACGTACCCGGATAGCATCTCTCTAGCCAAACTATTGTTTCTTAGGACAAAATGTTTACAACACTTTAACAAATAAAATAAAAGTTGTTTGATTATTGCAATGTTTGTTAAAACAAAACTTATTAATTATCGGAAATTAGCTATATGAATTCTTTAAAAAAAAAAATGCCCCATTGTGAAAACTAATATCGCTTATTGGTGTGCATATCATTGATGTTTATATACCTTTGTAATCAAACCGCCCTCGTATCCCATAACTCTTTCTATATATACTATATAATTACTTATTGAAACATTACATTATTTATTGTACTATATAATATATTGTATATATATGAAAAGTATACTAACTAAATTTTCATAACATTATATATATTTCAGTATGGAATAATTCATTTCGTGTACAAGGTTGAATGCAATTTATTTCAACATACACCGAGTACATGTATATATTTTTACATAACATACATGTTGATTTTATTCGACTATATGGTATATTATTATTACATATTATAAAATAATTCTGTATACAATATTTTTACAATAAAATCATCATCATCATAATAAATTTCTGTGATCACTTGAAGGATCATATAGCATCGATAAAATACGACTTCATTATTTGCCCTGTCGATTCCCTATTGTCATGTCCACCATGCATCCGTTCTCAAAATGTGTATTCGATTCATCCCCATTTTCACCATTTGATTTGCACCACATACAATAAGTTTCTCGTTTTACCAATTATATCAGAACATAGAATATGATCCTCGATGTCATTTACGTACAAATATATTTGTAGGTGAGTGCATGTGATCACGTAAACATAATTCTCCAAGTTTCGTATTCGTTTAATAAAACACTTTTGATATATAGTAGCTTAAAAAATTCGTTATGGTTATTTTGGACGACCTTCAAATATTTTTGTTTTTTATTTTCCAAAACAATAATTATAAACTTAAACATTAAATTAAATAAAAAATGCTATTTAAAGTTTATAGATTTTTTTCAACATTAAAAATTAATTTATCATTAAAAATCAATAGAAAATTGTTAGCATAGAATTTAGAGAGGAGTAAAATGTTTTTCATAAATTGGTACGATAAAAACTTGTTAAGGAAAAAAATATGGTATTTTTTGTAAAACTTCTTGAATGGTAAGAATTTCAATAATAATGATGATGTTTTGAAATAGCATTTAGTTCAATGTTTTACTGATAATTAAAGTACGAGAAGTTGGATGATTTCGACACCATGAATTTGCTAAAAATGGCAAAAGGTTATCAAATAAAATAGACAATTAAAGTTATTCAATAATATTATTTCTTTCCATGAAAAACACTTTTATTTCCAAAAAATTCAAATTATTTTGTGTTTAAGTCATATCTATTACAATTCTTTTCACCATTTATGCAATATGATTTTATTATTTTGATATCAATATCATTATAAAATCAAAGTATCAGTGGCGAATACGGTGAAGTAGCATTCAGTTTTCAATGTCGTTATATTTTTTTTATAACCTGCATGAAATTAAATTATATTATGAAAAAAAGTATGGATGTTCACCGAATTAAATTTTCCGGAAAATGGACTTTTATGAATTATCATCTTTTTTAATTAGGGATCATAGTTTTAATGGATTTCTATTTTTGCAAATTATAAAACCATTCCAATCTTTCATAAAAGAGATTTTTAAAATCGATTCACGCCTTCAAAAGTTATGACCGATTTTCCAATCGATGGCAGTGAAAATTTGAAGAAATTTGTTGTAATCTAGTAATTTGAATAAAGTTAACAAACCGAATGGTACAAAAAATGTATACAGTATCATTATTTCATACAATGGAAAATTGGTTATATCTTTTGAATATGTGAATCGATTTTAAAAATCTCTTCTATAAAAGATTGGAAATTGATTATAATTCTCTATACAAAGTTGGAAATCCTGTTTAAACTAATACCCGAAATTCAAAAAGATGATAATTATTAAATGTCGAATTTCCGGAAAATTTAGTAAGTGAACATTCAAGTCTACTTTCAACTCGTCTACCAGAAAAATATAGTGATATTGGAATCTGAAAACATTTTTTCACGTGTCGCACACGCTACAAAGAATATATAATTATTAAATAAACTATATATTTAGAGATATTGCAAAATCTAAACAAAGCAAATACATATATAAATTATGACCTTATGACCAAGTGATTTATGACCTACTACAATATAATATTCATTTATTTTATTAAATAATAAACAATTTAAAAGTTTCTTCTTATACAATTATAGACAAATTGAAATATTTATATATTGCTATAAATAAATATATATATAAATTATAACTTTCTCGTAAATATATTGTAATAAAAATTCAAGAAAACAATATTTATATAATATAGCCATGAAATAAAAAGAATTTTGCAAAAGAACTTTTATATTAAATTCGTGTGAACCTGAAAATTATTTTATTGTATTATTATATACCGACAAATTATAATGGAATATAAATTATAGTAGCATTAAAATAGAAAATTATTGTTAGGTCGGTCGTCGTAGACGACGGTAATACAATATATGAGGCATAGAGACTTTCTTTTCACAAACTATATAATATAATTTTCACTTACATCCATATTTAATTATCGTTGTAATAAATTTCAAGTAACACAATAAAAAGCAAAAAGGAAAATAAATAAAAGTTACCAAAATAATATTTTCAAACTAATTGGTATAAGAGAATATATATTTTTCTTTTAAAAATTGTTATATAAAATTAGAATAAATTTTGTATTATTATTATTATTATTATTATTATTATTATTGTTATTAGAGTATTTTATTTTATTTATTTTTATTACAAGACATTTTATTCTAAAAATAAATATAATTTTATATTCTTTGTCACATAGTTACATATTAAGTATACATATAAGAAAAAAGGTATATTATGATGACAAAATGACTCGAATAAAATATCGTTTAGCATAAATAATACATATCGTCGTATCATACAATAAAACATATTTTTCATAATATAACAACATATGCGAGATATTTACAGTAATGTCCATCAATTAAAATACAATCCGGAATATTAAGTAATAATTTTTTCAGATTTTTATTTCAATTATTACTTTAATTTTTACATGAATTTTCGTTTTAACCTTCTAATGGTTTCTTTTTAATAATTTCACCACTTTGACTCTGTGCATGGATATGCACTGTGAAGATAATATAAATATTATAATTTCATTTGAATGGATAGCAATATATTTTCATATGAGTTAATTGTTTTTAAATGGATGGTGGTATGGACGTTCACTTATGAATCATACTGTAAAAGAAAAATCACAGTCTATTCTATCAAATTTCACATGAATATAATATATATTTTGATAATAATCTTTTTATATAATATTGAGTTTTTATGGAAATTTTCTGTAGGTCTCTAGGTATATTATAAATGTATTCGTAAATAACGAATTCAACCGTATACAGAGCTATAAGTATTAAATTTTATATATTTTCCGAATAAAAAAAAGAAAATGGTAAAGAAAATAATAATTGAATATAGAATTTTTTTCTATATATTATTTGAGAAATTTGTAATTTAAAAAAAATATATTGTACTCTTGTCACACAATATATGCGTAAATGATATGCACACGTGTGTTTATGTGGCACACCGTCAAGTTGAAAAATAATCGGAATGACTTTTCAATATATGAATCTGATAACACCTTCAATTGGTTGCCTGCTGATTAATGTATGTATTACAAAACCGACCCATGTCAAAGTTTTATGATATTTTCGACGTCATAAACCAAAATGCAACGTATGAAGTGACAGTAGTTTTTGTACGATCGTCGAAGAATGTATACAAAAAAAAAAAAACAAAGAACTATTTTTAAATTGGTAAAAATGATACCGAAAGACTTGAAATACTACTTTAAGTAGTTTATGATTATGATAAATATTTTTCTAAGACATCAGTTCTTGAGTAACATCGACGATTCAAAGGCGACAGAGATAACCTGCTTGCTGATCTATAACCTGCATGTTCAGGCTGACATAACATCCAAAAAATGTGTAATTTCGTTAAATTTATAACAAGAAATATTCCAAAAGATTTATGAAAAATTGGTACACTTAAAAAAAAACATTAATTCATAAAAGTGAAAAAATTAATCTATAAGAGAATTCAAAGTTCCACATCGATTAACTGATGTTCAAAAATTGCACCGAATTTATCATTCCAGACTTTATAACACTGGAATTGTAAATGGTGATTAAAAACATGTTTTTTTTTTGTACAACAAGCAACAGAAACTAAGCGATAAAGACCTGAATGGCAGTCAACACAAGAAGGAAATCCAAAAAAAAAAACTCCGTTTTAATGAAGTCAAAAATCATAATCGTCCTTTACGTCCTGAATATCGAGAGCTAGGCAACGATAATACATCTTCTCATAGCGTAACAATCATCACCAAATAATTTTTGCTTTATTCATCCGATTTAACTCCATGTGACTATTTTCTATTCTCTAAACTTTATAATTGGTGTGATGTATAAAAATTAGTTTACATGGAAAAAATGATTTTATAAGTGCACAACTTGTTTAACATGGAAATCTATGTATTTCAGTTGAGGTAGATAGATTTCAAATAATAATAAGATTATTTTATTAAAAACCGAATTAATTGTTTTCTTCCTGCCATTCAAGTTATTTTTCGGACAAAGGGTGTGTCAAACAAATCAGTATGTATAAAATAATTGGATATTTTTAAAGTTAATTCTCTGGATATTTTTTGTAGAACGTGTTCATTATTATCAAAAGGGCAATAACATTTACATACAATATATTGAAAGTAGAATGAAATGAAAATGCTAAAAAGTGCGAAATTTCTCTAGAGATTAACAATTTCACTTTTACATATGCATTCGAGTGGGTCCAATAGGTCATATACAAATATATATGTAACGTGTTTGTAAGAGAAAAATCATAAGAAATAGGTGTGGTGCATTTATCCAATATGTTTGCATTCTTTCTTAATTAATATATTACTCTTAGCATTCAGTATTCAAATAAATTATTCAATTTTATTATCGTTTTATGTTGAAATATATTCAAAATAAAACATCATTTACGTAAAAAACACAATTCCACCCAAAAACTAAAAATTATGTTAATAAAATACGTGTAAATTTTCCGGAAAATCGACTTTTATGAATTATCATATTTTTTTAATTACCGGCCATATTTTGAACGCGGGCTTAAAACGATTTTAAATTTTGGATATTATTTTTATAATTTACAATTCTGTGTATACAAAAACGAAATTCCGTACCGTGATGTAATGAAAAATAGATGATAATTCATAAAAGTCAATTTTCCAGAAAATTTAGTTGGTTGAACGTTCACTTTTTTTTCCATAATTTAATCTACTTTAACCTATATCTTATAATAAAAGCGAATGTTATTTCTTACGTTTCGCCACTATAAAATAGATGAAATTTTGATTGGCAGAGCAAAGGGTCCGTTCGACCTATTCAAAGGCCATATTTTTAAAATAAAGGATAAACACTTTTCCCAATGTACCCACAATTTATTCAATTATTCGGTTAAGTATACGAGTATATTACAAATGTATTTGCATTAAATTGAAATTTATTTTATATTATATTAATGAAAAAAATAAATATATATTACAACAAATTATTGATGATAACCAGACATTTTCATTTTTTTAACAGTTTTATAGAGTTTATTAAGTTTATATTTAGTGGCGAGGTACATATATTTAAAAAAAAAAATAAATAAATAATTTATAAAGATTTATTTTGTTATTAAATAAAATGAAAATTAAATAGAAAATATAATATTTTGTATATAGAAAATTGATACACACAAAAGTTACCATTACATTTTTATATAATATTGAATTTAAAACAGATACCCAAGATTTTTCTCATGAAAATTCTATTTGCGTAAATATATATTTATATGAATAAAACAAGAACGGCTAACGGAAAGAATATTATATATTTACATAATATTAATTTTTAATTAAATAAATACATATGATATTGGAAAAGTGTATCTTAAAATTTATTTTTAATGAATTAAACTAATACCTATTTCATTTTTATTGATAAATAGTTCATTTCCACCGCAAATTTTTATGATTATTTTTACTACACTACGATTGATTATTTTATTTATATTTTTTATTGAGCTATTTATACGCGCGCAAAAGTATATAAAAAATTATATATGTTATTTAATTAACAGCTCAAATAATGATATTAACAGCAAATTTTCAAATTACAATATAATAAAAACGTGCAATTTATCGTCGTGTGTTGTTTTTTTTTTTTTACTTCGTATTTATTATAAACATACATTTTATATACACGTCCGAAAAGTTAAAACATACGAGGTGTGGCTATAATAATAACGAGCTGTAAAAGATTTTATTTAAAATGTATATGCCAGAACGCTCCATGCGCATTTTCCTTTGTTCGAAACAGTGTTAGAAGTTTTCTTCTTTGAGCCTCTTTGTGAAGTGTGGCACTTTTTATTTCACAGATTCAATGGTCTGAAATTTTGTTCCTTGTAATGCTGATTTGACTTTTGGGCAACACATAAAAGTCACATGGTGACAGGTCAGGCGAATAAGGTCTAACATTAGGATGCTATACTATAGGCTAGAAATATGTTAATCTTTATGCATGTTAAATTTGCTTTACGCATTCTTTGTCAATTCCTAATTTTTTATAAATCGCAGACGACCTGATCGGATTTAATTACGGATTTTTTTTAATATTTTTACGTTATGTTTTTGAAGTGAACATCTTCAAGGTATTCTCGACCATCTTGGAAACGCTTAAACCACTCAAAAACACATTGCCATATACTTCTTTTAATAACAGATACGTTTCATTTTCGGTTTTCCAACTTTCATTTGAAATTTCACTAGAATTCACGTTGCTCTATTAAAACACTTATCATCAAGCAATCATCAACACACCTGTTCGTTCGTCGTACGATTTTACCAAATGTGTAGAGCGTTCTTCTGTGGAAGCATTAATTTCATTATTTTTTAACCACACCTCGTACCATACAAATAGTTATAATAAAATATATATTAAGAATTAAATATTTAAATTAGTTTGTTGCTGTTGTTGTTGTAGTTGTTGTTGCTGACGGCGATAGGCGATGAACAACTAATAAAATATAAAAAAAGATACGACAAAACATAGCAGACAGACAGACACATACAATTTCTATTATATTATCACCCACAGATGTTTAATGGTTATATAATATTTAAATATCTCAAAAATATACACAATAAAAATAAATGATATTTTGAAATAGATATAGCTCACTATTAAAATGTTCTGCATACACATACTGAGACTGTATAAAAATATAGAAATTTATATATATATTATAATAAATAAATAGTTAGAACAGAGAATTTAAATACCTTATCATTTAAAATTATAAAATATATAATAACTACAAAAGTATACTTCTATACATTCTATTTTAGTTCCGAAGTGTGTGGTGCAAAATTATAAAAATAATTGTATTGTATAATACGCGAGAAGTATCTGAAAAATTATCAGTCAAACAATGAAAAATAATTGTTATATTTCAATAAAATCTCTTCTTAAATACATTTATTCCATAATAATAATTCAATATACTATCATTAAAGCGTGATTCCAGAAGGTCTGTGTAAAATATTCATCCCCGCCTGCAATAGCTTTGTTATTTGGTGTAAAATGCCTTCTAGCCGCAGGAATTTTTTTAAGCGATATCCAATTTTTTTCCATTTTAAAAAATTTAATAAAACATCAATATTAAAAGCGGATGCTACAAAACAATTTTTAAATAATTTATTTAAATTTGGAGACAACTATTAAGTGGAAAGTATTTTGCAAAATTTCTGTATAGAAAATAATCAATTAAATATTACAAAGAATTGATTTGCAATTAAATACTGATTTACGCATACAATAACAAGATAATGCTTTTATTATGATGAAATGTGCCGTATTAAAATAATGATGATTGTTCATATGTGATGAATTTTTAATTAGGAAATAATACCTCTACATAAAAACGAAAATTTTTCATTTTTCAAAAATGATACAGAGTGTAATTGACGTTGACGAGTTATTGAAAATGAATTATTGTTGTATTGTATAATATAAAGGTAATTGTTAAATTTATTAAATACATTTCCTATAAAAAATTTGTATATATTGGACAAGTATTAAATTGTAATTTTATAATTAACAATTATGCGATGAGGCAGTGTCAAAATGTGTTATTATTTTGTATAAGTGCCAATCAATGCTATATCACATCAAAATAAATGTACCTATAGATGATGAAATATTTTATAGACTCCAATATATTTGACTATGGGTTTTTTCGGCGAAATCATATTCAATATTGAAATAATTGGCCGTACTAGCAATATCGTTTTGATAATTATAATTATAATAAAGAACGAACCGCACAATCCTAACAAAATAACATATGCTACTATAGTAGGAATATACGCAGTTCCACCAGAACAATTAAGTGTACAATGCAGTGGCTACGTGTGAAATTTTTTTTTCAGATTGCAATATAACTATATTTTTCTGATACACGAGTTACACGGAATATCCACTTACTAAATTTTCCGGGAAATTAAGACTCCGACTTTTAAGAATTATCATCTTTTTGAATTACGGGCCATAGTTTTAACAGGATTTCCAGTTTTGTATACAGAATTACAAATTATAATCAATTTGCAATCTTTCATAGAAGAGATTTTTAATTTGTTTATTGTATCAATTTTTTGTACCATTCGATTGTCAAGTTTATACATTACCAAAAATTTCTTTAAATTTTCTCTGCCATCGATTGGAAAATCGGTCATATCTTTTAAACGTGTGAATCGATTTTAAAAATCTCTTCCATGAAAGATTGGAAATTGATTATAATTTGAAATTCTGTATACATTAATTAATTTACAAAAATGGAAATCATTTAAAACTATGACCCCTAATTAAAAAAGATGATAATTCATAAAAGTTCATAATTCGGTGTACACCCAAACTTATTTTCATAATTTAGTTTAATTTCACCCAAGTTATAAGAAAGATATAGCGATATTGAAAACTGAATGCTATTTCTCAGCCTTTGCCACTGTTGCAATGTTTTCAGAAGTTTAGTTGTGTGCACACTCATATGCAAAGTATCAAGTATGAAACGAATTTACATGTCGCACACTTTTATATATATGTGTGTGTATGTGCTTAAAAAAAATTATTCATGTATAATTTTCCATAAACAATTCAAATTCATATATTGTACATTAATTTGTTTATGTTAAAAAATAAACAATATAATAATTTCAGAAGTAAAAATAAAAAATTTAAATTATCCGTAATTATTCCCATTATTATTTTCATAATTTGTTTATTTATATAATATTTATACGAATAAAATATTATTACAATTACTTACGCAGTAACCAAAAAATGCTGAAGAAAGACAAATTTAGAAATTATTATGAAACTTTGAAAAATTTGGCTGATATAAATAGCCATTCCAAATGTAATTCCATTCCAATATGTAATTAAAATATTATTATCAAATACTTTTTCTGAAATACTTCTGCTAAATTTATGTTATGGTGTTCGAGTCGTGTTAGCTATATATACTGATTTCATGAAAAAGCTATAATTACAAAACTTGTCGTATACAAACACATGAGAACTTTGTTAAGGCAATATATATCTCTAAATAATAATTATATACTTATAAATAATGCGTAGTTCAACTTCACAGATATTAAGCAAAACTTTCTTAAAGACAATTATTTAACAATATGGAAGTGTATGAAGGACAACCGCTTGTAACTGCAAATTTATCTTTATTTTAAGATTACTGCACAACATAAACTTTACTATAATGTTTTTGAGTTGTAAAGGATTTACGCAGTACAAATTAATGATGATGACATATAGGCAATATAGTTATATGGTTTGTAGCTAAAGTACATAGCCATATCGTATTTTAAAATTGTACCATGTAATTATACGACTGTATAAACAACGTAATAATAATAACATAGTTAATAATGCTATAGTGGGAAGTAATAGAAACAAAAAATTATACGTAAACTGAAATAAATCCTTCTATAATTAAACTCCAAAAGTTATTAGTAACGTAGTTTTAATCCACTTTACCATATAGGAAATGTATCTATACATGTAATACAAATACAATACTATATTTATATGCAATATTTATATACAATTGGATATTCCAAAAAACTAAATTTATTTTAAAAATAAATATACACTGTCTGTTCAAAAAATAACCGGTCATATGAACAAATCAATCAAACAAATATTTTTCTTATGTCGCCGGTTTCAATGTTTGTTAACGGTTCAATGTATATTCCACTTGATATGCGGAACAAACTTTTGTGTTTTATAGATCAATTGTTTTAGTTAAAATCTAATGAATTGTTGTTTTTGGTATTACAAATTCCATTTCCTTCAATCTCACTAAAGATTTGCTAACTTTCACTATGAATCATGCACTTTTTGTATAAATATTTTCTTTGGTAATCGTTTTTTATGGTCGACACATTGTCGATTCTACTCTAAAATTTGTGTTTTGGGAAAAACTAAATATCAATTTTCGGTAGTATTTTTATAAATTTTAAAACAAAAATTAATGTTTGTTATACCATTGCTAAATTGTTGACAGTTTGTTAAGAACAGTTTTAAATATACAAAATAGCCAATAAATTACGTTACACAGATCCATACATTAAAAAATCGGTTTTGTTATTTGTCGGACAGAGAGTATATAAGTAATGGTGTAATAATATGTAAATATTTGAATATATATATATTTTTTAGTGCCACAATGTCTAAAAATAATTAGTACAAACAAAACAATTTTATTATATTCAATAATAATATAATAATTATTTTTAATACTTGATTTTTTAAGTATTTTTCTAACGATGATCTTGAACATATATTTATTTCCTATTATATTAACACATCACTTACGAAAATACAATAATACACAAGTCTTTTTTTTTGTGTTTCTATATTCTATTTTTAATTTTACACAATTTCATGTAATAATAATTAATGCACAATATACAAAAATAATACTTGGTAAAATATATATAAAAATATAATTTGTTGATATTTTTATGGATTGTTTTTAAATCAAAAAAAGTACTGGCAAATAATTTGTTTTTTTGATAAATATTAAAATTGAAATCAATAAAAATATATTATTTTTACGAAAAAGTATAAATTAAAAATTCAATTTCACACTTAATTTATTTACTTTATTTACATCAATATATGCGTAATAAAAATTATTTGAAAAACAAACATTATATGATGTGATCCACAAAATATATAAGAGAGTTGTTAGTGTAGGATGTAGGATTTATCCCATTTTCTTGTAATTACGACACCACATAAAAATATGGAAACAAACAATTGCGGTAAAATATTTTGCTAAGAATGTCATCTCGTCGTAAAGAGTTCATTTTTGTAATCATATGGAATTTTATAACAAAATAATTCGGGTCCATATCATTTAACAATTAAAATAAATTATTATAGACTTTAAATATAATAATAAATATAAAACATTTATATAATTTTTAGTAAATAAACAATAATAAAAATAAAAATTCAAAAAACTATTTTGAAAAAACACATACACACACACACGCCTTTGATAGTTTGTTTTATCTATACATTTTATAACAGAATACATATAAATATTTAACAAAATACTATAAAAAATTAATTAAGTTAACATAAATTATAGAGAGACACACACAGAGACTTGGTGACAAGTGACATCAAAACCGACATATTTAAAAATAGATTATTACATTTTTTCTTATAAAATACAATAAAAATCCTTATAATTAACTATAATTTAATTTATTACCTCAGGGCAGCCGAATTGGAACCACTTTGTGTTGAAATATATGCCATTTGGATAATCCATTGGATGAATTTAAACAAATTAAATATTTTATTTAAATACATATAAATATAATTAATTATCCATATTTGTTTTATTTTATAATAATAAAACATAAAAGGGAAAACCAAACGAAAAAAAAAAAAAAACAAAAAATACACGCACAAACACAATAATAAAATTTTATTAAAAGAAAAATTACTTTATAATAATTTAATTAAAATTTTCTTTTTTTTCACTTTCACATTTCAACACACACACCCACACACACACTTTTTTGGTAAACAAAAATTATTATTGAAAAATTCACTTTAAATTAACTTTGGAAAAAACTTTCATCACTAATTTTTACTCACTATAAATTTAAAATCAATTAAATAACATCAATTTAATTATTTACGCGGATGAATTTTCTTTATAATTTTTTCTTTTGAGTTATGCATCTGTTAAAAGTTTAATAATTGAGAATATTTACACAATTTAATGTAAGAAAATTGAAAAAAAACTAAAATTCAAAAATACATACACTCAGTCCCCCCTTCCCGATTGTACAATTCATTTGAATCAACTATACTAAGAATCTTTACCAGACAGTTATTTTTTGCATGGACACAAAATTAGTCTACATTTTGTTGTTGTATATATTTAATTTTTTTCTATACGAAATATTTTGTTGTCCCAAACTCAAGTTTATTTTTTTCTCTTAAATATATTATTATTATTATTATTATTATTATGATTTTTTTATTTTGATATTCCCATCACATCACGAAAACGTATACCGATTTCGATTTTTTATACACGCACACACACACACCACACACACACATTATACAATAATATATAAGAAAATTAAAAATTAAAAATACATGTTTATCTAAATTTAAATAATTTTCACGATTTTCATTTTTACACTACGTGCCAGAATTATTTGTACTAGCTAGTTATAACATGCTATTTACAATAACTGGCAAATTTATTTTCTTTGATACAATTTGTAATGTATTGATTTTGCTATTGAATTATTGTATTTGAAATAAATGTTTTCAGAATTATTCAACAATAAAAAGAATAATACACGCGAAATGGCTTAAAAATTAGTACTACAAAAAAATATCGTGTACATATCACCTGTAATTAAGAAAAAAATTAATAATATTTCATTTTATGCATTTTACGATATTAATTATTGGAATTAGATGAAACTACAACTAAAGTATTAGGACGAAAAAATGCATGAATGAAAAAAAACCAAGTGAAAGCTTATCATATATGATGTGGTGTTGTATATAGTGGCAATCGTGGACCGGTAAACGATTCACATTACAACTTACAATCAATTCAATTATGTACTTAGAAATACTTTAAAAATGCATTACATATAGAAGAAGAGACGAAAAGTTTAAAAGGACTCAATTATATATTTTAACATGACAATAAGCTGATCCATACAGCAAAAATAATCAAAAAATAATTTAATTGAAGACTGTCACAATACCCGACACAGTTTAGATTTATGCCTTATTGTGGTATCATTTGAAGGCATTAAATTGCATGTTATAACCGCAAATGGGGTAGATATTATCCTGGCCCGTAGTGTATTTAATATTTGCGTTTGTGGGTGTGTGAATGTGTGTTTAAAAGAAAGAAAGAAAGCAATTAAAATTCTTTTAACCAAAAACAATAAAAGATTGAGGATATTTAAATAATATAGTTGATTAGTTTTTAATAGTAATTTTTTGGAATTTTCAATATATATTTTTTAAGTGATTATCAATAGTGATTTCTATTCATTTAATACATAATTTTAAGCGGTAAATCAATAGCACAAAAGGAATTCTATTATTTAAATATTTGAACTTATTCCATATATTTTTAGATATTTCTAGCACATAACTATTTCCATATATTCTTAAAACATTTTAAAGGATATTTATTTCGAAAACATTAATTTGATGCGTAAACATTAATTTCAAACGACAATCAATAATAATAATAGCCAAAACCATAAACTTAAATCTATAATTTATTTATAATTGCTTCAGCAACCCATTTCTGCATCTACACCCACAAATCTCATCTATCCATAATAATGTAGTCGATTTGCCTGCCAATCGATGTCATTGAAAATTTGTATGAAATTAAGCTTTAAGAGTGTAACACCTTTTTTTGCTTACAAAGTATCATTATTTCTTACATTTAATGGAAAATCGACTATATTTTCCGAACGCTTGAAACAATTTTAAAAGTTATTTCTTCTATAAAAAAAGACTGCGATAAAAAAGAAATTAATAAAATTAACGATTATTTGTAAAAAGTAGTGGTGTGAAAATTGAAAATTTATTAGAATTAATTGAAGACCGAAAGCGTTAAATGATGTGCTTTTCGGTTGGCATTGGTTTATTCAAATTGTTTTCTGAAACCGTCCCAACAGCCATTATTAATATTTGACTAATCTGCAACAACACGCACAAATTAAAATTCTGTTATAAATTTCCTTTCTTAAAATTCATCACATGAGATACACCCTGTGACAAAAGTCAACTAATTATTGGAAATTCTTTACAGTATAGTTCGGTTCGAGATTCAAGCAATTCATTAATGAGGCCACTGCGCCGTAAAATTTGTATTCTTAAAACCACACAAACATCAGTTGTAAATTAAGTTGTTGACATAAAATCAGCCTAACAATATTTTTTTGCAAATCTGCACTAACTTTTGGTTGTCACTGACAAATTGCCAGTAAAAATACCAATATTTTACATATTATTACATTGTATTGTAAACAAATTAGCAAGGTTTTATACTATATAAAATTTACATGTTGTTTGCGTTTATATTTAAAAGCTCAATATACATATAATGCACATCGTACACAAATTTATATTCTGATACATTACCGAAAAAGTTATTTTAAACATTTGCTTAATAGAGAGACGCACAGATATAAAGGATCCCCTCTAATTGTATATAAAAAGATAAACAAATTAAAATTCAAATATAAATTCCAATCGTTATTAGTTTATTTAAATTTTTTGTTTAGCTAGACGACGCACAACGACGATACCATTGAAAAGTCAAGAATATAATGATTTTTGTTGAACTAACTTAAATCTATATATCTTTTTGGTGTGGTATATATATAGCACATGTATATTTAGTTATTGTATGATGCGCTATTTATGTTCCAATTTGAATAATAATGATGTTATTTTCTGGCGTTATATTGTGTATATAACAATCTTAAATAATATGTATATACATTTGCATACGTATATATCTATGTATTAGTATATATTTTTATGGTATATATACAAAATGTTGTACTTACATATAGGAAAACGCAAATTTACCATATGTTTATTTCAATTTAATATTGATTTCATCTGGTAAATTTTACAAAATACTTAGGCGATGGTATTAATTAGATTAATAGTATAATAAATACTTAATTAGTTTATTGAGTGATTGATATGAAATGTTTTTTTTTCTTTTCAAATTTACGCATATACAAGCGCATACGCACGTAATAACAATATAAAAATAAAAAAATAGGTGTGAAAAATTTCTGTTAGAATATTTTGATTTTTATTTTGAAGTTCAAAAACGTATAGTAATAAATTTAATTTAAAATATAATATAGGACGAAAGTCATGTTATACTTCTCCAAGTGTATATAGCAGAAAACATCTATCAAATATTCATTTCAGTATATTTGATAAATTACTTCGAATGCAAATTCACCAATTCGTTTGCAATTATCGGTAGGTAAATGTGTTTCCTTAAGTCCATTAATTTTATATGCTGATTAGACCTATAATGTTTGTAGAGACGTTGTTATTATCTTTGAGTAACGTTTAATACCAAAAATTTTCAAAGTTATCGGTTTTATCTTATTCCATAAACGAAAACAACTTAAAAATTTCACATTTTAATTCTTTTTATTTAATTTTAGCAAAAGTTTTTACATATTATTAATTAAAAGAAAATTTAATTTCGAAAATTATAATAATTTGCAACATTTGTTTGTTTTGTTTAATTTTTGGCCCTTCAGCTCACGCTCATGCAATAAGAAAAGAACTGTCACATAGTTACAAAAACCAAACTATTGAAGAAAAAGTAATTGTGTTGTTTTAGAATTCTACAATAACTTGATAGAAATGTTATTGTGTGACAGGTGAAAACAATACGTGGAGAATTATTGTATATATATTTTAGATACACAAAAGTAGTGAAGGCAATTATTTAGTAGAGAACACTTTTCTTAATATAATATCTCCGAAACATGTAAAATTGTCGTCAAAATTAAGTATGAAGATTTGATGTGAAATTCATCAGACAATAAATTTTGAATTAATAAAATTTATTTTCAGAAAAAATATTTTACACACGAATGCCAGCATTGTATAATATAAAAATAAGCGGGTAAAATATTTCAGTTCTTATAAAATAAAGTGAAAATCATGAATATATTTTTAAATATTTGAAGCTATACGTTTAAAGTACTACTAAACAACTACATAGGGTATTGAACAGAGTATGGTGAAGCGATTCTCCATATTTTAAGAAATATATTTCTGCAACTTGGCCTCATAATAAGAAACCACAATATTTTTATACAAAATCGTGTTTATTATTCAACAGTCACTACCTCTTTCTAAAAAAAATTAATGATAGTCACACCATATGAATGTGAATTTGGGAAAAAAAAAACGGTTGCCAAAACCTTTCCAAAGGTGATTGTTATGTATTCAGTCGTTTCGATGTACTTGAGCCAACTTTTACCCACTGTCTTGCATGTAATTTTAATTGTATTGTGTGTAGTAAATAAATTAAATTGATACAAAAGAATTCAGTCGTTATTTTTTATGCATCTCCCAAACAATTGTTCAGAAAAATTCACTGCCTTTTGTTTTTAATCATTTAACTTTATCATATTCAAATGTTCTTGTACTTTTTACATTTACAAATATATCAATGAACCCCGGCTACAGTCGCCGTGGAATATATACGTATGGAATATAATATATCGCACTCAAAATTAAATTCAAAGGAACTTTTTTCCGATAAATTTGTTAGAATTATAGTATACCTTTGGGCCTTTGTATAATAAATCAAATATATATGTTTTACTCTTAGATTTTTACGGAATCAACATAAATTACATTCAAGTTATATAAGAACTAACGCATATATATTGGTATCGGACACACGGTAAATATAAACCATTTAATGACAAACTAAAAAACAAAAAAAAAGAATAAATAATAATTAGAAAATATTAAAATGCAATACCAACGCTATACCTTTAACGATATATGATAAATATATACACCAAAAAGAATAAACAATCATTATCATTTTAAAATTAACCTAATTTTTCTATACCATCATGCCACCGCATAAAAATCTATGTCATTCAAAATTGTACACTCTCCGAATATATTGTATAAATATATATTTAGTATACACAACAAAATACAATATTTTTCAGTGGCAATGACTTTATACTATAAACGATGATGTGTAGATTGTTTATATATATAGAGTATAGTACTAAAATATATCGTATATATATAACCATTTAAATAAAATTCTAAAAATAGAATTTTCTCATGTTATAAATAAATAAATAAATAAATGTATGTGTATAGGTATGTGTATAGGTAAGTATATATGATACATAAATATTAGCACATAATCACATAAAATTACACAAATACATATATGAAAAACATTATGTAATACATAATGAAAAACTGCACATGCTATTTACTCGCAGCATTATATATTATTATTATTAGAGAATTTATATAAATTTCAAATGATTTTCTCATCAATAAATATTCCATCTACAATAGTATCGGCATGTACACAGAAATATGTATCAAAACACATAACGATTGTTTGCACGTCATATATATAAGTTCAAGAAGAAATCCATTTAATTAAAAATATTTAAATTTATAATTTATAAAAAAGTCAAAAAATATTTTTCCAATTTATATGAAATATATACAAACAACATAAAAAGTATACTCCTTGCTCAATGACGATCTTATCTAAATACCAATTTATATATAAATGGATTTTATTATATATATATAAAAGTTATATAACCTAAATATATATCCCCTTTAAAATGCATTATGCACACCGGTTTTCCATAAAAAAAAAAAAAAATACAAAATAAAACAAAACAAAAACGAAAGAAAAGGATTTTCTGCAACCAATACCACTAAAATATTTGCGATGTACGTCATTACATAAAATATACATATATTTTTATTCACACACATCTATGGATACTTCGCTGATTTATGTATGTTTGTATATTAAATAGTACTACTACTACTCTTCATGCGCATACCATAAAAATACCCGGCATTTATTAGAATTTTATTTCAATGTATTTTCTATTTACATACAATATATATTTATTTTCTTTGCGTAAGGAAAATCGGAATTTATTTAATAAATATTCATAAAATTTTTTCCATATTGAGAGATAAGTAAAATAAGAAAATATATAGCTGTTTACCATCAACATATCGCAGTAGCAATAGAATTGTGTATATAGCAATTATAAAAATAGACAAGAAGAAGAATGTCGTATAATAATACTAGGTTCTAGAGTTCTTGTAGCTTTAGAACTAATATAATAATAACAATATTGTACACCTCTATAAAATACAATCGTTAGAATATTTTTATATATAACAAAATAGTAAATAGCTAAATATATATATACTACCGATTACCGCGCAACATTCACATGGAAAATTAAAGGAAAATGCTTAAATTGAAATAGCTATTTTATAACGTTCTCTAAATATATTACATACCAACGAAAAATTATACATATATTTTATTATAATGTGCAAACAAGTAAAATTTTTAATATAACAAAACGCATGCTGTATGTCGCATTGCGCAATGATGTCATATTGTCGTCATTTATATACATTCAATATTATATAAATTGTATATACAAATTCCACAAATACACACACACACACACACATGTGTATATACAATATATATATATTATTACATATTTCATTTATTTACATACACAATACATATACGATATATTGTGGGGAGTTTTCCAATATAATAAATATACTGTACATTCCTCTTTAAATATACACAAGCACACACATGCAATTATAAATAAAATAAATTTTCATCTACATATAACTATGTATGTGTGATGTGTGTATGTATATTTTATATATATATATATAAAAGCAGGAAAATTTTCTTTATATAAATACATAATGGACGACATCTATTTTATAATATGTGAAACACGTTCACAGAAAACAATGTGAAAACTTTTTTATGAATTTTCCTATTTGAAATAAAATTTTATCAAACCATAACACTATTCATTTTTTTATTATTTAATTGTTCATATATTTTTCTAATAAAAATAAATGCTTTAATATTGCTAAACTTGAACGAAAAAAGAAATTGAGGAAAATTCATATGGAAAACTAGTCAATTTTCTTTGGATCAACACTAATATTATTACAATTATCATAGACAAAATATATATATAAATTAGTTTATTTTAAGTTTATTTATAATACGTATTTTGTTGTGCCATCTAAATTGTAGTGGATGAAATTTTAAATGAATTAGCGCGGGTGCAGGAAAACTTTATGTAAATTTTCATGTTTTATAAAAGAAAATTTATTTTAAAAATAACATTTTTCCACACTTTAAATTGAATGCATTTTTAGATGACGCTACCAATATCATTATTTGAATAATATTATTTGAAATTCAATTTATATAAAGGAAAATTGTTTTTGTGATGAATGAACATCATCAACGAGTATCGACACAAAAACATCGAATTGGTAATATCAAACGCAGTCCTTTTTTGGGAACAGTGAATTAATTAATTGTTCGTGACGGATAACTAATCTTAGTGTGGCAACGAATTCTTTACCACCGCAAATGATCTCGTTAATACCATTGTTAATAGGGTATATCTGAGTATTTAATATTTTCTGTTGATACAGATTGCAGTCCTGGACGCGATCATGTCCTTGAAATTTCATTGATCCTTTAAGCAGTCAGAATCACTGCAGGTTTCGTTTAATACTATTTCTTATAATGTACGATATTTCTAGTAGATAAATTCATACTATAGGTCCTTGAAATGTCCTATAAATTCTCGAAATATATCTGTTACTACACGATCGTAATCTGTTATATGTTATATTATGTGTCGTATATTTCAATCAAATAATTACAAAATAATTTATGAATGAATATTATTATAATTATTATACATGTCTAAACTCTAAAGTTTATTTGGAAGTGTCTGAAAGTTCCTTCATCTTGGACTATTTTAACATATTTAAAAGGACATTACTGCATAACATTACCACTTGTTTCAACAAACAAACTAGTCAAATTTCATGGACAACTTGAAAAATAAGTTTATGAATATATAACGTCAAAATAGTCATTTGTCTTTTTCATAAGTTGCTTGTAAAGTTTTATAGAATGATACGGTAATTACTGCAATTAAAAATATATTCATTTTCTAAATTGTTGTGTTTCTTTGTAAAAACCGGAAAAAAATAACACCAAATTCTCCAGAAACTTTCCGATACAAGTAACACTAAATGAACATATTGTGAATCATATATAAATTCATTATATTTTTTTTATTGAATTACAGAAATAATACATCGTTAAAATGAGGAAGTGATTTTTTGGATTTTCTTTATATAAAATAAAATAAATTAATATAATAATAATAAAGTACTGAAAAAATGTACATACATGGATTATTTCTGAGGAACAGAAGAAGAAAGGCGGCAAGTCATGCTATACTCTTAAATTTTGTATATGCGAGTATAAAAAGGATACAATTTATGATATATTACAAGATATAAAAAAAATTATATTATATATTTTTACAATAAAGAAAAATTTTTCCATAACCGTTTGTTTGCGATGATTTATTTTTTAGTACAATATATATTCGCAAACAAATTTAAGATTTGTAATATTTTTTGCATATATGATATCAATATGCGCAGGATATGTAATTTATTTATACACATGCATACATCATCATATTTACATATGTATGTCATATTTATATATCGTTTTACATAATTTAATCCTTACGGGATATTCGCCATATTCATCAAAAATAAAGTATATATATACATTTATTTTGGCTTTAGAAATACGTATTCATTTATATAAAAGGATGATTAAGAACTAAAACTTTATAATATCCTTTTATTTTAAATACATATTTTTTTATATAGAATAAAACTCCGCGATATACAGATCTATAATTAAAATAGGAAAAAATACAACACGTCATATATTGCGTTATGATAAATAGTAAACGACCATGAGAATCAAACAAGAAATTCGATAGAACTTTATATATTAAAGAATTAAGGAACAGCACAAATTATACATATAATATCTTTTATTAAATATATAATTTGCACGTTTAATAAGTGAATCAAATAACATCGCATTTTGAGTGTCTTAAACTAATACATGAGAGATAAATCTGGCGACTTCATTAAACGAGGCTATTTTTGGGTTCCTACGTCAATCGATTTCAAGAAGTTTTTATCACGTCAAGTGAGATCAATAACGTTTTTGCAATGCGCAATTCAGTGCAATATTTCACTGTTAATCGATGTCAAACAAACTTCGAATTCTGTTCTTCCGTAGATCAATATTTTTTCAGTTAAATTGCGTTAATTTGTTATTTTTGGTTCATCTAGTTCCATTCCCATAAATCTGATTGAAGATTGTTTTGCAAAATTTTACGAAATCATGTACATTTTCAATGTTTTCTTCAGTAATCTCACTTCACATATGCGGTCGACCACAACATACGTCATCGCATTAACATCTTCTCTACCATATCTTTGAATATTTGAAGCCACTCAAAAACTTGTGTTTTAGCGATTTTATGGTATTTGAAGCGTTTCGCATTCTTACAACAAAATTTAACATTGAATCTTCATTCTTTATAATACATTTTTCGATCCAAGCACAAAAACAGTTGTAATTTTTTGTGTTGCAATTTCGTTTCTACTGAATGTAATGTCACGAAATATTGCCGGTTTGTTGAGGTACGTACGTTCTATGTATGGTTTACATATAGCCATTTCGGTTTATTATGACACAGAAATTGTACAGGTGACACCTCAAACGAAAGAAAATTAAATCGGAGGGAATAGATTAGAAATTATATTTTAAGGACGAAAAACTTTTCCACATGGAAATATATTTCGTAAAAAATTATAGTATGACTTCTATGTATAGATATTACATATGCTTAAATAAAAATTGTAAATGTAATTAAACAAGAAACTCATGCGGTGTTCCGTACGAGGATCAAACGAGCATTTAAAATGTCTTTATACAAGAAAGAGTTTATAGCAAATTGTGTATGTTTCGAGAAAAATAGTGCATATTAAATTATTCAATGGTATATAGTGATTTTTCCTCGAAAACTTTATTGAAAATTTTTAGAAATTTGTCAACAAAAAAAAAACCATTTGGAAAAGAAAAATAATAATCAATTGATTAATTATTTAATTTCATATATATATACACTTTTAATAATTGAATTCATATAGATACATCACAGTCACACTCATACATAAAAACATGCATATTTGTTTTTGCAAAAAACTTTTTCTTCTCAATCAGAATATCAAACTAAATATATATTTTGATGTGATGCTTTTTCATATATACTTGTTAAAATTCTTAACACTTATATAAATAACATTTATATGCAAATGAAACAAAATCACACGAATTCAAATATGTATAACATATATCATATATGTCAAAATTACATAATATATATTCATATAATGTTTTTGAATATATAAATATTTTCTCTAGTTTTTCCAAAAAGGAAAACAAAAAAAAAAACAAAAAAAAAATAATAAAAAATCTTACAAAGTGTGAAAACTACTACTAAGCAATTTTATATTTTCATATGGTATAATATGCCAGAGTACAAATGAATGCATATACAATAAATATATATATTTTTGTTCATTAAACTATATATTATAAAAGACACAAAAGTCATATACAGAAAAACATCATCGTTTGTTTAAAAAGCATGAAACGCGCGAAATTATTGTAAAAATATGTTGACGAAACATATATATATTATGAAAACAATGTGCGACAATAAAACAAATATATATATTCATGTGTTTGTATGTGTGCTATTCACAACATAATAATTTTCCTTTGAGATAATTTTCAACAAAACATAAACATTTTTATTTTTATTGTATCTATGAAATGTGTTAAATAATACGAAGAAGGTGCATTTGTTTAAATATATAATGAAAATAAAAAAAATAAGTACCAGATACTTTCTGAATACATCATATACGAATACATATATATTGTGTAATATTCGCACATTAATTCTTTATTGTTTTGTTAAATATATATACCGAAAATGTAAAATGTGAATTTTTCGATGGAAATGTAAAATATTTTGGAGTCCGAAAATACGATTTATAATATGCTGTATTTTATATTATATTCAATAAGGAACAAGATAAGATACCATTAAATTTTATCATATAATAAGAAATAGACACCAGACAAAATCAAAAATTTATTTAAATTATCCATTTTCCTTATTTTTATTTATGTGTTTTTTTAAGCAAATAAAATAAAATGAAATATAGTAATGAGGAACAAAGGATATTAAAACTACAATTTATTATTATATAAATACTATAATATAATTATAAATACAATAATACAATGAGTTTTTATATATTTATATGTGTATTGTTGTTGTGTATATATGAAATGAATATTAAATATAATTAGGTCAAAAATTTTTCCACCATCCATTGTTAAAAAGTCATTTTCATTTTTCATTCATTATAAATAAAATTTATGGTTTTTAATTTGAAAAAAATAAAATAATAATACAAAAAAGTGTAATTTTTAATTCAAATTCAACTTAAAGAAAATGTACAATTAATTTTTAGTATATATTAATTAATATACGTACGTACGTACGTAGTATATTATGTAACGTTTACACAAACGAGAAAAGTTCAAACATTTCTGACATCAAATGTCTATGCCTAAACACTGTCCTGGGCATCACACTCTCAGTAATATCGCGATGAAAAAAATATGAAAAAGCATTAACTGTCACGTGTCACATTAAAGACAACATTCAAAACATTTGGAATTTTTATATTAATTTAATTAAAATTTTAAAAATTATTCCTTCTTCTTATTGTACCCAGTATTTTCAATAAACATAAAACGTTAAATTTTGTGATATCATATAAAATATCATGAATATATAAGCAACTTCTGATACCTCGAGGACGATTGTAATCCATCTATTAATGCGTCATGACCAAAAAAACTAAAAAAATAATGCTTTTGGTGTGTGTGAACAGTTTCGAACATAAAAATGTCAACTCTCTCGTGTAAACTTAGCATTATAGTTTTATAAGTTTTCTATTTATTATACATTTTTATATACGCCTACGTATGCATTATAATTTATATAACGTAAAAGCCATAAATAGCTGTACAGAATTCAAACTATATAATTAAACAATGTGCCTGTTATATAGAAATACAAAACAAAATTAAATAAATGTTAAAACGCAGTCATATAAATATATATAAATTTGCATGAAGCCTCCACAAGATCTGTATACAATAATAAAGATTATTTACATGCCATCAACATATCGGTTGAGGATTAGAATCGGTCACAATCACAATCACTCAATAACTTAGAATTTAGAATTTTATAAAATTATTGGTAAAATAAAATAATTATACTGTTTCGGCCAAAATCACTGATACACACAGAACTGAGGTCATGTTTATATAATAAAAACACGAACATGAAGTCATTATATGGAAATGTGTTTGATGATATATCATTTCACTTAACGTTTTACTTAAAAAAAACTTATGAAACTATATATATTATTTGTCTGAAAAAAAAAAAAGACTACCATTACATTATTAATAACATAAACAACCGACTAATTGTTCAACTATATATTTAAAGAAAAAATGTAAGCAAAACTAAAGCTCTTAAAGCGAGGGCAGCAAACAACAGCACGAATAAGGTGAAGTTAAATAATGTTGTTAAAGAGATCTATAGACATTGTTTGAAAAGAACGAGACTGAATCAATCCAATCATCCAATTATAGTTAAATAATCTTATAAATACATGTGAAACAGTCTATTCATCATATGGAGGATAATAAGGGAACTGAAGTGGCCACAGGAGAATGGTAATTGGACTAAAAGAGACAATGATAACGGCATCGATTTTTGCAGAACAAGAGCGGAACGCATTTACGTCTTTTACGAATAAAATTTGTGATACAGAAAATGATGCAATCACCAAATTTCCGTAATCACAATTTAAAATGGATATGATGACTGATGAAAATTTCACAATACGGGTAATTAATATAAATAAATCATAAAAACTGGTACAAAAAATGATAGAGGACTGTAAACCGATGAAAATTATAGTAAAAATCAATATTTTATTTATAAAAATAAACCAATAAAAAACCCATTTTTAAACTTTCCCATATTCAGACTTAGAATCCACAGTTTGTCTCTAATTTGGAACTATAATTTAAGATATTTTTCATAAATCTATTCACGCAATATAGAAATATGCTCAGTTACTTATGACTCTTACGTTATGGATGAATATTTTATATATAAAATTATATGCCTATAAGAAATTGTTAAATTAATCACGCTAAAATTAGTACTAAAATTAAAGTTTCTTGTTGTTTATGAATTTAAAAAATAATGAAATACACTAATTTTATAATACACCAAATGTTATCCAAAAGTAATGTCTACTTGTTATTTTAATCGTTTCTAAGACAGACTAAATAAAACCTAAACTAATTGAATTTTGTTCGTCTTCCATATTTTATAAATGATAGTTTGAATTTTAAAAGGCAATTATACATCAAACATGTTATACTATATTGCTTATCCCCAAATTACTCCATAATCTCAGCACCAAAGATATTATTTCCTATGATCTTGGAAACCATTCCTGAAATTTTGTGAAACATATGATCAGATCCACTTTCTGCAAATTTACAGAAACCCGCAATGTGATTAAATTGACCAAACCAAAGTTAGCTAAACAAATGCGAAAATGCAAACCATATAAAAAATTTATCAAGTGTTTGTAATCATAGACGTTTATTTTGCATAACCTTGTATAAAATACGTGTGTGTCTTCATAGTTTCTTTGAAACTATTTGTTATAAAAATAATGTACAATTATGCAAATATATATTGCTATATTGTAGAATTTATAGAATGTTAATGAATAATTAACATAATTTATGCGGGAAAAAAATTCAAATGAATTATTAAAATAAAAGCATTTATTAAATTTGCTATTTTTAAATTGGAAAAAATCTTTTCAATTTATATTATTTTTATCCTTAATTTATATTATTTTTTATTGAATTCGAAACATAAAAGCATAACAGTAAGTTTATATTTATATATCCACTACCATTTGTCCGAAAAATTAACCGAAATGGATTGTAATGACATAAATGGTAATGTTTTGTTCAAAGCCCTTAAAATTGGTTGTGTATATATGCGCAAATGATTCGACGATTATATCTATATACATGTAATCTGATTAACAGAATTGCTCTGGATAAGATGAGCTGTAGATAATTTTAATACTTATAGAAATGTTAATAGCATTTTGTCAGATCATAATATAAATTTCTATAGTTTTTCTATATATTATAGGTACCTGGATGAATGTGGAAAGTAATTTACCATTGTATTTACACATTGTATAATATATTGCTGCACTCAAAATCGGGTGTTTTAAATTGAATAAACAATTAACAGTTAGCATTTCAAGGGTTTCGGTAAAATTCAATTCTTGTTCTTAATTCATTTTCCAACCGACACATAAAAACTATAGGCGTTTCGCAATACATAAATCAATAGATTGTTTTACCCGATGCAAATATATATATTAGAAGGTTAATTGCGGTTATTTTTCGGATAGAGGGTGAAACGGATATAGCTATAAATTGTTTTAAATTCTATATATTACAATAAAAAGTTCGTTAAAATGAGAAAAGTCATAAAAGACATTGCAGTAACATTCAAATGTATATTATATAATATTTTGTAGATATATGGTATGACCCGGAATGTCATGAAACAAATGAATTTATACAAAATAAAATTTGCACAAAATATATATGACATATACAAAGTCTTAAAGGGAAATGAAATGTTATATAATGTATTCCACACAATTTATAATAATATATATTTGTATATATAAAATATTTTAAAGAACATATTAGTTTTATAAAAAGGAATTTCACTTCAATTCACACAAAACATTAAATACAAATATCATATGCTGCTGCCATATAGTGCATGAATATTTTCCAATTTACAAATCTATACATACAATTATATACTATTGGATACATAATATTTATACGTTCTCACATTCACAAGGTTCACATCACATAGTTGGATCTGTGATGAGTGATGATATCAATAATATGTTTTCGACAGCTGCCGCTGTCTTATTGAATATTCAATGTGTGATATAAAAATGATGTATATTTTCAAAAATATAGACAATTATAAATATATATATATATATCATTAGTGCTCGCACAACATAACCTATACAACACTATAATTTCTATTTATACATTAAAATAAGTTATTTTCGGTTTTTTTTTTAATGTTATACATTTCTATAACAGCAAAATGATATAAAAATAATTTATTTTTTAATAGAATTAAATTTATTTAAATAGAATAGAAGAGACATCGTCTTACTTATAGTATGTGTAAAGTAAATATAAACATATTGTATTGATATACTTTTTGTGCCAATAATATAATTTTAAATATATATATTGTACAATATATTTATATACAAATACAACCGGAAAATTTATAAAGTCTCTCGAAAAGTTTTCATATTCTAATAAATAAATTAAAAGAAAATAAGTGATAGTCGTAAATATGATACATTATATATTTTGTATGTTATTTTATACATTTACAAAAGAGACTTGCTAACGTCGTCAATGTTTCTTTTTGGCTTCACATATAATATATGTATTTAATATATTTACTAAAATACATCAAAATATTGTGTACGTTCAACCGCATAGCAGTTAAAACACATATATATTGTAATACACGTGCACGACAACAATTTTGTGTCATTTTAATTGCGCTAACAAAATGTTCAGATATAAACATTTTTTGTTTTTTGTATTCTAACTTATGACTATGACTGATTCTGTGATTATTATATCCTTTAATTACAATCGTTTATAATAGAATTAATTTAATGACACATTTAAAATAAATTATAAAATATAAAAATATACCATATAATTAGATACCCAAATTACCGACCATAGATTTAAATGTTCACACTTAAACCTTTGGAGTAGAAAACATTTTTCTTTACTATTGCATGGTGACTGAGAGTCACCACTCGTATTCAAAGGGTATAAGTACGATCATCATTATAAGGGCCATTACAATTTTTACAAATATAATTTTGTTTACTATTAACAATTTTGGAGGAGCATTAAGATTTTATTTCAAAAGGTTTAATAACGATTTTCAAATTAAATTTATTGACGTCGCTGTAATTTTTTCTACCTTATTTTGTACAGTTCGTATATACATTTTGCATCATGAAATTTCGATATCGTAACAAAATCGTACATGGCTGAAAATTTTTATTTAAACTGTTTTTGGTTACATACCAAAATTTGATTAAAAAGTAAACCCTAGAAAATTTTAATTGATAATCAAAGCATTATTAGATTAAATTTTAAACCTTAGAAGTTTAAAAATATTGTTGTCGAAATGTTCGTCTTTTTTTTTATTAAACGTCGATGGTTTAAAACACCGAAAATATATAAACTCAAGTTTGACATTTACAAGTGGCGGTGTGGCCGTATTTTATCAATATGATTTTAAAATACATATTAACACAATTTTGTAAAAGTAATTTTATAATATTTTTTATTTTCGGTTGTCGAAGGTGTTTTATTACTTCGATGGTTTAAAATACACAATTTCAATCCTTAAATAATAATATTATTACTTAAAAATAATACCAATAGTTTACAATATTGTACAAATATGAATTTGATTCGAAAATTAATTTGAAATGGTGTTTATTATTTAATATATTTTTTAGTTTATAAAAAGTGTGTAATCTAAATTTGGTTTATGGCGATTTGTTCAAAATGTTCAGCACACTGTTATCCTTATGCATCTATTATTACTATATTATATGATTATCGGACGGATATATTATCAAGTTATTTTCCGTAAATATACAAAGTATTCCAAAGGTAATTTACATGGTTTTATCTTTTATTTGAAAGTTAGCGTAACCATAGATTAAAGAAATTGTTTGCAGTGTCTATACTAAAATATATATTACATGTTTCAATAAAAAAGGTTTGAACGCAGTACACATACCCGTTTTCAACACTGACTACTTATAGTACGTAACATGCACTAAACGATATTACAGAGTAAATTCGTACAAATGTAGGTGCAAACACTAACCGCAGCGTCCATATATTTATAATAATATGAAAAATTAAATAAGACATGAAAACAAAAAAATTATACTTTAATATACATCTGAGCAAAAAAAAACTTCTCGTAGGAGTAAAATTTCACAATTATAATATGTATGAATGACACAGAAATAGGAACAATTACTTTGGATTTTTAAACGAAAGATACTCCGTGGCATATTTGGTGCCGCAAAAGAACATAATGGTTGCAAACGAAGATACAATTTTGAATTAGACAAGTTGTACGGTCAACCAAATATTGTCAAAACAATCTAAAAATCAATAGATTAAGCTGGATGATTGTGGACACGTATTATGCATGCAGCGTGAATGTGTGCCAAAAAAAAAATGTTGAACGGTAATCCAGAAGGCAGAAAGATAGTCGAAAAACTTAAGGCTAGATGGATAGATGCAGTAAACTGTGTGATATGAATATCCTTAAAATTAGAAGACGTTGGCTGTAGATAGGTCAGGTTGCATTTTATCTGAATTATACACGTGCAAATGTAAATACTTTACTTTATCTTATACAAAACGTGAAGTTAAAATATTTTCGTATATATTAATTAGGGTATAATAATATAAGCGCATTACATTTTCCATTTTCTAAATACATATACATACATAATTATCATATATTTGACTCACTCGGTAAAATTCTAATTAAACTTTTGACTTTATAACAACATAATAAAATTAACACTGAACTTTATAATAATTATGAAGAAGAATCATAACAATGTTATGAAAATGTATATAATATAAAATAGCTTACTGCAATATAAAGAATTATAATATTTATAAGATGATGTTTAGAATATAGGGGAGAAATTAAAATGTATATTTTCATAATATTTTTATCTTTTTGTTTGTTATTTAGTGGTGAATTTTTTTTTGGTAATATACTCAAAACTTAGCTAAATTACACAGATATACTGCCTTGATTCTTGAAAATTGATACTATATATGGTCAGTTCGGTTAATCAGTAACTTTATTATATAGAGATCACATACAATTTTCAAACATTCAAACACATATTCTTCTTAACAGAAAATTATCTCGATTTTATAGTTATTGTTGGGATATTTGTTCCATTATGAATGAAATTGTATTATTTTCATTCCAATTAATTATGTAGAAGAAATTAAATTAAATTCAATTTGTTAAATTTTATATATTGTATGACATGCCATTGAATAATGATTGTGATGAATTTATGTATGCATTTTGTTGGACTTTGACTATATTCTATGCCATGCGTGTTTTTTACTATAAATAACAAGAAACAATATTTTATTCATGAAATCAGTGGCGAAATGTTTGTATACAAAATTTCAAATCATATAATCAATTTTCAATCTTTGATAGAAGAGATTTTTAAAATCGAAAATTTAAAGAAATTTTTAGTACTGTATAAAGTTGATAACCAAATGAAACAGTGTATCATTATTTCATACAATATTTAAATGACATGAAAATCGGTCATATATATCCTTTGGAATGCGTGAGTCAATTTTAAAAATCTCTTCTATAAAAATTTGGAAATTGATTATAAGTTTGTAATTCTGTATACAAAACTGAAAATCCGTTAAAATTATGGCCCTTAATTCAAAAAGATGATAGTTGTTAAAAATTGATTTGCCGGAAAATATATTAGTAAGTGGACGTTTCAATTTTTTTTGCATACTTTATCTACTTTCAATTTGACTTGATCAGAAAAATATAGTTATATTAAAAAATTGTATCACATTTCGCCACTGCATACAATTTAAAATGTAAGGAAAACATAAAAACCATTTATCTTTCCAACTTTGGATTTTGATAAATGATATATTTTTTTAATGTACAACTGCATTTATTTAAATTTCTTATAAATAAATGATGTATTCATTTTCACAAATATTTTATGAAGTAATATTTAAAATATATAAAATATTGCAATATAATATGTTGAAATTATCCGTAAAACATTCGCTAAAATGTCCATGATCCTTGACTTATATTAATTGTAATCACATCGCTATTTAATTTTCCCGCATAAAAAGTACAGAACAAAAAAATGTAAAAATTCTTAAAAAAATATTGTATTAATTACTTTTAATTAGTTGGTAAACAATTTTGTGATTTCTTTTAAAACAAATAATAAATTAAATATAAATTCTCTAACAATACAATAATGTAAGTTGAATGAAGTTTAGATGATATATTATTTAAAATATACCTTTACACATTACTGTTTATATGCCGTCGACGATATTCAATCAAATTTTATATAATAATAAATAAATACTCTTCTATACACACCAATTTATGTTTCAAATATATATTGTATAGATATAAATCCCGCTCCTTCGATTCTATCGCAACATATATTTTACCGGTGGGTCGCCGGTGGTGGATACCAAAAATAGCAATACCATATATATAAGATTTCTATTTATATATAAATATAAACAAATAAATTATTTATATAATGAACACAAATTTCTTATGTATACAACAAATCAAAGATTATAAATATAAGTATTGTAAATAAGAAGATATTTCAGTAAATGTAATAATAATCTTGATTCTTATTTATTAATACGCGCAGGATGATACGTGACACTAAATTAAACAATTACGAAAATATATAGAGCATTGCACATATAGATATAACGAAATGAACTTTCTAAACTGTCGCCATTTCTTAAAACCCGCTCGCACAGCTAAAATCTTATTCTTATAATGAATTTTTCGGATTGCGGTGTACGTAAGTCGCATTTATAAGAATAAGAACAAAAATTTTCTTCGGCAGAAAACTTATATATTGTAACATTAAAATAACAATTATATATATTATAATCTTGGTATAGTGAATGCAGAACAGATAGATAATAATTCAGCAAAGTTATTTTATTATAAGTGTTTGATATGATGTTTGGCGTCTGGATCTGTGCATGTGGTGGTGTTATAAGTAATTATATTATATATTCTTATATTACCCAAACATTAACTATATAAATTATATATGAAATGAATTATGTGCATATTATAGGTGTTACATGTATATGATATGGTTAAGCCTTAAAGACATAAAAATAAATACACAAAATCGCATCAACTCTATATAAATTATTAAGTACCAAATATATATTGTATATATAAATAGTTACTTAATGAACAACTTGTTGAAGTTGACATAAAAATAATAAAGATGATATGTAATAAATAAAACATATTATAAGATTAGATTATATAGATAGAGAAAAAATTCACATATGATTGGGTGTCTGTGCGGTCGTCTACCATCAAATTTGACATCAAATATAATATAGTTTTCACATAATAACACTATAATATTTATATATATATAATTTTCAATAGAATAGTTAGGATGATTTACTGTTGATAATAAAACAATATTGATAATTTCATGATAAAATAATTCAAACACAAAATTTAAATTGATATATTTACTATTTAACAACAGGCAGCAGCAATATGGTGTCGATTTCAAAATTTGAACAAAATCAATAGTCATTAAATTTTTGAATTTAAAAGAAAACTTTATAAATAAATCTAAAAATTGATTGAACGAAATACATTTTATAATTATTGTACATAAAAACTATTTTCTCATTTGTGTGAGGTGTGAGTGTATTTTTGCTTTTAGTGTTCTTATGGTTACAATGTGTGGCTAAAAAATAATGAGAACGATGCTTTTACAGGAGAACAACACAATCGCAATAGTCTAATGACCGACAACTATGTAGCGTTAAACCTTCTCTTTCAATTGCCTCCCATATAGCGTTCCTGTGAACATATTATAGTCCTCGTTTGTATAAAACCTGTTTTGCCAAATAAAATTACAAGTGTTTTAATATATAGCAACGAATTCTCTTGAAATTTCATATGAAACTTGGAAAAACAGCGACTGAAAATTATCTTTTATTAAAAGACGCATTTGTTAATGAATGTTTATCACGGTTTTTTAATGAAAAACTGATGAAAGTGTTGAAAAACTCAGTACTCTGATCCCATCTGACCGTCGCTCAACCATTTGTGCGATCGCTGAAACTGAACCTAAAATTCTTACAATCAAAAAGAAAAAAGCAACATGTGCAAATGTTTGTACAAATACTTTGAATGCCTTAATCGCGTCTGCACTGGCGCACCATATGACTTATCTATTTCTCCCCAAACATCAAATCTACATTACATGGAACAAAATTTCATACCATTGAAGCTGTAAAATAAGAAGTGGCACGCGAAATAAAGGATCTCACAGACAAAAATACTTCCGCAGCACCGTTTTAAACAATGAAAAATTCACACAGAGCGTTATATAGCAATAGAAGAGGAGTGTATGTAAATTATATATTGAAAGGAATAACAAAATATTAATAAATTTAAATTAAAATGTTTTTTATACATCATTTGTCTCGTTATTTTATAACCCCACCTCGTAGTTGGTGTTAGTTTTTCCAAAATAAATATATATATCAAATGGTAAAACAAAAGAAATAAATAGATTTTATATAAATAGTGTCAAGTATAATTTGACGTGACAATTAACATACACCCAATAGTGTTGTATTTATACAAATACAACAAAAAACTTCATCATTATTTTTTTTTTTTTCTTCCTTTATAAAAATGTTTTTCTTTTTTTTTTTCCTTCTATTTTCATTTTCAGAATTTTCTTTTTCACTCATTGTCATTTATACCATCTTATTGTTACAATTTATATATTTTCCTTATAACATATATTTTATATTTTATATTACACACATAGGGAACAAGACTATATAATATTGTATTTCTCATTTATTTACAATTCAAATAAAGGAAGACGATTCTCGTCGGTCTTCTACATATATATAAATATAATATGTACAACAACAAACTAGATTATATATTATTATACAACACCCTCACAATATTTCGTCATTCATTCATTTATAATTTTATGTATATACATATGTTGGATGTTTAAATTGAAAGACGGCTTTTAATTCTGAAATATTTTAACTTCATATGAAAACATTGTTATCTGTTAAAATAGTGGGTTTTTTTTATTGTCTAGGAGTGAAAATTGAGCATTTGCCGGTTATATATTAAACGATACCTTTTAAAAAGTATATCACTGTGTTTGTTTTAATATCTAGATTGAAAAAAAACAACAAAAAACTGTTTACAATTTGTATCCTCTAAAGCCAAAACAAATTATAAAATTAAAATCATTTGCATTGTAGAATCTTAAAATTATTTAAACATTTAAAAATCATCTAAATAAAAATTGATTACGATCTAATTTAGGAAACAGTATACTATTACCAAATTTATCTCTTGTGAAATTGGCAATCATTACTCAATTAAAATTGCAAATGCTTGGCGCAACCACTAAATAGTTGATAGTTAAAACGCCACTACCCCTACTGTTCCTGCTAAAATTAAAAGTCACTATGCGAAAGAAGTTAAACATAAAAGATTTACCTACTAAAATCGCAAATATTAACTCAAGCCAACAAAAGATAAACATAATAAAACATAATGACATGTAATCATTCAGTTAATTGACAGTTTGACCTTGGGACTTATACAATAAATAAGAACAAATTGTTATTATGTTCGTGTCCGTGAGTACATTTCATTGTTGTTTCTTCTAAAATAATTTAAAATCTGGTATTAATTTTTACATTTTGACCCTAGAGGACAATGCTTATCATTATCTGCGTCCAAAAAAAACGTACATCTACAATATATAGATATCATTCCAAAATGGCGAGATATCGATATATATATAAGTTTTGCTAACACAAAATAAAAACTAGTTTTCAATCTAAACACACAACATTTATTTGTAAATTACGTAATATAAGAACGGTATTTAAAAACATGTATAATTTGAAAATATTCTTTGTTCATGGTATATATATTATTAATTATTTGTGTGTATAAAAGAAAATGAACTGAAGAAAAACATGTAGACAAAAAAAGGAAAAATGTTTAATTTAAAATGTAAAAATGTACATAAAATAAAATATTGAAAAAATTCAAGTTCAGTTTCAATTTTCTTTTAATGTAAATAAATATAAGATTCAATTCAACAAAATGGGGGTATTTCTTTTTTTTTTCCTGCGTTATCATTAAAATTAAATTAAATTGAGTGTTTTAAAATTGAATTAATGAAATGGTATAATGTCGTACTATATATTTAAGAAAAAAATATTTTTATTCTTAGAAATTCATTTAATTTAAATGATAAAATTTTATTAAATATATATTACATAACATAGAGCTGTATGTATAATTTATTCAATAAATATCGTTTGAAACTTTTTGGATTAGAACTTATATAATATATATACGGCAGATAGTTAAGTGGATAAAGAAAAAAAATCGAATTTGTGGAGTTCGGCTCTTTGCAAATATTTGGATCCGATTTAGACGATTCTGAAATTATCAAATTTCTACATGTATATATCTTGAATCTATTATCGATTAAATTAGAATAGACACGTTAGAGACTGCAATATTCGGTATGGAAAAATTGAAATACATTAGTTTCGTTTCGAAACTTATTTGACGATTCTAAACAAGATCAATACAAATATATTGCTATTATGTGATGGTGTAAGGCCGCACAGAAAGTAGTAGGAGTACATCTATTCTATATAAAAACCACAAAAACCATCATGTGTAGCGCTTACTGATGAATTTCGCAACAACACCTTTCACTGTCACGAAGATGCTACTATGGATTTGTTATCGATGAATAGGTTTATTACAAATACGCAATTTTTTTCTACATTTGCATCGAATCTAACAATTTGATTATTTTTTATTCACTTTTGATGTCATTTATCGTAAATTTATTAATAAGAATATATATAGTTACTATTCCTTGATTAAACGGTCATTTAACACTGGCAATTTGGTTAATTCAAATCCAATTATCATGAAATTAAATATGAATACTTTCTTTAATGTGAATAAATTCTTATTAGAAAATTTTTAGAAAATCGTCTCTCACACTTATTTTACTTATCAGATTACATCACTAAATTGATCCCATTTAAATTAAATTTTGTATAGACAGATAATTTAGAATGAAATCACAAGGTTATAGTTCCTAACAATTGGGATTGGAAGACATTGACTGCGGATAGGTCAGCGGATTGGAAATGCGTGTTGGAGAAGGCTAAAACCGCACCTGGGTTATAACGCCATGGAGTAAGTAAGTTCCTAACAATTTTGCGTTTTAAAATTTATACCCGTTATGGGGTATAGTTCGGATAATTTGGTAATGTTATATATTAAATCAAAACATATACATAAATAGATTTAATAAATATATATATACTCAAAAATTCTATGTCATCATTTAATTCAAAATATATATTTAATAAAATTGTCAGAAATGCTTTGTAAACTAAAAAAGCAAAAGTTGATTATCTGAAAAACAAATAAAATCCCAAGAAGATTATATAAAGTTTTAAATTGTAATCTAAATATAATAATAGCAGATTTTATATATTGTATATATGCCTATATTAATTCAACATATAATAATTTATAATCCATGTCGATGTCTATATTATATAGAAAATTATTTTCCGTGAAAAATCAACCGCAAAATGAATCAATAGGAGAGAAAAAGAAACAGATTAATTTATAATAATACTGGAATGTGTAGCGAATTTATATATAAATATCGTAAAGATTATTAAATTTAAACGATTACATCTAATTTTAAAAACAACCCAAATATATATGTGGTAGAAGAAGAAGAAGATGATGACGAGAAAACGTTAAAGTAACAAAAAATTTATTATGGAATCACTTTTATCTTTATTGTTTTCATTTAATTTAACATAGACATAATTCTATTTTATTTATATACCTATGAACACAAATACACAGTGGTGGTCCACAAATGAATTAATTTGTGATTTAACAATTTTGTCCGTACTTTGTAAAATGAGTAAAATTTCCGTAGAAATAATCCACATGTTTTCCATGGAAAAGATATATTGGAATTTGTCCAAAGAATATCCATAGATTTTCCACTTAAAATAATAGTATTCTATTTACGTCAATCTTTGGATTGTCCGCAGGGTAATACTTCTAAAATATATTCGCACGGTATTGTATTCATAATTTAGTTCACCAATTATCCAAGACAGTGGTTCAAATTTTGTATATTTCGCTAATCTATACAGTTTCTTCTCAGTATTTTTAATTTATTTTCATAATTTTTAAAATAACCAGCAATTCAAAACGATATTTTTCCGAGGAATTTTGTAAGACTTGTTATAGATTTTATTCGCGGTTTTTGTTTCTTGTTTATGTTGGCGTTTTATGTGGCAAATTTCTACCAAATTATACTATGAATTAATTAAAAATATGAATATAAATTCATCGGATATTTTGTGGAATAATATAGCTACGAAGAATAATTCTCATGTGAATTCGTAAAAATTATCATCGGAAATATACGAATAATTCAAGGACATTTTTTATAAAAATCTATGGACTCGGATTGAAATTACATATGCAATGCGGAAATTTTGCGGACATACTACGGACATTGTTACTAGGGACTTGCTTCAATTTCGAGTTATATATTGAACAATACATTTGAAAAATAATCATCTTTTTTCAAAAAATTCATACTAAATTGAATTATTTTTTTTAAATTTTTGTTTCGCTAAAGTTATGTAAATTGAATTTTTTCGATATTCGCCATAGAAGTAACAGTTTTTTAAAATACAAAGTAATTAACTTGATTTCAAAGTTATAGGTACTTTAAAGATTTGTTTATCGAAATAAAGTGTTAAAGACATATCTCGCAATCAGGAAACTAAATGGTATTTATTATTTTCGACTTTCGATCCTATTATTGAAAGTTTCCACTTCACTCTCGGACACCCCTGTATATAAATATTTAGATATAAATGACAAAAACATATAAAAACTAACTAAATCTATAGGTGGTGTATAGACACAAAACAACGTCATCATCGCAGCACAAATATAAATACATATAACATTTTAAGGACAATATATATATATATTGATAAATCCAATTTTAAGGAAAATATATAAATATATTTTAAAGTGAAAAATTTTCTTTTCCTTCGTATTTTCTGTTCTTAAATTCAATGTTGATATTATATTATATTATTTTTGTATTATAGTTATATATATTTGGGTGTTAAAAAATATATTGTATATTAATAATAGGTATAAAAATATTTTTAAAAATGAATACCATCACGTATTTACATATACGGGTAAAGTAAAAAGGTCTATATTTATATATATATTGTAATACCTATATTAAAAAGGTTATTACATTTTCATTATATACCTATAGTCCTATATAATTTTCAATGTTAACGCAACAACAACAACAACAACAACAACAACAGTAAACAAAAATAATAAAAGGAAAAGAAAATTTTATGAATGTAGGGTAAAAAAATTCGTAAATCAATTTATTATGTCTGTAACAAACAGCGTGCTATATTTTGTCGTTTGTTGTTGTGCGTGGAACATAGAATAAAATATTATATGAAAAATTAAATTGTGTTTTTTAAACATTGGCCAAGTGAAAAGTCAACGTGTATATTTTGTCATATCGAATAAATGTGTTTATGTGTTGGATGGATATCCTATGCGATTTTTATCTTTATATATACGTTTGACATAAATACGTCACACTTGTCACACAATATATTTTAGTATATGTGTGCTTTGTGTTAGGAAAATTTATGATACAATAAAAGTATTATGCGAAAACAAAGAAAAACTTTGGCTCCCTATATATTTTGTTTGTTGTATATTTTACTATAGAATCGCATTTAAAATCGTCGGCATTGATATACGCACAAAACATATAAACGTGTGCTCTTAAAATTGTATATACACAAGAAGAAGTGTAAATTCGTTCCATTTTGAAAGTAAATAATATAAATCAAATACAATATGGAATTGGAATTATAATATTATAACCATTAGATAGATAAAATAGAAAACATTTTGTTTGGGTTAAATTTAAACGATTTTTTTTTTTTTTTTTTTGATTTTTATACTCATTCAACAGTTGTCCGCAACAATTTTTTGTTCACATTATACCAAACGAATATAATTTTTCTATTTTATATAAAATATAATATGAATACATTTAATATACAATTATATTATTTATAATGTGCGATGGTGGTGTATGTGAATGGGTCAAATTATAATACAATTTAAATTGAATGATTGAATAACTAATATATGCCCATATTATATGGGATGATTGCATAACTTCACGCCCGATTTGAAAACACATCCTTTTCCAGTACATATTTTTTTATTCCATATAGATTGATAGAATAACAACGGTTTCGCTTCAAAGAAGTTGGTGACGTATAGCTTTCAACATTTTTCAATCATCTGATGTACATTGGAATGGAAAATATTCTATGTTATGAGTGAATTATTTTCACTATATCATTGCATCAATATACCGCATAAAGTCTGCCGAAGTCCATAGTGAATCCAATTGATATTAAAATCAATCATAAATAATTTTCTTTCAGTGATCGAAGAGCATAAAATTCAAATAAACAAACTGAATGATTTTCTGTGAGCAAGAGTGATGAAGTTTCTTCTGTCAATTATCTATATATGAAAATCGGGCACGAAGCTATGCAATCATTCTATAAATTTTTATCAAGAGACACAACAAATATTTTTTGTTGGCAGATGTATAACGTTTGGTTTGTGTCAGTTATTTTGAGCGAGTGTTATCTGTTTTTACATTATATATATTTAATATATTCTTGATAAAATGCCAAAAATTGAAAAATGTGCAACAGTTTATCGATATATGTTTGTTTCATAAAACAACGTGTTTTTCCAAAATTCTTACAACATATTTGAAATTATTACAAATTATATGTATTTTCTTGTTAATTTCAATTACAAAATAATTTCACATCGCATTTGTGACCGACAATGAATTGTGATAAATTTATAGTATGAATGAATATAAAAAAACAGTAGGTTATCGTTCGGTAAGTTATATTAATTACATTGTCACAATGCTGATAGTCTAATTGTTTTACAACTATATTGATATCTATAATATTTAACAGCTAAATTTGTTTTTGACGAATGATTTGTGGAAGAAATTGAAAAAAATGGGTGGTATATATAAAATTAGTACAAAAAACTATGGCCAGTCATTCCAAAGTTGTTTAAATGTTTAGAATTTAATATAAAATTCATTAACAACAACATGATCCAAACGTTAACTTTGTCACTAATTTTCTCCGTCACTTTTATTGCAATCATCATTTTGATAATACATCGCTTAAACCTTTAAAATGATTAAAATAAGGTACAACTAAAAGTATACACTATTTTTTTGTATGGTAATGACGGAGGAGACATACCTTACTTCGAAGAAAACATTTACTTTTAATTTATATATTCAGAAGTCCACTGTACGTAATTTTGATAGTTTGGGTAAGAAAACTACTAAAATTATTATGAAATTTTTTAAGTTTGAGGCGTGCGAAGTCTTTTTATATACTCTTAACTATCACTCTATTTTCCGGCAACGATCTTGTTTGCATAAAGTAAAGAAATTTGATGGTTGTACTCATCCAAACAGTCGACAATCTGCCTATTAAAAAATGTAAGTTGATGATATGTTAATGTAAACACTTATTTTTTTACAAGATACCTTTAACATAATATTATATAGCGCTAATTCTTGATTTATTTATTTGATAAAAGGTTATACAATTAAATACGTGTTATGTATTTTATAAGTGATACAAAAATAACAACCAAATGTTTATACATAGAACGATATTATAGGAACCCTATATAAAGGGATAATAATAACACATTGTAAAAAGGTTTGAAAATTTTAAACATAAAATTTATTAATCTCTCTAGTCAAACCGCATACTAAACTCTTAACCATTCTTAAAATATATGATAATGTTTTTAACTAATTCTATTTGTAATTACTGTACGTACGCATAAATAATGGTTATATGTCATATATGTTATATTTGAGGTTTAAAAAGAAAGATTAGTTTTTAAATTTCAATTAATTACAATGTTTTTATATGTTAAATGTGAAAAATTTAATAAATTGTATAAAATGTTATTAAATTTTAATACAATTACTGCATCGACCGAACATATTAATGAAAATAAAATAATACGATATATCCCATTTCGATGCGGTTATGTTTTTATTTCACAATTAATTAGCATACTCAGTATGTAATATTAATGTGTTTAAAGTTATATAAGGTTAAAATTCAAAAGAAAAATTAGATCCTTTTTTTTTTAGGTAATCATTATAAAATGTATAACTTTACTTTAATTAAAATAGAATATTCATATTTTTAAACACAAAATACAAATTATTTCATTTTTTACCATCCAATAAATTTTCTTTAATATACACTTGAATTAATTCATTAAATTTATTATAATCATCACAATAACTATAAAATATAATTTTTTCATTGTTTTCATTTTGGCATGACAAATTATTTTTAAATGAAAATCTAAATAATTTACTTAACAATTTCTTAAAAGAAAAAAAAAATGTCCTTTCCATATATATACAGACATACTTTCCAACTATATATCGTCGTACATTTAATCCATATACTTATACTTACGAGTTTATATATATACGTCATAAATGTGGATATAATATATAGTTAGGTAATTCTGTCACATTATAATGTGGTAATAAAACATTGTGGATAAATACCACCAAGGCTATTAATTTTTTCCTCATTTTCTTTTCATCATTATTATTGTCTATTTGTTTTATTAGCGTCCTTTTTTTTTTCCTGCTGCCACTTTGCCTGCAATGTCGTTGTTTCTTGTCATTATTATTATTATTATTATTATTTTCGTCATGGTATTATTTATATATATTTGTTGTTATTTTCATCATTTTATAGGAGTGGAAAATTTTATATAAAATGTTAGTTGTTGTTGGTGGGTAACACTTGTCACTTGTTTACTTATTAAAATATGTATGTGTGTACTATAAGGGCGCATTTTTTTGCGTATATAAAGAAGAAAATGTTAAATAACAAATTTTTGATTTTGAAATACTTTTGTAACAGAAATTCTTCGTTATCTGATTGAAGAACATATAAATATATGTTGGTAATATAATATAGTATCAAGTTATATTAAACTATTGGCATTAGTCGCTCATATACATACTGACCATCATTTTCCTCGTTAATTCGTTTCAATTGTAGCGAATCGCAATAGTGTTAAACCAAAATATTTAAACATTATTTGATTGACATCCTTTTTACCCGAACAAACTGCGATACATTTTTTTATCAGTGTTTTAATTAATAGTTAATTGGGTACAAAGTCTATTTGGGAAAAAATTTTTAAAATGGGACCATAAACATATTAAAATTTAACAAATGAATTACATATTAAATACTTCGATTTGTCATGCGATAGAGATTAGAATAATTTGAAATCAGTAAATATCGTCATCAAAATATATGACGGCGTTTTCATGTTTTCTATAATATATAAAATTTATTAACATCATTTCCTGTATTCCATTTATTTTCAAAGATTTGCCACATCATCATCAGTATATGAGTGTATACATTGTACAAATAAAACATCATATGAACGTACATATAGCTTTCATAAACTTTTTAAGTTATTTCTTTTTCTACCATGTACAGAAAAAAAAATGTCAAAGGAAAATTAATAAATTAAAACAACAATTCAAAACAAGGATAAATACGAAAACAAAAGGATTGTTTTAACTTAAAATTGAACGTTATAAAATAAAAAAAAAAAGTTTAAAATACTTTTGCTAGAATCATCAATTCAAGAGTATATAAAAAAAATATAATTTCTTCGTTATGCCTTCAAGTAACTTTTCTTGTTTATCTTTCAAAACAACAAACAAACAACAGGATCAACAAAAACAACAAAAACAACAACAACAACAACAGCAACAATATCAACAAAAAAAATAAAACAGGTTTTTCAATTTAATATTGAAACAAAATTTAATTTGTGTTAATTAATTAAAATCTTTTATAAATACATATATACAAACAACCCCCTAAAGGCACACAGTGTGAGCAGCGGGTATTATAATTTAAAAATACAACGATTATTATGTTATTTATTTACATAATTATTTGGTTAAATATTCTATTGATTGTACTTTTATACACGTATTAAATTTTTAAGTGTCTTTTCATTTCCGTTTTGATCAAAAAAATATTATAAGCTGAAAAAACGAGAATGGGATGAGATGAGGTGATTCCACCTCTTCCACTAACTGACTACATATAGAATTATTTACAAAGAGTTACAATAAAAAATAATATATATAAATAAATTATGGTAAAATATTCTCGTGTCGCAATATTTTTTATTTGTATAAATCGCATAAATGAAAAATTAAAATGAAATGGTGCAAAACATTTATAGAATAAAACTTTTCTCTTATCACAGATAATCCGATAATAAAGATACTCGCTAATCAGTATATATAGGAAATACTTCGATAATCCAATTGGTAAAATTTATACCCACTTCATCTGTGAAATGAAAAGTAAGTGAAATTTATATTTCAATGATCAAGGACATTTCAAGGACCTTACAAGGATAATTTTCTCACATAACCGTATAATTGGTGATCTTGAATTTAACCATATATATTCAAAAAGGTATTCGCTTTTTGATTTCATACACGAAAATAAGAAAAAAATCAATTGAGTAATTTTCTCACAAATTTATTGGAAAATCTATCATATTTTTTGAAAGTGTAAACCGATTTAGATAATTTATTCTATAAAATATAATGAGCAGACCTGTTCCACCGGGATCTTTCAAGGATATTTTATGGAATTGTAACGCAAACACACTAGCCTTCATTTGAAAGATAATTAAACAGAGATTTGAACAGAAATTAAATGCTAGGGAACACGGACAGTTTTCCAAGAATGGGGATGGATTTAATACAAATTTCTATAAATATAGACTGGTGCAAACCAGTCAAATTCAATTGTATGATTGTGGTTTACTGACTATATGACACTTATGCAATTATATCCATTTCGATGGGTCCAAAACATTTTTTTTAGGTACATTAAGATCATTATTATTTTGTTATTGCATTTTAAATATAAAACGTATAACAAGTTCTAGGCAAACCACTTCTTTTAGGTATCTTATTTCATATGATACCTAACATGAGTAATTTCATAGATAATCTTTTAAAGACCCTTTTGAAATATCTTTGATAATAAAATGAAATAACTATTGAATTCTCAAGTTCATTTCTCTTTCATACGAGGAGTCACTCATGACTATAATTGCACAAGATATTCTTGTAAAGTCCTTGTTTTTGATAGTAGAAATTTCAGTTCTACTCTATTTCCTGTTTTCATTAATATGAAACTGTAATTGAAACTAAATTTAACTAATACAATTGTTAGTGCCACACATTTTATAAAAATTGATTCTGCAGGGTTAACAACTTATTGTCAGTAAAAATCATGAAAGCCAATTTGCCGGAAAATGTATTTTTCGTTATACAGATTTCGTTCCATTCATTATTAATTATAAATATATATCTCTTCAAGAATATCTAATCAAAATCAATTTTATGATATCGACCCGATTCATCATGACAAGATAAACGAATAAAGTTTTATTATATAAAAACACCGTCAATGATATTATAAATAAAGTTATTCAATATTTTATTAATAACTCATATTTATATAAGAAATATTAAGCTCTCGTTTTCCAAATGTGTCCGGTATAAGTCTTAAATATATTTAAGCACAAAGTATATTTGTATTTATATTATAATAATAGTATTTATATAATACAATCGAATATATATCTGTAAATTTGATGTGACAATAGATAGAGAAATATACCTTTTTGCGGTATTGCTGTTTTTCGGTTTCACATAGTGTTGTTGTTATTGAGGAGGATCGTCCTTATAAATAATAATATTTTTTTCGTTAGGTATATAGAAAAGAGATTTTTGGCCAATTACGTATATATAAGTTATGTTTTCTGATGTATGCATATGTGCGTGTAGTGCGTACGTGATGTGTGATAAGTAGATTATCCCTTTTTTTTCCCAATTTTGACATTTACAATAAATGAATTGTCATTGCATATATATATATATAAATATGTAGGATTATATTTCCAATCATTGAAAGAGTTCATTTATAAATAGATAAATAATATTTTGATTTATTTTCAATTAACTTTATCAGATTTGATAACTATTTTTTTTCTAATATAAATTATATATAGAAAAAATCTTATTTAAATTACAATGAAAAATAATAATAATAATTTGAGAAAATCTATACATGTTACAAAGAATGTTTATCCTGTTTATTCAACAATTAACAATTTAAAGAAACCCAAAAAAAAAAAAAGGATATAAATAATTCAAATAAATTTAACACATCCCAGAGAAAATACAAAAAAATGTGAAAAAACAACAGAAATATTTTTTAAATATTTTATATGAATTTTACAATAAAATACTAAGGGAAAGAAAATTTTGTGGTATGTTAATCTTATTTATTATTTAAGCACATATTTATTTGTAAATATGTATTTTATGTGAATAACATATATGCTATCTAAAATACAGAAGTGTACGTCAGTGGAGTGTTTTCCAAGTGTGTGCGATTTGCGATGCAGTAAACTTTGATATTCAGATCCTTAAAATTCGGAATCGGAAGACGTGTGCTGTAGATAAATTAGATTGGAGAAACGCGTCGGAGAAGACTAAAACCGCACCTACTTTTTAATACCATGGAGTAAGAGTAAGTAAGTGTGCGATGTATACTGCAAAACTATGCAAAACAATACCTATACTTATAAAGATACTCTATAGAATAATATTTTTTTATATTCTAAATTCTAAAATGTAATCTACCCTTTCAGACAATTTGTACAAAAATATACTACATATTGTTTTGGAAATGGTATACGAGGTGCTTTCAACTTTCTGTAAACATTTATACTCAATTTTGATATAATTTTTCGCAAATTTCCACAAGACACCACTGGACTCTGCACATATAAAAGACAGGAATTTCAATTATTAAAACAAATAAACAACAAGTTATTTTTATCCATGTCTATACATATTCGTACGTACACACGTAGTTCAAAATTCATTCTAAATTTTTCATTTTATTGCGTACAATATACACATCCACTATATACTCCTTCCTATGCCTATATTGGTATACTCTAAAAAGATATATTAGTTATATAAATGTATATATATATTACACCTTATACGGTTAACATACTTTATTTATGAATAAACATAAAAATTATTCATTGTATGGATGGAGGCAGCCACCATCCGTCAACTTTAAATATTTATAAAAATTGGTATATAACAAAAAGAGAAGATTTTTATATATAATAAAGTTTTACCTTTTAAGTTTTTCACTATTTGCTAATGTATAGTTTGCGTTGAATAGATGGTGTAGGTATATAAAATTTTCTCGCATATAGAAAATATGATAAATCGTTTTGTGAATATGAATACACAATAAGAACAACAACATACATTAAAGTAAAACTTAAAAGTCTATACATAATTTCTTTATCATATAATATTATGTCAGTGACGTTTTTAACACAAAAACAACAATATTAAAATATATTAGCAAAATTATGTCCTAAAGTACTATAGAATTTTTAGTACTCTCTGTCGGGGTCAACTTGAAAAAGCATCTCTATTGTGAAAACGATATAAATAGAAGCATGCGGTTGGCTATGTGTGTGACAGAAATTCGCACATTTCATAATCATTGCAGAAACAAATTTATCATCTACAATCATTGTTCGTGCAGACATTTTCACAAAACATTCAACATAAAATTATTTCACAAATATCGACGCCCTACTTTCAATTCTATGTTTTATATTATTGAGGATATTAACAATTCTATATTTACGTTGTGCATCATTTTATTTGTGTTTATCAAACAAATTTTAAGAAAATATTTCTAATAAATTTATTTAATGTTAGTTCATCAATATTGAGGGAACGCGCCACTGACAATGAATTTTATTTTCATAGACAAATTTATATTTTCATATATAACTTTTTAATTTAATTTCAAGTAATTATTATATCATTTGCTTTTATTTTATATTTTTTTTTCTCATTAAAAATAATCTGAAGAAGATTCTTTTTAAACTATAAAACGTCTTTTATACGAGTCTATAATACACACACATAAATAGAAGTTATATATTTATTCGCACAAATTATATGAGAATAACAATTTTAAAAGAATTTCACAAATAATATAATGTAAAATTTTATTGGAAATACATGTAGGGTATTATGGCTCAATGTCGCAAGCGGTCGAATCTTTGCAAATATAAACAATAGATTCTTTTAAAAATTCTTTTCATTTTGCCCCCACATGCAAAATATTAATTACATCAACAATGAACTCAGGCACCACATGTGATAGAAATATAAAACCAAAAGTGACGGCAAGCTAGAAATCCACATAGGCATTATTCTGATATGGAATGTTTCTATTTTTATGGATTTTTTGAAATTTGAAGTATTTTCTGTGAACTAAAGCACCATATTATTCTACAATCTATTGTATTTATATAATTGAAAAGAATTCGAAACAAACAATATTCGTATTTCTTGTGGTGCCATGTTGAACAAATTTTGAATACAGCTTTTAAATGGAATTATATTTGTAAACAGTTACCAATGAACTTCTTGAATATGGACACCCAGAATGTAATAATGCGGAAAATTCTCATTAAATGTTGTACAAATTTGCTATGCAAATTTAATTAAGAGATTATAGCTATAGGAATATTTGTAAAAATCGATCCCAAATGATAATTCTCCTGACCAGATTCGTGAACCTCAATGAATTAGGTTCTTACCAATTCGTCTTTGATGAAATTTAGAATGCAGGTGTAAAACGGGGTTATAAAAGCAGTTCTTTAAAATCAGTATTCAAGTACAGATTTTTTAATCGGATAAATCTATAGTAAATTTGTGATCATTATTTATTCGATTTTAATGAAATTTAGTGTAAAATAGAATTATATTCGCAGTTTTGAAAATGGACACGCTACGTAGAACAGACAGATATTTTGTATTACTAAAAAATATACTGATCAAGTAAATATTATAATAAGTAAAAATTAACGTTAGAAAATTAAATTCATAGCAAAATGTGTCCAATAAAAAATATCATATAGTTAATATTGTATTTAAAAATGAATATAATAAATAAATAAAAACAACTACTCACTGATTAAGGGTTCGCTCATTTGAACTGCTTTGTGTTTGTTGATGATCGTGTCCACGTCGATCTTTATGTACAATTCCCATTAATTTCATCCATGGATTATTTTGAGATCCATGAGCACCTCCCATACCGCCACTCTGCCACATCGTCATTTTTGCTGATATTTATTTGAACCGTAATTTGTTGAAATTGAAATAAAAAATATATTCCTCACATTAGATTTACGCGCGTGGGGAGAGTTTAAAAAAAAAAGTAAAAAAATTTTATTAAATTAAGAAAATAGAATAATAAAATTTGTAAAGAAACGATTTATTTAAATGAAGATCTAACTACTTTAATTATGAGTTTACGTACACGCACACACAACACTAACACCGCACACACACACACACCCAGACGGGCGTCAACAATAACACTGCATTTTAAAATTGTCCTTTATTTTGTTTATACACATACTTTTAAACACAAAATTTCCACTTAATCATTTTTAATAAAATAGTTTTTCGTTTTGTAAATGTTTTTCTTTTCGACATTTTCGAACCGCTGTTAACTTTTACACGGAACATAAAATAAATAACGATTTTCCTTATCGTTTTATTTTCTAAATGTCACCGCGCATAGGTTATTTTTTTTTTTTCATTTTTTTCACACACTTTTAAAAGTTAATTATTTAATTTTATTAATTATATTTGTATTATTAAATAGGGCGGAATTAAATATTATTTATAAATAAAATATTTTCTAACTATTTTATGTAATTTATAAATTTTCTTAAAACAATTATTTATTTTTGAAGATATTAAAATAAATAAATACTTTGAATTAAATTCTTTTTGCACTAACAAAAGTTTTACACATTTGTTTTTTGATTTAATTAAATATATAATTTTATTATTTTTACATTGATATGATTTATTTTTTATTATTTTATATTGTTATAAAGCTTTTTGTTTATTATAAATATATTTATAAAACATTTATTAATGAATTTTATTGCATAAGAATTTTCTACGATTTATATTTATTTATTTTATATTTTTTTTAAATTAATTAAATAAATTATTTTTAAAAAAATTATTATTTTATTTAATTTTAGTGATATATTATTTTTATATAAGATTATCATAAGTACGAGTAATATAATTATTATTGTAATGGGACTTTATTTATTTATTTTTAAACTTATTGTTAAATAATTAAAATATTATTAAATATCACGATTTTTATTATTATTATTATTTATTGATATTATTATAATATTTATTAAAATTAATTATTATTATTATTATTATTTTCATTAAGATAATAATTTAAAAAATATTTTAAATTAGATATTTTTAAAAATTTTATTTTTATTACGTAAATATTAAATATATAATATATAGCTAAAAAATCACAACTTTGGTTTAAATTGATTATTGTTGAAAAGGATATTATTATAATTATTATTGATATTTATTATTTGATATATGTATTAATTTTTAATTTTGTATATATTTTAAATTATTTTTAAACGATTTTAAATTTAAATGCAATTTTTTTTAGTATTTATTTTATAATTAAAATTATTATTATCATTTTGTTTTGTTGTAGTTTTAAAAAGATGTGTTGTAGAATTTTTAACTGATGTTAAGACCTGCAAAAAAAATTAGAAAAAATTAAATTATAAACTAATATTTCGACCATTTAATATTACTAAAAAATATAATAAAAAATTTTAATTATTTATTTAAATAAAAATATAATTGTGTATAAAGTGGAAACTAAACACTATTAATTAACCTCCAAATTCATGATAAAAAAAACGCTTTATTTGAATATTTTATGAGTTCGTATAAATGATAAATTAGTTTCACTTACAGATGATTAATAGAGCAGACAAACAGGTAATTATAGCAATGTTAAAGAATTTTGAAATGCGCAGTTATTTACAATTTTTTTACCAAATTTTTTGAACTTTAGCAGTTATCCAGTGTCTGTTGACCTATTTTACAAAACTATAAAACATATCATTATGTTCTAGTACAAAATTACAAGAAAATAAGATAAATGATGATAGGGAAAATCTATATTGAGAATTAAATTGGTTTTGTTAACCTTTACAATTGACCAGTGAAAACTTCAGTTCAAACATTTAAGATAATAAGATAAACTACAATACTAGAACAATACCACTGGGCATAATATTCCACGTGGATGTAGTGTTTGTAATGTATCACCTCTACACATTTTTGGAAAATATCATTAAATGCTTAAATGTTCAATGTATATATTTCAGTTTGTGAATGAAATAACCAGTTCGAAAATAGGCAGAATTACATTATCATTATTATAAAAATAAATTAATTGTTTCATTTTTCTTAATCCATTTTGGATTGTTTTCCGGACAGAGTGTGTATTATATGAATAATTTTAATTTTATTTTAAGAAAATGTAAATTTTGTTATAGTAAATACTGACTGAATTATATAGATATAAAAATAGGGACTCTTAGCAGTAGATTACAAGTATAATTATAGAGAAATGTTTCAAGGATGAAAGATGCACTTCAAAAGCCTTTTATAAGGACATTTTTTTAATTTAGTAGTACTCTATACCTAAAACAAAAGATAATTTAAAAAGGTAATTCAATTCCAATTGATAACCACAATGTAGTTTCACGGATCAAGGACCTTAAAAGGATAAATTTCAAGTTAATTCGTACTGCGCCTCATATATGAATGAGTATTAAACAGAGAAATCAGTACAGCATAGATGTTTCAAGGATCTAGAGGGTATTTTAAAGGAGAACTTTTAAATTTTGTCGTTATGCACCTGTGCATGAAATAGAATTAATAAACAGCATTATCTGTTTAAAATAATTGAGTCAATATAATACACATGCCTGCACCAATTATTTCATTCTAAACTGCCGTGAATAATTGTATACTGCAGATTGAACAACACGTCGTTCAGTTCTACAATTTGGTCCAGGCGAGTATCTTTAATTCGATAATTCAATAATTTAGCCATTCGGATCATTGAATTATCACCATATTATTTATATTTACTAGTAAATCATTTTTTGTTTTATGAAAATTTGTATAATAATAATAATAAATTCTAAAATTATAATAATATAGCTTCGCATTTGAAACAAACACATCTCTACTATATAAAAAAACATCTTCAATATATTGTATATAGATGAAACATTTATTTATTCAAATATTGCCAATTAAAATAATCATTTCACATAATATTACAATGAAAAATTCTATCTATTATTATTTTGTATATACACAAAACATAGGTATTGTATATAAAATGATGATGACGTAAATGATTGTACAGAGTGTAACACAACACTGAACGAGTGTTGATCCTATATTCATGTTGTTGCCGGTCTCGCAACAATGAAATTATAAGAAGTTTCTAAATAGAAAGCATTATGTTAGAATAAATTCTATATAGAATGGAGCTACATTAAACAGAAAAATGTTATTGTAGTTGTTCGTGACTTAGACCATTCAGTCAGACAGTAGGTGTAGAAACTTTTTTTTTAAACATGTATACCCTCTATATTTTTTATTACGTTTAATAACGTACATATGTTACAAATTTAATTTCAATTGGTATAATAATAGAAAAAAATTGTAATAATATTTTTGTTGTTTGCAATTTCCTATTAATTTATACAATTTTTTCCTTTTTTTTTCATTATCGTAATCAAATTTTTTTTATGATATTTAATTGTTATCGTAAATATAATTTTTTTTTCTCTTTAATACTCGGGAAATTGTTTCTGTATTCCATTACATATTCATAAATTAATTTTATTTTGTATAAATGGATAAAATAAATATTATCATTCCATTTTTTTTTTCATGTTTTCATGTTTTTGATTCAATTAAAATTTAAATTTAAATAGAGCAATTAGTTTATTTAAAAAAAAAAAAAAAAATAATACGTAAATTTATGTGTGTTGAATTTTAAAAAATATTATTTAAAATAACCTATATTTTGTCTGATTAAATTCAATTTCAAAGAGGTGATAATCCGTCAGATAATTTACAAACAAAAATAAATACAATATTATAAAACATAAGTATTTATCCTAAGCAATACCATGCAACTATATATCCTGTCCGCCGATGCGAGCCTGTATTTTAGAGTTCATAAGTAGTTGTAGTTGTTGTAACCGTTTCAGATCGCAGGTCGTCAGTATCACATAGATTTTATTTTGTAAACGAAAATACTGCATCTTATCACGTCTTGAATATGCTCGTGCTGTGTGCATTTGTACGTTTCGTATATTAAAATGGAATACAAATGTATATGCGTTATTTAATTGTTTATTTATAATAAATTACAATGGATTATAAAATGGCAAATAGCCAATAATATACAATAGAAAAATTGATAGTGAAAGTAAAATTGTACATTATATTTTATTTAAATAAATTGGAACAAAAACAAGTAATTGAATATTACATGATCTAGAAAATTGAAAGTTAATGATTATATTTTGAATAATCCGAATAGAACATAAAATCTGCTATAAATTAAAATAATAAATTAAAATTTTGAATAATATTATATATTAAAGTACATTTGTGTTCATGTAAATAATTTGAGATATCGTTCGTATTATCGAATTTAATGGTAGTTTCTTCAAAATTGGTATAATCAATTTTGCAAGGCAGATGATGAAATTAATTCCCTGTTTAATGCTGTCACAAAAAAAGTGCAGCATGCAAAGTAATGAAAACTAACCTAATTGGATTCTCGAAATGTCCATAATCCTTGATCAATATTACATTTTCAGTTATATGCGAGTGTACCATATTGATGTGAACATTGTCCTTGTAAGATTGTTTAGCATTTTGAAAAATTAATTAAAATTATCCTTATATAAGATTCTGCCTATATCGTTTGCATAGAATGAACAAATTTATATATATTAATTAAGAAGACCTCAGACAATACATTGATATCACGATTTTTTAACACAACCCGATCGGGGAAATTTACATGCTGCATCATTTTGTTGAAAAGCAGACACTATCATTTAGTACATGCACTAAAGAAAGTAAATTTAGCATAACAAAGAAGCCTGGCTTCTTTTATCTCGAAAATAATGTAAAGGGTCGATTATTTGGAAGAGACACAACGTTGAAAGAGTTTGCCTTACAATAAAATCAAATTCAAATCCGGTTGAAAAATTGACAGAGACGACATGCACCAGTTGACGCATTGGTCAATATAATGAACATAAGACACTGCGAATGATAGAAGACACGTCGAAAAAGTGTGAAGCGTGTTTTTAAAAGGCGTCGGTGTCAACAAAGTCTTAGTTTAACAACAATACGTTGAACACCAATGCAATAAATATTCTATGTAACAACACTATATAAACTCTCTACTTAATCGAGTGCGTGCATATTGGCTTTAATATGTTTTTTATCACCTATATATAGGTTGATCGTATGCATAGATTACTTATTATTGTACCAGATAACCAAATGATGATAGTTAAGTATGGAACGGTCAAATAAGGGTACATATATTTGACTCTAAAATATGTATCGAGATTCAGTTGGAACGAACTTTGGTTTAAGAAAGATGGAAGGATGCATGGGGATCGATGGAAATGAATATATTTCTAATAAAAACTGATTATAAACATGAAACCATACTCTGACATTGACAGGTATCAAATTAAGAAATGAATCATGTTGGAATATCGGTAACGATTAGAAAATATTACAATATTTATAGACAAACGAAATACTCTCAAATTGGTGCGGCAATTGTTATGAAACATTGTGATTTTTGGGTATCAATTAAGACGGATGCGAATCTTATGTAGGATGATATTGGTATATAGACTATGTAAAAAGTAATATGTGTCATATATAGACATTATTATGTTGACTTGACACACAGATGAGTCTGACAAATCATTTTAAGTTTTTTGTTACTTGTATATAAATATAATAAACAAAAGGAAAATTATATAGGTATGAATATTATAGCAAAACAATATACACTTCGATTAGGCGGCATATGTATATATTCAAAAATGTAAAAGGACAATATTATGAAAGGATCTATCCGAAAATTCTATATTTACATCTGAATAAATAAACAAAGATAAAAGGATTGTATACTTCAGCATGCATAAAAAACACATGTACATGGTGTTCCATAAGGCTAAAAAATATTTATATATTTATAATAATGGAATAATTTCTATACATAATGATTTGATAAAAGAATTAACCATTCAATAATAGTATTAAGTGAAATAACATCCTTTTCTAGTATAACCTCTAACCCAGATCTTATACATCACCCTATTATATATTTGAGAATATATACCATTTCGATTTGTCTGCATATATACATGCGCATTTAAAACAATCACCGTCTTATAAATTATACATTTAATTAAATAGATACAATTAAAAAGTTAAATATAAATGTGACAAATTAATTAAAATAATATATGAATTAATTTAATATCGTATTGTAAATTGTGTGCCGGAATGCGCTGTGTTATTCTTCTAATATTATAATATAATAATTGTAAATTATTGCCATATATATACAATACAATTAATAAAACATGAATAAAATATACGCATTTAATCGTAATTGTTATATAATTTTCCTTACGCATATTATATAAATGATATATAACATTACATACAAACACACAGATTTAAGAAAATGCTTAAATTATTATATATTTATGCGCGTATGTGTGTGTGTGTGTGTGTTGGTGGTGGTACATTGTATGTTGTCAGCAAATTTTATTTGATAACATAACATGACATGCAATAATTTGTATGTTTATCTACGCACAAACATATTTTCATTAAGTATATATTTACACATAAAATATATTATGTTGTTATAAGTATATAACCACATATAAACATAAATGAGCAACTGTTCTCTGTATCCATCAGAACTGGAAATGATTTTTCCAATTAAAGTCATTTCAATATAGTATAAATATAGATGCTGGATTTTTATGATTGAGATAAATTCCATCATTTTACCCTGCACTCATATATCTTTTGTATTGTTACAGAGTCATTGAAAATTTATTAAAATCATTAATTACATTTATTTCCGATAGATAACTATATGTGAAAAACACATTGTTAACAGTATTGGTTACATGATGGTTATATGTGGTATAACTATGTAACGTACAACACATAATCTATTGATATAAATAGTTTTTAAAAGGTATTTAATTAAATGTTATCGTAAATGTTAAACGGATAATGTTCATTAAATCTGCGCGGATATTAAATCTTATAAATAATTACGAGAATATATGTTTTTTGTTTTAATAAACGATTAAATTTTATTCAATTTTATGTATTTTATATATACAATACGTATTTTTGATGGGTAATAATTAATTTTAATTACTTATTTATTGATTTTCATGAAAAAAAAAAAAACCAAAAATTTTCTCATCTGCAGTTTAACAAATTATATTAATTAGATTATAAATTATATATTATATGGTGTGAAAAAATTAGACAAAATTATTTAATTATGTTAAATGTATTTAATTATTTACATAAAAATTAAACAAAGTAATCAATATTATTCTCTCATTTAATGGTTTTCGAAAATGTTTTAATTTTGTTATAAATTTTTATAAATAGAATTTTAAATTGTTTTTAATTTTTCTTCGGATTTCTTTATAGTTTTTTTTCTCCTTAAATTTAAAAATATATACCAGAAAATATTACCAATTTTTGTATTTATTTATGTATAATAAATAAATAAAAATTAAAAAGCAAAAAAATTGGGTCGTGGTGCGGTCGCATAATATTTGGTATATGTACGCACACATTATTCTAAGAATATTAACCATTTAACATTTTCATATAATACAAATGTACATCAAAACAAATGGTTTAATTTGTGCGGAAATATAATAACCAACATTTTCGTTAAAAAATATCATAAGAATTAATTACTATTTTTTTATTACTTTATTATTATTATTATTATTATTATTATTATTATTATTATTATTATTATTATTATTTTATCTCCGTTGGCGGTGAAATCTTTTTTTAATATTACATTACATGAAAATAAAGAAATTAAATTTTACATGTTTTTTATTTTAAATTTTATAACAGAACACTAAAAATCGGTTCAAGCACAATTTCTAGAAAAAAATAAAAATGAAGCGAATAAATGTTGCGCATGTATCGACGGTGTATTTGAAGAATCAAAATAGATATAATATACCAGACATTTTCCAATTTAAACCTTCTAGTAGTTAACTTTTAATAATTGGGGAAAAAGCAAATATTTTATTTCATTTTTTCTAACACGACGAATGATTTTAAAAAAGTTTATTTCTAAGAAAGTGAAGAAATTGTTAATGAATTTTCATCCTTCTTTCAATTTTATATGTATATAGTACTTGCAAGCAATAAGACCCGAAATGTAATTAGGCTCACCCAAAAAAATAAACATGTTATTGCACTAGTTTTTAAAATCAACGTTATCAATTAAACCGTACTAATAACAAGTGTTTAATATTGTAATAACTTGTTTGGGTAGGAATCCAACAATAAAATTTAGAGACGTTAATAATTTCCGAACATTAAAATAATGTCATCTTATAAAATTCAGTGAAGTAAACAATATTTTAAAAAAAAATATTTATTTTATGGTTAGTAGTAGTTTATAGCTTAAAATAGCATCACCCAACAAAAATACTTGTAAGTAAAAATTAAAATAAAGAATGTTTTTATTCTGTGTTCTATTTTATTGGTGTTAACTTATTTTAATGATATTATTTACAGGTTAACCATGGGTGGTCGGTCGGCTTCTTCCTGGAATACAGCAAATGTTACAATGAAAATGATTGGCTTAGGATTATTTCCAAAGATATGTTTCTATACAAAATATAAAATACCAATGAAAACTAAATGTAGTGAAAAATTTCTTAGCCGTAATACATTGGTTAATAATGTGGAAAAGTTGACATTACCGAATTCGGTGGGCCTTATATATGGTATGTATACGACAAAAGTAGATCCTTAATTGTTATAAATAGTAATGCATATAATATTTAATAAAATGTTTGTTATCTATTAAAAACGTAACAATTTTTTTTTTACAAATATCTTATATTAAATTTTCGAGTGTGAAAATTGTCATTACGCAGCCAATACATTTGCATATACATATGAATACTAATATCTAATATTTACATGTCTGTTGGAATTTTTTATGTTTATATATTACATAATTATGTTAATTTTACTACTTTACATATTAAAATTACTATAAAATATGAATATTAAATTAAAAAGTTTCTTTCATATTTGCTCACATAAAATTACATTCATATATAAATAGTACAAATATATATCTACAAATTAGAAGATTCAAATGACTTTTAATTATCTCTACGCATATGTGAGAATGTGTGTGTGTGTGTGTGTGTTTGTACGAATTTGTAGCATGAAAATAAATTTTATCATTTTATTTATGTGGTTAGATTATATCGTCGTTATTTATATACACAATATTATTATATGGTAAAGTAATGTACGCGTATATACGCTATATAAACGCAGAGACATATTGAATTAATTAATTATTCCCAAATGTTATTTAGTATATCAAATTATTTAGAAACATTATATATATTTATATTTATAATATACAGGCAAATATATGGTATATGTGTGGAATACGATAACGTACTGGTACATATATTGTATACAAGGGAAATACATAATTTCAATTGACACACATAATAATTTTGATTTTATAAATAAATATAATACATAAATATTAAATACATACAATATATTGAGTTAAATTAAATTTATGATTTACGCAGATTTATATTTTACATTATAAATTACATATAATCACTTTTACAATACCATATATAGATAAAAATTCGAAAAGATATAAATAGAGTGTTTTTAGATCGAATTAAAATGTAACGTAAATGGTTGTTTTTTCGATTTAAAAAAAAAAAAAAAAAAAAAAAACGGGCTGAAACTAAGATGAATCTGCCCCAATGGAAACTGTATCGATGATTCAGAAAGTGAACGACAAAATACAGTCGGGTATTAGTCAAAAAAAAATTTAAAGACATACAATTATTGTATCAAGTCTTTATCAAACGCTCAAAACTGATAAATAACATTTTTTTAAGTCAATATCGATAACCAAAAAAAGCTGAAAATCATATGGGTTGATCCTGATTAACGTCATCAAAACGAAACATTCATTGTAATGCACCAATGTAATGGTTTGCATATATTAGACAAGATATGATGAGGGTGCTATCTACAATATAATGAATTGAAACCAAACTTGCCAAACTTACTCATTTTAATGATAATTTATTGCAACAGAAATAGTAAAACGCATTTAGTTTCGCTTTTCTCTTCTGCGAAATTACATTGCCCTTTTAGTTTTAAGCCGAATATTATCTCTGCGTTGTGTTATGACATACCATTTAGTTTGGATAAATCAATTATTGGTATCTTATTTAATTTGAATTCCTCAATTGTCGACAACACATTGTTCCGCACAAAAGAAGTAATAAAACCTCACCCAGTGTACCGTACTATTTATTTTTACTTATTGAGTATATATATACAGTCAAGCATACTCTGTACCCACTACCCAGTTAGTCTTTTGTGGACACATATACACCTTGTCGATATTATTAACATAGTGCCTTCTATATGTCTAATTAGTTAGACAATGTAGAGAATTATTGATTACCAGTAATGTGGCGATGAATATCACACTCTATTCTCTCCATATAGTAATAATTTCGTACACATCCTGTTCCATTACTTCGAATATGGATTAATTTATAATATTAAAATATTGAATATATAGTTTTATTTGAAATAATTTCCCTCCCATATTATTCACAATATTGTGTCGAACTTAAGAATTCCTTCGAAAAAGTAAGATGACGCGATATATTGAGAAACCAATTTTTCATCTTCTTCATGAAATTTGAATTGTTTCTCAAGTAAACGTATGTGAAATCGATGGAAATGAATACGGTAATATGATATGCAGTATTGTCTGGTGAGAATATGGCAATTAATATAACAGTCTATTTTTTAATAATATTTACAAGTGGTGAAGCATATCATTTTGCATATTCCGTTTTAAAGCAGCACTTGAAATGCAATAGTAATAATAGTTTCACCACTTCCAAATAGACAGTGTTGCTGCGGTGAAACCCATAGGTTCATGTTCGTTCTAATATGATTTACCATAAAAACTTCAACAAACATTCGATGATTTTCAGATTCAATTTTCTTAAAGCAATCACGGTTTTTATTTTTGGCATAAAATTCATAATTTTCAACAAGCAAAAGAAAAATATGTTGTTTAAACGTTGAACGTTGAGTCCATAACACGTATATTACCAAACATTTTTAATTGTATCACTTTGGCGGGAAATTAAATAAACTCGTAAATTATATGCGTTACCAAATTTATTTAATATATTTAAAAGAAAAAAAAAATTATCGATGTAACACGGTAACCGTTAGAAACTCTGACAATAGTGAAGTTATTATATATTTATTATAACACTTTATATATCACAAACACATGTGCACATCACATACGTATTCCATTTTATATGTATATGTTATATCCTCATGGTATCATATAAATATATATACCATCGTTCCATACATACATATATACATAAGTTTTAAGGAAATAAGGAAATGTATATAATATACAAATAAATTACCATAAATATAATTAAATTTATGTATTGTACTAAAACGAAAACAAAAATCTAATTTAACTTGTTTTTTAGTAAAAAAGCGCAGTAACAATAAATTGTAAAAGCAATATTGTCATTATGTGCTTGAAATATAGAGTGAACAACAAAGTGTTAACTATACGATTTAAACTTTATTTGCATATATTACACTTTTCAAATATACTTATTTAAATAATATTTTATTATTTATTACTCAACATTTTATAGAAATTTATAAATTCATTCATTCATTTGCTGTTAAAACTTTCGAGAGCAACTACAAAAATAATTATATATTTATTTATTTATTTATTTACAACAGATTTTATCTTATTAACAAATAAATATTTATTACAAGTTATGGACCATGGTTTTAACGAATTTTCAGTTTTGTATACAGAATTGCAAATTATAATCAATTTTCAATCTTTCATAGAAGAGATTTTTAAAATCGATTCACACGTTTTTGGATCCTTATAAAATTTATAAGTTTCATTATTATCATATAATATATAATTATATAGTCGTAGAGGTTACCACCGGTAATAAATACAATAAATATACATAGAAGAAATTTTACTTTGAAATATAATTAAATAATACACCTATAAAAATGAAAGCAATATTTTAGCTATCAGTTACACTTACAATTATCGCGAACTTTACCTATAGGTGTATATCATTTAGTATTCAGAAATTATTATAGAGTCGTATTACATTTAAAGAAAAAAAAAATGTATAGAATATACTACCACACTATCAAAAATTACCCGATCAATTTCCATTATTGAAATTCTATCAATATTTCTACTTGATTGTCACTATAAGCATAGGCTTCCTCGAAAGGATTTTTTGAGTTTGTTGAACTGCAAAAACTCACAGAAAACCATATTAGATGAATTCGATAAATATTCCATTGTAGTATTGGTATTGTTTTTTAGCTATAAAAGATATAAAATCTATGAATTCTTTTTGTTGGTATATATAAATTTGATCTTTTCAAACGCATAGTTTAGCTCAAACGTATACCACCAACTCTTCTGGAAAATAATTTATTTATTGACGGTCTTTCAGATCTTGGCTTATCTTTTATTCTTTCAAAGCGAGATCAGAATCACTCATTTGCTGCTCCTTTTTTAATTATGACGCACACTTATTTTGAAAAGAATATGTTAATAGCAAGCATGCCAATAACATAAAAATTATAACTTCTCAAAGTTTAATTGGAGGTGATCGGATATTTTTTGACAATGGTAATATATTGTATTTATAACAATCGACTAAAATATAGAATTGAAATTTTATTAATAAAATGCGTATAGTCTTACATTAAGTGTATGTGTAATATTGTGTATTGTATTGTATTGTATTATTTATATAGAGAATAACATAAATTTGCATTTTCATAAAATCCATTTTTTATCCTTTTAGTATTTATTAAATTTTTTTTTTTTTTTATTTTATTAAAATGGCATAAATGAAAATAAATGAATTAATAAAAATAAAAAAACAAGAAGTAAAATATGAATAAATAAAATGTAGATTTCGCTGACACATATTTTATTCTATGCTTTGGCTTTGCGAAAAAAAATATTAAATTGACTTGAACACCATACAATATATTAATATATATATTTATATAAATTTTTAGCTGTCCTAAAAGCTCATTCAATCCGCATGTTACATACTTTATATCACGTTCTTTCTTTAACCACCCTACGGTTAAATTTGCCGGTAAAAATCGACATCCAAATGGTTCAATTTTTCCTGAAGTAAAAAACTAATGAAAGAAACTAATTAAAGGATTTTCAATCTTCGTTAAACCTCTGCCATACGGTTTTAATAGACTGTCTCGCGGGGTAAGTTGACTTTACGTCTAATTGATTCACCTCAAGGGAGTCTCGGGGTAACGGTTTTAGTAAACTTTATGAGGTGAACTATTTGGGCTTAGTCAATTTACCCCGAGACAGTCTCGTAGGTAAACCGTAGGAGAGAGTTAATAATTTTACTAAAATTAAAAAATTTTAACCACAATATTTTGTTGCGAGATTTGAAAAAACTATATATTAAAATATAAATACAAAACAAGAAAACATATAACTTGTTCCTGGAATATGCATTTTGCTGCTTGTATGACCGTTAATTTCAGTTATGTTATTATGTTTGTACTTAAAAAATAAACCTAAAATCATTTATCATTCAATAAATATTTTGTTATATATATAAGCAAATTACAGTAAAAATTTCGTTTCAAGCACACATTCGCACTTTAAGCACGTCATCGTTTCATTATACTTAAAGCACCATATTTGTGTTATCGTTAAAAAAGTTATGCGTATGTTAAAGTTATGCTTATGATGCAAAAAAAAATGCTAAATAAAAAGTTAAACCTTTTAGTTTTATATCATCATCATCACTAATTCCTGTTACTATTCTATTTATATAAAGTTCAAATCAAAGTCATCGCCTATCGCCAGGTTTTATCCTGAGATTTCCTTTTAATATCCACGACACTACACCTCAAAGTAATTCCTCTCCATTCACATTTTCGATGGTTTAAATATCAATTCTGGTTTGTTTGCACTTCGCCCAAAGCTGTTCGTTACACCAAGCCCATCGGAACACGAGTGATTCTTTAAAGTCACTTATTTTTAAACGTAAGCGAAATGTGATCACATAACACACTTTTGACATTTGAATAAAAAAAAAAACGAAATTTTGTATTACTTTGGGACCATGACCCACAGATGTTATTTAGAACATGTAAAATGTAAACCAGACTTTATATATATTCTATATTTCATCATATATCCCTTTCCGTAACACCAAGCTTAGTTGTTCAAATTTTTATGAAATTATATAAAAGATAATGAGTTTTGGTATATTTCTTGAGTTTTAACTTAATATACTTTTAAAATATAAAATTACATATGGACAATTTTTCGAATTTTATGCGTTTAGATATTTAGATCTCAGAATTCCTCGGAATTTCGCTATACCTTTACGAATTTTATTGAAATTTCGTATGTATGCTGTTCTATTTTACATGAATTTCCTTAAGGAAAAAAAAATACACAGGACAGGATTTCATATATGTAAATTAAGAATGGATGATATGAACAATTCCATTTAAGTTCCCTTGCGTATAATATAGTAACAGAAACTAATTATGATGAAGATTTATTCGAGCCATTGCCATTATAACAAAAATTTTTTTTCTCTCAAAATCGAACCAAAAAACTTCACTTGAATCGAATATTTAGTGTATTTTTTGAGTATTTTTACACATCACAGATTATATTACATGTGAAAATATTTCGGTTGTTATCGATTTATTAACCAAACTTCTAAATGGTTACAACAAGCAAATATACAATATATTAAAAAATCATCATTAACTCGCATTGTATATATATTAAATACGCAACAATACGCATAGATTTATAATATTATAAAACATATACACAATTTTATATGAAATCATCATCTATTACAATTGCAACATATATGAGAATATACAAAGTTATACGTACATAAATTTTATGATTGATGGTATAATGAAGTGTAAATGTAATATATATATTATTATTATTATTATTTATATAATATTGTGCTATATAAAATTGAGTGATAGATTATATATAGATTAGATTATAATATATAACATACGTATAATATACAGATACCATATATGATATTATAGTCTATATAACGATATATATGAGTACGAGGTGAATGCATTATATAATTATTTGCATGTTAAAAGATATATGCAATGTAAAAACTTTACTTCAGTCAGTGTATAGTATTAATAATACGTACACTTTGTAATATATGATATATGTAAAATACGTTATATTTAAATTTTAAAACTTATATAATTTGACCTCTTTTTACTGCCTTCGCTATATATGGGTTGACTAAATGTGTGACTAAATATAGCTTCTTTATTAATGAGTTATTTTTAGTTTTAACAAGTATAAGCTAATTGCAATCCAAAATGTATTTACATAATTCTTTAAACATTTATTGCATTTATAGAATTTTAAAATTTTTTGTTCTAAATATATGTATGTAGTTTTCATATTCACCAAATCCCATTCCATTATTTAGTAATTCAAATAGAAATATTGATGTATGGGGGGAGCCCCTATAGAAGTAATGGAATTACTATACCACGCCTTCATTAATCCGCAGAATTTATCTTTAAATACTACTATTCAATATTTCAAGAAAATCTAATAAGTAACAATTTATTAATTCAAATTGGAATATTTAGGATGCATGGGAGGGTAACTCTAACAACAGCGGCGTTTTACAAATCCTTTTCTAATTTCTATGTTAACAGGTTTCGATTGTACAATATTTTTCGAACTTCACCATAAATCTAATGTCGCCAATAAGTTTGTCTTCAAAAAGAAAGAGAAATTGGTCATATACTAAAATAAATCGTTTAAAAATTTCCCAAAACCAACTCCAAACTTAAAAACCTCTGGATCTTCAGGACAAAATATTTTCAAGAAAATTCTAATGTATACCAATTTTTAAACGTTCCGTGTTGTACTTGAGGTTAGATAATTTGATTTCAATTTGTGTCGCAGAGTAAAACTTTTAATTGGAAAACACATTTTGTGTGTTTACACATTTCTTCATCTTGAGCGGTACTTTCTGATAGAAATCGTTGAAATATATTTGTAATTCATGCTCTGAGAATGCCAAACAAAGCGTTCCCCTTATTAACTTTGAATTCTTGTAATTTATTAATGTTAATCTTCTTATTTTCGATATTTTATGTTTTTTTCGTTAAATTACATGCCACATTTTTTATATAGAACAGGATATAGCAATTCTGTGCCACCTCTTTTTATCTCTTCCTCAGATTTTTAATATGGTAAATGTTAGAGTTTAAAAAATATTCTCTTATAATTATCCTCAATTGGGTATGGAGTGTCAAAATATTTCATCTTTAATTGTTTGTTACAATAAAATTCCTTTTGTCACAATAAAATCTGCGATCCGTAAACCCGTAGTTATAGATAATTGTATAGTCACATTCTACCATTGTATTATATAAATTATGTGCCGTTGGAGTAGTTAAAGCCTCAGTACGGACGTGTTACGTACTTGGGATCACCGTCCGCCAACAAATTATTATTGAGTGAAACGGGTATAGTCATTGCTAACGGAATGCTTTGGCAAAGAATACATATAACCGAAACAGCAAATAATCCAATTATGTTTTTACCACTTTATTTCATGTTAATATGTTGACCATTTTATAAGTATAACCGCACAATCACACGTCATTCCACTTGGTTGTGTTTAGTATATATATGTGGGCTAGAAATGTTGGTGTTGTTGAAGTGATTTACCGAAACTAACTAACATAATAATATATTATACAATAATTATATATATATGCACCGTGAATGGAAACAAAAAAAAACTCTTGAAATTAACAAAAATAAAATTAAAAAACTTAATGGATTAAAAATTAAACACGCAAAAACTTTTTGAAAACCAAAAAAAAGGAAAATAAAAAATTTCAAACATAGCATTCGCGCATCACTTCATTGCAGATAATTTTCACCATCCAATACCACCACAACCACCACCACCACCATCACCACCAACGAACGAAAAAATAAAATACAATAAAGCAAATTCCTTTCTCTATACTGTGGTGCCATTATATGCATTCCACATATATATGCTACCTCATCAGCCTCCTCTTCCGTATACCGTACGTACACAACTCGTAAATATATCTCTCTATGTTTTTATTTTTTTTTTTTGCGAACATTTTTTTTCTTGTTGATAAAGAATTTTTATTATTTTCAATTATGTATAAATTAAATAATAATACATTATATACTTAAATAAGTATCCATAAGTATATAATAAATATATTGTATATAATATATAAACGAAAAACTCTTTCAATGTACACCACATCGCAGCTGAGATACATTATTTTATATGGTTAGATAAATATCTAATATAAATTGGTAATATAGAGAATGAGGAGAAAAGGGTAAAGTCAAAACAAATTTTGTATTATATTAAAGCTACGTTTCACGAAACATAAATTGTTGTTATCCTTTTATACATCCTTTCGGACAAATTATCTGTTGCAACATATCATTATACTCATAGACAACACTTTATCGTTATATGCATTCGTTTGCATGTATTGTTTATGTATTAATATAAAAATGTTTGTGGTATTGTGCATATAAAGAAAGATAGAAAAATAAAAAAACCATTATATTAACCCTCTACTTCTTCTTCTTAATCAAGAGAAGACTTTATAAGAAAAATTAACTTCTTCATGTAAAAATAAATAACAAATGTTTTTTTTTTCCGATTCAAGGAACTACGAGTTTGTTAATAATTTAAATATATTTATAAACAACATTTTGTAATAATAAATAATAATAAAATATTATTATTATTATTATTATGTTTCATTAAAATATAAAGCGTGCCAAATATGATTTTTATTATTATTATTATTATTATTATTATAACCTAATCATTTTATTTTTCTGTCAACTTTTTAAATACTAATTTTAGATTAGAATATTATAAGATTAATTATTTGTTGTTTATATTTATATCTCGAGACTTTACACAAAAAATACGACAATATCTACGCAAAAAAAAAACATTAATATTGGTGGGCTATTAAATATTGGTGTGTGTGTGTGTTTGTGTCGAATAATAAAATTATAAATATTTATTTATAATTATAATCACCTTTTTTTTTCCTCTATTATATATTATTATATCAAAAAAAATCTGATGTTATATATTATTATTTTCATAGAAAATATATAAATTAATTATTAATGGACTTAATTTTTTCCAACATCGCCGCATTCTTAAAACAAAAAAAAATTTAACAGATTAATTAAAATTTTACCAGTTTAAAAAACTCAACATTTTTATATAGTGATTTTTTTTTATATTATTTCAATAAATAAATGTCCTGCCTGCACTAAATTTTCCTTATATACATTTTGTGTTTTTTTATTGTTGTTACATGCGTGCGTGTGTAAGTGTGTGTGTGTGTGTGTGTATGTGTGTGTAACAAGTAAAGGAAAAAAAAAACAAAAAAACACAATGCACCAATAATAACAAAAAAAAATCAAAAAACAGTCTCTAAAAATTAAATTATTTTCATTTCTATCACTTCGTATTTATTACTATTTATTCAGTTTAATTATTCAAAAAGTTTATTTATACAAATAAATGAAAAATCCGTTTTAATGATGATGAGGGCACAGAAAAACACAATTTATAAACAATAAAAAGTGAAAAACGAAAAAAAAATATAAAAAGGAAAAAAGAATAAAATAGAGAAAAATCACAAAACCAACAAAAAAAAACGTAAAAAATGTCCATACATCGATCTTAACATCTCGACGATAAAACTACAACTAAATGTATTTTTTTTGCGAAAAGCTGGAAAACCCTTGGTATATTCTATATTTATATATATATTATTAAATACATACGGAGCATAAATATATTGCAGAAATATAAAAGGAGATGATGTTTATATATAACTCGTATATTTATGTATATTATAAAAATATATAGTCAGTGGCGCTTTCTCCGTTTGTGCAAGATGCGTGTATAGCCATACCCCCTGTGAAACAAAAAACATTTATATCGGGTGGTGGTGGATAACAATAATTCACTTTAAGCTACGTTGTGACATAACACCGAATTTTTTTCTGGTCCAGAATTGCAGAAAAATTCAGGATCAGATTCTGTACCAGACAACAACAGAATAGCTGCGTTTTTAACTCCGTAAATCATCATTTGACCAAAAGAGAAAAAAAAAAAACAATTCAATGTGAAGACTGTCCAAGTAGTTTATTTGATTGCATTGTTACATGCATTTTTTTGTGATTTAAAATAAGTGATACTAAAATATTATTTGTTTTTGTTGCATGTTTATATTGCAGAATCTTGACCAAATTAGCTCCGTTCAAGCCCATCTCTGTTCTAAACCACTCCGTTTCTGTTACTAAATTGTGGCCAAGAAAAAAATTCTGTTTTATACAACAACGTAGCTTTAGTTGAATTTTTAAAGTATATTAAAGTATTCGTATAAGAGTTAAACAATATTCTTTTTTTTTACGATACTTGTCATTCAGCAAAACATTTATATCGATCGGTTTTGCATGTTCATCATATTTTCCTTTTTTTGTATTTCCGAAAAACCAAAAACGCATCACAAGCTCACACAAAAAAATTGACAAAGCCTGAAAAAAACGACAGTGTTTAAAATTGGTTTGATAAATTTTATACTGGTGATTTCTCACTCAAAGATGTGAACAACGTTCAGTCCAAAATCAAAGCAATAATCGATGCGGATCGTCATAGCACAACACGTTAAATTGCAGAGAAGCTAGACGTATCGCAACCAATGATTGTAAAGCGGTGAAAACAACTTGGATAAGAAAAAAAAACTCGATTATATGGGTTCCTCATCAACTTGAAAGAAATTCACTTAACATTTCCCTATGCAATGTAATGACAATTATTAAATTTTTTAAATGATTTATAACTGACAATGAAAAATGAATCGTATACAATAATGTAAATCAAAAATGATCATACGAATCAAGCAAGTTGAAACAGCGCAAACAACATCTAAAGTTGATATCCATCAAAAAAGAAAAGATTATGTTATCATTTTGGTGCGGAATTACAAAGGCATTGTCTATTTTGAACTTTTACCTCATAACAATTCAAAGATATACATTCAAAAACTAACCAAACATGAACAATTTAATTCAAACAATGTGACACAGAATTGGTATGGCAAAAAGGTGTTGTGTTAAACCATGATATCGCAAGGCCACAAACAAATCTTTGGTAACTCATCAAAAATTATTATTATTTATAAAAACCTTATAGTTCGAACCTTGCAGATTACCATTTATTTCAAAGTATTTAACAACTTCTTGAATGGTAAAAATTCAAATAATGATGATGTTGTCAAAATGCATTCATTTTATTTAAAGATAAGGAACAGAAATTCTATGAGCTCGGAATCATAAAGTTAACAAAAAGATGGTAAAAAGTCATCGAACAAAATTGATAATACACAATTTTTGATACTGTAATTTCATTTTATCATAAAATTATCGTATGTTTTCAATTTTAAAACAAAACGCAATTATTAAATTTTGAAAGGAATATCTTAAGCGTTAAATAAAATTTAATTTAATAATTTTTATATCAAAATACCAAAAATTTGTAAATATACTATTTTTTTTGTTATCTAAATATGTTTCAAAGTGTGGAGACGTTGCAGCGAATAAGTAAATACACCCAACCAAATATTTCACAAAACATGATTCAAATGAAAAAAGAGTTTCAAACGAAAGGTTTTCCTTTCAAAGAGGGACGTTTGATAGATAGGGAATTTAACCCTCGCCTTCATCTTCAATTGTTAAAATTGATAATACATTTCAAGTCTGAGACACAATTATGGGTGATACAACCACATTTAATTAATAAATTAGTACAAATTCATATTAGTATATTTTTATGAGTATTTTGTCCCAATGAATAAAAAACGATTATTTGAATACATCGAGTAATTTTAAAACTATATCGACATGAAAATTTGATAATAATATCGAATTTTTCTAAATATCCTTACACCTCACACTACCACACAATCGGAATGTAACCATTCAAATATTTAAAGAACCACTTAGTGTTCAATTATCTTGAAACATTGAACCGAAATCATATAATGATAAATTTATGGCACTTTATGACATTACTCCCACACTCCATTCATGCATTATATACTCCTCAAAATGAAAACTAAATATTCCCAATACAATTATCTCCGAGTATCTAGAGTAAAATTTATTCGATTATCTTGAAATTTTTTGCTTCTAAAATATACAATTGCTTGGGTATTATTTATTAGATTTGCTTATATTTTTGAGTTTAAACACAGGTTTAATGACAGGTTATAAAGATTTGTGCCACTGTTAGTATAGATGGAAAAAAAATTACCACTTTAACTTTATTTGACTTATTTTATTATATTATAAATTATTATGTCTTTTTTTATTAAAATTTTAACTTTTATATATTTTTTTAATATATTTTAGTTTTTTAAAAAATAATATGATATAAATTTATTGCAATATGTCTGTACAAGAGTCAGTAAATAACTCGATCTATATGTTAGCGTCATTTTACTAAACCTCTGGCAGCATCTTGAATAAGTTGTTTATAGTTATATGAGTCAATTTTTCATAAAATTCTAATATTCAGCAATAATTTGAAAATTTAACCATTATCCCGCCGTAATCACTTTAATCGAATACTATTTTCGTCGCAGACCTGATCATAGTCAAATCACGTCGAGACGCTACTGATACATATACAATATATGTATTTATCGTATAAATATCGTATATAGAGGATATATTTATGTATTTATATTTGTATTGGCGCGAATAAGATAGGTTAACATCGTCTGTACTCTGTGTATATATATATAGAACTGTACACATAAAAAATACATATTTATATTTAGTTTTTCTGCGGTGCGATATATATACGAATATTTTTATATATATAATAGATTTTCTTATCGTAATTTTCCATATATAACACCATCAGTGAAACAAAAAAAAAATTGTTAACTGCTATTTTTTTTTCAGTTTTAATTACATATAAATAAAATGATATATGCAAAAGGTATATAATAATTAATTTATTTACAAACAAAATAGTTGAATTTATTATTAAAAATAAATGCGTTGACATAGCCGCACTCGTTGGTTTTGTGTACAAAAAAAAAAACATCATATTATCGATAGGATATAATCTAATATATGGGATGAATGAAACGATGATAACATTTCCATCATGTGTATATATAAAATGGGATGAACAATACATAAAAAAAACTTAGATTTGTATTTGGTTTTGTTAAATATTTAATAATACTCGTATAGTATGTGCAGAGTGCAGACACACAATTTGTATAAAATATATATAACTGACAACGACGAATAGAATGTAAAATATTGAAAATGTGATGAAAATTTCATTCATTCTGTCACTATTATTATTATTATTATTATTATTATTATTATTATTATTATTATTATTATTACATCTTGAAATTACAATATAAGTTTCATATTTAATATAGAACAGAGTATAGACATTATAGAGTAATATTCATTTTACATGAGAGCATGCGGAAGGTTTTATATAGAATTATAGATAAAAAGTCATATATATTGTATGAATTAAGGATATTATATGGAAACAAAAAATATATGTTTTCCTTTCCTTTTTATATTGCATTTTTTTTTTTTTATTATTTTGATGGTATTTATTACTTTAATCTTACCGACCATAATATCAAAACAAAACAGTAATACAAAATATTATTTGTATATCAACACCAATTTTTATTTTAATTTTAAATAGTGTATTTCTCGCATATTTTCCATCCAAAAAATTACCAATAAATAAAACATTATTTAAATTAATACAAAATAATACCCACAAAAGTGTATAGGGAAAATATCAATTACTTCTGATACTTTTAAAGGTCTCATCTTGAATGAATTCAAGGTTTTTAGTGACAAAGCATGAAAAAATGTTTTCAGATTGCAATATGAAAAAAAAAAATGGAAATGTCCACTTACTAAAATTTCCGGAAAAAAATCAATTTTAAAGGATTATCAAGGCCATAGTTTTAAATGATTTTCACTTTTGTATACAGAATTGGAAATTATAATTAATTTCCAATTTTTCATATAGAAGAGCTTTTTAAAATCGATATTAACGCGTTCAAAAGAATTAACCGATTTTCCGTTTGATGTCAACGAAATTTTGTTTGAAATAATGTATAATTTTGTCAACTTTATACCGAATCACTTACCATTATTCATTAAATTTTCTCTGCCAATGAAAATCGGCCATATATTTTGAACGCGTAAATTGATTTTATAAAAACCTCTTCTATAAAACATTGGAAATTGATTATAATTTACAATCCTGTACACAAAAATGTAAATCCATTAAAACTATGGCCAGTAATTAAAAAAATATGATAATTCATAAAAGTCGATTTTCCAGAAAATTTAGATCTGTGTACATTCAAATTTATTCTCATAATTTAGTTTAATTTCACTCAGATTATATTAGAAAAATGTATAGATATTGAAAACTGAATGTTATTTCTCAGGCTTGGCCACTGTCACAGGCTTAGTTATAAATTGTCTCTATGACCAGTTTATAATTAGATAATTAGAGAACATTTTTAGTATATAATTATATTTCTTATTCAAAGTATACAATAATATATTATAAAATAATTGAATTTCAAAACATCAATTGTAAATTATGCGCACACCTTGACAGAGTTTATTTATTGAAATGTATAATATGGAACATTTTTAGTCGTTAATCGGAATACAACCAAACATAAGTTTTTATATCTCTTAAATGTAGAAATAAACTTGTTAAAAAGTTCTAGAAATTGCTTATTTACTAGAAATTTCATCAAATGGTTACAATAACAGTTTCCATGATTAATAAAACTTAGACATTTCTTACCTAATTCGGTTGAATTCTGCTGGGTTTGAGTACAATTTCTATATATTGAGAAAAAATTAGTGATATTAATTGAAATTGATGGGTTTTATGAAAATATAATAAAGAAATTTAGTTTACTGTTCCAACATAAAGGAATCTACAATTAAGAACTTTACGCTGACTTAAATTTGACTATATACTAAAAATGAAACTAAAATACCAATGTAAAGTATTAGCAAGTCATGTATTAATCAAAGTGGAGCTTATGGCATCTACTAAACATTGATTACAGCCAAGTTTGTACTTCCATACGGAGTATATAACAAATCACCAATCATACTACAATTAACGAAAGTAAGATATTTTCATAATTCTATGATTTTTATATCGGTTAGCCCAAATAAAGTACAAAATATACAATGTGTTAAAATGAAAAAATAATTGGTATAAGAGTACTATTAATATTTTGTGTCACTGTATTTATATAGAGCAGATAAAGAAAAGAATTGTAGGTTTGTTTTTTTTTGGTTCTGTATAGAAACTAGTGTACTTTATGTTATAAAAACGTGTGGATATAAATTATTTATAAATTTTTTATTTTATTATTGTTTTCATTGTTTTATATATTTTGCAGTTTTCCGTTTTATATACGAGGACGGCTTGATTTGTAAGGTAAAAATCTAAGTGATGTTTTAACTTTTTTCACCATAAGCAACATGCGGATATTTCGTAAAAGGGTGCATTAACATTTTAAAATTTAATTGAAACTATATACTATTTTTGGTTAATTTTTTGACAGTGGAAAGTGGATTTCGATTGTTGATTAAACAAAAATCCATCATTGAAACAAAAGCAAACCTTGTTAAATGGTATCCGGAATCGGATCCATCAAAATGGTTTATAAGTGGTTAACTGAATTCCGCAAGCACGGATATTATACCATCAACAGAAACACCAAAAGAGGTGACTATATACTTAAAAATGAACAACAATATCAATGATATACCGTCGTGGTGAATGAATGCATATTGATATGGAGCGCGTGATATATGACGACATGGTGAACCTCTGATATGAACGTGTATATAAAAGTAAACCTATTAGCAAGATACTTGTCACTTTGGTATACCACTTTTCAACATTGTTTGTACCTGTTTAGCCTTAAAATTTATGTTCAAAAATGTAATTCCTTCTGTCCCATCATCTTTATCTTAATTGTCCAGCAACCCTCGTGTACTCTGCGCAATCAGTAATGTTTACATATTTAATATCTATATAGTTTTACTATATAATATAGAAGATCGCAGTAATGTAAGAATAAAAAACGATAATGAACTGCAAGAAAAAGGATATCTGTTGTTTTTTCTAAACTAGTTTTTATTTATTGATTCGTATCACGTGAACAGCTTATTTTAAATGGTTATATGGTTTCAGGGACTGCTTTCAATACAATTCAATTCCAAAAAATTAAATATCATTTGTGATTACAAAATTTAAAATTAAATATTTTAAAAATCTGTTTCGAAAATTGAAAATTCTGTTAAAAATATGGAAAATATTTACTACAGGTTTAACACCCACACCCGGCTACTAAATCTATGTACTTTCAACTTGCCCATTAGAAAAACATATAGTGATATTTTAATTCGAGTATTTATTTAACTCTTCACACCTGCTGACCCTGATATTGCTGAGAGTAGTGTCTGTTGCAGGTAAAAATTTTTTATATGTTTTTGTTTATAATTTTATTTTACACTACTCTTTACGACGTACATTCCTTTACTTTACTCCAACATCCCCTATAAGGATAATTAAATATATTGTAATAATAATGTAAAATTCATAAATTTTCTGCATGTAAATGTAATGAAAAAGTTACAATGAAAAAACTTCATTTGTGATAACGTTTATAAAATAATATTTTCTCGAAGAATTAATTATAATTATCTTATTTTTTTTTTTTTTTATAAAACTTAGAAATTAAAATTCTATTTAAAATATTTTAATAATAAACGCAGACAGATAAAAATGCTAATACTCATTGAAAAATGAAAATTATTATAAGTATATTTTAAATATCATGAATAAAATATATAATTTTAATAAAAACACATGTTTCAGAAAACTTTTTTTAAACTTTTACATATATATACAAAATCGCTTCTGGCCATATTTACATTCATACGAACGCAATGTAAATGGAACAATGGAATAAAAAGTGAAATATACCTTTTTTAACTCTTATAGAATAGTTATTTATTATCATTATAATACAAGCGATGGTAAGTGCGTTGTCTAAAAAAAGGATATTATTTGGTCTTTAGTTTAGACAGAGTATAAATAAATTTTGAGTAAGGAAGACACAATTATACGAATGTTGATTTATTCTAACATTATATTTCAAATAGTATGGTTTGATAGAATAGAACTTATTACTATAGATATTACATTCGGAGACCTCTATATGGGCCGCATTGCATTTGACCAAAACAATCTGTCCGTCTGTCGAATGAACTATATATGGGTAGATTACACAAATGTGTACATACGACAAGTCATAACCCTGCACATAATATAGTTGCACTTGTATTTTAATATGCATCTATACCAAATATTACTGGAAAAGTTGGTAAATGACTCCGAGTAATTTTTTGTATATCAAAGATTAGTGACGAGTTAATTAAACATTTTCGGATTGCATGTCAATAGAAAAAAAAATGTTTTTTCTAAGAAAATTTACATTTGAAAGTATTCGAAACAAAAAATTACACAATTTGATAGTTATTTTTTCAATTCAAATATAGTAAAATTAACATTTTATTAATGTTGCTGTTGTTGTTGTTGTTGCTATTGCATATCCTGAATTCACTATATAGTTTTCGATAAAATATGCATTACAGAAAATATTTGCCCATTTGTTAGCACGTGCGTGCATACAGAAATAATACAACTTTATAATAAATTAGGTTACCAATATGACGTACTATAAACATTTATGTGAAATATGTACAAATCTTCAATGTTTGATTTCCTTTGTGTACAAATTCAATTCAAAATTTTATTAATACACAACACATAAACATATAAATTTCAATAAAAAAAACAAAACAGGACACACCATGTTCATGTATTATTTCACATACAGGTATAATTTCACGGTGAAATGCATTATATATATATTTCAAAAATAATATCACATGATATATGCATTTACACGCAGACCCAGAATACAAAGCGTTATTGCTCTATACGATACACCAATACATCGCAGTTCCTATAATTGGAAATACAGTGGATTCTATTAGAAAGTTTCTACATGTATATAATTAAAGTGTATATGGGGAGTTGTTTTCCATAATTTGGTTAATTTTTTTAATGTGTAATGAATCTTATTCAAGACATTTTTAATGAAGTTTTGATAAATTAATTCCCGGTATAATTCGCCTGATCAGTTGTCTTTCATCTGATTTTGAGAAAAATTTTATTTGTAAGTTAATAATGGTATTATAATAAGAACACTTCCGAATAAAATTCTGAAAAATATATAGCCAGAGGTCACACATTCTGAGCGGCTTCCCAGAACCTGTTCAATTTTGGGCATTACTCACGATTTTCACAAAAATTGCTATACTGATTAATAGTTCATTTATAACAACAATTACTCAGAACATTTTAACGATACCCTGATCAGCTTAGAGTCGTAATTGAATGATTGTATAAGAAATTACAGATTGAGTCATTTAATATAAATTTCAGGCAATTTATGCGAAAAATTGAAAGTGGAAAGTTGTATGTAGGGCATGATGGGATGTTGTGTATATCCATGATTTTGGTTTATTTTCAATTTAAATAAATAATTTTTGGTAATTCGCAGAGGAAAAGTATTTGTGCAAATAAAGAAAATAACAAAGTATTTACGAAAAGTAAAGAGGAAATTTTAACCCGTTAAGTAAACCCTACAAAAAAACCTCAATCAATTCCTAAAACATTTGATAACATTGTTGCTATGCGTAACTAACCGTTGTCGAATTTACTGGTTCACCCTGTATGATAAATTTAACAATTCACATTTAGTTCAGTGACCTTTTATCAATAACACAATTATTATTATAACAACGCATGTGCATTTTCTTTTCGCAATACATATTATCTACCTATGCAACAACAACAACAACAACAATATTAAACTGTAAATTAGTATACAAAAAGGTTGAATGACCAAATAGTCATATCGTTAAGGTTTTTCATCACAGGTATTGTATATGCAAATTATTTAAATTTTTGAATATATATTGGAACTATTGCATCGTATCATTTTGTCGATTTTATCAATGCATTAATTCTGAAAACATTTTATTGTCAACAAATTTCAAGGACGCATACACGAAATACAACGCATATTTGCACAATAAATTATTGTATTAGTTATTTGGAAATTTGATTTTATGAATATATTTATCTATTTATGACAAAATATGTTACATATATTAATTAGTTGAGTGTAATATTTGTAAAATAATACGTACATCGACGAAAGGCTTAAAAAATTTTCGAGTTTAGAAACACAAACACGTTGCTATTATTCTCATCACCAGAAATGAAAATATTAATACAATAATTTGTTATAATAACGCAACGTCGCAAATTAAAAATACGTTGTGAATTAAGACCATAATTCTATGTACAAAGAAGAAGATTTAAATTTAATTTCCGGTATATACAATTGAAAATTACATTTTTTATTAATAATAATAATGTATGTGCCTAAGTAAGTGTATAAAAAGTATACGTATATTGTATTGTTGTAATACAGTGATAAATCAATATACCCGAAAATTATCTTTTGGATTACAGAAGTAAATTTTGAAATACACGAATATATTTAATTGTTAGTAAAAAGGTATAGACTAGCAGCTGTTATTTATTTGCAGATTTCGGATGCGAACAATTTTCATAAAATAGCTCAGAAACTTTGTAATTTTACTGTTTCTTCATCAGTTCTGGTTTTTTGTATTATTATTATTATTATTCATTTCCTTTCAAGGATCACAGACATTTCAATTTTTAAAATTATATGTATAATTTTCACATTTTGTTGTGCTGCACCAACGCACTATCAATATATGAAAGAGGATTAAAGGCGTGGAATTGAATAGCGGAAATAGTGTAAAGTACAATTTAAGATATAAATACATGTGTTGCTACTCAAATCCTGAAACTTGTTCATGTAAGGTATAATGTTAAAACTATCCTTAAATGATATTTGAAATAATAGCACTATCCATTCCCATGTATAAATCTTTTCATTTGAGATGCAGTACTAATAAATTGAAAAATTTACGTTACGAGGTTCTAGAAATGTTCTTGATTCTTGAAAGATTAATTCGATACTTAATATACAAGATTTAACTCTATAAGGTGTGTTCCTTTTTGAATTTTTTCGTGTGGATTATTAAATTACTGCACTTTATGTAGTGTTGTATATGTATGTTCTGCCAACAAATCAGTCATAGAAGTGATTGAAGAAAACCATGAAATGTTCGATGCAACGGAATGCATATAACGGCTATGTAAAATTGCGCAACATGTTATCAAGAATGGTCAACGATCAACATCAGCAGATAAAACGAAATATACAAGGAAAGAAGACTATACTGTGTTACATTGGGTGGGTGCAAGAAAGAATTGTTTATTATAAGTTCTTGAAACCAAATGGAAACAGTTGTCAAGAACAACTAATCGATTTAAAACGTGCAATGACTTCAACAACGATAAACAATTATCACTACACGTCGTATTCATACGTTATTTAACACTTTGTTGGGAAGTATTACCCAGGAAGAAACTAAAAGATCTATGGATGAATTAATATAGCCTTAAAACCGACGAAGGCTTTCGCTTTCACCGTGAAATCCACTTATTGGTCAGAAATATGGGACAGTATTATAATAATAATAATAATAATATTATTATTTCTTAATCCATTTTTTTCACAATCAATAATTATTAAAAAATTATTTTTGAACATGAATAAAAAAAATTATGTGAAATTATTATTTATAAAACCAAATAAAATTAATTAATAAACAAGGCTGAATAAAAAAAAAAATAACTTTAAATTATATTTATAATTAGAAGAAATAACATATTAAATTTTATCACTTGTTGAATGTTGGAGGATTTAACTGTTAACACGATTTCTTATTGAGTGAATTAATGTGAGCGAGAGAGGCCACAGCGGCTATGTTATGGATGGAGATTGTATTGAATGAAAAAATGTATATTCAACTGCGATGTGTGTATAGAATATGTAAAATATAAAATGATAAATAAAAATTTTTAATAAATTATATTGCCATCTATTGACGGCTTACTTAATAATAATATGAAGGTGATTGCATTTTTGATGCTACTCTAATAATTTTTTTATATAGAGAGATTATTGAAAATTATTTTATATTTTCTTTATTTTTGCTACACCAAAACAATTAATTAACAAAAAAAACTATTGTTACTTATAATATAAAACAAATAATATTTATTTTACCTTTTTTCTTCCAACATCGAATGAATGAATCAATTAAATAATTTTAACCACGTTTTTTTTTTACATTAGTATTAAGTATCATTTTTTTTTTTAGGTTCGAATTTCCATTGAATTTTGTTTTTATATAAATTCAATGATAAAAAATTTTAAGTATTACATTTTTATTAGATCTCATATTTTATATTAATTTATATTATTAACTACTAATTAAATAATATTTATTCACAATTTTTAACCATCGATAATTATTAATTATATATGAAATAAAAAAAAAATGCGTCGTAATATTTTCTAAAACAAAAAAACTCTGACTGAACAACTGTAAATTTTAATTGAAACTACCACTTGTTGGATTTTTTTTTATTTTTATGAATGAAATGATATATGATCGGAATGAATGTGAGCGAGAAAAGTACGGAGTTGAAATAATAAAATTGAATGAAGTATTAGATTTTCTCATTGACTGCGGTGTGTGCGTGTAGAATATATGCAGTAAAATGAAATTAATTTTTTCATATACTATATTGCCATCTATTGACAGATATACTTAATAAATAACATGAAGCTGGTTGGATTGCCAATGTTATTTGCATAATTTTTTTTATATATATTGAAAATTATTATTTTCTTTATTTTTGCAACACAAAAACAATTAATTAAAAACAAAACACTATTTTATTATATATTGTAATGTATATAAAATATTAATAGATGATTATTCTTGTCTTACCCCTTACCCCGTTAACTGTACGCTACAAAAAAAAAACACAAAAATTCTTGTCCTGCATATTCTACACACACACAGTCAACGTTAATGTTGATGCTAAAAAAATGCGCCCCATTTTGCACAAATAAATGTAGGTATCGGATTTAGATTTAATATAAAAATTTACATATTTAATATTATAAAGACTTTTTTTTTTTTTTTTGTATAATTTTGAATTAAATAAAAAATAAATCAAGCAATAAAATAAATAAAAAAAAATCTTACCTTTATATAATATAACGCCAACAATTTTAATCACTTTTATTTTAGCCCATTAACTTATTTAAAGCATCATTTTATTTTTTAGGTTCGATTTTCCATTGTAAACTTTTTTTTTTTTTTTTGTACAACATTTCATGATATTTTATTAATTTATATTATTATTAACTAATGATTAATTAATATTTTTATTATTCACAATGTTTAACCATCGATAATTAATAAAATTTTATTTTTATATGTAAAAATGGAATAAAAATAAATGCGCAGTAATTTTTTCTAAAACAAAAAACTAAATTATTTTATAATTCGCAGACTGAACAACTGTAAATTTTAATTGAAATGAAATAAACCACTTGTTGGATTTTTTTTTTTTTGTTTTTTTATGAATGACATGATATATTTGATTTGAATGAATGCGAGCGAGAAAAGTATACCGTTGGAATGTAAAAAGTTGAATGAAGAATAGATTTTTTTTTAGTTTTACTCTTCGCAACTACGGTGTGTGTGTGGAATATGTGAAGTAAAATGAGGCATTTCATTCATACATCATGTTGCCATCTATTGATGGATTTCGTATTAATATTACGAAAGTGGTTGGATTGTCGATCGACTCTTTTTTTCCACTTTATTAATTTGGAATTTTTGAAAACGATTTATTTCTTTATTTATGCGCGACACCAAAACGCAAGTAATTATAATAAAAAAAAAACAACAAAATCAATTTTTTTAATTTATATTTTATTTAAAAAAAGAAAAAAAAAAAAAAGAATAGAACACAAAAAATTACTAAATAATAAAGAAAAAATGTATTTTCTGCAACCAATAAAAAAAGAAATAATAAAATTATAGTAATAATGAACAATTTTGAATTTTATAGTCGCATTTAATTTAATTTTCTTCCTGTTTGAACAGATCGAAAATGGTGTTTTAATTTTAATTTGAATAATTAATAATACGTAAATGATAAGATGGGGAAGGGGAAAAAATAAAACATAAAACATACAATTAAAGAAAATAAAAATAGTAATTATGATGTTGTTGTTGTTGTAGTTGTTGTTGTTGTTGATGTTGTTGTTATTATTTACTCTCAATTTGTTGACTTTGTTTTTTTTATTATATTTTTATCCGATTTTTTTATACATTATTATTTGGTGGTGGCAAGATGATGATGATGATGATGATGATGATGATGATGATGATGATGATGATGATGTTGTTGTTGTTGTTGTTGTTGTTGTTGTTGTTGTTTTTTGTTGTCGTATTTCTTCTTTCTAAATATATTTTAATATATGGCTACTTTAATATAGTCAATAATGCAACGTTACATTACAGTTACTTACAGTTGCGCAGTGATTGGTTGAAATTTCTTATATATTCTTAAATTTTGCCAATTTAATATTTTGAATTTAATTTTAATTTCATGTGTTTTATTTTATTTTTATATTTATAATTATATATTTTCTTATAGCACTACTGCAATTGTTGCTTATTTTATTTATTTGTTTATTAAATGATGAGAGCGCATTTGTGTGTGCGTTTTTTTTTTTTTTTTGTATAGATTTTCTATTTTGAATTAAAAAAAAAAAAAAACGTAATTAGCAGACACATTTTATTTTCGATTCTTTTCCTATTTTTTAAGTTGTTTTGTATTTTTGTTATAATTTTTTTGGTTTTATATATATTTAGAATCGAACAATAAGTTCACAAACAATTATGAACAGTAGTTTTGTTTGAATGGTTTAAATTTTATAAATTTATTTATTTTTAAATAATTAGATCCCAAAGAAAAAAAATACAGCATTTTTGTTTTGCCGCATTTTTTTTCATTTTTATTTATTGGTATTTTTTTCAGACCCATGAAGTCCAACCTTCATATAAAACGGCTAAATTTGATTCACTAATAGCTTCATTTATCATCCAATCAACTTGTTCGGAAACCGTACAACGTCGTGTTGGATCTGGATCACGACCTTCCAATTTCATTCGTGTACGACGCCATACTGACACCGCTATTGTATTACGTGTTTGTTTACATTGATCGGTTCCTAGAAGAAAATATAGAAAGAGAGATATTATTAAGTTATTGTTTATAATTATATGAGTATATGCAAAAAAAAAATCTAATCATGCTGAGAAAATGAAGATCTATTGGACATAGATGCTTGGCAAATAATCAATAAAGAGTTTATAGGCGCGGGTAATAGTTGCGCAATACAAATATTGATGAGGTGTATTAATTGGGGTTTGTTGAATATCCAGATATTTAAAAATTAAAGAGTACAGAAGAGTACACATTATGATTTTATTAGTAAAAAAAATAATAAATAAATAATCAGAAGCAGCAGAAGTTACACTTCCAATTAAAATACATCAACTTACCCTTTGTATTTGTTCTATTCGTATTTGTTGTACCAACACCAATCTTAGTACTACTATTTCCAGCAGCACCATCGACATTAGCGCCGCCGTTGTACGTTTGTTCCTTTATTTCATTTTCAATTAATAATAAATCATTATAAATATATTTCATACGTTGTAAAACTTTTAAAATATGATCTAATGTACGAGCCACAATTTCTTCTGTGAAATCTTTACTCAATACATTTTCATGCAATTCAGACATGATGTCAACAAATTGTTTATATCGCATTAAATATTCTTTGATCGGTTCACTGTGAATGCCATCAATTTTTAATATTGTACGTAATAAATTACGTATATCCGATGCCATTTGATGATGTCTACCCATTAGCACACGCAATTTTTGTGCACAACTATGTAAATTTTCTTGTAATGTTAATATAATTCGTTCATTTTCAGCCAATTCCGTTTGTAATTGTTCTGTCATAGCGTCAATTAAACCGGCAACATTTCGTAACCATGTATCTTCTATTTTACCCTCTGGATCTAATAGCTCAACAATTTTCTCTTCAATTGGTGTTACAGCATTTATACATGACTGTGCCATTGTACAACTTTTTTCCCAACGTGATATTAAATTTAAAAATTCCTGATCACATTCAAGTGATTCTTTATTTGAACGACGTAATTTTTCATAATTTACTATTGCCGTACATTTTTTTAAAGAAATCGATGCCAGTGAACATTCATGTTCCAATTGGTCACGTTTTATTTGTACCGTTGCAGTAAATCTATTTATCATATCTTGTATTGATGGATTCGCACCAACCGCCCATTTTAGCCGTTGCATTATTGCTGTTACAAATGAATCCATTTCATTTCTCATTTTTTGTATTGTTGTACGCCATGCATTTAATGTGTCAATTGATTTACGTAATTTTACTAACAATTGATTTTTATTTGGTATGTTTAATTTCATCATTATCGATGAATCGGGCGTTAAATGTTCTTCATGTAACCAAAAATGTGCGGTTATCAATAGTCGTGTACGATTTATTGATTCATTTTGGAATTGTATCATGCGTTGTAAATGTTGTATAACCTGTTTCTTACGCCACTCAAAATCTAAATTAAAACATAATGATGTGGCACGATTTAATGCACTCACAGTAAACAAATCACTTTTTATTGATTTATCAGCACCTTTGCGACACAAGTCTTCTAACGATACCGTACTTTCAGCACCAACAACACCTAAATTTATTTCCGATTCAATATTTATACCAATTTTTTGTAATAAACCACATATTGCTAAGGCCATTGCATGCGGTGCTAAACCAAGCACTAAACGCCAAATATAATCAGCTATAAATTTTTTTAACGGACGACATAAACGATCATCATTATGTACATGTGGACAACCACCGCTGCCCTTAAATGTATATGCCATTTGTAAACATAACGTAAATACATCGATCATTGTTTCTAAACGTTTTACAATAAATATTTCTTCAAGTATGGAACGTGTTGCGTCATTAAGAACAAAAGCCTAAAAAATATGAAAGAAAAATAATAATTGAATTAAATTACAAATAAAATTTATGTAATAAATAAACGTATCCAAATCGGATTGAAATGAAGGAGAGAATTTCGCAAACCACAAATGAGAGTTATATATATTATAGTTAATAACTAAAAACATACCATTAAATTCATTGAATCTTTAATTTGATCGATTTTTTTCCATTCCACTGGATATTGTAATTTTCCCATAACATTTAACATTTTAATGTGACGTTCTTCTAATTCATCGAATAATTTGGTAAATTTTAAAAATAATTGTTGACCATTTGTTGAACCACCATCAAAAATTGCGGCCGTATATTCATTTTTCATTTCCACCAATTTTTGTCGTAAATCTTTTGCATCATCAATTGATTTACTATGCACAGACGGTATATTCATAACAACAGAACGTAAATGTAAATGTAAATTTGTTAATAATTCTTGTAGTGGCAATTGTCCTTGCTGCAATCCACTGATACGTGTTATCATATCTAAAACACTTGGTTCTTCGGATATAATGCCCAATAATATTTCATTTAATAATGTATCAAAAAATATATTATGCATATTACGTAAATATGCATAGGTTTGGTCCACCTCACGTAAACAACATAATGCTTTCGTAAATTGTTTATCAAATGTTTGATCATTTGAAAATATAATGTTTGTCAGTTCCGATAGAATTGAAGAATGAACATATAATTCATCTAAAAACCATTTACCATTAACTGTTAAATCTAATAAATTATCACCGGTAGTTGCTGCTGTACGTTCTGATTTTAAAAATCGTTTATTTAAATCACATATGGCCGTCAATGTAACACATTCTAATGCATTGGCAGCACCAACTTCATCATTCAGAAATACACTTATTGAATTTTTTGCATTATCGTATAACCTTTCAGTACCGACTGGCGGTCGTTCAACATTATTTTCATTTAATTCGTTGTCCAAACATTGGCATGTATTTTGTATTTTATATGTACCTTCTTGTAATTGCATTTGTAATTCATATGAAAATTTTACAATATGATCAACAGATGGTTTCATTACATTTTCACCTAATGTTATCTCAAATTCATTAACAATTTCACGACATGCAATTACCGATTTATTTTCCAATAGATATTCCAACCATTGTGAATATTTCACCAAACGATGTGAATCATTATATGTTTTTGGGTGATATTTTATTATTTTACCATATTCTAAGATGTGATCAAATGTATTTTTGATAATTTTCGATTGTTGCAAACGTGATGAATCTAATTCTTTACGCAATAGATCACATTGCGCATAAATTAATCCTTGCGCACTATTTTCTAAAAACTCCTTAACTACATCAAATTCAGATAATAGTTGATTATTACTATTATTATTATTATTCGTTTTAATAATTTGATTTATATCAATTAAATGTTCTGTTACAATATTATTATCAATTGCATAAATACATTCGCGATATAAATTTAATTGTTTTGCAAAATCCATTCCTTTGGTAATTAATGTTTTTTTTGTCAATTCATATTCGTCTCTGGTTTTGCGATGTGCAAGATAACGATTGGATACGGTATTTAATGGATGACTACCAATTGCACTTCCTAATGCTTCGGCTTCACGTATCATTGCCATTTGTTTTGACAATGAATCTCTTTCATTATCACATTTTTCCGCCTGTTTACGTTGTCGTTGTAATTCTTCTAAATATTTTTTCATTTGGTTTAATTCCTTTTCGACATCATGACTGAAAATGTAAACAAATAAATATGTATATTAACACAGCAACAATGAAACAAAGATCTGGCCGGAAAACCATGGACAGAGTTAAACAAGTGTATAAAAATATTGAAACTAATTAGATGGCATGATGGAGGGGAAATCACAATAGACTAACAAGCCTCCGGGTAAAAATTCTGAATTGAGAATAATCCTTATGCAATTAACGAGATTCGTTTACATCCACAAAACTGTAGCTGTTTATGGTGTCGATAATTTTTTGAAGGCTGCATATGTTCGAATTTCTATGGAAATGATAAAAGAGCTGTCGTGATGGTAAAATGGTGATCGATATAGAGCAATGATTAGTATAGTTTTTATTCCCGCACAATTCAGTGACATTGATATTGTGATTTAAAACCTTCATAGCTTATTTTATAGCTATACGTTAAGTGGTTAGCCTATGCTGATAAAATCCACACAACTTGAGATATTGAATTGGAGGCTAATATAACCTATAACACTCAGTAGCGCAGTTGCATAGCGCCGATATATATATATATATATATTGATCATGAAATATAGCGGGTTCAAATCCGCTATTTTTCATAGGAAATTTTTCGGTATCTATTTTAATACTAAAATTTTTCTGCTAGGTGACCATTTGTTCGTTGGTGGAATAAAAAGAAAAACGGATATCTTTGAAAATATGGTGTTGGACGCTATTCAAAGATTAACAATGTCTGCACACACATAACTATGGGCTAATCACCCATATAAAAATAATAGTATTTTGAAAACTTCTATCTTTCGTTAATTATAGTACAGTACTGTACACAATTGGTAAATTGTTATATACTCCCATGCGGAGTAATTTACCAACATGGTTGAAATGAAAGGTTTATTAGATGACATAAAAGCTTCACTAGGAGCAAAATATGACTTAAAAGAAAAAATAACCTGCATCATTAGATTGAATCAATACCCGGCGAATTGTTGAAAGAGTTATTGTTTAATGATAATCTAAAGATTACAAAATAAATTGATAGCAATTGTGTGTGGGCAACAAATTGGTAAAATGGAGGTAAATTTCTATAATAAATGTCAGGGTTTAGATAATTAGATAGAAACCAAATAATTAGTTAAATTAAAATAAAATTATATAAAATTTACTTACCGATTTTGCAACCAATCTGGTTTAATTTCAGTGAATCGTATAGCCAGAGTATCCCGCGTAACTTCATGTTCTAATTGTTTTCTGGCTTTACGTAATTCACTACCAAGTGCTTCACCGCCATAAGCCGAAACGGCTAAACCACCCGCACCATCCTCACCAACGGCCCAATCAACTAATGGGTCGTACACAAAAGCTTCCAACAGTGTTAATAATGTTTCACGGCCTTTTTTCAATGACCTTAAAACATGTTCACAAGTTGAACGAAATAGACCCTATTTAAAATATAATAAACGAAAAAAGAAAAACGATAAAATTTTAGATAAAAACAAGTGATTGTATAGATATATAAACGATTAAATATGAACAAATATTGAAAAATATATATATTTTATATGTGTACAATAAAATGAATTGATAAATAAATAACAATAACAAATCAATAATTAATAATTGTTTTTTTGCCATTGATTTGAGAAAACTGATTTTTCTATTTTTATATGTATATAGCAAACACCAACACACACGCGTCATTCTTATTATTATCTTCTTTATTATTATTACTATTACAGTTCAATTCCTCTGTGGTGTAAGCAAACAATTAAAATAATAATTTACTGCGGTTGGAATTGACCGAACGTAAAAACGTTTTCAAAGCTTTCTGAAAGGCAGTCTGTGATTATTAACTTTGATGGAAAAATGAGGAAAAAAAATAAGGAACTAACGCCTCGCTGCTCCTCGAAAAATGTAATAACCTCATTTCACTCAAAATCTAAACCAAAGATCATACACATAATGCCATGTAGCACTCGCCTAGTTGCTAATACCAGAAGATCCATATTATAAGCCCTATAATGACGAAAGAGAGAAGCTGGCCGCATGGCACAAGATCCAAGAAAATTAACATAAGGTCATGCTTCAGTTATACCCCAATGTTAGATTGATTAAATGACCCAATTTCTATCAATATAGAGGACAGTCCTGCTGCATTTGATTTCACTATACATAGCGATTACACTGTATTTTTTATTTGTTTATTTTATAACGATTGTGTATAAATCGTTACATTAAATCACATTTATTTATACGATAATTATATGTGTGATGGATAGGTGAATGTATGTGATGTGATCAATAGCCTATATATTATTATGAATTAATTCAACAGAAATATTTACAAAAACAATTATAAACAAATTCTATTTTTAACACAAATTCACACAACCATTTCCTAACGTGTGATTTCAAATCTATAATTAATTTATAATAAAATAAATACGATTAAATCTTCTTCTAAACATTTATGCGAGTCACACAAAATTTCGTACAACGATTTTTCAATTACAAATAATTAAAGAAATTATCTTCTATCAACAAAATACAATATAATTTCGAATACAAAAATGAAAATTTTGAACACAAAGTGACTTTTTCTTTTCAATTTTCCTAAAATGGTTTTAACACCTGAGCGTCATATTGCAACGTGTTGCAACACGTTTACATCATCTTATGATTATGGGAAAATTTCACAACCAAATTTTTTAAATTATTGACTGACTGGTTGCTCTCCAACACCCCAATCTCATAAAATTTGGCATAAATTTGGGCTGGTTGCTTATAATAAAACTGCTGGTATTTGATAGTCAACATTCGTTAAACGTAGCTATACGCGCCACGTTAACCACAAAACCAGAAACAGCCCATTTATAGTGACTGAAGTAAATTCGCGTCAGCAACAACCACACACTACTAATATTTATAACAGAACATTATATATGACGTGAATTCAGATGAGTAAACAATAACATTATAATAATTGTACATGTTACGTGTGTATTGTATAGTATTTCATAAATTATAAAATTTATAGAAAGATTTAATGTGTAAATAACCTTTTTTTTTCCGCAATTTGTAATAAAACATTTTTCTTACACACACACACGCACACATGCATATAAAATTGATGACAAATTTATTAAATATAGCATTTTTAAATCTTAGTAAATTCCCTCCGTTCGATAAATAACCGAAATGTATTTTCATCCTCAACTATGTGATGATGTTTCCGTTAATCACTACATTAAGTTAAAGGAATTGAAAATAGTCACAGAGCCAAAAAATTGGGTGGATATTGCAGCAGGAAATATTTTTAGTAGAAGAAAAAACGGTGATAATTGTCATACGATATAAAAAGGTGTATTATCTAGAACTGCCTGGTTATTAATATTCGTTACGAGCATGACGTATACCAAGGTTTAGCAAACTCCGCAATACACAATTTTTGTGGATTATAGTTAATTGGAAGCTTAACAATGAGCATTTGTTTTGATTTTTAATTATACGAGACTTTTTGGATTGTCTTCGCCACTCATCAGCAGTTCAACGTTTAGTTTCTGGTTATGTTTATTGAAAATACCATGTTGCGTCCGTGTAATCTGCAACTACAATATACTTTATAAGAAATTTTATCGTCACTTCCAGCATTTTTTGGAATGATTAATTTCTTAACTTTCACCTGTTCTCTTTGAATCGTGTCCAATTTTAAATCAAAATTAAATGTTGGTATTTTATACAATTTTAGAACTGCAAATAAATGTTGACAGTTTGTTATGGTTGCCGTTCATAATATATAAATCAGCCATAATAGATGGAGTGGTTACCATAGATCCGCATATACATATATTAGAAAATATTTCCGGTTTTTCTTCGGACCGAGGATGTAGGTTATATCAGAGATACGAGAAATATATATACAATATGATAAAATTAAGAGCAAATTTTATTTATTTATTGTTTGTAAACACAACCTTGAATTCTATAATGCTCTAACGAATATTTGTTTAAATTTGTTGAAATATATCGCATAAAAATTAAAAAAAATTGTTATATGATGACATTATCACATACGTGCGCGGTGGCGACAGTCAAATTATTCATATTTTATTATTATTTTGTATAAAAATATGAATGAATAGATTAAAATTTTATAAATAGATAATATTATTGGTACATAATAGCATTTTATTATTACAGAATTTCTATACATTTGTTTGTATAATAAATCATGATTTATGCACAGGGTGGACCTCAGATTGGTGGTGATTCACTGATTTGTTTCCATCCTTAACATCTAATGAGCTAAAAAAAAAAAACCGAACAGTTTATGGTATATTTATTGAAGTGGCTTATTAAATCGTATATTGTAATGTATTCCCCGCCTACACATAGAGCAACGAAATTGTGGTTTGTTTCAAATGGGTATTGCATTAAGTTATGTTTTAGTAATACCTTTATAAACACATTAAGAAAATTGTACAGTGTTTCCATGTTCCGTATAACTTCGGTAGTATAGTAACTGATCGTATAATTTGTTATTTTATTAATGGCACAGATATTTCCAAAAAAAGGTTCATGTCTACGATATATTGCAATATCCGAGCGATATCTCAAAGATATCTGTGATATCACAATATCCAAATCAAACGTTATCCCACGGATATTTCGGATAAAAAAAAATAAAACTGGGAATATATTACTGATTATAATCCATATAACATGTAAAAAAGACGATTATTAGAAGATCGCAGAGATATCCATATATGAAGTCGCATGGGATATTGCCACAGAGTATAAACGTCCACCCATTATTTATGAGTCGTCTTTGTGTGTGGGTTTTTGAAAAATTGTACATAAAAGTATATATTTTATTACTTATAAAAATTATTCATTTAATCCTATTATAAACCTATGAATCAACGAATTCGAATAAAATATATCCCATTATCCAGGTCAGCTGTTCTATATGGGTTTTATGTTGTTTTTTTTAGTTTCACATCAAAGTTAATCATTGCTCTTGGCCATTATACAAATTGAGTTTCATCAAAATTCAATGATAAATTATAAATTTATTATAATTGGTTCCGAGAAACTGTTCTGGGCATGAATTTTATTACTAACTTATCAAACACATTCATTTTAAACACAAAACAACCTGTCGAACTTTCACATTTCCTTCAATATGGTCAAAATACAATGCATTAAGTGACTCCTGCGATAGATTTAAAATTTATATATAAATAAGATAATTATGCACAATCACGGTATTACACCTGCATCCAAGAGAAATCAAACGATTCAGTTATAGTAACACATATGATGATAAATTGTGATAATAAGAAAATTATAAGATTATTATAGAAATATATAAAAAAAAAAACTATTGTCATACGCACGTGTGTTTTTTGCGACTTTCTATATATTACATACCCTCTGTCCCATAATACACTGGGATGGATTGAAAAAAGTACAAAAATTAATATTAAATTTTCACAAATAAACACCATTTCATTTATTCAAAATAATCTCCAACAACTGAAATACATCGATTTACACGTTCAAATAACACAAGTGAATCAATCAATGGACTATTTTTTTATGTCTGTGATTGAAATGTGGCGTTGATCACCTTTTGAATGTTTACAATTGATGCATGATGACTTCATTTCATATAGCCACATGAAGTTTTGGGAATAGAAATTAGTGACAAGGAGCTAAATTTGACGAATACGGTGAATGTTAGTTAAAAAAAAATAAGTGATTATTGTAGAACGTTGTGCTGGTGCATTATAATGCAGTAACCTAACAACTGCTTGTTATACAAAACAAATAATTCCATTTGGAATCGTAAAAACAATTTAGCATTGTTTTGATTTTTGACTTCATTAAATGAGATTTTTTTGTCTTTTCCTTCGGCTGGTGACCGCCATTCAGACATTTTAAGTTTGAACACTGGCTCATATTAAAAGCACCATATCGCATAATTGCAGTAATAATTGATATTCCTAGAAATTTTTATCACGTCGAACGAGTTCAATGCGATGTCTTTGCAATGCTCAATTTTTGATCGTCTGATAATCGATGTGGAACAAACTTCGAATTTTTTCCCAGTTAAAATGGAATGAATTGTTGTTTTACGTATACCTAGTTCCATTTCCTTGAATCTGAAGATTTGCAAACTTTTACGAAATTACGTAGTTTTTCAATTTTATCATCAGTAATCGCACTTCACATATACGGTTGACCAGAACGTTCATCATCGCATTAATATCTTCTCTACCAACTTGGAATATTCAAAACCACTCAAAAACTTGTGTTTTTGATAAACAATTATCGATTTTGAGCCTTTGAAGCGTTTCTCTGTAGCTATTTTACCACATTCTAACATGCTTTACATAACCATTTCGGTTTATCATACGACACAGAGTGGATATATGTATTTTTTTTAATATGTTATCATCATCACAATAAGAATGACTGATCCCTATATGTATAAAAATTATAATATTATAACAATATTATTATTCTAGCATAAAAATATAACCCGCAGATATAAAATTTTTTTTATGCGAACTTTAACTTTCCCGCGTACTTTAAAAAAACGACAAAATATAATAATAATAAATACATTTTTGATTTATTATAATATTATATTTTCTATATGAGCGCTAATGTATATAAAAAAAATCAACAAAAACATAGAAAGAGTTCAATGAATTTTTAAATTTACATATTAAAGTACAATATAAATAATAATATTGTAAAATTAATATAAATTTCATTGTACGCACACATACAATTTCGATGTTGATTTTTCGTTTGTGTTCTCATCGTTTTGGTAAATATATACAAATAAAATTAATAATTTTAACAAATTCCATATTTAAAAAAATTAAATTTAATATAATTAACATTTAATTAAATACACCACCTGTAATACAATGTATTATTATCATCATATCATATATTAAATATTAAGGGAATAATATTTATTAATACTATTTAATTTCCCGTTTGAGATTAGAAAATTTTCCAAGGAATATGTTTCACACACACACCCTCACTCGCAGTCACATACAATATATATTTACATGACACAATGTCTCAAAGAATCAGTGCTCATATGTGCATTACATTTTATTGACAATTGCGTACTTTGTTACTACACCTACAATACAATGTATATAGGTGGGCTGTTCGAGAAGTTCGCGGAGAAACGCATCGTATATAAATTTACAATAGTATAGAAAATTTGAATAAAATCTACAAAATTTTTTAAGTTTTCATCTACTACTTTTGCCATGCCGTAAATTTCATTTCGTTATGTTGATGTGTTTTATTTTATAACATTGAAAATATTGAAAATCGTGCAGTGAAAAAAGTCAACGAATATTATTATGGCAAAATGGTAAACGTGCATTGAAGATGAACCACTTAGTAAATATCCAAAATAAGTGTTATAATACCATGAAATGATAATCTTATTTATAATATTAGACGACCGGCGATGATACATACGGCCATCTCAAGAGCATCGGGGCGCACAATATGGAAAAAAAAACGATTTAAAGTGAAATCAATAAATCTATAACTTCTCTTCTGCGGTGAACATAACGCTTTGATATTTTCTGAAATAAATCTTTAGAATAATATATCTTAAATTTATGGTGAATTAATCTATACAGAATGGTTAAGTATTATGGATAAAAGTACAGTGGGGTTAATAAACATTTTAAAGAGAATTTTATTTTGGTAATTGAGCTTTGATAAACACTCCATTCGTACATTATTCGCATACATTAATCTTATCTGTCCTGATAGATAGTTATTTGGCGCCCTTAATTTTAGAAAAGTAAAAATAATGAATTGGATACAATGAACTCTATTTTTTTTAGCTATATGCGCAATATGAGTGCATTGCTGGCGTTGCATTTGCTATCAAGTGATCAAAAAATATAATATTAAAATGAACGAACCTGTTTGAACAATATTTGAAGTGTTTTAAAATTAAACTTAATATGTTGGTCGAACATATACCATATTTTAAAATGGAATGGAATGGATACACCAATATACACAATAGATTAAAAGAAGCTGTAAACACACAATGGATAAAATCATGGTGCAGAAGTGCACGCCACAACAACGGCAAAAAACAATTCATTCAGCAAGAAATATTATGCGCCCTGTTTTGTGGGTTACAAAAGGTATTTTATCGACTGATAATATCTTATAAAAGATAAAACAATAATAGCCTAAAATATATGATTCACAAACAGTTTTGGAACAATTTGATGCCAAGCTAAGTGTGAAAAGATCCAATTCAATCAAGATAAAACGTACACATTGGAGTCGCTTTAGAAAATTGTCAAATTTAAGGTTAAACAAATTGTTGGAGCAAACACCGGCTTTGGCTTGTATATAAAGAGGTTAAAATTGTTTATATATTCCGGCAACATATATGGAGATAGAGGGTGATATTTATTCAAAAACCTGAATTCGTCTGCAAGAAATGCTTATACCAAATGGCTTATAATTTATTCTTCATATTAAAATAATATGGAGATGCAACAAAATATTGTCCGTCTACACTAAACGAAATGCTTATTATTATACGCAAGTTCAATTGGAAATACATTTAAACTATGTATAAGACACGATTACCTTTCATTTCTATATATAAACTTAATTTAACTTATTTATTTAAATCCATTTTAATGAGCATCAAATCGGAGTGGATAAATTGCTGATAAATTACTCTTCTGACATAATATATAATATAAATATAAAGAAATCGAAGAACATGCGAATATGTAAAATGATCTCACGTCACGTAACCGCAAAAGAGGAAATATAACAATTTAATGAAATTTATAAAATTGCCTAAAATATTAAGTAATATATGAATTAGTGAGATATGGTCAAATCAAATAACTAAATTATACCAAACTCAATGAGCTTGTAAATGTGTAGCCCATAGTTACCAAAATAATAGAAATATACACGCAGACGAAACAAAAAAAATATCTTTAAATCGAAAGAAGTTGAATGTCTATAGGAGTTATGCAAATTAAATAATAAAATTCTGTATACGAAATGGGGCGCATATTTAATATACAAAAGTTTCTGCCTAGGACAACAACTGAAATAGTCGTATATAAAAATACCATACTGTCAATTCGGTCACATTTACGCAGCTCTATAATGGTGGTAGACTAGGATGCAGTGAACTGTGATATTAAGATCCTACAAAAACTTTGGATTGAAAGACGTTAGCTACAGATAGATAAAGTTGCTGGAGAATGCCATGTGTGTTTTAATGCCATTGAGTAAGTATTGTAATTATGTAAGTAAGAATTTTGAAGTAAAACTCATTAGTAAAAGTGATGGCAAACCTGAATAAATTGAGTTGGTAATTTCACTTTCAATATAATATTCAACACATTTACCATGCACATCAATTATTTTCTTACCAATATTTTGCAAATCTTGACAAACTGTATTATAAATAAAATAAGGTATCTGCGGTAATGGGAATTCATTCCGGAAACTTTTCAACCCAATGTAAATATTATATTATAAATACATGCACATATGTATTGGAGAAGCACATTTAAAATGGGTGTGTGTGTTGTATTATAACATTTTCCAATGGAAAAACTACCCTCATCTATATATATGTGTGTGGGGACACCGTCGAGCCACCCAAATAAAGTGTATTTACTTTTTCTTCGCGTATGTTTTAATTCTATATATTTTATTATTGTTGTTATGTTATGTTTGATATGTGTTGCTATATATATTATTAAAATAAAAACCTATCCAACACTCAATATAATTTATATTTTTATATTTTTCATGTTTAGTTTATATGTAGCTTTTGAATTCAACAGACGATACACGATAAATATATGTTGGATTTTCAATTTTCATCGTACTTCAGATGTTTACCGATGTTTCGTTTTATTTATACATAAATTATTTCTATATGTATTAATTTATTGAATAATATTTATTTGTACATAATTTTCCGCGGCGATGATGTGATGTTACCAATTTTAAAAGAAAATGTCAATTAGATATAAAATAATTATTTTAAAAGGGTCAACATTATTTTATATATTCGATATATCGATATCGATATCGATATAATAAACAATTAATTAAATATAAATATAAAATAATAACAGGTGTTTATTTTGTTCTGTGCGTGTGTTGGTGTTCTCTGGATTCAATAAAATAAAAAAAAAGTATGTTATTCGGAGAGTGAAATAATTTAATAATTTTAATTGTAAATTAAATCAAGTGATGGAGAAAGAAAATTAATTATTATTATTATTATTATTTTTAATTTATTGTTGTATTTGTATATGTTTGGTTTGAGTGTGCCTTGTATGACCTATTAAATTCTTACGAAACAAAAACTGTGATGCAAGTTTAACCCTTTTTTTTGCTACTTTATGCATGCCCGTACACATACGATGCTATATATAAATATAGAATATATAAAAATTTGGTGCAACGACCAGCAGCAACAATTTTTTTTTAGTATATATTTATATTTTAAATTAATTTTGAAATTGTAAAAAAATGTTGTTAAAATATTAATTTGTTTAAAAATTTAATATAATTCCGCAAATAATAATAAAAAACAAAAAAGACCACGCAAATTAATTCCATTATTAAAATCTTAGTTAAAAAAAAGGTTCTATTATAATATATAAAAGACAATTGTTAAAATACTGCATAGAGGATTGCAAACTGTATAAAATGTAATCGTAAAATCTATACCTAAATCAACTAATTAAATTATATAAGTTCATTATTAATAAAATATTCAAACATAGACAAAAGGATTACGGTAGTAAAGTCATGTTACACCAAGTAGAGCTTTTTTTTGGCATCTACCAAACATTCATAACAGCCAGCTGGAGTATATAACAAATCATCGCATTTGGACAGTAATAAAACGAAAGATATAGATTTTTCCTTAATACCATTATTTTTATATGATTAGTCCGCATAATGATGTGTCTGTGTGTGCAGACAATGTTAATCTATGGTTATGCCCAGCTAAAAAAAATTTCAGTATTAAAATAAATATCTTAAAATTTCCCATGTAAATATCGAGAATTGTACCCGGATTAGGATTAACTACAATGAGTGAGGTATACGATAATTTGCTCATAATTGAAAAAATGTAAATTTAGTTATGGGCGTTCATAAAATAATATTAAAATATTCGGACAATTAACTTTAAAACCCAATATATTCTAAAAACAAAGACGCACTGCACGCATTCTCTATATATACCTTAAAATTTTAACCATATTCGAAAGTGAAAATCTATGATCGTGATCGCACAGAAAGTCCAATAACGAAACATTTGCAGTATTGATGCTATAGCTTATATATAGTGATTAAAATCACAAGAATAATGTGAGGTGGCTGCAATCAGATTCAAGCATATTCTAGAATAGAACAATGTGTAACAGTGTACAAAGCAGTGGTCTAATAATAAATAAGGATCGGTATAAATTTATGTGATTCAAGATAAATGAAGCACATTTCATAATTGGTCCTATACTAAAACCACATAGTATTCAATGTAAAATTACATGAGTGTATTAGACCCAACAAATAGGATATAGTTTTGTCAACATCGCTGAGTATACGACAACTTATCTAAAGCCGTGTACTAAAATCTGTAAAAACACAATCGACCTGAGTTTTATACGTTTAAACCACCTCAAAACAATACGTATAACAAAATCAAGCAAATGAGTTATATAGTCCGAATCTACCACTAACAAAATTGTGTTACACGCGGGCGACATATAACATTATTTTATATATTATACATTAAACATAATAGTAACGTTGCTATTATAACCTCACCAATCTTAGGAATAGAAGAAAATTTTGCCACCAGACGATAATTACACACCCATTGTCCTATCCATCCAATGTTGTGGAAAAATAAATTTTAAAATATTCCTATAAAGTAAAACTGTGTGGCTCTAAGTGAAAATTGGAATGGTTATGGCATTCCGCACATTAACTTTCAGTCCACCTTTATGCTTATGCCACATTGTGATGGTGCTGCTGCTGCTCACGTGACCGATATCAAATACCATTAAAACAAAATAAATATTAAACTTATAATAAATTAAAATGAATATAGTAAAAGTAACAAAAAAAAAAATACGACGACGTGTTGCTGATGAAGAAGTAAAAGAATAACAACAACAACAAAATACATTATTATACCAAACAATAAATAAACAACCAAAAAGTTGGGATTTTTTTTATGTTCACACACACACACACACACCCAAACGCGCAAAAATAATAATAAAATGTTGTTTTTTTTTGCTATTATTATATACTTCATTTATAACTTTATACATTTTGATGATAATGGCAACAAATCCCTTGCTAATTGAATATTATATATATTCAAATATTTTACTTCCTTATACAGTCAGTCAGGGAGTCAGTTAGTCAACCAGGGCAATGGTAGAAGAAATAAGGGATTTTTTTACGCTCAAAAAAATACTGATCTACTCAATTCGATTTCATACAATTGATAGTGAAAATTATGCTTATAACGATTTTGAATTGTCCTTGATCCTTGAACCATCATCAACTCTATACTCAATTACCTGCGTGTATATAATCCTTTTTTATATGAGATACATCGCGAATAAATGTGAAAATTATTCTCATAACAAGATCCTAAAAATGTCCTTGATCTTTTACTTGGCATCTCCAATTAATTCTCCTTATAATTATTCTTATGATATCTTCTTTGAAACGTCCTTAATCCTGGAAACAACATTTCAACTCAATTCCCTTTCTTTAATTCGCGTTCATATGAGATGGTCATAAGTATCCTTACATAAGATCCTTGATACATGAAACATCAATTCTTCTCAATTATCTATTTAATTCTATTTTATATGAACTTTCGCTTTCGATTGCGAATTAAAAATTTTTATTTTAGTGTCAGAATCTGAAAATGTCCTTTTTTAATTTATTTTTCTATCTCTTTTTACCTTGTTTAAATATATGTGATAAATTTGTTTGTACTTTAAAATTATTGTGTATAGTTTTAATAAGTTCATTAAAATGTTCAAAAGTTTTACATAGTTTAGAGAAACAGCCTTATATGTTAAAATAAAAAGCATCCCTGCTTTTGTGACCAAAAATTGTTGGTATATGTGTGTGTAAATCAGCCGACTTCTTAGCAAAGCTTATTATGTAAACTAGAAAATGAACCTGATTCGACTCCATCACTGGTCGCACCGGCTCAACTGCGCAAAAGATATTGTTTTACATTTGAATTTAAAGTTTTAAACGCAATATCTATATAGGAAAGGAACTGTTTCCTAAATTTATCTAAACCCACTTTTAACTGAGTATTTCCATTGGAATAACTTATAAAATATCCACTTATATACGATATTCATTAAAATTTTAAACTAAGTGATAGTAATCCCACTCCTTCTAGTGACTCGCATACTTTGTAAATATTCTCATTATTACTAAAAAAAAACCATTTATCCGATTTCTCTGAAATTTTGACTTAAATATTTAATGATATAAGCTCTGAACCTGATGCTGATGCGAATCCTGCGTCTTCTATAGAGATTCATATAGACATCCTGAATATCCTCATTTGTATATTGTGCTAAAAAATCATTTATTCTATTTCCCTGAAATTTTGCACTTGGGTATGATAAATTCTGAAATTAATTAAAGGCAGGTGATGCTAAGCCTATTCCTTCTCGGAGGTTCATATAAACATGCTGAATATTCTCAATAAAAAACACTAAAAATCTATTTTTCCCGATTTCTTTGGAAGAAAGGATATTTTAGTGTAATAGCTGGTAGATGTAGTATGTTGAGATGTTGGAGATGTATAAGCGAGTTCGGAATGAATGAAGATAAGTGGAAGAGACAGTGTTGTAAAGGTGATTGCAACATTGTGTAATATAATATATGATTTTATCATTTATTTATGAAATTTTTGTCACAGTTAAAGTACAACATTTGGGTTTATCGAATTATTATTGTACTTTATTTTAAATGTATTTAAAAATATGATTTTAAATAGAAACAAAATGTTAAAGCAGAGTTCATTGTCAACAATTATGTTTAAAGTATGCTGAATGTTGTCAATTATATACGTTTCCCATATAAATTTACTTATAAAAATATATAGAGAGAGTACGGTGACAGAGGTTCAAGGTAGACTTTGTTTATTAGTTTTTAATTTAAATATTACATTTGTTAAAATAAAAATACAAAAAAAAACTATACAAATTTTTATATTTGTTTTTGCTCCTGAACACATATTTTCATATTTCGTAAGTGGTTAGTTAGACTAATGGTGTTCAACCTCTTTTTCTATGTATGTAATATATGACTAAAAATAACATTTGTCGTATTTATATGTGTAACGATAATATTATAAATTATTCATTAGCTTTTTTTATTATTGCAATAATAATATCAGAAAAATAACAAAATAACAATACGCATAATTTGCATTCCTTTTTTTCGCATATAATTCTAAAATGTAAACAAGAACAAAAATATACCTATAGAAAAAGAATACACCGCCCACATAATAATACTTCAATACAGACTCTTAAATTTTGTGATTACTGTAAGTATCACCGCATATCACTTTATTGTTTAATATCATGAATTGAATGTCAAAAAAAAACCAAACAATGTCTAACAGTAATGGAACTAATTGAAATAGCAAAAAAATTGGTTACCCATGTATTAACCGAAAAATAACAGAAAAATTTAAAAACTCTGTGATGAATTGATGCTGGCTATACAAAAAATAAAAAGGATTTCTGTTACGGTGAATGAATCTGCCTGTAGAAAGTTTACTACAATAATTCTATAAATGTCAGTAAATCATATATGAAACATTTTAACGATTCACAAATATAGTTTGAATACATCATTATTTATTATTCAGTGGTAAACACAAAAACAATTAATATAATAATTTAATTATGATTAATCGTTGGCATAACGTCGTCACTGATAATGCATTTGCCTATGCTAAATAGATATATTCAAAACACATCATATCAATTTAATAGAATTTATGACGTATGGATTATAAAAAATATTACAAATTAAATAAATAATTAATGTTTTTTATTTACTCAAAGATACGGACTTAATATTTGTAAAACACACACACACACACCAATAAAAATTATATATTTATTTAAGTGGCGATATTACTTGTAATACAATACATTACATAATTGTATAGCATTTGTTTAAGTATGTTTTTAGAAAAAAAAATTAAATTTATTTAAGTGCGACTATATAACTGCGACGAGCCGAAAGGTTTTTGTATTATGGTACAGAGGTACAGAGATTAATGGGTATATTGAAATTTAAAAATGTTATGACGCAGACTGTGTTATTTAATGAAACAAACTTTAACGGTGACCCCATCAAACGAAATTATAATGAAAACAGTGTTTGGAACAAGCTCATGCAAATATTTCTCAGGAGCCGCCTCTGCGATAATCACTATTATTTACTTCTTAGTTTTTCTTTGACGCTTCCCTATATGGTATGGAGACGGAAATTTGGTGAATATGCGAGGAGTAAATATAGATCAATTTCTACGAATTTTTAGCTTTAACGACTTTGACTTTTTTTTTTTATCCATAACAATTTAGTTTTAGGTTTGTTGTAGTTTATTTAGCGATTTATCAAATTATCATTGTACCAAATTTATTAATATATATTTTGGAAAGATGGACACTAGTCCTTAGACCTCGAACATAAGCATAGTCGTATGAAAAATACAATTTGAATATAAAAAATATCGTTTTTTTCGCGATACAAGCTGGATTAAATGGGACTATCCGGTGAAATCGTGTGTCTATTACCTATAGCATTTGTTAACCAATTTAAAATTTAACTAAATTAACTAAATTACAATTATTGTTTCATAACAAAATAATTATTAAAATTAGTATACAAAATTACTCATGTATTTTTAATGATATGCGGCGACGATACGATGCGTGGTACAAATAAGTGTGCATTAAGAAATCAAAAATTTTATATTGTTATTATTATTATTTAATTAAAAAAACTGATACAAGAGATAATTATTTTATCGGCGAATTAAATTGAAAGCATAAACTTTGATACTTTCATATATATTTTAGTTCATTTTAGTGCGTAACCAATTTATTTAATATATCCTTATCCATCATAAATAAAGGTTTAATAAAAAAAACATATGTAAAATATAACAATTAACCTTTTTTTTTAATTATTGCTAAATATTAATAACACACAAAAAACCAAAAAAAAATCGGGGCAACAAAATCGACTAATCATTTTTTGGTTTGTGGTTAATCTTTTGTAACATATATACACCGCACGCTCTGTCCGAAAAATGACCGCAGTAACCCGTCTATATATTGTATTGTATATATATTAATTGATGGTTTTATGTAATGTGATAAACTGACAAAGTTTCATGTCATTTTTCGTTTAGCATAAGCCAAAATATAACGAATTAAGTGATAGTAATTTTTATAGCTAGAAAAATTCATATATAAAAAATAAAGAACAAACATTAAATTTTATTTTAAAATTCTTAAAAATGCTTTTAAAATCGTTTATGGAATTGTTTGATTGGTATTGAAGGCTTAAAGACGACAGAGAAGCGATGATGATAAAATATATAAAAAATAATTATCAAATAGTGAAGAATTTGCCAAGAAGAAGCATTAAGTTAAGTTTGAGTTGTCAACAATATAAATATTAATTATAGCTATGTGGATTAATTATTTTATAAAAAAGAAGAAGTATTAATTAGTCATACCCGTCAGCCCTTCCACATCTGTCCATACTAGTAAATATGGATTTATGAGGAATTGGAATTTGACATATAAACCAAAAATAACAATTTTTTAAACAGAAAAAAATCGTCTGCGAATTCATGAATTCAAATTTTGTATCGAATTGATACAAAAATATATCGTCAAAAATGCTAAAAGTACAGAGGATAATAATTCTTAAGAACTATTGTAACTATTGTAATTAATCATGGTTAATATACGAAACAGAACCCAAAAGACAGTCACCAGATAAAGTATACCGGAAAAAAATCTTAAAAATCAAAACAATCCTCATTTGGGTATCTACGATTCCAAAGATATTATTCAGACGTGACTATATATATTCTATTCACTTTATTTATGACGATGAAAGGAAACCAGATTTGCTCCAAAATTTGAAAACATTAAACAACCCATACTCAAAAATACATTTCAATCACCGATATAAAAAAGTAATTTGATGTACTTGTTGCAGAACACATACAAAAAACGCAGTATTTCAGTTTAGGGCGCCGAGATTTTCGAATAAATCAAATTATTATTGTTGCATATTTTTACGTTTGTTTCGGATTAAAAAAGTCAAAACATTATTAATGGATTGTGTTTTTCCTATGTAAATTTCCGTTCCAAATGATTAAAAGTGCAAAAATTATTATTTGCCTCGTAACGGCAATGTTTTTTTTCTATTATTTTCTTACTAAATTTCGGTTAATTGACGGACACGCATGATGTCCGTGTATTTATTGTTTGTATACGCAGATAAAATTAAATACAATTTTTTTTGGTATTGTATTTTCCATTCTTTTCGTATGTTTTATCTCTATGGGAAAATTAATTTTATTTACCTCATGTTTGATGGAAAATTATTATTAACATTAAAATCACAAATTTACATCACCTCATAAAAGAAACGAGAAATAAAAATTGAAAAAAACACAATGTTACGTTGTTTTATTATTAAATAAAAACCGAAATTCTATACATAAAATATATGACGATGTCAACTCCACTCGTTTTTGTAAATATGCGATAAATAAATGATAAAACAACAATTAATTTAGAAAAAAATATTGTTCTTCTTTTTGTTGTTGTATTTTTTTTTTTTGAAAGTGTTACAACCTAAATTTGGTGTCTTTTTCACAGTTGTAATTATTATTTCGCGATAACACATTCACTTGAAATTTTTCAATAGTTAATATTTGCGTGAATAACTGCAGATGAATTTTTTAGAGTACTAATAATAGAATTGTTAACGTGTGGGTGGTGTAACAAGTCCGTTTTTTTAAGTATAATAACCGATAAAATCGATAACACTCTCATAAATAATAATAATAATAATAATAATAATAATTGTTTTGTTAATAATTAAATATTTAAATTAATCATAATTAGAAATTACAAAAAATAAATAGACAAGTATTTTTTATCTGCGTGTACAGTGGATCGGAGTACAATTTACCGCATCCATAAACAAATAAATATATAATAAAAACAAAGCAAAAGCAAAAAAAGAAAAATGGCTAAACAAATATTTAACCATCAATTTATTTTTATAATGAAATTAAATTTAAATAAATTTATATATAGTGAAAAGTGTTTAAAAATATGCTATTGTTGTTTTTGTTGTTGTTGTTGTTGTTGTCGTGACAATAAGTTAAATAATTAATAAAATCTATATAGAAATAATAGTGTAATAATAAACAATTTGAAGTAAAAGTTTATCCGGGGAAATAAAAAAAAAACTGTGTGCGCTCTGTTCAGAGCTTTAATTGAATACTAAAGTTAAGAAAAAAAAAATCACAACTTTATCAACATCATCAACTTCATCTTTAGCATATATCAAATTTAAGTGCATCACATCTTTATCCATCGACACAATAAAATAAAAGAGAAAACCAGAAAAAAAAATAAAAACACCGAAAAATAAACCGGAACCAAAAATGGATTATGAATTTATAACAATTACAATAAATAATTTAACACACGGTGGTATTACGGGTGATGGTAATGTTCGACCGTCAGCCGATCGTGTTAAAGAAATCCAATCAAGAGTTGTATTTTGGGCAATTATTGATGGTATTTTATTGGTAACAATATTATCCGGTAATATTTTAACAATATTAGCCGTACGTTTTAGTCGAAAATTACGCAGTATTATATCGAATTTATTTGTATTATCATTAGCAATATCCGATATGCTAGTGGGTTTTACATTACCATATCATTTAGCATTTTATTTAGGTTCCGGTTTAGGCAATTCACATTCATGGTGTTTAATGCGTTTTTTTCTTATTATAATTGCATGTTGTGTATCAATATGGAATTTAATTGCAATTGCTGTTGATCGTTATATTGCAATTGTTTATCCATTACATTATAGTCGGTAAATATTTTATATTAACGTAATAAATTTTAGTGTTTGAAAAAAAAAAAAAAAACAGAAATTAATTATAATTCAAAATGAAATGTGAGTGAATGTTACGCAAGCGAGGAATTGTTATTTTATCCAATTTTATATAAATACAAGAGCTGTCTAAAAAAAAAAACCATTAAAACTCTGGCTAACAATATATGAAAGACAAATTTTTAGGGACGCTATATAATCAAGAATAAAGCGATAAGTGTGAAAATGATTGAATTTAACAAACAAAGTGGATGAGACTAAGAATGTTATTAATACAGAAGGTTAAAATCGAGAACGGCTATAACAACACAAGAACGGCCATAACAACAAAAACACAAATTCTATTAACACACCTCAACAGCAAATACAAGAACCTTATTTTATTTTTACTATTGGTCCACGCAACTGTGGATAAATATAAAGAAAATATTATATAATGTTTGTGTGTATGTTGATTTGAAGTCTTCCCGAATCATTTTTCGTTGTTATAACCATTCTAGATTATAAATAGCCTTCTATGTATTAATAACATTTTTGATTATCGGCTTCGTTGTTAATACGATACGATTTATTTTACAATAAAATCACGTAAAACAGCTGCATACATTTATTCCAACGGTTTTTACCTCTAATCTTATAGCGAATCATTAAAGTGTGCGATTCCAAATGGTCGGCAAGATACATGAATTTTATGTTAAAGATTTTTCAGTCAAGCTGCAGGTTTGATTACAGACAATAATCAAAGGGAGCCAAGTCTGATGAATCTTTGAATGTTCGAACAATTCGTACTTTAATTGGTTGAATTCTTTAAAAACACTTCTGTCCGCATTTATGATTATCTTCCTTATTAAAGCATGTTTTTTTTTCACAAATTTTTGTGTTCAACTTATCCAAAATATACTGTGCAATACAATTATATTCAGAGTTAATAATTTTACCATTTCTGAGAAATGTTCTGTTGCGATAATCTTAACAACTTTGCCTTCTTTACTGCACTCCATTAATTGTTTTGACTGTTCTTTTTGCTCTGGTGTTTATCATGGTGGATCAAAATTTTATCAATATAGTAGTTATGAAATCTATTGCATTTTGACGATCGTATATTCAAATGCGTTTTTGGTCAATTGTTAGCAAATGAGACAGCCATCTTGCCGAAATACCGTTTTTCAAGTGTAATTCTTCAATTTACACGGTTATTTCATGTGCTTTCAATCGTCGATCATCACACACCATCATATATATCATATGAACTTGCTGAGTGGTTTGTGGTTTTTATTGATTTTGAACGATCTTTTTATTGGATCATCTGCAAGTCTTACGTATGACCAGTAATGTCCAATTTTCTTATGTTACACCAAAAAATTTATCACCCGAACGAATAATAATGAAATCTATTCTTCCAAGGTCCTTGAAATTTCCTTGAACGTTTAAACAACAGTATACCACTCAATTTCCTGTTTGCTTCTCTTTCGCATATATGAGGAAATTTTGACAAGCTTAAGGTAAGTTAGATTATTCAAGATCAATGCACTATAATTTTTGATAAGTAATTTGAGAATGGTAAAATTAAATATAATATTTCAACATTTCATTTTGAATATTAAGTCATTCAAACAAAAACAGAAAATTAAATGCCCACAATTCTATATTTATAAACTTAATATTTCTCCCAAAAATCCACCGATACACAGGTATATGACAAAAAAAGTTGCATTAATATTAATAAGTATTGGATGGTTAGTTGGTGCTGCAATTGCATCAATACCAATGTTTTGGAATAATTGGATAACGGCTACAGAATGTGAATTTGATGAAATCTTACCACCCTGGTATATGGCTGGTATTATAACACCTGTATTCTCATTGGTATGGCTGTGTATGCTAATATTATATTGGAGAATATGGCGTGAAGCATCAAAACATGCAAAACAATTACGTTCATCATTTAGTGGATTACATGAAGGACCATCCGATTGGAAATCAGTGCAAGTAAGAATTACACTTTTTTCTCATATATATTATATAACAAAACAATACATATTTGATTACTAATTTTTGTATTAAAAAAAAATTGTATTTTCCTTCTGCCATTGCAACACAACAGGTCGTTCTATTAATATTAGGTTGTTTTTCAATATGTTGGTTACCATATTTTATTGTTGCATGTGCACAAATATTTAAATTTTTAGAAGAAAGTTCACCGACCGTCTATAAAGCTGCATTTTCATTGGCCATGGCAAATTCGGGAATGAATCCAATAATTTATGCATGGAAAAATTCAAATTTTCGTCGTGCATTCAGTTGTTTATTACGTTGCCGAAGTCCCGATTCATATGAACGTAAACATCAAAATAATACAAATAATGGTGGTGGTAGTGGTAGTGGTGGTGGTGGTGGTGGTGGTTATTCAAATACAAATACAAAACGTAAAAACTCATTAATACATGAAAAACAATCTAATACGCTACCACCATCGGATCACCAAAATTCAATTGAAAATTGTACGATTATTGAAAATAAAATGATTACAAGCAAAGCAGCACCATCAGAATCAACAACAATTGAAATTAAATCAACAAAACTGCTATTGACAACAAATTCATTGGATCGAAATGAATGTAAAATAAAATCAAATCAAATAATAGCTACCACTGAATTATCTAATGATTTTAATAATATTAAAATTGATAAATCAATAACTACTGCTGATGTTATTGCAACAACATCAACGGCTCAACATACGGCAATAAATAATAATATAATTAGTAATAATAACAATTGTGATAATAATACAAAACATGTAATAATAAATAAATTAGAAAATTATGATAATCAACATGAAGAAAATAAACAACAACAACAACAACATCAGCAACACCAGCAACAACAACAACAAAATGATAATACAACAATATTATCAACAAATTTAAATAATAACAATTGTACAATAATGTGAAAAAATAGAACCAATAAATATTGTCTGATTGTTTGGGGGCGGAGTGGGTGGTTATATAAATTTTAAGAATAATTATAATAATTATTAGTATTATTATTATTATTATTATTATTATTAGAATATAGTTAATCTCTATCTATCTATATTATTAATATGCATTTAAATATTTATATGTCACTATATATTTACAGATGAATTAGTTAGATTTTACCGATGATTATATGTAAAAAAAAAAATTAGATAATATAAATATTATTCCTTTTTTTTTGGTATTGTTTACTGTAGAGTATTATTAAAACTAAATAGTATAAACTTCCATTTCCATTATTTTATAATAATATTGTAATAATAATAAAATATATTGTATTTTATGTAAATAAATTATTTTGAATGTAATTGTATAGAAATAATATATTAATAATATTAAGAACGTTTTTACATTTCTCCAATTTCTATATAGATTCACATGCGATATACGAGGGAGGTCTACAAAATTCTCAGCCTAACAATGAAGGATAAAATCTACTGAAACTTCAATAAAAATTTACAACCAACGATTTTCTAATAATTCAATTAATAATAATTATCATTAATAAAGTGTGATTCAGACAGGTTTGCAAAATTTCCCCATACCACTCACTTATATTTTCAGGTTTAATGCAGATCTTTTCACATGAATTTTTGTATCCATAACTGATCTAAAAGATTACCGTAAAAAATTCATAGCTAATTGGTTTACCAAACTAACAACATAACTTTTCATGTTTGGAAGACTGGAACCGTCTTTGTGTCGTCTGCTTCGGTACACTTCAACCCAATTCAATCTATTGTTTTATATATATAGTGGTTGTTTAGCTTCAAACGATCCTAACACGCATTGAAATATATTTTTATTGTTAATTGTTAGAAAATGTGAGATTACCATTTTTGCACAAACTTCTTTTGCTGAAATACTTCCAAGTACTTTTTTTTTAAATGCACTTTTACTCGCGTCTCACATCTAACACCATAACATGATGGATATTGAATGATTTGTGATATTGTAATCGACCGATTGGACAAAATCAAATTTTAAAACGATATAGCTTTTATACGAACCCGGATCCATTTATATTCATAGTTTATAGAAAGTGGATTGGTGGTTGACTTATGTAAGAAGTCAAAAATTTGCTCAATATTGCTGATGGGTGATTGTGTACATCCCACGACTTTGTCCTAGAATCGTCGGGTCTCAAATGTGAAATCATAAATAGTTCGTTCCAATTATCGTGGTAGGATTCATGTTTATATAACACTATATGTTTACACCTCACACATAAATCGGGCAAGTGTGACAACAAGAAACATTAATTATAAATGAAAATTATTCGTAGCATTTATTTTTGAATCGTATTTAAGTGTAGTCTTAACCACAAGACTATAAAGCCATATAGAATGTCATTGGCCTTATATAAGTGACGTGTGAAAAATCAGTTTATCCATTTTGGAGATAAACCCCAAGATATATCAAATGCCCCCGTGACTGTACTTAAAAAAAAAAGAGACCTGTCTAGCGGATGAGTTGTTCAAATGAAACTTAAAGTTAAGCTTACAATTAAAAAGTTATCCCGAGCCATTTAAAGTAATCGAGTCATATTGTTGTTTAAACCTGATAGAACTTAATCAAATCCATTCTATTTTCGTTCTATTGGTACATAAAACCATGCGGTGATTTTATCAAAGTTTATGGAAGATCTTTTACACCAACTGGTTATATTTCAGTTAGATTTAGATATTTATAGAAGATTTCAAAGTGTATATCAATATGTTGTCCACTTGCAAGACAGTATCATAATCATTTGCATATAGACGTGAGTGTATAAATCATAAATTTCAATTAATATGAACAAATAACACAAAAATGTCTCGTATCATTAGAAAAATATTTGTACGTACTCTTTCATTTTATATATAGATTGCCTGTAAACACATAAGCATTTCAATCTCTATGACTTTTTAACGTATATATATATATCTATGGGAAAAATTACATAAAAATTAGATATATATATATGAATAATATCACTGTGCCACCTCAAATGTAATATATATCGACATGGATGCGATAAGAATAATAAATCAATATATAGAAACACCATTCAATTACATGTTCATCGGATTATAAAGGGAGATTCATTTTGATCATCTTTATAGACTTTTGAATTGTTCATTATTTATCGTACAAATTTTGAAATGGTCATCTCAACACACACATTAGCAAAATAATTACATGAACCGGTGTTTAATTCATGGGAATTTTACAATTATAATTGAAGTCGCAACAGATCAAATCATTTTAGAAACGGAGGTGTATCGCTATTTATTTTGGTTTCTAGAAGTGTCATTGAACAATCTATAAATATATATATTAAATAATATAAAAGTGTTGTCGACAGTGTCTGTACACAACCTTTTGTAGATTTATACTAGAAGATTATACTTGGTGAATCATCAAATTATTATATACACGCTGAATTTGTCTTATTTTTAACCGTTTGAAACAGCACTTTGGATTTTAGCCTTTTATAGTCAAAGCATTTTTCCTGTGCGTCACCTAGAAATTCATTATGAATTTGGATTGAAAACCATTGGAAGCAATTCCGGCTGTCATTCGATTCAAAGTTCTCGAAATTTCTTTTACAATATTTTAAACACATCATCATTTTATTAAATTGAATCACCCTTTAGAATTCAGTTAATCAATTTTGTTCCTATTGTACATAAAATAAATAAACCGAAAACTAAACTATTAATATATTAAGTTGATTTTTTTATTTCGCACCCACGTTTTTCATCTCTGTCGTAAAAACAACAAACAAATAAATACCTTTACATAACTTATTAATATAATCTATCTAATATTTCCATATATATATATATATTTACCATAAACAATTCTAGTATATATACAATATATTGTATATACGAGTATGACAAAACGACAAAACGAACTCTGATACTAATCTCTTAATAAATAAACTAATTATTGAATGTCGTGATTCGGTAGTAGTTCCGTTATCAAATATTGATATTATTATATATACAGTGGAATCTGTTGATAATATTATAACAACGTGGATAAATATACATATTGAGAAAGTTCTGAAGTCAAATATGTTAGAAAAATGTATAAACGCTGTACATTTTTCATATAATTTTGATGAAATCAAGTGTAAGGTGCAGAGATTGGAGCTATATATATTGATTGAAATTTTGGGAAGTCGATACTCCGAACACTTTTACAGATCTGATTGCAAAACTTCTGTATTCAACACCATCACATTTACATTTGTGTGAACAAACAATTGTCTTTAAAAAAAAAGGACGGAATCATAGGTTTACATTTATCTTTATCTTATTCAATATTATGAATTACAAAGATACACCTTTAATTGATTCAGGAAAACTTTCCATGCGTGTCATTGTACTAATATTATATATAGAAGTAATCTGCGTGTAAAAATTGATGTCAAGCTAACCGAATGTTAATTAGCGTTACTAAATGTGAGATAATTTTGTTCCGTTTCATACCGGTTCAGTGATTTGCTATTTTATTGTGGGTTATCACCGAGCAAAGGGTTAATTTTTGTTTTAATAAATCAGAGTTCATATAAAAACCAATGGTAATTTTAAAATCAATTTTTATGATTTTTGATTCTGAGGCAAAGTTGAGGTAACATGTGGAAGGGCCGTGTTAGGCAATCCCAGTAACGTTTAACACAGAACTCGTGACTAACAGCACTGAATGACAAGTTAAAGTAGGTACTCAGTGTCAGTCACTGGCCCCATTGGAGTATTCCAGTGTCAGTCACGGGTGACTGACAAGGCGGTCAATGTGTTAACCAAAACAAGACTATGATCTCGAAATTGGATGCGGTCTTTCAATGAAGTTCTGAAATTTTTTTATATGTATACTGCTGCTTTCTATTTCATAGCTAAGGAAGGAACATTTCCGGGGTCACATTGGAGTGACGTAAATTTTACATAGTGTATCAACACATTGCTACTACTGAAAATTATGTTGCAAGCGTTTTAGAATATGTTTTTTAATGGAAACAACACACACATCTAATCTATTAATTATTATAATAATAAATACATAAAAGGATATTTTAAATATATTTTTACGCATAAGTTATTTATTTGTTGCGTCAACCACTTTTTACGTATTTCAATAAAATATAAAGTTGTGTGCTGCTTTTTTTGGTAAACATAAAATCCAAATTTATATGTAAATTTTATTGAAATATATAAATTCATAACATAATAAATAATTAAAATTATTTATAAGTTAATTAGAAATTCTACGTATGTTATGAGAAAAACATACATAATTATGTATAGGGAACACAAAAACAGATTATAATATAATAAAGATTTAAAATTTGTTTACATTATCTCAAAATATACAATAGAAACATAATTATGTATGCTTTTGTGTTTATTATGAAATTATATTGTACGGGTTTCTATTGTATTTTGAAAATTATTAATTAACAAGAATATTCAAGAATATTATGGGCATTTGAATATAATATTTTCTCCCTTATTTGCTATTCTAGTATTTTCTTATTAATAATAAAATATAAGCCCCTGGTCAACCGGATATTTAAAAAAAAAAAAAAATTTTAATTTAACAAAATTTATAGCAGCTCTAGCGATATTTGTATTTGCCATTTAAATTTCTATACGTGCGGTTTTTCACAAGTTTATAAAATCGAAGAAAAATGTTTGCTATTTTCCTTCAAAATACACTTCTATGTCTGACGCAACGCTACCATGTGAGATTCTACAACTGCAACTCGTTACCTAACGCACATACCAAAGTTGGTGGTACAAAATGGATTTATTTATAAGCATTCATTAGAACTAAAGCTATATTTCTGAATAGAATTGTTGTGATTCTTATAAACATTTTGTGTAATTAATACCTGGATTAGTGTTGGTGTGTAAATGTGTGTGTGACTGTTTAATAACTTAAATTATAATAAAAATAGAAATATATTCGTATAAATTTAAAACTTACCTCAATTCCAGTAATACCAAGTGCTTCAGCAAAATTTTGTGTCATTCGAAATGGTACTTTTTCCGGTACACGTAATGTTTTGCCTTTTTCAAAACATACATTATAATCAATGTGTACAATTTCCCCCGTTGATATATCAATTAAAACATTATCTAAATGGCGATCACCTAAACCAATGACATAACCAATGACACTCATAACTGCCAACGATATCGTATAATTTTGTACAACACGACGCCATTTAACACCATCTGTACTACGACACCATAACTCTTTGGCCAACAAATTACTTGGTGTTTCTTGTATTAATTCATTCAATACTTTTTTCAACACCGGCAACGGCCAATCTTTACGATTATCTGTATCTTTTAAATTGTATTCATTTAATAATGGTCTTAATTTTTTAAAATATAATTCCGATGGACGTAATATATTTTCGGCACCGGCTGCTGTTGTACCATTATTTTTATCTTTTTTTTTTAATAATGCATCACTTTGTTGCCACCTTTTGTATAACGAAAATATTGGTACAACACCGTCAACCCATTGAATGAGACCGGATCGTGGTCCTAATGGTATGACAGAATAATGTTTGGCTGTATATTTTAAAATATTACCATTACAATCCGTTGATTTTGCCATCATTGAATTTGCAATCTTTAAAAATTGCATAATACGTTCATCTAAATGTAAATCTTCGAGACCTTTAAATAGGTATGCATAACGTTTTCCATTATTACCACAGAATACCATTTTTTTCGGTTTAGTTTTTGTCGGTAAAATATGTACAATATTTTCAACTGATTTTATCGATATTACATTATTTTCCGATATAGTTTCAACACCGGGCATTGATATTGATGTATTTTTCATGTGTGCCAATATCGGACTTATGTCATTCATACGCAGTGAGCATGCCGATCGTTTTTCAGAACGTTGATCAAATAAACTGTATAACGATTTAAATTTATACCACGAATCCATTGGTTGTTTATAATCAAATGAACGTTTTAATGCGTCAATTGTTGATATAATTATTGGCATATATTTTAATTGAAAATTACGTTCGTTATTTGTTTCCGCTTTAACAGATGTTATTGCATACAAACGTTCTAATACAAAAATTATCGGACGTATTAAAATACGATGTTTTTCAATAAATAATTCTTTTTTATCTAATTTCTCTTGTTCGGTTAGTAATTTTTTCAGTTCAGTGTCAAAATTTACAAAACGTTTCGCACACTCACCATACAATTGGGTTAATGTTACTAGCCACAATTCATTCCATAATAATGTGACACGCTTCAATTCACGTACCAATAATTGTACTTGAGTTACCGTTTCTAATGCATCTTTTGACAGTGTATCTAACAACGAATTAAAGCATGATGTTAATCCCGAATTATTATTATTATATTTTGTATCGTTATTTTCAAAGTTACTGCTGTTGCTATTGATACTTTTATCGATATTAATATTATTAGAGCTGGTATTACTAACATTATTTTGATCGTCACCTAAGAAACAAATATAAAATAATTAAAATTTAATTAAAAATTTGGAACAAAAATGAAATTAATAAATAACACAGTAAGGCAACGACGACCTATGCTGAACAGAAAATCGATATTGTACACTAGCGGGTGTTATTACAAGACAATGTGTAATAAGCACTATGGCGATTTGAACTATCTGTCTAGATCTGGAAAATAATTACCAGCCAAACAGATTACATCGGATTATAAATTTGTTGGGTATCTTTAATGGATAGAGAGGCCATCACAAGTCGCCGAATGGAAATACTGAAGGTTTATCCAGGAAATAGCCCAATCTACCCTGTCATAACATACCACATTTTTGTTTATATATAGAGACACACGTCATGGAATAAATTGGTAATGGTAAAAATTCAAACAGAGTCCAAAATGTTCAACCATAATGGGATGGCGGCAACACGTATGAATCGATGGGTTGTATTATCCAACCTCTTATGTGGAACATGGAACTCTCTACTTAACCGCCTTGAATATTCATAAATGTGCAAATTGAAATAAACGATGAGAAATGTTTGAAGAATATATGCTAACCAAAGTATGCAATGAACATTCCATTTAATTTAATATATAGTAATAAATTAATAAACATTAAACATACCATCTTCTGACACCATTGATATATCACGTAAATCCATTCGTTGACCCTGGGCAGCACCAACAACGACAGGAAATATAATTAAATGTGGTGAATCTTTTGCAATGCGACACAACAATTCGGATACCCTTTTTCTAACATATGGTTCATGATGATTGAGACGTAAAAATAATTGTGGTATAATAATTTTCCATGGTGATGTTGGTGTTGTTGATAAACCATCATCTAATACTTCACGTAAACCAAGTGCATGTTTTCCAATTAAACGTAATAAACGCAATGTTGCAATATAAGTTGAACAATTATTATCAATATTATTATAATTGTTATTATTATTATTATTAATTTTGTTATTTACACTATTTTTATAATTATTATTATTATTAATATTATTAACTGCCACATTATCATCGCCAGTTGTAGATGATTCTGTTACAATGTTATTATCATCATAATCATCCAATTTATTTATAGATAATTGTAAATATTTAAAATATGCATCGGCAGCTATTTCATAATAACTATATACACTTTTATTAGCACTTTGCCATATTTCAACGATAGAATTTAACTGCTCTTGACTACAATTTGATAATATATCTAATTTACGTAATTGTATTTCAATTAATTCGGTTGAACTTATTTCATTTGTTACAATTTCTTCATCTTCATATGATACCTGATATTTATTTAATATATTTACAATTAATTCTATGTCCGTTGTGGATGCCGTTGGTATTACATTTTTAATTAGTATAATATCATTATTTTGCAAATAACCAGCCGACAATGATGATGATGATGTTGGTGATGATGATGATGGTGATGATGATGTTGAATTAATATTATTAGTAGAATCCATTATAATTTTTTCTGTACGTAATTCAACCATTTTACGACCCCAACGATAACACCAATTACCTAATGCACCCCATGCTTTCGGTAACTCCGGACATTTATTTATACTATGATAAATTAGTTTACCAACGGCTGTATCAATTATTGGTATTATCATTTGTGCAACAGATACTGCAGACACAGATGATGTTGCAGTTGATATTGTTGATGGATTTGATGTTATACCATCATCATAAATGGAGCAGGCAGAAAGTATTTTAATTTCTGGTAATATTGTTACCAATTTTGTTAACGGTGATGATAAATTATTTGTTAATAATTTTTCATTTTCAATGTTTAACCATTCCGATAATGTTAATAATAAACGTGCAACACGTTCACGTAATAATAATGAATTTGGCAATGAATTTGGCGATAAATTTGATGACGTTGTTGATGTTATACGTTGACACATTCCCATTATAGTTGCAGCTGTAAATTGAATAGCCGTATCTTTTTTATCCGCATAACAATATAACCATTTTGATGTTTCGGTAACAGCATGGGCCATACTATCATTCCATAAATTCATATCGAAACCAATTTTTGGATCATTTATAAAACTTGTACATATTAAATTTAAATTAATATCAGTTGGTAAGATCTTTACTTTTGCACCTGTTTTTACATTTTCAGTGTCGGCGCCAATTATAACATCATTATTAAATATATTTATAATGTTACTATTGCAAAAATATTTTTCTAATTCTCTTTTGCATAATGTTAAATTACCCTCTTTCCGTGCCATTGAACAAACATTTAAACGCAAATTAGTATTTTCTTCACTATTTGGTTTATCAAATATATTTGACCACATAAAAATTCGCATTAATGTTAATGAACCGTAAATTTTATCAATATTAAATGATGTTTTTAGAATTGATTTAGTTTGGTCTTTGTTGTAATTGTTATTATTATTATAATTATTATTATTATTATTATTGTTATTGTTAGCATTATCATCATCATTGTAATTATTATTATTAAATCCAGTTATTATATCTGATGTATGAGTGTCGTCGTCATCAATAATTAATTTATTAGATATATGATTTAATATTGTTAAATTTTTGATATGTTCATCGGATTTTGTACGTAAACATTCTTGTAATGAATGTTGTACAATTGTCGAACACTGTTTTAACAGCAATTGACTTTGTTCTGTATGAATTTCGGACGATTTCATACCTAAATAACAAATTGTATTTTCAACTAATGAAATAGTTTTATGATATGAAAAATTATTTGGTATATTTAATTGTTTTTCATCAAGAATTTCCCAATTTGATAAATCTATAATTGTATCGGCGGCGGTTGTATTATTATTTTCGAAACATTTCTTTTTTTGATTTTCATTTATAATATATTTGTTAGCATAAAATTCACTTATATTTTCAATTTGTTTTATATTCATTGTTAACAGTGGTATTGTTGCACGTGATGGTGATCGTTTATGTTCTTCTTCCTTCATAAATTCTAACATTTCATTCCAATTTTGTAAATATAAATTACATTGTAAATATTGATCGACAATAAAGTCACGTATATAATAATCTAATTTTTGTTCATCGGTTGATCTTAATATGGCTTTATAACCAACGGCAGCAATTTCACGATGTCCAACAGCTTGTTCTGAAAATTATTAATTAATTTATTTATTAAAATATGGAACATTAATTTTATGTAGTTGTAACTTAGAATTATTTTATTAAATATCATTCACAGGTTCCACAATTTCCAGAACGAGATACACATATAAAATGTAGATGGAAAAACACATGATAAACAAAAATAGATTGAACTAACTGGAGAAATATTTTAAAAGTGAGTTCTAACTAAGCCATCTACTGATGAAAAATATGCGAAGAATTCTATCAGCAGCTTCTTTAACATACCTTGAATAGTACATAGAAGTCCAATCCCAATAACAACTACCCACATGTAATGGGTTGCCATGGATTTGAGGATATGAACCATTATGGGAAATTAACCGAATATCTATAATCGACGCGATTCCGATTGTTCAATATATAGTGAGCATTATCTTCTGCGGTTAAAGAAGTCTGGCCAAAGCTTGCTTTCACTAAAAATATGGCAAATATCGTGAATAAGTAAATACATTGTTGCATATATTAAAACAATTTCAATTGATTGGAAAAATGGTATGAATTATCAAACTACACAATTGGAGAGGTGTTAAATTGTCTACTAAATGTCTCTTTATTAAAGATATAGTAAATTTAAATTACACCCGAGTTAACCTCTGACATTCTCTCCTAATATTTTGGGCGTACACTAGCCATAGCGATTGCGATTGTTTTTTAATAGCATTAATTTGAGTCTTTCTGTTTAGTGTTTAGAATTTAGGAAGGACAGCGTAACCAATACAATCTGATAGACATTTCACTTATGGTTACATTTTCGAATCGAAAACTTAGAAACTTTTATTGTTAATAAAAATGCATTATGTTTTTCACAAGTATTCAATTCCTTCTACCCTCTTCCCCTGCCACACTTAAACAACAAAACACATGGTATGCAAATAAAAAAAAACTAAAAATAAATATCTTACCTGCAGCCATTTTAACCCATGCAAATTTTTTATTAGTAATTAATTTCAGCCAATTATATAATCCAAAAAGTGCTTCCTTTTCACCATTTCTGAGTAATGCCCATACCAATGACATTACGGTATGTTCAAAAATGGGTTCGTTAAATTTTTCAGTTGTTACCAAATTTCGCAATACAATTTCTGAATTACGTATAACCATTTCCAATTTCATAGAATGTAAGCCAATTAAATTAATAGCTGTACGTACACGATTAAACCATTCCGTACATGTTGATGCATTTATATGGAAAAATGTACGTGATGGTTTTTCTGCTAATGGTAATGAAAATGCTGTACCATTTGCTGCATTATATATTAATTTTTCCAACGATTCCATAAAATTTAATAATATACGAGCATTTTTTTGATTTGTTAACAGTGTCGTTAAATTGTTCATAACCATTTTATCTTTTAATGTCAACACCTGTGCATATTCTTTTATAATCGCTTCGATGCGCAAAAAAGTGTCTTGTGGTTTACCTAATATTGTACGTAATTTATTATTTACACAATATTTTGCTGATTCCCATTGTACCCATGATATCAATAAACGCATATCATTTTGTGCTAACTTGCGATATTCAATTGATGATGATGATAAAAACAATGTTGGTTGTTGTTGTTTCTGCTGCTGCTGCTGTTGTTGTTGTTGTTGTTGTTGTTGCTGTTGTTGTTGTAATGTAGAAGATGCAGATGATGTTTGTGATATTGTTTCTAATGAGTGCCGTTGTTGATGACAACTATTATTAAATATTCTTTTATAATTTTTATTTATAATTAAATTATTAAGTGAACTGTCGTCCGTACGATATGATATTGTTTTTAGAAAATCTTTAAAATAAACGTTCCTCAATTCACACATATCACTGTGTGATGTTGAATAATACCAATGTTGAAAATATTCAATACGTTTTAGATAATCACGTGAAATACATGCCGGCGGTGGAGCTGCAATTGACATTGTTTTTAATGTTATATTTAATGGTAATTTACCAAATATATTAGTATAAATAGTACGTATATTTAAATCATTTGAACACATATGAATTTGACATATTTCTGCTATGTATCCAAGTAATTGTTCCGGTAACATATTATCTTGTTTTAATAATATTAAAAGACATTCGGAACATTTAACAATTATTAAATTATACGTTTGTATAGATATTTGAATAATATTTTTTATAATACCATTAAAATCTGAATTTAATTTCAATATCGTTGAGTATTGTTTGGATTGTATAAATAATTGGAGACACCAATTTAACAACAATATCAAACGTTCTTCACATAATTTATTTGTTGATTGTAGTATGAGATTTAAAAATTTTAATATTAAATCATAATGTTTTAAGGTCGGTGATTTCGATGCAGACTCTTCGGTTTCTTCTTTTATTGTTAATTTATTAAATGAATCATTAATTTTTGTACTTTCACGATTTAACAATTCACTGGAACCAATAAAATTATGATTTTTTAAACAATGTTGTATTAATAAATTTAATATAGAATAATGGATTAATCGATAATTATTCCATAATTGTATATTTCCAGTGTGTAATACATTTATTAGTAATTCTAAAATACTTGGTTGTAATGCATACATTGCAATTATTGATGTATTTGATGTTGCCAACGATGACAATGTATTTAAATAAAATATTAAAATACATTGCGATTGTTCTATTGTGTATTTTTGTTTATTATCTGCTATAAATTTATAATCAATTTCTTTTTTAATGATTGTTATTGTTGTTGGAGCTGATGCTGCAGTAAATTGTAATGTTTTTATTGCATCGGTTAAATCATCGATTATAAATTTATATAATTCTTGTAATAATAAAACATTTTTTATATTTAAACATTCTTGATAGATTTTCAATAAAGATTTTTGTATTTTTACATTTTTATGTAATTTTAATAATTGTAATTTTGATGTTTGATTATTAAACAATTCAATTAATAATTCAATTGGAAATTGAATCTTCATTTCCACTATTAATTTATATATTACAAATAATATACTTAATACTTGATTGATTGTAAATTCATGGATTTTATTTAATTGTATCCTTAATAATTGGAAAATATTATCGAATGGTACGATAATATCAAATTTACGGTAATCCAATAATATAACAATAAATTCATTTATTGATAATATTATTTCATTATTATTATTATTATTATCATTATCATTGAATTGTGCATCGTCATTTTCTTGTTGCTTTGATAGTTGTTTATGTTGTTTTTGTTGTTGTTCTAAAGCTTTTATTGCACTAGTCGTAACGTGTTCAAAACTATCGGTTAATAATTTAATTTCTAAATTAGTTGCACAATCAATTAAATCATCAATATTTTGTTCAATATTTAAAGTCGAACATTTTATTATTGTATTGTAGGCACCCACCAAAGAACCAAAACATATTTCTGGTGTACTTGATTTATTTAATTGTGATTTTTTAATTGTACCTAAAAGTATTAATATAAAATGAATATAATTAAAAATGGTAAAATGTATAATCTAAAAATTTGATAAAAAATTGTCATAGAATTTTACACGTTTACACGACATTTTAAAGGCGACTGTGAAAGTTCTAAAAGGAAATAGTTTCAACTTCTAACTGCTGCGCTAGTGGCATCATGACGAACTAAATGATTTGACTATTAATGGCCGTTTGGTTGTCAGCACATAGAGTATGCGAACAATGAAATAGGGTACGGTACTTTCTGCGGATTTGGCAAATATTATTATTACAATCTCTAGCCTCGCGAGAAACATAAACCAAAGATCAAAATAATATTACCAATGGACTGATCCACTTAAACTGCATAATCCAACAATTTTTAATGAATGAATCCACATATGTCACAATGTCTCAACATCACCACACTGGCAACATATTTGAAAAACATATGGTTGGTGAACTTATGTATTGATTAAAAAAGTGGTAAAGATAAAGATAGTAAAATTCAATCATTTGTTTTCTAGAACATATGATTGACATGTAATATAAAGTTCAATAGACCAGTTGGCGTTCATTAAAATTTTGGTTATCTTCATAATTACTGTAACATTTTATATTGAAAAAAAATTACAATAGCAATAATGTTGTGTTGTGCATTTACTAATCTTGATAGTTAATGTGATATGTTAATGCAAATGTAAAAATAAAAATATAATAGCTATTGGTTTTTCATTCATCGTAAAAACATTTAAGCTTTAAGCCAACGTTTTAGCAAGAGTCCAATTCAATAATAATTAGGAATATAAAAAAAGAAAATAACCACACAAAATGTAAATACTCACCAATATCATCACTGCATGTGATTATATCTTCTAATATTTGTCCTAATAATGTAAATGTAAATTTTGGATCAATATTCCAATATTCCTCAAATGATTGTAATACATTTGATAAATTGCGTTTAACTTCAACACTTTGATCTGTTTCGAGATGCCAACCAACTACAATATCCACAATATCGGTGAAATGTGGTTTAAATGCTTTCGGATAAGTTATACTAAATTGACGCATTACATCCATTATATTTAAAAATAAATCGATAATTTCAGCTTGTTCAAGATATTCTTTTAAAAATTCCATTATTTTTGCGCTATAACCATATAAATTTGGTTCAGATGAATCCAATTGTAATGTTTTCAATAGTGATTTCATTAGGGGTATTCTTAGTGACATCATTTTATATGATTTTAATATACAATTTCTGTATTGTCCAAAATCGGAGCGCATTAAAAAACCGATTAAACCAAAAATTTCAATAACACCGGGTAAAATGTCATTTGGACAATCTCTCATTATTGTAATAATTGAATCAGCTAAAATATCAAATGACCGTCGTATATATGAAGTATTGGACGGATCATTTATACCAATTTTTAATTTATCACATATATCCATTGCTGAATTTGAATTTTTTTCAATTTGTAATCGTCTTAACAATTTTGATATTCTCATATCTTCTGGTAAATTTAATTGTAAATTTGTTGCAGCTATATCTAATTTTCGATTACCACCACCACTTATATTTAACCACTCATTTGAATTATATTTATTATTATTATTATTATTGGTATTACCATATTTTGTTGCTTCATTTTCACGATTACCATAAATAAATCGTACGCGTCCATTTCCACCACCCCCGCCGGCAGAATTATAATTCCCTCCATTTCTTGAATTATTATATGTACGCGACGACGGTCTCATTTTGTTTTTTTTTTTTTGTATCCAAAAACACGTGTATCTTTTTTTTTCACTGTATTGTTATTGTTATGTTAATAATTTTTCAATATACTCAATTTTCATTGCTGTGGCTCTAAATTTTGTTCGTATTCGATAAATTCAATTCAAATAAATAAAAAAAAAATTGAAATATAACTACATTTTTCATTTGATAAAAACCAGTGGACGGTTGTGATGCGTTTCATAAAGAATCAACGATTAAGATGTTATAAATTTTCTTCTTTTTCTTCTTTGATGATATCATAAAATCTATATAAATAAAGTAATTATAAATTTATCTAAAATAATAAAAATAAAATATGTTTATATACTTTATTTATATATTTATAGATTTACTAAATTTAAACAAATCTATGAATTAAGATTGCAAATAAAAACTTTTATTTCTTGAAACAATTTATTAAATAAAAAATAAAACACACAACTTTTTTTTCAATTTAATTTTATTACTTGCAATTGCAATATTATATTTGCTTTTGATGCGATATGATCTTGATCCTTCTAAAGAATTGTCAATGAATATTGAAAATTTAGTTTTGTCGGTTTTGACATGCTCTTGCGCCCACATCAAAACAGATTGTCAAACTATAGAAATCGTCACAATTTATTTAAATGTCATACATCCACATTAAAAATATTTTATATTTCACGAGCGACATCTATTATTAGAAAAAAAATTTTTACTTCACATTCGGTTCTACAGAAAAAATATATAGAATTTTTATAAAAATATCGAAAACCATTTGTAGTTTTTAAAGTGCTGTTCATAAGACACACGATTGAAATATTTTCGTATCGACTGATTGTTGTTGCGTATGCCACCGTATAGGAACCAATTCTTTTAGATATAGCTAGTAAAACAAACAACAAAAACCATATTCAAGATTAAATACAAACTATTTTTTTATTGGTTTATGCACACAAACGATGCGATGTTTTTATGAACGGCATTAAATCGTTCAGTCGTATTATAATTATTTAAAAACGATTTTTTCAACTAGAAATTCAATCATTTATTTATTTTTTATTTGATATTGATGCTCTTATGCGTTCTTAATAAATTTATGGTAATTTAACAATAGTATTTTTGGTTCATTATAAAGTAATTACAAAGAATTATTTTCAAAAATCGTTCGTTCGTGTATCGTATGTGAACAGCACTTAACTCATTCAGCTTTAACAATCCAACTTTTTAATATAATTAATTGATTATGATTTATGCTAAACTTGTTCATACGTCTGTGAACACTTCTCTCTGTTACGAATTTTATCTTTCAACAATGATAATTTAATTTTATATGTAATTGTTTATGCTTACCAAGTTTTATGAAATAGGGTACAGGTGTACTTTTCTTAACTTGCTGTTTCTTAACTTTGTTTTGTCTTTGACATCGTTAAAGTTCAATCATTCGAAAATAGCATGTGCGCTGGTTCGCAACATTTAACACAAATACATTGTCCTTATTTAAAAAATTAAAAAAAGGGGTAGAACTTTTATGTCTCTCCAAACAAAAGAACATGATTGCAGGAAATTTAATGTGAAAAATGTATTTGTAATCTTCTTTATAGCGTGATATAATATTGAACAAATGATGGTATTTAATTTTTAAATTTAATTTCATAATTTCAATATCTGTTTTTTTTTTTTTGCCAGCAGGACTTTATTAACAAAGATAAAACCAAATTATGAACCATCTAACAAAAGCAAAAACACCATAATATCCTACTTTCTTATAGATGGCATAGTAAATGCATAGACATATTAAGGATGAGGGACAGAAAAAGCTTTTTCAAATTTTACCATTCCATACTATTTCCATATTGTCAGATTTCTTTTCAGTTTTCATTTCATTACATTATTTCATTAATCGTCTGCGTCTTGTTTCGTTTGGTTCAGTTTCCTTTTACCTTGGCATTGGTATAATAAGAATTAATAATTGAAATAGTTTTGTGCAGTGTTAATACTAATTTAATTAAAGTTATTAAAATATTAAATAATAAATTAAATATACACAATAAGTAATCAAGTGTTTATAATACTGTGAAATTAAATTAGGAGGTGTTTAAATGATGGTTCAACTAAATATAATGCGTACAGGTCTTCTTCATCATAGAATCCATGTTTTTTTGGCTCGCTTATAAATTTTGTGAAGATATTTTCGGTAAGTTAATAAAAAAAACATTTTTTTTTTCCTTTTTACAATTTCAATTGTTCTTTTTTTTTTTTTTTTTTTTTAATCTTTATAACAATTTACATATATTTATTTATAATTATTGTTTATATAAAATTATTATAAAATAACATTTCATCTGTTTTTATATCGTTCATAAAAATTTTCTTAAAATTAAATTAAAAGTAAAATAAAAAAAAAGAAAAGGCCAAAAATATTTTTTTTTGTTCAAAATGCAACTATAAAAAAAAATTTTAAAACAAAAATTATTGTAGCGGTGTTCTTTTGTTTTTTTTTTCTCTTTCTCTTTTTCGTAATTATTTTATTCAATTTATTAATTTTTTTTTTTTTCTATATTTAATAAAATAAAAAAATTTATGAGATCGCTAATTTTTAAGCCAATGAAACAAAAAGAAAAAAAAAATCGAGCCGACGTAGATTTTAATGAAAATTTGTGTTTATTTCATTTTTTTTTAAGTTTTTTTTTTTTTTTTTATTAAATTTGTACTTAGGAACTTTTTTTATTCACACATTTTATAATTGTTTCATAAAATTACATTTATAATTATAATTGATATCATAAAAAAAAAAAAAATAAAGAATAAATAGATTGCCAAGAACAGCGACGGTGTGCAGCAAGAAAGTTAGTTTTGTTTCCGCTTATCTAAACATAGATTTTTGTTTTCCAAATAATATGTTAAGTTTTATAATTATAGAATTAATTTAAGAACAAAATGTTTAGAAATTCTAGATTTATTGAACTTGGAGTGTGAATTATAAAAAAAAAAAATAATAACACGTCGTTCGTGTCCCGTTGTGTGTTTTGTACGTTTTCCTTATTTTTATTTCTTGTTTATATTATTATTATTATATTATTTTTACTCTACAAAATTCGGTGCTATTTATTTTATATTCAAATTTAACTATATTTTTTCATTACATTAATTGCTTAAACAAAAATATTTAAATTAAATCAAATTAATGTATGAACTTTGTGTATGACGACGACAAAGTCTATAATCTGTAATTGTTGTTATATTCAAATCGTGTGATATTTAACTTATTGCGACGAACATAATTTGTTCAAAATTGTCAAAAATCAACCACTGACACCGCCAACGATTTAATAGTAGCTAGTTAGAAACTCGAAAAGAGTATAGTAAATGTGTATCATTCACGTCGTCTCGTAATAAAAATACATAATTTTGAAATGGCATACCTCGTTATTCAAAAAAAAAAAAAAAATTAAACCATTTTAATAATTGAATATGTAAACGGTGTTGTATTGTTTTAAAAGACCAATTGTAACCAACACCATTTACAAAACATATTAATTATACCTTTTTTACATCGCGTTATATAAATTTCATGCATACACGAAGGTATAACACGTAAAATAGCGCACACTTTAAAATAGTTATAATTATTCTTATTTATTTTTATAATTTCAATGGCAATCTCTTAATTGTTAAAAATGCTTATATTTCATATATATACGGAAATTAATGAGGATGAAATTTTAAATTATACACTTTGCACGTACACAACTCATATTTCGCATGTGTTGTTCGACTAATTATAATTAGACGTTTCTTCTACATTGATAAATTTGGTTTTTTCAATTGTCATATAATTTTACTAATTATAATTGGATTTTTTGTTGAAATTTAGGCCCGTGAAAATATCAGAAAATGTGTCAATCCACCTGAGCAAACGGTTAATTCATACAGTTTGTTTATACAATTAAGGCGTATATTAGTGGCAAACGCTGTGTTGAACGCTATTCAGAAATTAACAATGTTTAAGATAATGCTGTGTGTGTGTGTATGGAAAATCCATATTCCGATATGTGATGAATCCGGTATATTTACTTGTGCTTGCGGAGATTTTTTTTTACCAACTTGTAATGTATTGTTAATTGTTTGGTAAAATATGGATAAATTGTTTTGATGAACCGCTAATAATTTTACGACAATTTTTTTTTTTGGGTATACATATAAATGGCATGGTTAAAATCTATGATTTTCTATGACTACATGATGATGATAAATCGCAAGTGTATAGAAAGTTAATTTGATGCATTATAAATATGTTAATTTTTTTGTAACTATATGAATTCCGACATGGCGGTTTTTTTTTTTTAGGTCCAATTACGACATAATTATGTTTTAAATTTTTAAATAAAAGGAAATAAAATTATATAGAAATTATTTAAATGAAAATTCTATTTTCTGTATTTCATTATCCTCTTCAAATTATTTCTATATATTTATATTGTGTACAAATACAAACTTAAATTATAAACCTGAGTTAATACTTCTTTTACATTAATTATGTGTATTTTGAATTATTATTATTATTATTATTATTATTAATATTACTATTATTACTATTATTATTTATATTATTAATATTACTTTTGACAATATTATTATAGAAAACTAAAACTAAAAAATCTTAAATTGCTTTTTGAAACATTTCCACTATACTGGGGGTCATATTGAAAGTTTCCATAATAATAATTTTGCAATTCATTATAATTTGCAATTAAAAAATGTTCGCAAATGGTCCACGCCGTACGGTCGAAAGAGGCGCAACGTTTTTACAGGGGGGAGGGGGGACTAAACAATTATAAAAATACTAACGAAATGGACAAAACATGTTTTGATAACATATTGTTCAAAAACGACAAACAAATAGAAATATGCGATTCTATTTAAATACGTGAAATATATCAACAGAAAACAATTGAACAACAACTGGTCGCTCATTTTGTTAGTATATTATTAACAACATGGTAAATACAATGTTTCTATGTAAAAACGTTCCGTATCTTTCGACAGTATGTTCACCATTTTTTTACATATAGTTTTTCAACATACGACTCAAATCAATCTAAATGTTAAAATTTCACACATTATATCACGCACAGTATACCGGCTACTTCTATACCGGTGATATCTATATTAAAAGTTTCTAAATTCAAATTGACAAAATGGAATACTAATTTTTAAGTGTAATCAATTTGTACTACTTTAAATTATAATTGAATTGTGTTAGTAAACCGATTTCTTTTGTAGATATTTAGTCAGAATGAGATTCGCTTTAAGCAATTTACATTTTTATAAAACATTATTCTGAATGAGAAGTATCTACTAAAATTTGAAATTTTATCTTGATTCATTCTTTTAATTAAGATATGTTAATTGTATGCAGGTTAAGATTACATTTTTATGGTTAGGTATTAAGTAATTGTATATATTTCTTTGATATTGCTGAATTTAGTTAGTTATGACGGAATTTCAAATCATTCCAGTAACACTAAAAATAAATTACAATATATCGATGGATTGTATATTTCTTGTGTGTATAGCGGTGTCGGTTGAAAAAACGAAAAATTGAAATGAGCATATGGAATAAAACACATTATAAACTCACAAAAAATGTTATGTTCTGTGTGTTTGATTTCAATATTTGTTTAATCTCTAAATTTAGTTTTTGCTGTAATTTAACAATAAAATCAATTCAATGAGTGTTTGCGAATTGTGGCATAGAATTTGCGTAAGTGAGATTCCAGAGAATCTCGATGTATAACAAATTTGAATTTGTAAAGCGTGCTGGTTTGTTTGTTTACGCAATAATAATTAATCGCATAGTTGAAGCAGTTCCAACAATATTTAAAGCTGATATTCTTTAAAAGAAGTCCGTCTTATATGGGTTATTACAAAAGAATATTGTCTATTATATGTGTGTGATATTTCTTGGGTTTCCCGCGCCTATTGTCTTACTAAGATCCGCATCGATTTTTGTTTTAATTTTGGCAACTATATAATAATACGCTGGTGATGATCTATTGAGTATTTTTCAGCACAATTTACTATTTAGTATTTGATTTTATAACGATTTTTGACATGTGTATTTTTCAAATTGACGCCACACAAAAAATATACAAAATGTAATCCACAATTACTTATACGATTACTCAATCGCGTAAGACTATAAATTTATTCAGTATATTATTTTTAATCTATATTTTAAAAAATTTACTAATCCTAATCCATTTTATTTCATAAACATACAACACGAAATATATTATTGCAAAGTATCGAGTATACAGTAAGTATATATTGTGCTATGTGCGGGTGCCAACTGCTAAAACTCAATTCGGTCGCGTTTAGATAATAATTAACTGTGCATTAAACTGATATGAATCACAACTTACAATTCGGTATAGATTTATACCTATAATAGTGCTATAATTGTCCGATATATAATTAAAAAAAAACTTTTTGAATATATTCATTTACTTCGCATGAACACACAGCAAATTTTAGACTTGGTGTATTTTTTTGTAATATATAATTTTCTAAATAATATTTTTGTGTTAAAATGTTTCTCTAAATTTATATTTAAACTTAAATAACAAAATGATAAATTTATTTCATTTATAAATTGTGCATATTTTGTGTAAGAAAACAATTATTATAGAAAACACATAAATAAATGAAACAATTTTTTTTATAAAATAATAAAAGACTTTTGCATATATAAAAAAAAAAAAAAAACGGAGCACGTGACATTCTCAAATTCACTTTAAATTCTCAACTATATATTTAATATAGGAATATCTGTTGTGATATATTCTTCAAATGATATAATTTTTGTCTCCAATTTAACTGTTCCCGGATATACAATATATAGTTCTTTTGGAATATAGATAATATTCTGTGCAAACAAAAAATTACTAAAATATTAACATAACACAGTTTGTGGCGATCTCAAAACTTCTAATCTCTTATTGAGATGAAAATGCCAACAGGTGTGTGGGCTTTTAAAACATTTTTTTTTTGTCGATGTTTTACCTCAAATTATTACTTGCAAACCGTTTTTAGACCGTTGGCATAATCAAAAACTTTTAGCTTTTCATTTATCAAAAATTTGACTGCATACTGTACTTTAAAAATGAAAAGGTTTTGGTTGTGTTAAGGTCTTCGTTAAAAGTTAACAATTTCATTTAAAAAAAAACCCACCCATTCGTTCCCTATTATTTTTTCTTCTCAGTTAAAAATTACAATTTTTATACCATTCCGTTCCGCTCCTTTCCGTATACTTCAATTAGCTAATTTTTTTGCACAGAATGTTATCCATCGATAAAAATTATTTTACCAGAGGAGACAGTTAAATCGACCACCAAACTTCATATTAAATGAATCAAACTATTACGTAAGTCGTGATATAGTTGGAGGAAGCATATAATTTACCAGTTAGACGTCAATTTGGTATATACGTATATATATCATCGATGATATTCCTATATTATATAGATATAGTTGAGACCCTTATCCATACCACATTTATATAATTACAAAATTTTATGTCTTTAAGAAGGTCACGTGTTGGTTTCGTCACATGTGTGTTTGGATGTTGCCGATAATTTTTCCATAGCTATATACACAAAAAACTACAACATTTTTTACAATTAATCCAAAGAGATATGTATCAGCAACATCCGTCCACACACAGATTTGAATCTGCTGTAAATTTACTATAATTATATAAGTGTAAATAAATACAATTATATATATATACCTATAACCACATCCATTTCACCACACTCCCATCACCCATCACTAGGTTGCGGAGGAACAGTCTTCTGGCACAGATACAATTTCATTTTTTTCTATTTTACAACTAATAATTTTTACATATACATTTTTAATATTAATTAATATATTCCTATATATTCTTTAATAATTATTTTAATGAATTTGTTGATCGTTTATTAACATCATCATTACTATTATTATTATTATTATTATTATTATTATTATTATTATTATTATTATTATTATTATTATCATCATCACTTATATTATCAGGTGCCGACCATCTACGTTTTTTCGAATATGATACATCACATGCTATATTTACATCTAACGTTTGTTCATAATCACTATTTGTTAAACCACAAATACTTACACTTCCTTTATTATCACAATTATTAACTTTATTATTATTATTATTAACATTATTATTATTATTATTATTAACATTAGTATTAACATTAGTATTAACATTATTAACATTATTAACATTATTCGTAGTAGTAGTATTACTTATTGTTGGAGGATAAAATATTGACGTTGATCTTTGTTGATTATTATTACTATTGTAATGTCGAAAATGGTTCTCATGGCGTTCATTATAATTATGTTTATTATATGGATGTTGATTATGATTTAAACTTAATTTTGATGGTGGTATTGGTTCATAACGACGTTCTTGAAATGTTCTTATCAATCTTAGTTGTCGTTCGCGGTGTGAGTCTTCTAAAATTGGTGATAGTGGCCCATTACTAGACGAAGATATTGATGGTTGATAGCCAAATGGAAATGTATGAGGAGAATGATGAGTAGTACTAACAGTACTGTATTTCATTTCATTTGTAAATTTATGTTTGTCATTAAACGCATAATTTAGTTTTGGAGGATATGGACTATTTAAATGATGCGATGACGGATATTGTTGGTGGTGTTGATGTGTTGCATAATTTCTATCATATTTTCGTTTTCGTAGTTGTTTCTCGTTTTGTTGTTGGTGATGATTGATTGATACTAATGAATTTTGATCTGGTTTTTTTGATAAATTTTGTGGTACAATTTGATGTTGTTGCTGTTCTTGTTGCGGTAAAAATTCGACAACATTAATTTTATTATTATTATTATTATTATTATTATTATTATTATTATTATTATTATTATTATCACTAATTATTGTATTATTATTATTATTATTATTATCACTAATTATTGTATTATTAATATTAATTGTTTTATCTATTGTTTTCTTAGTTTCATTTACGTGCGATATTGATATACAATTATCACCAATTTGTAATAATTTACATTTTAAACCATATTCTACCATTGTTGCTTGTGGATTATTCGATGCCCAACCTTGATTTTGTACAAAAAATGGTCGTTGAGGGGTTGCTTCAATGTTTAGCTGAAAATATAAAAAATACAAAAATTATTCTTACTTTATTATACTATTACAATGACTAAATATCCTACTATTACCAACGGGGTGCGTTTGACAAAGGTGACAAAAGTAAATGTTGAGTCTTTACATTGAAAATTAGGTAATTTTTTGTCAAAGTAGTTGACATATCCTAAACTTTAGTATATTATATTGCAAAGATATAAGTGCCGTGGTATCGTATCGTTTGTTTCTAGAAATTATGGTGAGCATGTTCAAGCGATCAGTGAATCAGGTCTTTGAACGAAAAAAAAAATGAGATATTCATAATCAGAGCTTCGCTAGCGTTGACAACTAATCAATTTGTAGTGATCACAGCAAGAAATCAAACCAAATGATACTATAACCACCTTATTATTTATTATTATGCAAAACTATTAATTAACCAATTTTCAATGTTATAAACACACAATATTTATAACAATATGGACTTGGACACACTTCTTTAGGAATTATTGGACTGTCATAATTTATTTTCCAAAAATTGTACTCTGTATACTTACCAACTTATCCTTCGATAAAAATGTTATTGTTATTATATTATTTGCATTTATTGTAAAAATTTCTTTAACTTTAATTATTGTTATTTCATAATCCGAACAATTTGCTGATTTTATAAAATCATCTGTTTGCATATTTTCTACATTACGATATTCACCATTTTCTAATTTAATAATAGCTCCTTTTTTAAAGTTTTCTGATAATTCTGTAATGTTTTCGGTATTTTTCTTATCGTCACTGGTGGTTGATAAACTGCGTGAAAGAATGAAAAAAAAATTAATTCTTTTTATTAGTTAAAATTAAAAAAAAAAAAAGTGGATACTTCTCTCTGGCGTTTCGCTATCTTCTAACAAAATGCGACGAGGGTGCCATTCAAATTTAATATATAAGTGCGATAAAGAGAAATATGGAATGAATGTGCAGAAATAGTGTCAGAAAAAGGATTTTATATATATTGAATATATTTAAAAAAAAAGGTTGGTTTAGAATTCCTCGCATAATTACGTGAAGCGCCCAAAAATATACATAAAGATTTTATGAATCATTAAATAATTACTCTATTGTTGTTGGAGTTGTGGGTGTTGCCGGCGATGTTGGCGTTGATGGCGTTGTTGGAGTTGACAGAATTGTTGGCGTCAGCGGTGATGTTGGTGTTGACGGTGTTGTTGGCGTTAACGGTGTTGGTTGCATTGTTGTTGGTAGTATTGTCGGCGTTTGTTGTGGAGATTTTGTTAAATGATTAACTGTGTGATTGTCTAGAGATTTTCGGTCAATATGTGGTCTTATTAATATTCGATGTTTTAATGAACCTTCTTTACCACATGGTATTTTAAAATCAACTATTTTATTATTATCGGCAATCATTTTGTCATTCTTTATCTCACTAATATTACTATTATTTTCATTATTATTATTATTATTTTTAGTACTATTATTATTATTATCATTATTATTATTACTAGTAATATCAAAATTATTATTATAGCTATGATTATCATGATCTTTACTAATATCACCATTATTATTATTATTATTATTATTAACGACATTTATATTATTTTGTATCTGATTTGATAATTGTTCAGTTCTATTTAAATTAATTTGTTGTTGATGTTGGTGTTGATGTTGGTGTTGATGTTGATGTTGATGTTGATGTTGTTGTTGTTGTTGTTGTTGTTGTTGTTGTAGTTGTTGTTGTTGCAGTTGATGTTGATGTTGTTGTTGCTGCAGATGTTGTTGTTGTTGTTGTTGTTGTTGTTGTTGTGGTGAACAATACATAGTTTTTTCAGTTTTATACTTTTGTTGATGATAATTGTTGTCATTAATTTTCTTTGAGATCATAATATTATCATTATCATTATTATTATTATTATTATTATTATTATTATTATTATTATTATTATTATTATTATTATTATTATTATTTCCATTTGGTAAATATTTTGGAAAATCTGTTGTTAAAGAATTGTGCATTTCTTGTACTGTTAAGTGTTTCTGCAGATGTAGAGGTAGAATAATATTATTAATTGATGATGATGATGATGATTGCGATGATGATGATGATGATGTTGGTGATGATACCGAATGTGTTGATGATGATGGTGATGATGATGATGATGACGATGATGATAACGATTGTGGCGGAGGCAAAAGTGGATGAGAATTATATAATTTTACCATATCCAATATTGGTGGATAAAATTGATGTTGATATTGATTTGAATATGAATGCGATGTTGTTCTGTACAGTGGAAAAAAGTAAAATAGTATAGAATTAATTAAAATAATTATATATTTAAAATAAAAATAGAAAAATAAAATTACCTATATGTTGTCGGTGATGGAACATATGCTGGAATAGGTGAATGAAAAAATGGATATACATTTCGAGGTGGTGGTGGTGGTGGTGGTGGAGGTGGCGGTGGTAATTGTACTGACATAGATGTTACTTGTGGTAATGTCGTTGTATGTCCATTTGTTAAACTGTATGGTAATTTTGACGACAAATCACTGCCAACTACACCACCACAACCACCACCACCTCCACCTCCAGTACCGCCACCACCACTACTGTCACCATATAAATTTGTCGTTTGTTTATTATCTATTTGTTGAATACGTGATATTGTTGTTGTTGTTGCTAATTGTGATTGACTGCCAATTGCTAAATTTACTGGTTGTTCTGTATTATATTTACTATCGCCATTATTATAAGATCTATTAAATTTGAATAAACTTTATTATTATATATTTTATCATTATCTATACGCAAATAATATAAAAAATACCCTTCACATTTCATTTGTTTAGGAATACTTAAAATGTCTCACTATCAGCCTGATCCTTAATTTATTTGATTTTTTGTTTAATTAAAATACTTTTATCTTTCGATTTATTAAAAAAAAAAATCAAAACTTTTAAGTGTCCCTTAAACAAGTGAAGCGCGGGTGTAAAAAAAACGCATAATATATTTTTTATGACAACTTACTTATTTTTTGGATATGGTGTAACAAATTCTGCAGCCGATGACATTGTTGTTGGTGATGCTGTAGTAATATGTTGTGAATCTATTGATAATTTAAATTGGATTTTAAATTGGTCAGTTAAATGATTTTCATAGAACCGACCATTTATATAATTATTATCGATTGATAAAGACATCGGCCAACAAATTTTTGGGCTAAAACAAAAAATGATCAATCAATTTTATCTTTTTATATATTATTCAACTGAATGTTTGCTATATAATTTTTCGGAATTTTTGTATCATCACCTGAAAAATAAATAAGAAAAAAAAATATAAATTAAAATTTATTAAAAAAATTTAGTTTGTTTCTGTTTTTATCGTTTTTAAACTTGCTCACAGCCATAATAATATATTCTATTTAAAAAATGTTTAAGGGGCCAAATAAGTAGCACCGCACCAATTAACATCTGTGTGTGTGTGTGTGTGGGTGTCTGTGCATTTCCTCATCTCATCTTTACCGTTTAATTTCTTATTTTAAACCTTAAATCACAAATATATGTAAATAATGAAACACGCTCCTAGTAGTTCTATTAATTGCCTAAAAATCGTTTTAAATTGATTTAAATAACAAAAAATAAATCTGATGCAATGAATAATAAAAATATGTGAACAAAACTATTAAAAACATCTATATTTATATGTTTTATTGACACGTGCCGCATAAATGAGGCATTATAAAATAATAAACTTGCTCGAAAAAGACAAAACCTGTTTCATTTATTCTTTTTTTAAATATATGTTTATTTATATAATAAATAAAATAAAATTAAAAAAACTTTAGAACTTTACAACTTTTAACTACAATTGAAATGTTTACATTTGACTTTTTATGTTTGATGATAAACTACAGTATATTGAATGTTATGGAATTAAATATACAGAAATACCTCTTTATTCTTACGTGTCTGATACATCAGACTCGTTTACGCATGGAGGAGGTACGTGTGCCTAAAAAGCTGTTGAATGATAATCCAGAAGGTAGAAGGAGAACTGGAAGACCTCAGGCTAGATGGATAGATGTAGTAAACTGTGATATGAAGATCCTTAAAATTCGGCATTGGAAGACGTTGACTGCGGATAGATCAGGTTGGAGAAACGTGTTAGAGAAGGCTAAAACCGTATCTGGGTTACCATAATGCCATAAAGTTGTAGTAACAATAGGTTTAAATTTAGTGTTTGCAAATAAACAGGACTCAAATTTTTATATAGATTTTGTTGTTGTTTGATATTTTACGTACATTATTTGAGCCGGGCCATAATTAAAAACTATATATATACAATAGGATGGAGGTATTCACACTATGTGTCACTATGTAATAGAGGTTTGTCTTTGTATTATACTTAAAAACAAAACTATTATATAATTAATGTTATTCAGGTTTTCTTGTGGGTAGGTGGTGTTAAGCGTTTATATGGGACTTAATATATAAATAATTTTTTATGTAGTTTTCGAATATAAATAAATTGTTGAATTGTGAATTAATTAATAATAATAATGCTATAAGATCATATAACAAATGTAGCTATTAGATTGCAGTAAACAAAATTTAACACCAATAATAAGAATCTGATCATTAAACGTATGTGTGTGTGTGTATATAGAACTTAACAATAATGTTGGCATTAAGTGCGTCGTTTAGCCGACACCTCAGAATTTAAACCAAAACAAAAATTATACCACTTCATTCTATTTGTATTTATTTATCTTTAACCTGCACCTTTACGACTCACTATCTCTTCTTAGTTTTCAGAAAATTATCATCACCAAATTGTAACTTTTTTTTTGTGGTAAACATTACATTAAATTTGTAAATAGTAAGAAAAAAAATAAAAAAAACAACACAAATTACTTTAAAAATACTTAAAAATAATAAAATCTATCAACCATAAAATAATCATTATGTCGAATAATAAATATTTGGTGTAGCGGAAAATTCCGAGTCCGATCCGGTTACAAACAAGTTTTAACAAGTATACGCATATTCATTTGAAGCATATTTGGCTCTTACTTTTTATTACTGAATGTATACATACTGAGCCGTACTGACCCAACAAATGAACTAAAACGAAGATGATTCAAGTTAGTATTAAGTGAAATGCGATCATGTAACCGTATGGCTACTGATAAAGTTCATTTACATCACAGTATTTTGTACGAATTCCAATAAGGAAGAAATGAAGTTTGTAAAAATTGATTGAAAGTGTTTGGTAAAGATACTGCTGGTTTCTGATAGAACATGTGCAGAAGATGGTTTGAAGAATTGAATGGTGGAACATTTCATTTTGTACTGTTGAAATTGAATGAAAAGCTAAATTCGTAGAGGTACCGTCAGCAATTGGATAATTTAAAAACAGCACTGCTAGAAAAGAGATCGCCGGCGATGTTCAATAGAAATATCATACTGCTTTGGAGACTCCTCAGTAACTTGCCGATCTGCGGCGAGGAAATCCTATCGCATCCACCATACTTCTCGGACCTAACACCCTCCAATTATCACTTTTATCTGTACATAAAAAACTTACAAAATTCAAAAACGAAGCAAATATCAGACAAGCACTACTTCAATTATTCGTCTCTATAGCAATAAGACTTTTTTTTTTAAAAAAATTGGATATACAAATTACCATAACTCACGCTGGCGCAAGAAGTCACAAATATTGTGATGAAAATTATATTATTCAATACGGTTCAAGTTCAAGGAAAAATTAATTGTTTTATGTGGTATTCTACAATAATAACGAAGAAAACTTTCCGGTACACCTAATATATATCCTTTTAATTTCCCACATTATATCATAGCCACAATATACCATATACATATAACAAAGAAAGTCTATTTAGAGAGCGATATAACAAAACAACAAAATTATATATTGTATCGTGGATAAAAAGAAATTTCTATAATAAATGAAAAGTTTTTATTCGTTATAAAAGCTCGGTTTGATTAAAACAATCAACCAATGAAAAACAACGAAATATAAAATAATATATATAAATATACGAGACGACGGCACACACATTAAAATTTCTTATATAAAAATTATATAGTAAATTGTATTGTATGGTAAAAAAAAAAAAAAAGCGCACATACAATAATATAATATATCCAGAAGCAATGATAATCCAATGTCATGGCCAAGGCCACAAACAACTTAAAATACTCAACATCCATTTATTTTCTCTTCTTTCTTCTTTCCCATATATATATACTCTTTTTATATTTATTTATTTTTTTTTAACATTATATTTCACTTATTATATACTAAAATAACACATATATTCTATTATATGGCATAAATTTACATTTACCAAATACAAATTCATTGTTATATACAACCATTTTTCTCAATGTAATTTCTATATACATTTTGTTTATATACTTTAATACTAGAAATAGCTGCTTTATATATATGAAAATTGTAAAGAAGAGTCAAGCGTAGCTATAAACTGTAGGTAGGTGGGTGGGTGGGTGGTTTGGTTGTGTGTGTATGTGTGTGTGTGTTGGTTCGTGGTTGTACACAGGCGCAGAATTTACCAACATATAACATTTTTTTGGAATGATAATAAAACATTACGTATTTTATATTACAATATATTACTCGACTACTGTGACTCGTCGTGTGGTATCAATCTTTAAAAATAAAGAATCTTTGAAAAATGTGCTTTTATAATATTATAATATACGACGACGGCGACGACGAGGACAACGACGACGACAACGACGACGACGACGAGCTGTATATAATATAAAAGTTATGTTTATCTTTTGTATATAATTTAAAATACATTATTCAATTTTTTTTTTATCATAATATTACGTACAAAAAAAAAAAGCGTACAATAATCTCGTTATTTCATAATTCAATAGATACAGTGAATATTGTATACAAACGATACACGACATATATAATAAGCGAATCAATCCTCAACATAATCACGTCAAGTCACATTCAATTATAATATGAAAATAAATTGACTACGAACGATTTGAGTTTAATTTTCATATTATATATAGAAAAAATATTGTATTCAATGGAATATTTTTGTTACTGCGTCAGTTTAGCGTATACTAACGACAATATATTCACTGTACAATTTATTTATGACAGATATGAAATAATTATTTTTTAATCATTTAATCAATTTAAAATTCCATAAATTTACTAAAGTAAAATCTCTCTATAACAATTGTGTCACATAGCGTTGTCGTCGATAAATAAAAGGATCAAACAACTATTTTTATTTTTGTATTTTAATCTGAAATGATCTGCAACAAATGTTGAAACAATACAAAAACAAAGCTTTCTTTCCCATTACAAATACAAAAACTAACAGTAACATCTAAATCTTATGATTATATAATTATTTGACCGTATACAAACAGAATTTATATCTTAATAATTTTATATTTTTCTTAATTTTCCTCATTATTTTCTTATCTATACATTTAAATTTTATTAATAAACATTGTTAATCGCAAACGCTGTTTTGCGTGCATCAGTTAATAACCGTAAGTTTCTATCAAGTGTGGTGTTTATTAAAATGTGTAATAAACAATTGATGTTGTATACATTATACACATGGACAGCAGTGAACTCTATATAAAAACCTTTTTTTCTGTCCATTGGAATTTTCAATGTAAGATATTATACGCTGAATGTCATACATTTTGATTTGCTTATAAAATAAACCATCGATAAGTTTTAGTAATTAAATAAAATCATCGCACTTAATCAATTTCAATAGAAGGTTTAACATTTAGGTTAACATAACAACATTTTAATAATGATCCGAAATATATAGGTTCTCATTCACAGTTCTTGCAGTTTAAATTTTAGGCATTTGCCATCTAATATAGTAATAAAAACTTTCGTGTTTAATTTATAGATCATAAATGAAAAACTATTCTTTATGCAGTTCTATATGGGAAAATCGAGCTCAGTACTAATCACTGATCTGCTGTTCAATTTGTATTTAAATTTGCTATACACAAGCTTGAAATGGAATTATTTATAAGCAATTCTTATGAATTTACTGCAAAATTGGTATAGCAAGAGAGCTTTTATACTGATCCTATGCCACATCTGACTTATCTACTTGTCAATTTTCAATGAAATTTGGTGTACACTCTTGAAATATTCAATTATTCAGGCCTATATATTAATAAAATTAATATTATTAATAAAATTATAATATTAAAATGTTATATTGTGTGGAGCTTATATGGTATCTAACAACAGACAACATACTACTCCGCATCGAAGTATATAACAATTTACCAATTGTACTGTAATCATTATTTAAATATTTGTATTTACTTCAAAATTTACTTCTATTCACCCCATATTGCACATATATGCGGTTGGTCAATTCGGTTGAAATTTGGTAAATATTTGCTGTTTACTTTAAAATATTATGTGTGATTTTTAAGACAACATCGGCTGGACATCAACGCATTTACTTGCAATGATAATGTTATTTCCTTTAGTTCTAATGCATATTGTGTTTGAAAATATGATCATTTGTTTGTTGTTTGCGAGATGTGAAACGACAAGTTCCATATCCAAGTTATAATAGACCGGGTCTATACGTGCATGTACACCAATATATGTTCGGAATGAGTTAAGTGATTTTGGTGCTTTTTCCGATATATTCTACCTTAGAATATAATGAGATGTCTGAGTTCAAATATAAGAGTCTGATAAGATTAATCCTGTAAATTTTTAAAAAAACAATTGAATAACTCGAATAGTTTTCAAGTTATCAGTTTGAAAACTTGAACTTTAATTAGATAGAAAATGGATATTTCTTAACTTTACTCCTATATAATCTGAATATGCTCATAGTAATAGCTATTTATCCGATTTTCTTAAGCATTTTAAATATACAAGTTCATAATGTCATATATAAGTTTCTAAAGTTAAGATGGAATAAGGGAAACATCTATTTTTCGATAATTGCAGACATAATTCTTTGAATTATTTGGTATACTCCCAAGCAGAGTAACTTCCAACTTGTCTGCAATAAATGTTTGATAGATGTCCAACTAATTTCCGTAAGTTGTAGGATTAAAATGCCTTTTTTTGTGATGGATTTCTCACATTTTCAATTTTTTTACACCTTTGGCTCTTCATTTGCGCCTTGTTTATAGCTCCGACCCTGACTTGGCGAGTAAAGGTTGTAAATGAAAATCAATCGATATATCTTATAAATCATAATCTTAAATAAAAGAAATTAATGCTATGTCTACAATGAAATTTTAATCAATTATTTTTTTATTATTTAATATACCACACCTAATCTATTATTGTTTTAATGCACTTTTCATTCATATGTAATACATTTTTTTTCGTTTGTTTGGTAATTTATCATTTTGATGATAACAAGAATGTGTCATAATAAGATTAGGTCTTTTTTTTTTGTGTGGCTACTTACGCGCGTATAGTTTTTGTTATTTTGTTTATATTGTGTGTGTGTTTGTGGTGTGGTTTGAGCATTAACACAAAACATTCTCCGTATAATATTTTTTATAAATATATTTAATTTCTTTGTATAAAAAAATTGTATAACAAAAACTATGTGATATGGAAAAAGGTTAATCATATACTAGTTCTTATCTTATTATATATTCTTATCTAATTTATGATAAATGAAAAAAAAAATAATAATAATATTGTAACTAAAATAAAATTTTTTTTTCACTGATAAACACAGTTTCTAATTTTCAAAAACGCGATGGTATTGCTGTGGTGTCACCACAACATTATATTTTTGTGTTATTTTATGTGGAAATAGATAAAATTATTGTATATATATTTTGAAATTAATTATTATAAATATGAAATATGATATCGTTTTACATGTAATATTCAATTTGGTATTATACTTAAACAAATTATAACAGACCATATATACATCCATCGATCTATACTTCATATTGACCAAAATTCCATATGATGAATTGATAAGAAATTCGTCTCTTGAGACACACACACACACACACCGGTGACCAAAGACAATTAATTAATTAGAAATTAATGTTTTATGACCGCAGAAACATTATTATTCCTTATAGGTGACCTCATATTGTATCTTCTATTATGATTTATATAGTACTACAATATGGCAAAATTCCATTCTAATATATATAGTTTAAAGTAATTATAGTAAGCTCAACACGGTGGTTACACTAGTCATACATCTTCGAGTGTTGTATCATGTATAAATTCAATAGAGAAAATAGTATAAAATAACATAATGGCTTTAAGTATACATTTATATCGACAGAGAATCACTACCTTCAATGCATTGTGTGTCGCCTAATATAGCATTAAATGACAGTGGTATTTTTTACCTTACGGGTTTATCATCAATAAATTAAGATATTACTAAAACAATGAAATGGATGTAATCAAATATAATAAAATAAAAAGAATCAGGATCTGTAAAATGAAATAGAAATAAGTTATTATTATTTGTCCGCAACAAAGTGCATGCGTCGAAGCTTCATTCTAAGTTTTGTGGGAATAAATAGAATTCGCAGAATATGTGTTATTTTATTATTCTGAAAAACCGCATCAAAAAGCCATAAAATGTTTCAAAACATTTAAATAATAATTCTCAGTGACGTCGTAACCGTTTGCCCTATAATCAAGCACTTTTTCAATAATTTCAAGTGTATATCTTTGATGAAGTTTTATCGCCCGGTGCACTTATCATCTTCCGTCCAACAAAACCACATAAAAACATTTATTTAATCATCAATTGGTAGATATATGGTTTCGGTAGCACATTTACCAAGTGTTTAATGATTGACGATCACCTTCATTTAATCAGTATCACCTTATATAGACTGTCCATTCTTTTGCGAATCATTGTTATAGAATTTTTGAGGAAGTGACACGCAGACATGTTTTTATAAACAAAATGAATATAATACATTCTCCGACAGTATATTTGTGAGGTAAAGTTTTTCCTTTTTTATGTGTAAAATACGCCACTTATTTTGCTAAAAATAATCTCTATGGATTCAGTAAATAATAATCGTCATCGCAGTAAAGTCATCATTGTAATCCGCATACATTTGAAAATCTTCGGGATATTTTGGTTCAAAGTAAGAACAAAGTGACTGACTTCACTTTGTTTTTCCATATACGATATATAAATGTACACTTAAATCTAAAACCATGCTCTAAATATTCGATTCTGATTTCCATTGATATATTTTCTAGGGTATAATATTCATCAAAAAATGTGTGAAATGAGAAATTTTGAAAAAAAAGTGAATATCTTCAAATGTAAATTTCGTCAAATTTTCTATAAATGAACCAATTTTTTTAATTTTTAATTTTATCTTAATAAAGTCGATGGAGCGGGGTCATTCTTTACCTTTAATTTAAGCTTTTTGTATGTATACAAAGTGATACGTTTATATTTTAGAACATAAATTATTAAATCTCTATTTTTACAGAATTTCTTTACCTCGACGATAATTATTTTTTTTATGGAATGAATAGATCAACATTTTCGTCCTGTACTGAAACTTATTCTGAAATTCTGAAATTAACATTAACATCATATTTTCAATTGTTAGAAGTATATACATGGGTATCGTCACTATATGAAGACTATGCACTCTGATATATTCAGACATAGTACCAGTATAGTGATACTATAATGCATATGATGCATTTATCAGTTAAATAAGTTTCAGTACAGGACGAAAATGTTAATCTATTCATTCCATATTAAATCTCTATGATTTCAGCTATGGGTACGAGGAATCTGATAATAATATCAGATTGGCCATTAGATTAACCAAAACGACTGGAATACAGGAATACAAAAATAAAATTATAGTAGCACTTTGGGTTCAAACGTTATTGATTTTCAACACTAGAATGTTTATTTTTATATTTCTTCGTAACGAGTACCGTACCGTTACCGATACCGATATCAATACCGAACCGTTACCGCTACTTTATATAGAAAGTTTGGTACTACTAACGTGACAAAATTTCATTGTAGGCGTGTGTATAGTCAGACTCATTTAGTGATTATCTTGTTAGTTATTAAAAAAACGCAATAAACTTAATACGGATTAATTAATTAATTATTATAAAATACAAAATTTTAAATAAAATATAAAATACATAAACTTACATTGTTCACATAAATATAAATAATAGGAAATCAAACACACCGAACTCTAAACTGAATGGGCTGCTGAAACACATTGCCGGAAAAAAATGAACTAAACACACACATTATTATAACGTACAAAAGATAAAACTTTCATTTGTCATATCAAAAAATAAATGATTTATTTTTATTTATGATTATTTGATATTCATTTTTTTTTTCGTTTTGTATTTCTTTGTTGTTATCAATGAAACGTGTGCAGAAAAATTAATGACAGAAATAATATATTAAAAAATAAATGCTAATAGAACCGACTACGTTCGGTATTATCATTATTATTATTATTATTATTATTATATAAATTTTGTATTATACAATATGGCTATGCGTTAGTTATATATAAATGTCAATGTATGTGTATCATAATTATTGTATATTTTAACAATAATAAAAAAAAAAAAAAGTGATGATGATAACAAAAAACAGCGCTATCAAATTTTTGGTTATTTTTAAATAATATATGATTTTCCAGCTGTTGATTATCAGCAAAGAAAAAAAAAAAAAAACAACGCATTGAATGAAATAATTATTTTAAAAAAAATACATGATGGTATAAAATTGAATGAATAAATGAAAGATTTTTATCATTTTTTTTTTTTTATTTCACATTAATTGTATTAAAATAAAAAAAAAAAAAAAAGGAAAATATAGTAGAGAATTAGGGTTGGGATGAATTTAGTTAGACTTTCCTATACACACCAAAATTTCATATATTATATTTTTATTACGAATATTATTTTCTGTTTTTTCCATGTCATTTTATGATATCACACAATTATATATTGAATTAATTTTTCACTAGAAATAGCACTGTATGGGTAATGGGTGTTCGCAAAAATTCAAGCAAGAAGTAATTTTAACCCTCCCCGGGCTGTTTAATATTCCAGCAAAAATCGACATCCAAATGGTTAGATTTTTGCTGAAGTAAAAAAACTAATGAAAGTAACAAAAACATGGGGTTTTTTTCTATCTTCGTTAATACCTCAATTGACGACAAAGCAATTGATTGATAAAATAATAAATTTAAATTCTCTTCTCGATTCTTTCATCTTTCATTTGCTTTTTATTTCATGTAAAAATATTAACTACATCCCGAGATATTATACTAAAAACGTTACACAGAAACTGTCTCGCGGTGAAACATTTGAGCGTATTTATCACCATGCGGTTAAATATTCCGGCACAAATCGACATCCAAATGGTTAGATTTTTGTTGAAGTAAAAAAACTAATGAAAGTAACCAAAATAAAGGATTTTTTCTATCTGCGTTAATACTCAATTCACTCATTTATTGAAAGAATAATAAATTTAAATTCTCTTCTCGATTCCTTCATCTTTCATTTGCTTTTTATTTCATGTAAAAATGTTAACTATATCCCGAGATGTTATACTAAAAACGTTACACCGTAACTGTCTCGCGGTGAAACATTTAAGCGTATTAATCACCATGCGGTTAAATATTCCGGCACAAATCGACATCCAAATGGTTAGATTTTTGTTGAAGTAAAAAAACTAATGAAAGTAACCAAAATAAAGGATTTTTTCTATCTGCGTTAATACTCAATTCACTCATTTATTGAAAGAATAATAAATTTAAATTCTCTTCTCGATTCTTTCATCTTTCATTTGCTTTTTATTTCATGTAAAAATGTTAACTACATCCCGAGATATTATACTAAAAACGTTACCCCGAAACTGCCTCGGGGGTAAACCGTAGGACGATTAACAGAAAACACAGGTTTTTAATTAAAAATTTTAATTTTTTTTACAGATTCATATAGTACCAACAGTTTAGGGGGTTAGTATATAGAATAATCCTCCACGGCTTTGATGGCACACATACGCACTCTTTCGCAGAAATTTTATATAACAATTTTGCATAAATGTGATAAAAATTCCTTCTTCAATGCGTGAGCATAAACTTTATAGACTTCAAAAAAAATCCCAAAAGATAACCAATTCAACGACATTAAATCTGGGTATGATTTGGGCGACTAATTTTGATCATCAAAACAGGAAATTACACAACTCATCCATAAGAATTAGAATCTTGTTGAAACTACATGTCCTCAAAATCTAAATCTTGTTTTTTATGCACAAAAAACTGAATTATCATTTCGTGATAGCGACCCCCATTAACTATTATTGGCTAACCAGCTGCATTATCGAAGAAGAATAGTTCCAGCCCATAATCCGCACCAAATTGTGATTGTTACACAACAATCATCACGTAGATTTTCTGAATCCCAAATACGACAATTTTGACGATTTATCAACATGAAAATTAGCGCCTTATCGTTGAGAATAATTTTGTTCGAAAGTTCAATATCCAATTGTTGTTGTGGTCCATAATTCAATGAATTGTTCTTTTATGAAGTGGTCCATTTTTAATATCGCTGAACTGTGGGCTGTTACCGCGCATAAATCTTGAGTGAATTTTTGAGCATCCTTTATATACCCCACTGACCGAAAAATAATAGTGGATTAAGAAAAAAGCAAAACATTAATTTGTATTACAATTGCAATTTATTCGAGATTATCTACTTCTACGATTAATTTATTAAACGTCAACAATACATAAGTCAATCACCAGCCAATTATTGATGGTGATTTGAAAGTCATTCTGGTTATTTTTAAGACAGATGATATAATATAAAATATATAATTCAGTAGCGAGGTATATAGTATTCGGAAACACTCTGTATACATATGTGCGTTACGTATTTAGAAAAAAAAATGTTCATATGTGGATTATATCGATCTATTTCATATTTCAACCTTTGCCTTTATGTATATGTATTACATTTACCTGTACCTGTTTGCCTACGTATATTTTTGCTTTAATTATAAATGACATTTTGTGACATTTTTTTTTCTTTCACCTTCATTAAGTACTCCATATATTATGATTTATTTTGTTGTTGTTTTGTTTCATTGTTTATTATTTATATATTTTTGGAAATATTATTCTCAATTGCTATTTCATTTCCTTTTTTCTATAAATTATTTATACATTTCAATTACACGCGCGTTATTTGAACCAATTTATTTCTTCGCATCATTTTTAACTTAAATTATTTATTTTGGTTATTTTTTTTTATATTGAACAAAACCTCTTCATCCATCGCATGCGATTTCTTGTTATTTTCATAAATATTGATCATTCCCATCAAATTGTTAAGTTAAAGCAATTAACTACTATAACTAACATTACGTTTAAACTCTATTGTTATAGGAACAAATTATCAAAAATACAACGTTTGTTCCAAAAAATAACCGGAATAACTTTCGAATATATTGGCTGCTGATTGATTTAAGTATTGTCAATCGACCTTTAATGTTATATGTGTTGTAGACTAATTCGTAGAAGAAGCTTGAGGGACGATTTAAGAATAGAATTTATAATAAAAATATAGATGGTGACTTTGGAGACGAATTAGAAATCACGGTTGTATGGGATAGGGTGAGAGGAGATAGGTTTGCGGATAGGTTGTGTTGGATAAAGGTGATTACAATGTTGTGTGATATACAAAACAAGTCAAAAGATTTCTGAAGGCATCTATAGATATTTTGTTAGTTAAGGTTGGGACATGAAGGCAATTCTAATGATCGAACATAAAAACCTTTTATCTATGTATACCCGGATTCTATAGAGTTCTTTTATTTATATATACGATATATATGTAAAGCACAACACACAGTTTAGTCGATGCATAAGCAAATTTGAATTAATAAAAATCTGTCGAAATAATAATGGCAGACGACCTAATTGCAGTTATTCATATTCTGTTACAGAATAATTTAACAATTTGATTGTAATGTTAGATGCCTGTGGGGCTTTATATACAGTGAAAGCTTAGCGTATGTCAGTATAACTAATCAACTTGTATAGTTACTCGGCAGGAACGATAGGAAGAGCGCAATGGATATGCAGTGTGGTCTAAAAGTGACGGAAATTTTATTAAATGTACCATTTATGGAGGACGCAATTTTTGATTATAATATTTTCAAATTCTATTGATTTTTTTTTGAAAAAATTTCACTTTACCATTTAATTTCAAATTTAGCCCAAACTGAACGTATATTGAAATTATATATTTAATTATCGGTTAAATATTGGTGTGTATTATAAAAATTCAAAATAATTTGAAGTTTTTTCCAAAAAAAAATTCGACTTTTCTGCGGATGAGATTTGTTGAGACTTTTTTATTTGGTATGTTATTTAGAGAATTCTCATGTTAACCACTCCTATATTATTATTATTAAACTTCAAGTTAATATTAATTAGTTTTTTTATAAACGATAATAATATGTCATATATACGAACGAGGGTGGATCTATATTGAAGTTAAAACTAAAACAAAGGAAAACCATTCAATTTTTTGTTTTTTTCAACATGATGTCCTTTTATATACTATTTACTATATAGCATTCCTGATTACGGTAAAGAGGTCTAAACAACGTTGTATCACACGAATGCGTCCTTAATCAATTGTGCATCTGCTTACTGATAGTCATATGACAATTGTTCGTGTAAAATGTTATATCTCAGATCTTTACTGTGCCAGCTATAACTAAAGCAATTTCAATCAATGAAATTTGTTGATCATGTGGAATGATAGTGTTAGTACAGCTTTTGGACGCACCCGGTGATGTCGTTTTGCTTTTGTTTGTTGAATAGTTTTTTTTTTACACAATAAATACTATTTAAAATCAACAATCGAAATTCATATTTTATCAATTTTAACAAATATATAACAAAAATTATATTTACATTCTTTGCGGTCTGTGGGCTGTCACAAACAAAACTATAATTGACACACATATCTTTCAGAAATTGTGTATTGCATTTTGTATGCAAACTTATGATAAAACGTGAAAATTAATATATTGATTTGGTATTAAAAATTCTCATCTATCTTAGATTTTATGTACCTTATTCCGGAATAGATTACGTACTTTTAAATATTATTATTTTATAAGCGGAGCGGTAGTTATATAGAAAATCGATAAAAAAAATGTATCTATATTTTAAAATATATTATTTTTTTTTATTAATTACCTTTCTTTTTTTTTCTGTTGTTATTATTTATAATTTTTAAATCATTAACAGAACACGTGTTTTCAATTTTTCAATTGAAATTTTATAAATGTTATATTTTTCTATATATCTTCTATACTTTAAAAAAAAAAACACACACACACTCGAAACAAAACATATATTTAATTATTTACAACAAAACAATTAACGAAACTTTATACACTTCATAAAAAAAACCAGATAATTATTATTTGTATATAAAAAAAATAATAAATAAATAATTAAAAACAATATGAATTTTCTTTTAATATAAGTTGAAGTCGAAGTCGAAGTCAAAGTCGCGCACACACAGCACATTTATTTTTATTCATATTAATTGTAATATAAATAATAATCATGAAATTGTGTGTTTGCATTTGTATAACGATAGAAATAAAATGTGAAAAAAAAATAAGGTAGTCATCGTTCGAATCCTCTCATTCAATTTTTCATTCATATACACATAACATTCATTCATAATAATTCACATATAAAATGTATTGTTATGACAATTATTATATGATAATTTTTTATATACAAATTGTTGTTGTTGTTGTTGTATTATTTTATATAATAATAATAATAATAATAACACCTACAAAAATAAATAATATATTTAACTTTTCTGTATGTTTTTGTTTCTGTTTTACAATGAAATGACAAATGTTTTTCTATTATATAAATAGAAATTCTATAAAATTTCTTATCAACACACAAATTATTGTTAGTGAAATGGTTTTTTTTTCTGTTTCTAATCTCGTCTTTATTAACAAAACGTACAAAACACGAAGAATGTTACTATCTTATGTATATTATGTGTGTGTGTGGTATAGAAATTATATTTTATAATATTAACAATATTACAGTATTTTGTCCATTAAAGCAGACAGTAAATGGGCTCGAATTTGTATATAGCAGGTGTACCGGTATTAAATGAGCGTTTTTTTGTGAAAATAAAACACTAATTTTAAATGGGAAAGTAAAAAATATTTTATTCAAAATATTGGCCAATGCTCGCTACACATTTTGACCACCTTTCTGGCAATTTGTGGATACTGCATGCCAATAGAATTGTTCGTCGTTTGAAGTAAACCAGTCAGACACGCAATTTTTGACTTCTTCGGAGGAATCGAAGTGCTGCTTAGCCAATGCACGTGTCCCATCGATGAAAACAAATGGTAGTCGGAAGGAGCCAAGTCTGGTGAATACGGCAGATGGGGTATCAACTCTCAGTCAAGTGCTTTGCTTGTATCCTGAACCGGTTTTGCTTTGTGTGCAGGTGCATTGTCATGGAGTAAAATTACATTACCGTTTCTTCTGGCCCATTCTGGTTTTTCGATCAATGCATGCTTCAAATTGGTCATTTTTTGCCAGTAGCAAAAAAACTACAATATTTAGAAAATACTGTACGCCAAATGTTGTATGTAAATAATATTTTTATTTTTTTTTTGTGTGGTGTGGCTGTTATCGCTTTTTGTTTTTTTTTTTCTTACTTAGTAAATAATAAATATCAAAAATGTTGAGGTATTTTTTTTTTATCCTCAACTCACAAAGAAATATATAAAATAATAGAATTTGGAAGTGATGTCATTCTCTTAAATTTGATTCTTTATTTATATAAAATATTATGAAATTATAATAACAAAACAAATCTATACAGAATATCTGTAATTTCGTGTATTGGATATTAGTGTAGGAAAAGTTGTAAAGAAATAGATACACAATGGTAACCAATCACCAACAAATCATTGACTTATCACTTTCTCCGTAATATTATTATATACAAAAAAAAAGACCACTCATTCATATACATAAAATTGGATCACCGCTTTGACATATGTCACCCCATAAATTATACAAATTTAGAGATTGAAAAGATGATACTTTCAATATATAGTTATACAATAAAAAGATCACTTTGACAGAGATTCGGAAAATGTAAGCGCTTCACTGAATTGTGTTATTCTATTAAAATATATTCAAAAAAACAATACAGCAATTATATTGCTGAAAAATAATACGAGTTTTTTAGAAACGGAAAAACATTCCTATAAAATAATTTAAAAAATGTATTTATTATCAAGCTGCACGCACAACAAAGAGTATTTATACACTAACTGGAGAGATATTATAAGTTTGTGATATGATTTTTTGGGAACAGAGAATCGAAACTTACATAAATGGGTTGATAAATAGTAGTAGGGTAAAAATTGGCAATGTGTGTGCGTCTAAAATGTTACGTAATCGATAATGGGGGTTAAAATATCACTTGCATACAATTGTACCATAATTTTTCTTTTCAGCATAGCTAAATAATATTTAAATGTAAGGATTAACTTAATTACAGTACAATTGGTAGATTGTTATATACTCCACTTGTAATAACAAAAACAACCTGTTTAACATATACAAATTCTATAAATAATTCAATATAATAGAGACTATATAAATCAATTTTAAAATGTCATTCAAAATCATTATCAATGCTAATGTATACTCAACGATTGGAGGCAATCGAAGATTTAAAGAATAAAAGAAGTTGCTATATGGTACCGTATACCTGCAGTACTGGTACTGGAAAAGGAAACAATAGTTTAGTTGGAATAAGACTTACAAATAGCAAAACATTATCCTATTTATATCCCTCTTGGCATATGAAAACTAGCAACTTTCAAGCCAAACTAATTGGTTATATATTGAAGAAAAATGAAAATCTTCATTCTATTGCTCGAATAATCATCTCATGCTAATCCTGTCCACAAACCACGGTCAAGATTAGTTTTAGAACTCTTTCTTGCTTGTGAAAATAAAACGATTTATATCTTTGATATGAGTGCCATAAAGACGATTGGACACAATGTTAATATATTGTTCTGGTAACCAATTTGACGGTAAACTATCATATTATGAAAAAAAAATTAGAATATCTACTTACTAAATTATCCGGAAAATCGACTTTTAACAATTATCATCTTTTTAAATTACGAATCATAGTTTCAACGAATTTCCAATTTTTTATACAGAATTGAAAATTATAATCAATTTTCAATCTTTCATAGAAGAAATTTTTATAAAATCGACTCACACGTTCAAAAGATATGCGATCGATTTTCCGTTTAAAGTCAGTGAAATTTTCTATGAAATAATAATACTGTTTAAATTTTTTGTACAACAGATTTCTTTAAATTTTGTCTGCCATCGATTGGAAAATTTGTCATAATCTCTTTTACGAAACATTGGAAATTGATTATAATTTGAAATTCTGTAAGCAAAAGTAGAAATCGGTTAAAACTATGGCTTATAATTAAAAAAAAATGATAATTCGTAAATGTCTATTTTTCGGAAAATTTAGTATTTTCTATACAAATTTTTGTAAATAAATAACTTCTAAGAATATCCTTCAAAATATGAAATATAAGGTATAAAGAGACACGACGCTGGATGAATTGCAAACAAACAAGAATTGATATGCACATGCGAAATGGGATAGAAATGAGGAGTAGGAGTGTGTGTTCGAAATAACAAGGAAATTTCGTGGCCAAAAGACCACGGGCTAAAACATATGACGAGAAGTGTAGTGTGTGTGTATTATTTATTATTCATTGACAAAATTTCAAATCTCAATTTTGCCTATCAAAATGACTGTATTCTTTTTCATATTTTACAATAATTTATAAACGAATAAGATACAATTAATTTTTTTTTAATAGATTAATTTAATTACTTTCTGATAAAGTATAATCAAAAAAATGACAAACATCGAAATGGAAAACAATGTTACTCAATTAAATTTAAATTCAGATATAATTTCATTCTACAATATTTTTTTGCAAACCGCATGAAAATTCTTTACACAAATTTATGAATAAAAAAATAATTAAATATTGATTTTTATAATTTTGTTATATTAGAAAAAAAAGAAATGTTATTGATAAAGAACAAAAAATAAAATAATAAATATTGATTAAATTTAACGCGTGTGTGGCTGGCTCTGGCTCTGTGTTGTTTCCAACGTTTTGTGCCTACGATGATGCGTGTTTGACTAATATAAAAATATCAGAATTTAATTATATTTAATAATATTTATTTATATATTTCATATAGAGAAATCAACGGCGGCGAAATAATTCAAAACACAATCACAGAAATTTATCTTTTATCGATTTTAGTTTTTTTCTGTCTTAAATGGAATATAAAAAAGAAAAGAAAAATAAAAAAGGAAATTATATCCTTGAATATTTTATGTGAAAATTACATATATCTTTATATTATATAATGCAATATATTTTAAATAACATATTTAAACTACCACCAACCCCAACCTCAATTTTATAATACTTTATTTTCCTCCATGTATATTTTAGTACCACCTTTTTCGTAAATATACGCGCAGCTATATTTTACAATTTATTTTAAATGGGTTATTTTCCATTTCATTCATTTCATATAATTGTTATATAACATTGAACTGATTGTGTGACTGAGATACACAATTCATTGAAGCTATATATTTATGTGGTATATGGTATATATATACCAATATTACCTTCAATTTTACAATATATATAGATATATTATATTAAATCTAGTTCATTTATCCGCAGAACCATTCAAGAAATACCCCATTTATATATATATTACGACGAGTATGTATACGGATAAATGTAAAAGTATAAATATATAAATAGTAAAATAACACGCAAAGTTTTCCCACTAGTTGATAAAAAAAATGTCCATAGTATAATAAATACAATGTACAGTGGTGTATTAAAAAATCAAAAACTGGGTATCTATGGTTCGATTATAAATTCTATACAGGATGTCTACGAGTGCAGAGTGATTGATTCTAGTGATTGATAGGGGTATCATTCTGTATAGGTCAAAATACTAAAAAATAAGATATTAAGATTTAGGGCTCTGTGCGTTTGCGAGATACGGTCCTTAAAAATTATTTCGATAATATTATCTTTAAAATTTCTATAAGACTACGAAACTATAAAGTAATTACAGAAAATGTGGAGAATTAAATCACATTAACTTACTTCAATTTCGATTATTTGAAAAATAATAATATAGCAAAAAAATTAAAACTAACACTTTACGCTACAATTATGTAAAATATTTGATTTAACTAGGACCAACAGTTTCATCAAAGTTATAAGTGTTTGAAATAGATGCAAGTGCAAAGTTATAGAAATTAACAAAGAAGAAAATACATTTAATAAGAGTGCCGAAATAAATTATTGGTGCTGTAACTCGAAAACAGAGTCCTAAATCAAAATTTATTATTTTCAACTTAATTAAAATTATGTTCTGAATCCGACTCGTCTTGAAGAAGGTTTACACTGTATCCGCATGGACACATTTTATATTGTACCATATATAAAGTTAAGATATAATATGAAGTTTAACTGTTTTAATGTTATAATACTGTTCACAATAATAATTGAAATGACATTTTTCAGTAACAGGTAGCCCAAACGGTGGATTGAAAATTCTATCCAAGCGTATCTAGCTATACAATATAGATGTAGCTCAAATATACCGTTCTATCCCTATTATAGTTCATATATATATAGATAACCTTTTATTTGCGTATAAATTCGGCGGTTATATATGGAAAAAAATAAGATTATGCGTATCCTCGTTGATATACATACATTTCAAAAATAAATCTATGAATAAAACGTTAGAATTTTAGCAACTCTACAATATTGTATCCACCGCTACCGTTTTGAACCATTATCTCGTGAAAGACTCGGCTATACAAAAAAATATATACGATAATTTTAACAGACAGGCAAAGAATCTGAGCAGCACCATGTTTTTTTTTTTTTTTTTTAATACAACCACCCTGCGTATTGAATAATTTTGTGTACACATTTAAAAAGGACTTTATATACGAATATAAATATGTGTACGAGAGTGGATAAAAAAAGTTACTATATATAATGTCCTTATAACAATACATCAAAATTAGATTAATTTTTCAATAAAAATATTATATAATATTAACATTTCCAGTGCGACCGTTATGTATGAGAACATCGATGATTGTCTACTTACTTCTAGTCACCACCGCTCCATTCTGGCAATACTTTGTAGATTACTTTTTTGTACAGACATGTCATTGGTGGTAAGTACTTCTTCTCTAGATGAGATGAGCTCATGGGTTCGGAATGGGTGGATTTTTCATGTTTACAGAACAAATTCAACAAATTCGCTTGTTTATGAAATTAGAACTATTTATAAATTCACAGATAAATTCACCGATATAAATTCTTTGGTAAATATTTTGATGAATTAATTAATCAGTTCATTGCTGGTGAAGTCATTCATGAAATTGGAAGTACTTACAATTTATTTATGCATTGAAGAAATTGGAACTACATACAAAAAGTTCCACTGGATAATATTTCAAAATATTGCAACTCAATTCGGTGTTTGTGATAAAAACTGCAGATGTAAAAAATTCAGGGGTACCTAAACCAATATTGAAATTTCAATTTTTACTTAATTCTTCTAGTAATAGGTTAAGGTTGGGTATTATAAAAAATGGAATTATTTCATGTTTAATTAGTGCGGATTTCGACAACATATTTTTATTATTTTTTTTTTTGATTATGTGGTGCACTACTATACAAAATATCAACGGATAATTAAAAGTTTTTGAAATTAATTATTAGGATAGAAATTGAGTTACGGCAACCGCCCGGTGTTAAAACTTTTCCGTCAACTCTCGTTAATTATTTATTATATTTATAGACGTATTTTAATATAGTAATACACATTAAATTCATCATATTCTATTACAATATTGTCGTACAGTGTTAACTCTTCTTCTCCTATTGATATTTTATGGTATTTATACGAGTACATCCCATATATACCATTATTGCCAAACAATATGATATAGGTATATTGTATACGTACGACGAGATGTGAATATCCTTGTTAAATGGAAAATTAATGAATGGAATTGGAATGAGAAAATCCTCTATATATAGATTTTATAGAGAATATTATATACGCCGCACATATGTATTTAATTATAGGTTATATGATTTTAGCTATATATTTATATTAAGTTAGATTGGTTGGATCGGTTTGATTATTATGTTAAAATTATTATTATATTTAATTACGACCCCAATAGGTTTTCCAAAATAATATAGTTATTTGATATTTTCTATTGATTGCATAAAAGTTATATTGTTAAATAAAATGATTTTTGTGTTAACATAATATTTAATGTTTATATGTATCAGATACAAATAAAAAATAAGCTAATGTCAATCATTTTACCCGAATATATTTACTTAAAAATTTCATAATTTTCATGTAATATCTTAATTTTATAATGCAGTTTAAAAAAATATGTATTTGAAATTTTTTCTAATATTGCTTCTCTATTGTATTTATTAATTTGAATTGGTAAAACTGAAATAAAATACGAATTACGTCAACTATAGGTAGTTCTTTAATTTCATGATTAATTCTTGTTCTAAAGCTCTGGATAATCAAAATAATGTACACGGTTTTGTATATTCATAAAAATTCTATATACTATTGTTGTTACGGTTTATGATCCCACAGTTATCTATATTCGTGGTGTCATAGGATTTTGAGCACAGATACGAGTTACTATGTGATAGACTATATATATTAACATGGTTGCACAGAGTAGGCGCCGTACATACTAAGATCTGCAACCATCCATCTATTGCAATTTGTGTCAATGGAATAGTTGGCAGCTGACGATTGTAATTGGGTGTAATTAATTTCTGTAATACCAGGCGATGTTAAAAATTAATCATAGCCTTCTTATAGTGCAGAGTTATGGCATCCAACACAGACTTAGGAATCTTGGGGGCTACTTACTTAGGATTTTGTGAATCACAATAAATTTTGAAATTGGAAATACTTTTTTTTTAAGTAATTGGTTTTAGTCACAGGTGTCTAAAGTGTAAACATTTGGAATAAAAATTATTCAAATTTATTGGGTTTCTATGTAGAATAATAATTAATAAAATTCGTCAATTGTATGGCGTGTCCTTCAATTCCGATAAATCAAAAAATATACTTATATATTTTATTTAATCAATTTTCTATAACATATACTAATCTGTATATTACTCTACGCACTTGTTAGTTAATAACACCCACATGGGACTATAAATAGATATGTTGATTGTCTATTATAGGTCTATTTATGGATGCGTCTTGATTGCATTGAAATTATTTAAATTTTAAATTCTTATATATTCATACGCATTTCAATACAATATTTTATACATTTTAAACCGTTAAAATATTTTGTTATAAAAAAAAAAATAAAGGACAAATTACTCACCGTAAATAATTTATTTTATGTGTCATCCTTTCTGTCACATCTGAAAATGGAAAAGAAAACAATATATAATAAATACATAAAAAATTCATTGGAGATTTTGATTTACAATAAAATTTTTATTACAAAAGCAATAATTCCTTATAATTTTTCAATATTATGGCCGGCAATCTTTTGTACCCTTCTTAAGTCAAAAATGTAATTTGTATACGATGATAAAATTTAAAATTATCACGAAAACATATTAATAACAATATTACAGAAATTTTGAATCTATAATAATGTGTTGCTATTAAATATCATAGAAATATTTTAGACTATTGATTTGTAAAAATATTGAATCATCAAATCAAATGGTTTAAGATTTATTTTAGAGATGTATTTTATAAATGCAACGTTATTAATTATTCCGTTTAGAATTCATAGAAAAACATTTACTTATAATAAATTTATGAATAATTATATAAAATTCAACGTTTCGCTTCTTCTTTTATGAACGCATAAGCACAAATTTCTACAAAATAATACTAAGAATTTATTAATTTAATCTTCCAATAAAATTATTTTTGGACTTAAGAATATATTAATATCATACTTTTTTATTTATTTATTATGAGTATTTATTACATAAAATTTGCTTTCATCAAGTTACAACCTGTTATAACAAAATGTTTGTGCGAGTACACTTGTCGCATGACGTATTTTTTGGCAAAATCCGTGGATTGGCTCACAAAAAATATGAACATAAATTCTATGGATATTCTATGAAATAATACCAAATCAACGAAAATATGCAGATAATCCAAGGACATTTTTTATAAAATTCCAGCGGACATTCGTAAAAAATCTGTAGATATTTCTTTGGATTGAACTACGGACTACAACATATAGAACGGAAATTTTACGGATAAACTACGGATAGTGGTATTAGGGTATAAGATCCTTTTTTAATCTAGTACGAGCAATGTACCTCTAATGTTCCAGTAAAATTGAAGAATAAAACTGTATTTTCATTCATCGGCATTATGAAACACATAAAAACAAGCACCAAATCCGAAGCTCTACGAGTTTCAAGAAACAAATGATTTCTAACTGAAGCTAAATTAAATATATAGATATTGGTATTTTATATGCGCTTGGGTCATAAAGTGGGAAGTAAACAATTTAAAAGTTTCTGTGCAAAATGAAGTCATCCGTCTTTGAATAATCCAATATGGAAAAATATAGTTTAGATACACTTGCAGTACGTGCCGAACATACCGGATAAATGTGAATAAAGTTACTTAGCAATATAGCGAATTAAAAATAATAAAATAAATGTGTCAAAATATGTTTGTGGAAAATACAGAGTCGTCATGTAATTGTCCGTAAAAATGTTGATAAAACTAATTGATGAGTAATAAAAAGTTAACATCAAATATGTTACTTAAGAGATTTTCATATTGCTATGAAATTTAAAATTACTATATTTTACCTTCATTCCGGACCGGTTGTCAGAAGAAATTGGTTTTGCTTTACACAAACCAGTGGAATTTTTAGTGTTAAATAGATTATATTATTATTATTAATTGGAATTTTGTAATAAATATATTATATATGTTTTATAATTATATATGCGCAAAGTGATGTACGCAACGCAGCGCATCCCAAAAATAAAAAATTGTATATAGACAGAGAATTTCGATTTCTCGTCCGTATTTATGTTAAAACGAAAATAATAATAATATTATATTATTAGACATTAAATTACGTTACATAAATATTTTAATTATATATTTAATAAATATAATATAAGAAATAAAAATATATATATATTTTTTGAGAATGTTATGCATTCGTCGTCTTCTTCTTCTTCTTCTTTTTCTTATATTATTTTATTGTAAACAATATAATTTTCTTCTTTAGTTAGTTATAAATAAAATTCGAAAGAAAATAAACATATTGTCGATGAAAAGAAAGAAAAACGTTTTCTTCTTCGTAATCTGTATACTCCACAACTGCCCCGTATTATTGCTATTATATATACGCAAGGATAAAAAGAAAAAAAAATGTGTGTGCTCATATGCGTCTGTTCTTTTATAAAAAGAAATTGTGTAATTTTCTTTGTATAAATAAATAATTGCGTATAAAAATATAAATTAAATTAAAAAATTAATAGTTTGCATATTTTTTTTTGATTATCGCATAGTTATAAAATATTTAAAAGTTATAAAATATTATATTTTCTATATAAAATTATGTAAATAATTTAACACAAACATCGGAAAATTTCTCCTAAATAATAACGATATTCATAAGTTTTTCTTTATTTGAATGCATTAAATAATTTATTAAATCCTGATTTTTCCAGGAACTCCATTGAAAATTACCTGTGTGTGTGTGTGTGTGTGTGTGTGTGTGTGTAGATAGGCGGTGAACATGACTTGAATAAGCCACAATTTATAAAAACTACAAATCGATAGCAATAAATTATTGTAATTTAAATTTATAAACCCTGATATGGTTGTAAAACTTAAACTGAATAATCTTGCTAGGAATTTATTGTTGACATTTGATAAGTATAAATAAAATGATTTGAGACTAACATATGGAATAGGAACGGTAGGAAGACAAACACTCGAATACAACAGTATGCAAATTTAGCTGGAAAATCTCACCACGATCAATATATACACCGCAATGGTAAGACCCAAAATAACATATGTGTTGTGTTGCACAAAGTAGATAGCTGGATGAATGGCATCTTGAAAGAGTATACAAAGACTGGAATTTAATGTCAACCACTGCTATGGTGATGTTACTAAAATTGCTAACGCTTGTTTGTTACAAAGACGACGGTAACCACGCTGCACACAGGATTGTATATACGCATGAATGTACATGGCATCAATTTATATAGAAGGGTTCTGAATGTTATAAAATCGATTTCGGAACTGTAAGAGATCAAGATAGTGTGATAGCATAAAACTACCATTGAGGATCACAATCTTTACAATAAAAAATAACTTTCTTTCGATAACCAGGCGGCAAATAAAAAGGATGTAACAAACAAAGATGAATATACATCTCCTTAGAATGTGTCCAAAAAACTATATACTAAATAATTGAATTGAATTAAACTACTTATATAAAAAAAAAAGGATTTATTGTTTGTTATTTTACGCACACTCACACACACACACACACACATGGGTTTTCTTTCATGCATATGTCCTGTAGTACAAAATTTATTGTTGGCTTTATCACATTTCCTCCAAAATAGATGTTAATAAACATATAGTTGCGGTGTAATTAAATGAAGCGTGGTTCATTTCCATCCGCAGTGATGAAGTCTGAGAAATATAGAGTATTTAATATTCAATATATCATTAAACTTATAACCAGCGGTGAAATTAGAAAAAATTGTGAAAAAAATATGGGTGTGAACTAAATTTTCCGGAAAATCGACTTTTATATGAATCATCTTCTATTTTAATTACGGTCCATTGTTTTAGCGGATATTTATTTTTATATATACCGAATTGTTTATTATAATAACAAATTTCCATAGAAGAAGTTTTTTTAAAATAGTTTTACGTGATCCTTTTGATCGATTTTCCTTTAGATATTAGTGAAAATTCACAAAAATTATAATTTAGTGAAAAATACAAAAAATGTATACAATAATTATTTCATACAAAATTTCACTAACAATGGAATGGAAAATCGTTCATATTATTTTCAACGTGTGAAACGATTTTAAAAATCACTTCTTTTGTATATGAAATTGATTGAAAATTGATTATAATTTTGTCAATTCTTTATATAAAAATGGAAATCCATTAAAAATATGAAACATAAAATTGAACAAATTCATAAATTTCACACAAAAATTCATTGATTTTGCGGAAAATTTATGTAAATGGACATTCAAAGTTTTTTTTTTTCATAATGTAGTCAACTCGGCGACGTTCAGAAAAATATATACGCAAACCATTGTTTCACTCTTCGCCATCGTTTTCCATCAATGTCCTTCTATATTATTAATGAGACATCAATGTAAAATTAATGGTTTTTCATAAAATTCCCATTATAGTGTTTTTTTCAATTTTGAAAACATCAATGTAAAACGAAATTGCCTTTACCACAGTGTAAAAAAGGAATTGTTTTCCATCATATTTCCATTTACTGATTTCTAAAACTAAAAGGAAATGCTCTCAACCACAGCGTAAAAAAGGAATTGTTTTCCATCATATTTCCATTTACTGATTTCTTCGATGTCATAAAATATTCAATGGTTATCGTAGGTGAAGTCGTCTGTCTGTGCGTATATAGGATTACTGCAAAAACGATTATATACCATTAATTAAAAAGTACATCCGTTACGATGGACGTCGCCCCATATGATTGAATACCGAAAGGGTTAAATAAAGAAATATTATACACAATTAAATTTTAAATTTAATAATATAAATTAGTCTTGTTCTTATTTCTTGTTTGTTTTTTACACACAACCACACCGCACATTTTCGCATTCATCTACGCAGCCACTTTATCGCTGTGTTACCACCACTGTATTAAAAAAAATATAATATAATATATTGTGAGTGCACACACATTATTATTATTATTATTTGTATCGTAGCTCTATGAATAAAAATATAAACGATATCTCATTGTCTGGTTTGAGTTATTCATATTAAAATAGAATTTTTACTATAAACACAAAATAACAAAAAAAAAACTAAATAAAAATAATAAACTTTATTTTTACTGACTGATGTGAGTGAGACTTGGACAGATAATTTCCTATCTGTTGTGTGTGATGATGGTGCTATATATTTATATCTATTGAATCGTTGGTGTGTTATATTAACATTATTATATTTTACATATGAATATATGTAATTTTTTTAATACGTTGTTCGTCGCCTATACATTTTACATTTTATTTAAATAAATACATATTATTATATTATTCTATCAGTCAGGCAATCTCTCTCTATCTCTCTATCTCGCCCATCTCGGATACCTTTTCTAACTAAAAATATTTATAAATAATTTATTGACTTTTGGCATCAAAATTTGTAAAAGAATGTTTTTAAAAATTAATGTTTATTATATTTTCTTCTGTTTTATTTAAATCCAAAACGAACAGGAAAAAAAATGAAGAGAATGAATTTTGTTGAATATTTATGTGAAATTTTGTTTAACAAATAAATATGTAAAAATTTGGCAAATACATATTAAATTTTTCTCTAATAATAATATTATAATTATCATCATTTATATTTATAGTTTAGTTAGTAATAGTAGTTAGTTGTTGTTAGTAATTAGTATAATATATATATTATATAGCCATGTTTCTAAATGCGATATTCTACGATTCTACGTATTTTATTATATTATTAATAATATTTGTTTTGTAACACACACATAGGCTTGAGTTTGTGTAGTTTTGTTGTTGATAAATTACTCTATATTTACATCAAAATTTTATTTGCATATGTTTGAATATTTATTTATAGACAAATTTACATTACTTTTTTAGATATAATAAAACAATTTTTTAAATTAAGAATATGTGATATAAAAGAACGTGTGTGTGTGTGTGTGTGTATATTTACGTTTAAAATAAATACTCCCCGATAGTAAAGTTTTATTTATTTATTTTCATTTATTTACATGTAAAATGTATAAATTTTACAAACAAAATTTGAATATCCTATATATAGAGTAAAATATAGTATGTGATGAGATTGTCCGCAAATGTAAATTGTATGTTAATTTTTCTGTAGTGTATATAGAAAAAAACAGTCGATTTTAAGATGAAACTTGGTATATCTTTGCTTTATTCTTATAATTTTTAGATTATTATAATGAAGTATTATTTTATATACAATATAATTAAATTCGTAAAATTTCGTATATAGACAGACCCTGAAAGTGATGGTGCCTGACCCGAATGCGGCAATATATACTATAATAATAACAATAGATAGCAAAGTTGGATTGGATTCTTTCATAAATATTAATAATTTTAGTAAAACTACAATATTTCATCATTATTTTTTTATCCAATGAGTTTTTTTCCGTTTACAGCGAATTTATAATATACAGAGTGTTCCAAATTTCGACGCCAATACAAAAACACTAGGTTCTCTGGGTGATTTTGCGTCGTAAATATTATATAACATTTTTGGCCGATTCGACTTCGGTACGAAGTTACACGCAAATAACCAAATTTTCAATCAGACCGTGTATTTTATCTACCGCGATCAATATCTCAATAACTAATTAACCGATTTAAAATTTTTGATACACTATTAGCATTAGCATATCGAGATCTTTAATTTGGCATTAAGATAATGCAATTCGGAAATGTGGTTTTCCAGATACACACAGGAATGTTTACAAATAACTTAAAACCATTTTTCTTTTTGAAAGTTTGTTCAAGCATAAGTCGAAAAATCATAATGAAAAATTTTTTTCTGAACAAGTTTAAAAACTTGCCACATTCATAAGCTTTCGTTTAAGCTATAACATTGAGATGGGTCTCAACTGGTTCCAGAGATATTCACAAATAACTACAACGATGTAGGCATAAAATTTGTTTTCGCTATGAATAAATTTTATCTGTTCTATGCTATACTCAGAACCGTAAATGAGGACGTGACAGATAACTAGTTCCACACACTTCTACGCATTCACATAAACCTTTAGACACACACAAACGACCACACACACATAAACCCACAGACGAACACTCACTCATATCACCACAGTTTTACACAAACAAAGTCTAAAGTAATTACTGAAAATGTGCTCCTTAAGCGTGAATACATAGACAACAACGCTTTTCAATAGACCGAATCACTCTAAGTGATTGTTGTGGGTTGTGACGAAGTTCTTGGATACAGTCTTCAATACGTTGAATCAACTCTTCACGTGAATTAATCACTGTTACATAGACTTTTTTTTTAAGGCAACCCTATAAATAGAAATCCATCGGATTTAAGTCTGGAGAACGTAACGCAACTTTTATAGTCCTACTTCTGCGAATCCATCTTAAACATAAACCGCAACCAGCCGCCCAATGTGTATATAAAAATCAAAGTTTTGGATACCACATTTATAATACATAGTTATTTAAATCATCTATTATATATGAGTGAATATTAATAATATAAACTATATAAATAGTTTTACTACCCTGAATTATATATATATATGTTTCAATTGTTAAACATATACCCTAAAATGACCCCAAATTATTTAATTTTATTTTAAAAATGTGTGATAATAACTCAAGATGCCTACACGTGACGTATACCCCACAAATTTGTTTGAAAATAATATATGTTTATGTATTTTATACAATCACTTTTACAAAATAGTGATAGCATAACGACAATAATGACAATAGCAGTGATAATCTCAACAACAATAATAATAATAATATTAGTAATAATATTAGTAATAATAATAATAGTAATAATAATTATAACAAGCTAGAAAAATTAATGGAACCGTAGTAATGGAGGGTATATATAGCTTGAATAATAAGATGACTGTAACTTATCCATAGGTCATCGCGCATAATTGTCTCATTAATAGTTTGATTCAACATGTGGGCAAAAATTTAAATTGTTTATAAAATGTTAATTTACAAATTTACATTTACGAGTACAAATCTAATGCTGCGATAGCATGCGGAATTGATTTTGGTTCAAGTGAGAGTGGAGATTTAAATTGGTTTTATCTACCATCATTACTATCTCATATAATATAATAATATAGGATATAGCTACTAAGCCAACCATCATCGCAAGCGTCTCCTTTGAATCCAATCGCTGACTTACCGTTTGCAAATAAGTTTCTCCGCATACCTTTATGGATACGAAGACCCTTTACGTTCGATATTGCTGCGTATAAACATATACACATTTTTCATCAATTTCATTCCATTTTAACAACAATTTGTATGTAGCATATATTAATATTCGAAGTCCATTAGAGTCAAATCCTATTTTATATATGAATCCGGTATGTGATAAGCATTTCTAATATAGCGCCGATATATTTTGATACACGCATATTTAATATAAACAAAATGACAGAAGAAAAAATAAAACGAACACGGTGGCGACTATCTGTAAATAAATGTTATAGACTTGTGAATTGTGAATATTTAATTAAATTGTTGTAAATTATTTATTTCTTAATTTTTAATATATAAAAATATATTGTATGAATTTATATAACCAACAACAAAAAATATTATGTATTTATTTAATAATTTATACGCAACAATACGTCGCACACTAACAACAAGTAACTCGTTTTTATATAATATGCGGTGCACTATCTGTTCGAAAAATAACCGGAATGGAATAGAGCAAATAACAAAGAATTAATTAATTTCTTTACAAAAAACCGTATACATCGATCACTGCAATTACACTTCCTTTGATATCTGAAAAACTTGTTATTGTGAAATAAAGTATCGCAATTATGCCATTTATATACGAAAAACAATGATGACCACCACTTGTCACCGTCTTACAATATCATGATGTTACAGTTTTTGCTCCTGCGATAACCATAATTTTCATGAAAAAATTATAATGGGTGATGAGGTGCATTACCATTTAAATGGATATGATTTATAAAGTTGTAGTAGTTGGGTTCTGGTAAACAGAAAATTATAGTGAATTAATCAACAGTCATCATTGTATATATTAAAGCAGTGGCGATGGCTTAGAAATAGCATTCAGTTTTCAATATCGCTATAATTTTTCTTACAACCTGGGTGAAATTAAACTAAATTATGAGAAAAAAATCTGGGTGTTCACCGAATTCAATTTTCCAGAAAATCTACTTTTATGAATTATCATCTTTTTTAATTACGGGCCATAGTTTTAACAACGGATTTCCATTTACAGAATTTCAAATTATAATCAATTTCCAATGTTTCGTAAAAGAGATTTTTAAACGCGTTCAAAAAATATGCCAAATTTTCTAATCTATGGCAGACGAAATTTAAAGAAATCGGTGGTACAAAAAATTTAAACACTATTATTATTTAATAGAAAATTTCACTGACATCAAACGGAAAATTGGTCGCATATCTTTTGATCGCATGAATCGATTTTAAAAATCTCTACCTATGAAAGATTGGAAATTGATTATAATTTGCGATGCTGTATACAAAACTAAAAATCCGTTAAAACTATATGGTCTGCAATGCAAAAAGATGATAATTCTTAAAAGTCGATTTTCCGCAAAAATTTAGTAAATGGAAAATTAATAGTTTTTTTCATAATGTAATCTACTTTCAATTCGTCTTCCAGAAAAATATAGCGATATTGCAATCTGAAAACATTTTTTGACGCGTCACCACTGGATTAAAGGTGAGGTTTTTTGATCACTTGCAAGTAGTTACGAGTAGCAAATCTCATTAGGGAAGGAATATAATTTTTAGACATATTGATGGTTCTTACGTTGTTTTTTTCTTTAATTAATTAAGACCACTTTTAGTATTTTTAGATTATTTTTCACTTCTGTCATATTTTAAATTGCGTATTCCTTTGGTAGGTCACTGCAAAATAAGTTCTTATAAATACTTGACGATTACCAAAAGAAAACATCTAATGTTACAATGAAATTACTCTTTCCACAACAAATTACCAACAATGGAAGAATGATGATGTCGATTTAGCTCCACGCTTAATTATATAAGCAAGTTGTAGGCTAACACATCAGAAACACTTTGGCAACTTAAACAAAATATATTCGTGACCATATTCGCAATGAAATTTTTGAAAATGTGATGAAAAATGTTATAAAAAGATGCAACATTTGTCAGCAGGTTAACTGAGACGGACATTTAGCTGACATTGTCTTCCATTTTGTTTTCATTTTCCGATTAAATTATATAAAACCTTCCCGGCGAACAGAACTAAAATCAGTGACAGAAAAAATAATAGAAAATATTACGGAAAAAACATTGTTTTATCTAAAGTTGGTTTTTTTCTGTAGACAGAGTCCTGCCATGTTGACTTTTCAAATATATTTTATAAGATGAGTCGAACACGGTTCAATTCACAGCAGAATTAATTTTATTTTTTTACATTATTTGTTGTTGATGCATAATAATGTAAAGATAAATATTGCATATATGAGATAAATTACTTGATTTATAAAAATTATAAGTTTCTATATGTAATAATGAATTAAATCGTGCCGAGAAGTCTTTCTTATTTTCTTTACTTTATGTACGCGCGCAGTAACTTCAAGTTCAAGTTCAAATCAAGTTTAATAATGTTGCTGTTTATTTAATAAGTTTTTTTTTTTAATTTTTTTTTTATAATTTTACACATTCATTTATAAATATATTTTATTGTTGTTATAATAATATTATTATAAATATATACATGTTTTCATTAATAATTTAGCTATAGATGTTTATAATGTATGGTTGAGTGTACATTCATAACAAAAAATGTGTATATAAATTTCATTAATACAATAAATTAATTTAGTTTTTTTAGCTACAACTACAAGGTATTGCTAATTATTGCAAATGCTTTATGCACTATTATGTAAATAGTATCCACGATAGCACAAATAATATACTATTCAATATAGACAATTTGTGATTAGTAGGTGTCGTGTCAATAATAGAAAATTTCTATATATAATTTAGAGATAAATTTTTATTATTCATATCTTTATTCTTCCCTGATTTGTATATTAATTCAGTGAAATGTAACTGCGGTTACAGCTTCAGTTAATGATTTACAATTTACATTTGTGATTTGAACAATACGGGCTAACCTCTGTGTCATAGGTATATATATATCATATGGAGTATATGACAAAATAATTGACAGGATGTTCACCGGAAATGTATACTACTTTGTTCGGTCGACATGTTTTCATCAATTATTGTGACGACTATAAAAAATTACGTTAAATTTTGAGTAGTGCAATAATGTGCAATTAAAACCCACTATTTATCGTTTAGTGAATTATTTTCACTGAAAGATGTTCTATAACAGATAAGCCCAATTCACAAGGCCACAACATACGAAAAGATCGGATGCCAAAACATGCTGGGTATTGCTTTGCTTGAATATTCACAGCAATAATTCATAAAATCAAAATGATTATGTGAATTAATCAATTTATTAGTTGTATAAAAGTGGGCACAAGAAAGCTCATTCATTGAGTGTATCAAATTTCCAGAACATAAGTCGGAACTATTCAAATATAATCATATTTTTGTATAAATGCCTTAATACATAATTTCATCAAAACTCAACGGATGGCAAAAGATTCAACGATGGGGTTGAGGGATACCAATATTTTTATCTGGCTTTCTCTGGGCTACTAGCTGTTTTACCAAAAATCATTGTAAAAGCAATATTTATAGTAAATAGTTTTATGAATAATTCCTAACAATTTAAATTAAATTTAATTACAAAATTAATTATCGCAATTTTAATCCCCAATAAATTTACCAGCAATGTGTAAATTATAAGTATGTGGTTTGATAGAGCTTCTTAATTACTTGACAAATTCAAATTTTATACTTCGTATGATAAAGGAAATTTTTTATTTTTATATGAACGCGCATATGGAAGACCGAAACTTTTTACGTATGACAATGGTTGCTATATATTTAAATATATGAAAGATTAAAAGGCATACCACAATTTTATGTGGTTTCTTTATTTATAGTCATTTTATATTTCTACATATCGTATTTTTTATCTAACAAAGAATATATTGTTATATTAATATGAATGTTACTCTAAAAGTTATGAGAAACTGTCTCCGTAGCATATAAGAAATTATATTTGGAGTGTTTTTGAATACATAACCTTATGCATCGTTTTTTCTTTAACAGTACCTTTCATACATTTATCCAAAAACGAAAGATTGATAGTTTAAGTTGTTATCTATTCACATTTATGATATGTGTGTTAATAGCTTAAAAATTGCCATATTCAATTTTCAGTCGATTTGGTTTCTTGCGTATTATATATTCTGGTTCTATTTTGAATACAAATTGATTCGATATGATATTGTTTTGTTCAAAAATCAAACAATTCACATATTAATTATTATTGGCTAAACAGACGCACGACTTCAACTACTATATATGACTTAAATGTACAGTCTAGACGATAGTTGATAAATGTAATCTTCGTGGGCCATTACACGTCGCGTTGAAACAATCAAAAAGATAAAAAAAAAAAAAGGATTTTGGATCAAAAAAACATACTCTTAACAGCATTGTCTCAACTTTAATTATACATAGCAATACTTTTCGAGTTACTTTCACATAAAATGGTATAAAAAAATGTTTTTTTCTTATAATTTCGGTAAAGTTTGTTATAAATTACAGACACAGTGACGCTCAAAAATTATCTCACATTTATATAATAATAATATTTATCTCACATTTATATAATAATAATATTTATCTCATGGACGGCCACTCTAATGCTCCGTATATCAAAGAACTCCGATCACTATTCGTTCATTTTCTATAGCTTATATATTTAAATTATCCTATCTTCTGCTACATATTATTTTTGTAAATACATTACAAATTGTTAGTATTTCTAAAGAAAATTATAAAACTATGATTCAATATACTTATGACCGATAGTTTCAAATAAAATATACATAACATTTATAAATATGTAAGCGCATACACAGATAAGAATAACAATAAAATATTTATATAAAAACTATTATTTGTACAAGAAATTATTTATTTATTTTCAAAAGGGAAACAACTCGAACATTTTATTATAAATAGTGTATTTTTATACGGACATTATGAAAAAAAAAAGTTATTATTATACAATAATTTTGTGTAAACTTTAAATGATAAATTCTTAAAACTACTGACTTACTATGTTAATGTAAATATTTACAAATTACTACAGCAATATCAAAATCCGACTGCCATTTACATTCAGATAAGGATAATCTAGCAGTCTTTTTAATTGTGCATTCCGCATGCAGCGGCGTCGCTTGAATTTTTCGATTAGGCAAACAAATCCTATATTTTTATCCCATTACCTAATTCTTGAATTGAATTCATGTCTATGCGGCATATAATTGATAATGACATCGTGCATAAGTTTCACGCAGTCTTGTCTATGGTACATACCATTACGAGATAAGAGCGGTTCAATTATAGTAAGGTAAAACTTAATATTATCTAATTGCAAAAAATTAAATAATATTAATATAATATCAAAATCGATATAATTTAAATTTTGTAAGCAAATTTCATTACTATCAAAGTACATGAAATTATTAAATCATCATTAAGCGTAAGTGATAACATCTATTGGAATAAATTTCAAAAGTGAGCAAATTTTTAAATTTGAAAATTCGTTAAATTTCGATAATAATAAAAAAAATAAATTCTTATATAGCCGAAATAAATTCAATTGTTTTTTCTTTTCTCATGTGTCATCATTTTTTTATACCACAATTTTAATTTCGATTTTTATTTATTACTAGCTTTTGTTTTTCTTGTGTCAGTCACGTCGTATAGTAAATGGAAAATAGGAAAAAAAATTGCATATTAAATCATTTAATTATTTTATATTTAATAATTAATGTAAAGTAGATAATTTATTATTTTAAACTTATAAACCGAATATTAATATTTAATAATATTTAAGTTTTATTGTCTATATATTATTACAGTGTTTAGTTAGTGTGTGTTTAAAAAATATCTACAACAAAATTGCTTTCTTTCCTTTTGCCTTGTTTGTGTTAATGGATGGGTAAGTGGTGCTCCTCATTTATTTCTATTTTATACATTAAAATATTTAAATATTTTTATTTTATTTGTTTCCCAACAAATATCAATTTATTCGGTAATTAATTTTATTGGAAAAGATGGTATAGATTTTTAGTTTTTTAATAATTCAATTTTGACTTTTTCCTATATGCATACGAAAAAAAAAAAAACGTGATTGTGCGACGCCGCGGTCACAGCAATTTTTTTATAGCATTTATTGTTGTTGTTGTTGTTCTTGTTGTTCTTGTTGCTGTTGCGGTTTTTGTATTTACGTTTAAAATTGTACCAAATTATATCGAAAAAAAAAGTAATAAAATAAATATATTTAATTTGATTTGGTACAACAACATTTATTAAATTTACCTAACAATAATAATATTAAAATTAATTTATTTGTTTTTTTTTTCTCTTTTTAGCTATTGCAAATTGAACTGTCATGAGCAGAATATTCATTCTTCTGTTACCGGTGTTTCTCTATTGCGGCTAAGAGTGAATTGGTGAGTACCCTTTTATTTATTTATTATTTCTTCGGTATCCATCTTTTAGCCGACGAACTCAAGATTTAAAGGTGATTTGTAACAACTTTATCATTGCGTTTTCGAATTCATACCATCTCCAAATGGGAAAATTTTATTAAACGATTCCAATATTCGATTTTTGTTTTATATTTTGAATTTAAGCATTTTTTTTTTGATTTATTGTAGTATAAACGGCGAACTTCTCGTCAAAGAGTAACACATCCAGATCTATATTTCTCTGATTAAGAGGTATACGCACTAGCATAAATTACAAGACACAAAGAAATTTGTGTCCAGATATTAATTTGTCTGCGTGATTATATTTTTGTTTCTGATATAATAAATATTATAATAAAGAACGAAAAATTAAAGTTATTAATATAACAGCAAAAAATATTATAATTCGCTTATGTGTTTTGTGCGATAATTTTTAGATATGCATTCATTTATTTATTTTTTTCTATATACACATTTTTATTTGCACAAGGTCATGCCAAAAAAAAAAAAAAATAAATAAAAAATGTTTACAAAATTATTTATATTATTATAAATAATAATGTATACAATTATATAACAATTATAAAATATATAGCTTCAGTTTGTTTAATCAATAATATTATTATTATTATTATTATTATCGAGAATTATTCTCACCTTAAAATTTCGATGAAAAATATATACAAAAATACAAACAAAAATATTGAATTTTAGTTAAGTAATTTCACTTGTATTATTTTTCTAAGATATAGTTTCTTTGAAATACTATGTTATTATTATATTGGAAACTATTACAGAACGCATCAATATGATTAATTATTTTTATATAAATTTGACTGATATTTAAAGTTAATGTTAATTTTTACCATTTTTTTTTTATATTACAGATCAATTGCTGCGGTCATTATTTGAATGTGAAGAAATATTTAAATGAGGGGAATAACCAATTGGAATTGGATTGGAATATATTTTCGAGATAAATTTAAATGAACGTGTAAGTACAAAAATTATTTATATTTTCAGTTATATTAATTAGTAAAATAGTTTTTGATTAATTTTTTAAAATTTACACTTGATAATTAACTCGTATATTCTGCTAGTGTCGTCATAAGATGACGCCGGGCATTTGTAATACATTAATAGTGTAGTTGTAATATTGTTAAACTTACATGAAATATGAATATGGTATAATTATTATACCAATTCAATTTTGTAGTTTATTATAAAAGGATAATTTAAATATTATACGATAATTATATAGAGTATAATTTGGGTTAAAATGAGTAAAATGTTTAGATTTGTCCATTTTAAATAAGCTATAGCCCAGCGGATAAATAGATTTAGTATTAATAAAATAATAATAAACAATAAGAATTCATTGAGAAAAAATTGGCACGTAATTATTTATATATTGTTTTCAAATTTCACGTTACTATAATAAAAATCGCAAACGTTAAATTGAAAATTGGGTTATAAAATTAATGTTTTTATATAATTAAATAAAATGTACAAGAAAAACTGCACTATTTGAATGTCTTACATCCGGAATAATGCTGAAAACACCCATCTAATATTAGACGGCTTCTTGAACCTGATTCTTGGACTATTTATAGTATATAGACAGACATCAAATCAATACCTTCTAAAAAATTCCCAATGGTTAGTAAAATTCTAAAAAATAAAGTTAATTACAGGTCAAAATTAAATTCATTATTTATATATGGTTTTCATTGCTCAGTTATGCAGTAATTATACGAGTATCTTTATCTTTCTCTATATATATACATTTTAATTACTATATGCGGAATTTTATTTTGTTTTCAATTAAATAGGTATATGTGTATTTTATTTATTATAATATAATACAGGATGTCCCGTACATTGCGATAATCCATATGTCAATATAAAGTTATTTGCTGACAATGAGTTGAAAAGCATTATCTGATCAATTTTTTCCATTTTAAGCGACTGCTACTATACTCTGGAATGAATTGAAAGATCTATAAATGAAATTTTATTGTGTTTATATAAAAAGGATGAAACTGTCCATTAAACAATTATTGTTTCATAGTTGCTAACGTATATCTTAGAACAAGAACTATACACAAACACCTTATGCGTATTTATATTTTATTTAATTTTATAACAAAAATTCACAGAGCGCACAAAATAAACTTATGATTCCAGAACTTTTGTGTTCGAAAACAAAATATGGTGCCACCATTAAGCGTTTTATAGAGAGAAAAATTAATGCCTGCCACTGATGGAGATGTGCTGTAAGTTCATTTTTATACTGCACTCGCATATAAATAATAATTGCAAACGTATTGTGAAAAAAAAATAATGAAATAAATAAAATACTACAAAGTTTTATAAAATAATGCAGTTTCATTATATTCAACGAAACAATAATAAGAAAAAAATAAAAAAGTAGTTTATATTTTGTGCTAATATTTTTATACGCGCATTTCTCTGTGTCTGTTATCATCATTTTTTTTATTTTATAATATACTCGCGACGCGTTACATATCAAGTTGTCGAGATTCATAATGCTATATATGATGTATTATATGATGCATTCATTTACAAACTTACGAGTATATTGGATTGACAACTAAGTGATTGCACATTTTATGATAAGATGGTTTATGGTTGAATATTTATCTATATGCGTTTACACATTCGAGGAAATACAACGCAACGTAACCATGTACTACTGTGTGGTGTGTTTTTGTAAAATATCTTTGCGCCAACAACACTTTTTTTTTATTGTACAAATTAACACTTTCATAACGATTAAATAAGTACATTTTATATGCATTAAAGAAGACCATAATTACTAATTAATTATAATTAATGTATTATTTATATGTAAATGTATGCTTTAAAAATTATCAGAATTTAAAAAAATGTTCTGTAAAATGGATTAAAATTTGATAAAATAAAAAAAAAATTATGTGTTCGATGTTTTGAAACACCCTGTTCAATCGCCAAACTACTTCACTTTTAGCTTCATCTAACCAAAATACCTCAGATACATTCATAAAAATGAAAATTTTAACTTCAAAAATATATTGTTCGTATGAAATATACGTTGTTATAAAAATATATACATAACTTTATAACTGGTAACCCTATATTAAAAAATTATGGCTTAAATTAAAGGTGAGAAGAATTTCTCCAGCGACTTTATTAAAGTAAATTTTTAAAAAAAAACTTGCACCTGACAAAATCGTATGCATAAATTCACATTTTTTTTTACACAATTATTCAAAATTAGTAACTTCTGATACACCACTCTCTGGTGACCAAATCCAATTAATTTTTAAGAATTTGTCTTGTTTATTACTCCTTCGGATCGGATTATTACCGGCCGTTACAAAGTGAAATTGGGGAAAACAAAAAAACACTTTGTTCTATACTTTAGTGTGAGTACTACAACCTGGCAGAATTTCCTTGGATTCGGAGTACGACACCTCTGTCCGGTGGTTCCCTTGTTAGAGGAAATTTTATTATAATTTTTGTTATATCATTATCCAACGAATACATTTGTTTGTTTGTGGAAATAATAGGAAACCTAAAGGCCAGCGACGAAGGCTGAGAAGTAGCATTCAATTTTCAATATCGCTAAATTTTTCTTAAAATTTGGGTGAAATTAAACTAAATTATGCGAAAAAAAATCTGGGTGTTCACCGAATGAAATTTTCCGGAAAATCGACTTTTATGTGAATTATCATCTTTTTTAATTACAGGCCATAGTTTTTACGGATTTCCATTTTTGCTTACATCATTGCAAATTATAATCAATTTCCAATCCTTTTTTATAGAAGAGATTTTTAAAATCGATTCACGCGTTCCAAAAGATATGACCGATTTTCCAATCGATGGCAGAGAAAATTTAAAGAAAATTGTGGTACTGTATAAAGTGAACACCCACCCAAATGGTACAAAAAATTAATACATTATTTCATACAAAATTTCACTGACATCGTTCGGAAAATCGATTAAATATCTTTTGAACGTGTGAATCGATTTTAAAAAAATCTCTTCTATTAAAAAATGTGGAAATTGATTATAATTTTCAATTTTGTATACAAAACTAAAAATCCATTAAAACTATATGGTCTGCAATTCAAAAAGATGATAATTCTTAATCGTCGATTTTCCGCAAAAATTAACAGTTTTTTTCATAATGTAATCTACTTTCAACTCGTCTACCAGAAAAATATAGTGATATTACGATATGAAAACATTTTTTCAAGCTTCAGCACTGCTAAACGATTAAGGTCCATGGTGAACATTGTGACTTTTATTGTAATGATGTCCATGTTCATTTTGTGGCGGACGTTAATTCTATGCACCATCAACATTTATTTCATTCTTTGCAAAATTTCTTGAAAGAATTACAATAATAATATGCTTATTAGTTATATATATATATGATGATGATTGCATTATATATGTTTTCGTTTACAAAGATAAGCAATCACTTAGTTGTCAATCCAATGTATATATGAAATGCATCTTCGTTCATTTATTTATTTATATACAAACGCACACTGTATAGTTGTATGACTATATGACTATATATAGAATAATATCTTCTTTTTTTAAACTGTAACATCACGAATAAGACATAAATCCCATTATTGGTGTATATATATATATATATACTAGCGCTTATTTGTAATAACTTGTTGTTTCTATTTTGTTTATTTATTTATTTTTTTTTTCCGTATTTTCTAAGAACACAAGATGATATATTATAATACAATAATATAATAATAATAATAATAATAATAATAATAATAATAATGGCATCATACGATGAGAGTACAATTTATAACCAGAGATAGGTATATGGTATGTGGTGTATAATATACAAAATATATTACTACATATAAATAAACAAACCAACAACGAAACAACTAACTAACTATACCATATGAAAAAAAAAACTATATCGCATCCATATAGAAAACTAGAATTTCTACATTTTCTTCATAATATTGTATTTTTTATTTTATTTTTGTTAACAACAAAAAAGAAATAATTTTAAGATTTAAAGTAAAATAAAAAAATAAAACAAATTAAAATGAAGTACATCATATCAACTCCATAAACGGCCTTGTCTCGATCAATCCACCACGGTCAAAACTCGCTTATATATAGATTATATGGTACATGTATTTATTATTTGTGGTTATATTTATATAGCGTTATTTTGTATACGCCTCGTGTATATATTCTATACAAAAATATATAGTGCTTATTTTGATATATACAACAATCCGCATTCATATATTTATGGTATTATGGAAAACTTCAACCAATTCTTTATGTATATTTTATACGACTGACTGATTTGTATAATGTTCATATATTTAAAAAAAAAACAAATGATGATATTATTACTACAATATATATTTATTTATTTATTTACTAACCAAACAGTTGACTTTTAATTTAAGAATTTTACATGATATTTAGAATTTTTATTTTACAATTTTAACATGCAATTTAATTTATTATTATTTTAGTCGCTTTTTTTTGTGGTTGGTTTTCGTATTACATTGGGAAAAAATGATTTAAAAAATCATTCTTATTATATATATATATATACAAATAGTTAGTAGTTTAGAGTACAACAATGATAGTATAATAACATTTTAAAACAGGTTGACTGTATCACACACTATACAATTTTAAAGCTATTCCGATAAAAAATGTAATGTGTGTATGTGTATTATAAAATAAAATAAAAACGAATATCTTCTCTCATACTAAAAAATAATAATAATAATAATAATAATTGAATTGAATTGAATTGAAATACTCTTCGTATTATAAATAAATGTCGAAAAACTTGTATTCTCCATCACCTTCAGCATATATATTTTGTTATATCTCTATCTATATCTATTTTAACTATAACTAACTCGAAACTAAAGGAAAATTTGCTTGTTTGTTCTTTAATAACAATTATTTATTTATATTTTTATATTCGATGATTGCAACGAATAAATCCGATTCGCTTACCACACAACATTTCAATTTTTTTTTTTTTTTTACTTTAACTTCACATACAAATCGACTGTACCTCAACATACATTTTATCACCGCGTTGTGCGTTTACAGAGCCATATAACAATTTTCTTTATATTCAACAAGTTTTCAAGACGATTGGAAACGAAATACTTCGTACCGATGTACCAATTCAATGTTTGAGTGATAGTAGGAGTTATTGGACACTATATAGAGTATAACTGAAAATTTATGATATTCTCGAGCAATGTGTTGTGAAACAGTTGATGTAAAAAAAAAAAAATTAAATGTTTTTGAACAAAAGTGCGGTGTGTGTAATTTGGAAAAGGAGAAACTAAATGTACTACGTAAATGAACACCTTGTTAACAGGTGTATATACCAATACCACCAATATACTACTAAAAAATAACCGCCAAAACAGCTGATAAACGAACTGAAAGTGAAAATATAGTGAAAAAACTTTTACGTAACTATTTAAATTTTATTCTATTGTATTTGTTAGAAAAATATAGACTTTCATGAACTATAGTTTTGTACGCAAAAATGCTTGCCTAATATTTGTACAAACATTTATACGTTTCGACAGACACATACACACAAAATATATAGAAATTGTTCTGGATATAAGTTTTGGTACAGGTATACCAAATAACGGATCGTTATAAGTGTTTCAATGAAAGGATTACATTTGATTTTTATACTTCAATTCAATGTCAATACAATTTTCCACAATTTTCAATACGATTCCATATACAAAATTGTATATTATTTATGAAGTTGTAAAATTAATCGATACACATAGGAGGTTTTCTGGACGTAATTTCCATAAAAACCTTGCAATTTCATTATTTTTCATTTGTAATTTATTGAAATTTAGTATACAAGTTTGGTATTTGATTATGATGAACTCATATGGAAACTAAGAATAGATTTTTAGCGACATATTTTGGAAACCTATAAGTAATTGGCTCCAAATTTTTTAGTTTAAGAATTGGATTATATATAAACAATTTTTTTATGAAATTCATACAAAATGATATCCGATAAAATAGATTATGGACAATTTGATCACCTTTCCTTTCAATTTCACAACAAATTTGATTTTATATATATTATATTTTCGTAACGCTAGAGATTAAATCCGTCCAAAAAATAATCGAGAAGCTTTTTTCTTAGTTAATGTCCTTTCTATTAGTGTAAATTTAAATTATTTTCAATCCGAAAAATAACCGGAATGGATTAAGAAAAAAGCATTCCAGTTTTTTTTCTGTCTAATTTATTTTAAACCTTATCTATGAAATATATTGAAACGTCGATATCACTCAAAAATATGTGTTTTGCATAAAGAATCATTTTGGCAACATTTTTACCAATTTTAATGCAGAACATTATGCGTTATAGTTAAAGAGAAAGACCGATAGAGAATCCATGTGTTGCGGTCACACGGATCCCCATATGGGATAGGAATTGATGACACTATATGTGAGTATAAAAATTGTACCTTCATATTGGTGAAAAGTTATATGCAAACTTTAACTGTGTTTATCTCAAACAGATATGTTGAAAACGGTTTGTTCGATTGCGCTAATATTTTTACCCAATAAATAATACTATAATTATATTACTAGAATAATATCATTTTTATGATAAAATCCCGCACATACGTTTGTTTACCTACATCAAAAACATCATTCGGCAAATTGGCAACACTTCCATTATATTGAGGATGCAATAAAATTTATGTTTTTTTTTTATAATACAAATATATTGTATTTATTGCCACGTAGTACCATGTTAATATGGCAAATAATTTTCAGTACTACGTGACGGTTACCCGAATAATAATTTAATATTTAACAAATAATGAACCCACCCGTCAATTAAATAAATATGTCGATTTTATAAATAAAATAAAAATATTTTTTTATACCGAGTTTAGGCTTTAGCACATCTTTTCCTTTTCCAAGGAAATAATAATTCATGCAAAATTATCTATATTTTTGCACGTATATCTAAATATTAATCCGTTTTAAAGGACTGCTGATATTTAATAATAAATGATGTGGTAATTCATGATTGATTATAGCATGCGAACGCTGCACTGAGTGTGTATCAAAATAATTAATATATAGAATTTAGGGGATTCAGACGATAAATTAATTAAACACTATAATATTATACAATGCCATTGCATCAGATTGTAAATCAATTTTATACACAAAAAGTAACAATAAATTTCATCAAATTTGTATTAGTTGTTGATGGCGTCCACTCCTAAAACCATTTGCTGTTCCGAACATATAATTTATCCAATATTAAATGCTACAGTCTGCGTGACAATATATGTTGACGAATGTAGGTGGGATTTGAACAATTAAAATTCACTGTCACTGATTCCGTTGTTTTTCAATTAATTGGAACAAAATCAAAACAATCATCAATTTTTCAAAAGATGTTTATAATAGTTTCATCAAAAATATCTATAAACAATTCATTAAAAAATTTGCAATTAAAATCGTTTAATGAAAAGTTAATTTTACAATAATATAAAGCACATAATACACCCTCTGTCCCATAATAAACAGGAATGCTTATGTAAAACATTGTGATTATGTTCTGTAAACGTTCCTCAACAAACTATCAAAATTGTATGACATTACATTCAGTAGAAACGAAAATACAACACACATAAAGTTACAGCTGTTTTTAAGAGTCGGTCGAAAACACCGTGCGATGATGATAATTGTGTGTTAAAAGCACAAGTTTTTAAATGGCATAAATAAATTCACGCATAAGGCAGAGTGGGCTAATAAGGGATAGTGAACGTCCGCAGACGTCAATCATCTGAAGAAATTTACTGAAGAAAACATGGAAAAAGTGAGTGATTTCGTGAAAATTTTTATAAAAAAATGTTCAACAAGATTCATCGAAATGAAGCTTGGACTACCGAAAACAATAATTCATTGAATTTTGAGTGGTCTATACGCGCAATAGGTGAATTCAAAGTTTGTACCACATCCATAGAAATTACTCTAATTTCTATTCCCAAAAAACTTCATTTGGCTACGAAAGGAAACCGTTTTGCATCAGATTTGATGGCATTCTCACAACAGCATTCCAATCACCAACATAAAAAGTTATTTATGATTCACTTGTTGAACACTATACAAACCCGGATGTATTTCAATTGATGGAGTTTATATTTTGAATAAATAAAATGGTTTTTGTGTAAATTTAATATTTATTTTAATGTTTTTCCATTCCATTTTCTCCGGAATTATCGTGCGACAGACAGGTTGTAATAATATATTCTCATAGGGTTACCATAAACTTTACAGTTTATTTAAATGATATAGAAATGAAAAAAAAAAAAATATAAATAATGTCGGTGCGTATAAATGCGTTTTTTGTTAATTTTTTTATTTTGTTTGTGTTCTATTCTATTCTATGATGCACTGCACCCGGTTAACACTTATTTATTTATTGTATTATACATTTTTTTTAAACACAAAAGTTATTTCATAATTAATTATTAAAAATAAAACTTTTAAAAAATAATGTTTTTTTTTTTCTATTATCATTTTGGAAAATTACTCATAATTCACCGGTAAATAATAAATATATAGAATTTCACTTAAATAAAAATTAAGTACAACGATGCCATCCATTAATTGATTATTATATTTATAAAGCAAATTTTTTCACTTCTTACTGATAATAGATATTTATTTTCCTGTCTGTTTTAGTATAGTTTTTTTTGTTTTGTTAAGAAATGAAAAAAAAAAACAAGAAATAACAAGTCAGACAAAGACATAATTAGTATAGAATAAAATCATATACCAGTCACCGACACTTCTCGTCTTCGTCGAGACAAAACAGAAAATCCTTTAAGGTTCTTACAAACTATGTGTAATAATATTCTTTAAAAAAAACTTAATGAATTATGAAAAATAATATCCATAACAACAAATACAAACAATCAAATCATATCACTTCATAATAAAATACTTAAATTTTTAAATGGATAACAAATATCTACCTGTGTATGCACCACAGCACTATAAATATATATTCATAAAACCTTTATATAAACTGTATTATTTTGTATTATATATCATTTCATGTTGTATATATATAGCAGCGAGTAAAGTATAGCATTACAGCACAGCATCTTTAACACAAACTTATATATAGATATATATAAACGTATATATATTTACAAGCAGGAGTGTATATGTACTATTTTTTCTGAATAACATATTTTCGTTATGAGATTTATTCTTTTATATATAATATATGTTATAAGTTATATATATATACTTTTGTACGCAGATATCTATTTAGTATATTATTATAATTTTTTGTTATTTTTCCTTATAAAATTGTGTATTCTAAATGTGTATACTCTGCGTACAAATGTTGTTGTTATATATTTTGTATAGATACGTAAACGCATCATCATCATCATTTAATTTAATGTGATCGCACGTATAAACATGATCAACAAGTTATATACTCGTACTTGTATATACATAAATATTTATAATATACAAAAATAAGTGTGCGTGTGTGTGTGTGTGTGTATAATAATACAATATTTGGAAGAAAAAAAAACAGGTTATTTAAAATTTGATTCTTTTATCTTTTATATGTTTGGTATTTTTTCGTTCATAACCCTTTGTAAACCGTTGGCCCATTGTCCGACAGATTTTTAACAAACAGAATCAAAAAAATAATAAAATCAATTTAGATCTAATAAAAAATCATGAAAATACTACAATGTTGATCAGCTCTTTAAAAATACTTTGATGCTGTCTAATGGACAATAGTTGCATGCGGTTTTTTTTTTCTTTACCTTTGTTTTCAGTGTAAATAATTTAATAACAATAATATTTGTCCTCCAGAGAAAGTCGATATTATAAAAATTTAATTTTTAGTTTTAAAATGTAATAATAAAATATATATTATTTTGTTAAATAAGCGTAAAAACATATATACAAAATACACTTGTTAATATATATGCGGGAATATCTATCTATACGGAACGGTTGACTTCCGGTCCATGGTCTTTACACGAAACAAAACATGAAAATTCACTTTTATTTCGCATGCAACTGTACACTATATTTCTTCTTGTTCTTCGTTCTCGACTATACCATTCAACGCATCCTTTTATTAATATAGATCCCGTTACTTATATTGAACAGATGTGCGGCAGAGTGAGCTTACGTTTTTACTACACATTGACTTTATTTGAATGTGTAAACATATATATAAAATATCAATAAATTATTTTTATGTCATTGAAAATGTCGAATTTTATTCCAACAAAACCAATTGCAGGAAAGTTTTATTTCATTATATTTCATTGCCAAGAAAAGTATCGCGGCAACGTATCGCTGTTTGCTTGTACAAATTTATGGTGAAATTGATCCGTCGGCTACAAATTGTAAAGAATGTGGTTTTCGATGTTTTAAAAAATGGAAAATCATTAAAAAAAAAATTTTAATAATGCGGAATTGTAAGATGAAATCGTTTGAAACTATTCTTGGTGATGTCTATCGACAACAACTATGCACTCAGAACCTATTTTGATGCGATACAAAATTCAGTTCAGACAAATGTACCGACATTTGACTGATTAATTGTATCACCTCAAACGAACCAAACTTCAGAAACAGAGTGGGAATTGCAAAATAAAAATGGGCGATGGTTGTAGATGCTTTAAATGGAGATAAATTTGTAAATTTAATTGTGTTAACAAACCAAATGTCTGTTATTGTTTTCGAAAAATTAAGGACGGGTTTATTTTTGTATAAAATATAAATTATAAAATCTAGGAAATATGGTTGAAACCGTTACTATATTGTCAAGGTATACATGCAGTGATCAAAATTGTCGAATGTCGTACAACATTCTTTATATATAATATAATGTTCCTAAATAAATATAATAGCAGCCGGGGATCATCAAATGGTTAACTAAGTTTTTTTTTTTTTTGTATTGTAGTATTTTTGAGACATAAAGGGACTCTTTCAATTTACCATACCATTAACGTATACATACACTATATAATACTACCAGCCAGAGTATATTATTTACGCATTCAACTTTATTATTATGTATTTTATATTCGAAATTCTTCTTTTAGAAAAAAAATAAATGATAATAAAAAAAGAATAAAAAATAAAATAAATAAAACAAGTATAGCCACAAAAAATTCTTTGAATCAAAAAATTATTTGATGATAAATTTTGTAAGGTGGGATAGGAGGGAGGAAGGACGAAAAAAAAGGTGTATTTTTAAAAAAAAAAAAGAATTCCTTTCAAATGACGATCGAAAAAGCATCCAATCATTCCATCATACTGAAGCAGATACTTTATGTGCATGTGATTGTAAGCCCTCACAATTTATATATTTACATTATATTCGGTGCGGGAATTAGTTTTCAGGTTAAAATATATTGTATCAGATTGCAATGCAGGTCCCATTTAATCTACAATATCAAGGTATAGACTCTGTGGGCCAATGGGAAATAACCACCATACAGAACCACTGCGAATCACTTCGTCTATACTATGTAATCGCACGAATAGTGAAATTAGACGAAAAAGAAGTGGTAGATAAATCTGACTGAACATTTATGAAATCTAATTATTGTCAAGAAACTGAATTAATATTTTGCATAAAATATACTCATAATTTTCCAATAATATTCAGTCATTCTGGATGGCTCATATACGATAATCGTATAGTAATAATTGATTGCAAAATTATTTCATTATATTTTTCATAAATCTTTTATATTATCACTATCTCTCTCTGCTGTTGTCATGACGACTCATCATTATGCATCATCATACACGGCAGGGGTAACATAGCTTTAAAAGTTATTAGTTGTAAATTGTGGTGTTTTTCAACTATATATGGGTCGACCCACGTTACCGTATATATAATAAAAAAAAAAAAAATGTGTGTTAGAAAATCATTCAAAAACTAATTCTCCAACCAAATATAGAAAAAAACTGTAAATTATATAGTTTTACATACCGTTGGTAAAAAGGAATATTTGTGCATGTGTAAAGTTATAGTAAAATATTAATAGTAAATAGTAATAATAATACAATTTATAATTCAATTGTGTTGGCCCGCCGTTAATATATTTCATAAGAAAAAAAAAGAAATAAATGGTAAAGGCGCCAGGACCATAACGTTTTTCGTCATTTATTATTATTATTTTTGTCATTATTATTATTATTAACCTCATACAATTGTTAAAAATCTTTCTATTGAAATGTTTTGTATTTATCGTATATATGTGTTACAATTTAACCTATCCGTGTCTCTACATAACTTTATTCTAACAATGAAGTCTATATATAATAACAAACGTTTCAAATAATTGTGATCGTTTTTCTCGATAAGTGACCGTATTGTTATAACATAAAATAAAAAATTATATACAGATCTAATATTTTATTCATATAAGTTAATTTTTTTTTTTTAAATCCAAACACAATACAGTGAAATGATAAAGTTAAGTGATAAATTGAAAATAACACCCACTACACATTATACAAACACTATAAGGACAAATTTAAAACAGGTTATAAACGTCTATTTCGTTTGATATTGAAAAATTGAATTTTTCTTAGAAAGTCAGATTTCTTCTCGCTGAGTAATATGTAATATTAAATTCGAAATCATTGAAACACAGATATAATCGATATATAGACTTTCGTATATGAAAGTTTTGTCTACATTTGCAGACAATTTATCCGACGTCAATGTTCTTAAGGTATATAATTTAAAAATGTTTTTTTTTTTTTAAATAATGGGTCTAACTAATTGAATTGTATTGTCTTTATAGAATGAATGCATATTAAACAATTCTTGTTCTTTACTTTAAAATATTTTGTTGTTTTAAATATTATGTAATAATAGTACAGATAGACACAATCACAATTTTATCAATAGCGATCTAAGAACAAGATTTGATACATGAAAGGCTATAAAATGTATTCACTTTTGCGTTATTATTTGTGCTGTTAAATCTGTCACATATAAAATTGTATTTTGATAACCGAAAAGAGTTTATCGAAACAAGTTTATCTCGAATTAATAATAGCGATAAAATAAAATCCAAAAACCAAAGGTATAGATTTCGAAAACCGCATAAGTCCTAGTAACACTGTCCGTAGTTTGTCCGCAAAATTCCCGTATTATTTGTAGTAGTCCTTAGTTTCAATCCGAGGAAATATCTATGGATTTCTTCTATGGATTTTATATGATGAGTGCAACCCTGTCCATGGATTTTATAAACAATTTCCTTGGATTATCCGTATATTTCTGATGATAATTTCTATGGATTCTTCTGAGAAGTATTTCTCGTTGCTATTTTTTCACAAAATATCCATAGAATTTATATTCATATTTTTTGTGAGTAGACCCACGGATTTTGACAAAAATATCTTTGAATCGTCCATGTATTTTGGCTAGTAATACCCGTGAATTGTCCGTATTAGCATAATAAATTTTCTTATACCCAGAAGTTCTATGAGAATGGCAAAAATTCATCGATTGTGAATTTTTTTTTTTTTGTAATAAACAAAAACAAAAACCCGCGGATAAAATCCATGAAAAGTCTTACAAAATTCCTCGCAAATATAAAAATTTGAGTTGCTTGTTGGTTTAAAAATTATGAAAATAAATTAAAAAGAGTGAGAATTATATCAAGATAAGTGAAATATATAAAATTTGAACTACTGTCTTGGATAATTGGTGAAATAATTTATGAATACAATACCGTGCGGATATATGTTGGACATATTAACCTGACAATCCTAAGATTTCAATTGATCTAAATAAAATACTACTATATTAAGTGGAAAATCTATGGACATTCTTTGGACAAATTCCAATATATCTTTTCCATGGAAAATATGTGGATTTTTTCCTCGGAAATTTTCCTCATTTTTTTTTTCAAATGCAACTTTTGTGGTAATTGTTTGTAGTAATTTGTTATTAATCTTAATCTGTGGGCTATATCTATAGTGTTAAATATGGTAATTTAAGAAAGAATTTTGTTGTAAGATATTCTAAGCAACAGCACTTGCTCTTAACCTAAACTAAATAAAACTATAAAGTCATCGCTCAATTCTGATACAGTTGAAACCGCTACATATAGAAATATCAATTGCACAATTAATGTACTAAAATATACTTTTTTATTTAAACAAACCATCAACTCTACGGCAGAATATGCATTTCGTAATTTTATCAATTTAATTTCGGGTACTGCACGTGAACGATCAATTAGCATAAAGACCATCCACTGTGCCACTGCGTGACGACTGTAATAATGTACGTATACAGCATTTATATTCTCTAGAACCATACTTTTTTTTATTTTGTCTGATATTTATTTTATTAATTCTCGCAAAAATATTGTATGTGAAGAATTCATAAATTATTTTGTCTGTTTTGCGTCTTTTTGCTCTTACCATAAATTTTCCAGTTTATTAAATATAGGACAGTATTTATTTGATTTATAATAAAATGTCAAAATATCAATATATGAAATATAATACTTATAACTTTATGCATTTATATTGAAATATTGGTAATTAAATTTTATATAGATAGAATTTGATATTTATTTATTATATAGATAATATCGGGAGAATGCATAGATTCGTACCCGATTTGTTTGTTATGTTCCATGAATGATTTATCAGTTTAGCATCAAATTTTATTCTGTGATATGTTCTGTTTAAAAACAAAAATATTCCAAAATGCAGAATAAAAAGGTACATATGGAATAGGAATATATGTTACATAAGTTTGGAAATTGCGCAGAAAAACAGTCAGGTTGTTTATTTGAATCGAACTATTGCAGATCTCCGAATTCTAAAAAAATGGTTGGCTACATTTAGGAATAATGATTTTAATAGCAAAATGAGTAACCCTTAGGTATTTTTCTAATGATCGCGTGTGAATGCTCTAGTGGTAAATTCTGCATACATAACAACTGAAGAGATTGCTGATAGGCTAAACAGCATTTTGTCATATTTAAAGAATGTTAAATTCTCCTTTTCTTAGACGGCATGAAAATAATCCCTTTTTGTACAAATATTGGCCAACCAAAAAGCGGTTTTATTTTCCAGTATCGCAGAATTAATAATGCCAGACCATGCGTGGCACAAAAAACACTACAAAATCTGAATGAGCTGAATTGGGAAATTTTGCAGCATCATCCAAATTTTTCAGATCCAAATCTTTCAGACTATCATCTATTCTAATCTCTGCAGAATAGCAAGAACATCAGAGCAGTGCAAGACATTATAAATCTCTTTACATAACTTCTTTGAATATAAAAATCGTTGTCATTCTATCAATCTGAAATCAAAAAGTTAGTAGAGCGTTGGGCGATACTGGGCGATAGAAAATGATAAAGATTATATATAGAATTGATTATTAAAATAGTATTTTTAAAAATATAACCTATCGATTGTAGTTTTTAAATCGGGCACGAAGTTATGCATTCATCTAATATAAAATAATGGTTTGTTTTTTTTTTGTATGTTTGTTTAAATAATATTGGTTTCGTTTTTTCTTGCCCTCATCTAAAAAAGAACAAAAATTGTAAATAAAAATGCAGTAAATTTTATTTCTATAATGTCTGTATGATCAATAGCTCAATATGTAGTTTGTCGCCTGCCTAGTCTCCTTTCCATATGATTTTTCATAGATATTTTCACACATATCTAGTTCTTTAAATATGTGTTTTCTTAAATTCAATTGAAGGGGACTTCAAAAAATTTTATAAAATAAATATAAATAAAGTATTCAATTGTCAAATGATTTATGGATGTTTATAGCTCCATATAGACAGACAGTGATTTACTTTTCTAAGATTAATTAATTTTTTAAAATGTGTGTAAACATTTTTTTTATATAATACTAGATCACTTATTTTTTAGAACTCTGTGCGCACAGAACATATGGAATGAAAATAGCAATAGTTAAAATATCGATATTTTTTTATCAATTTCTCGGTGAAAGAATATAGACATTTTTAACGTTTAATTTCACACATTGAATGGGTGTTAATAATTAATTGTTTGTTATAAGTTATGCACAACAACAACAAAAAATTGTTCATGTCAAATATTGAAATTTACTTTTTTAGTTGTGTTTTTTTTTATTATTTTACATTTTGAATTTGTGTCAATTTGCATAAATGCTAATATTGTTATTATTGCTGTTGATTTTTTTACATTTGCCATTTGACTTAACATATTTAAATTTAAATGTATGTTATTTATATTTATGGATTATTACCAGTATTAACCACTTAAATTAATATATATCTTATATGGCATTAGTTGTATAAAGTCGTGTAATTGTTTGTCACCCATCATGTTTGTGTATATGGGCCAACTTCTGATAATAGTTTTTAATTTAATTGTGATTTTCATGTGAATGCCATATATGTTGATGATGATTAACATTAGGCAACAAACACAACAAAATGAAACCCGCAAAAAACGTGTGTAATACTAAGGACAAAGTAAACAGATTTTCAAAATCTACGTCTTTTTTATAATTCACCTTTTTATTTATCACTTTTTTGCTTATTTTTTTAAATGACCATTATCTATACGTGAACATATCGTTTTTCCATGATTGTTTTTAGATGTCATTTAAATTGATCCACTATTAGAGCTGTCAAATTTAAAATAAGTACAGAAAGGTGTGCTGTTTAACCGCACAAATCCTAATCCCGAAGTCTTTCCACCTCATAAACTATGCGTCAGCTATCAAATCAGGTTCTTAAATCACGATTATGTGTCAATATAGTCTGTCATTACCATCATATTATCATCTGGACTTCCACAAATAATGTTAATAACAGATGCCTTGATGTAATTTTTTCAACAATTTCTGCAGAATAAAATTCTGATTTTTAATATAAAATTAATTCAGCATTAGAAAGTTTTAATTGGAATATCTTAATAAATTGCAACAATTTCAATGAAGTGGTGACTATTTTTATAATAATTTCATGTTTAAATGCTTCATTGAATTTGTTGACTCTTCGTACTATGAGAAATACAATGGTACACCATCGTTGAATAAAATTATGTAACTCAGAATTGGTTTGACGTATTATCAGAAATTATGCAATAAATTCTATGGTACTATATATAAGTAATCCCGCTAACCTTAATTAGAATATTTAATCTAATTTGGGTCAATATACAGGGGATTTTTGAAAATTTATTATAAGCTAGGAAATACTTGTTATCCATCTCAATTATCATATTTAGATAACGTGAGTGATGATGTAAAAGTGATAGGTAATATGTTGGCCAATTTTTGTTTGTTTTTGTGATGCGTTTGATCATGTACCACGGACAGGTATATTGAATGATTCTCACTTTGAACATTTAAAGTCATTTCATCATTTGGCAAAACGTTATAATATTTGCGTGACTTCTGATGAAGTTTATGATGCTATTATAGGTTATAAGAGGGATTTTTCTTGTCGATGGAATTCCATCTATATAGAGCTTAATGTTTATGCATATAATGTTGAACTTTCCTTTTTCTATATACTTTTTTAATATGTCAATATCTTTCAAAATATTTCCGGAGAATATTTATTTATTATTATAGCGCATTTTAAGGATTGGGGAATGAATGATACGTCTAACCATCGTCCTATTGCTAAACTTTCTGTTAATTCCAAAGATATTCGTTGTTCTCAGCAACATGGTTTTTAATGACTGGTCGCACATCAACTATTAATTTATTGGATTTTGTTCTAAAAAATTTATCGATCTACGTCAGGTGAATTGTATTTTCACTGATTTTAGTCAAGTTTTCTACAAATATTGCTTCTTAAATTGTCAAGGCTTTTTGATGATAGTATTGTATCCTGGATTGAATCGTTCTTTTAATGGATGTTTGTCTAATGTTTTTGGTTGTAATATTTATTCTATTTATTAAATATTAATGCTTTCTTCTTTAATATAAAAGATCTGAGAGTTTACCACGAAAGAAAAGCTCATTTTGATATTGTTATAAATATGGTTGTAATTCGGTATTGAGTTTTAACAACCTTCTGACAGTCGACATTTTTTCTACTGGAAAAGAGATATACATGCATTGTGACATAAAAATTACCCGTATATAATCGATACAAAGATGATTTCTGAGATTTGCTCTGAGATTCAATCTTTCGATTGACCTCTTTCCACTTATGAACATGAACTTCGTCTTTTGAATTTTCCGATTATTTAACACTATTTCATTTTTGATAAACTTATTAAAATGGCAAAATTGATTACCCAAACGTACCTGCAAAATTAAATTACCGGTCAATGGGATTTTTTTCAATAAAATGCTATCGTACCACATATGAAAGTTCCAATTCATTACATTTTTTGTGATGCTTCTTTATAATGCATTAAGTGACAAATTAATATTTAATCATATGTAAATTAATGTCTATATAAATGGAATTATTTTGTATTAAACATTAATATACTTAACTGAGGCTTGAATAAATAAATTACTATACCATTTCACATTTGTAATGTAACTTTTCTATTCGTAAGTTTATGCTCAAAATAAAAAAAAATCCGTTGCAATGAATAACATTTTATGCTCACTACTGTATTTTATTTTATACTATAAATATATTTTATGTATAAGGATATTTATAATAACAATAAATAAATATTGAATTTAACATATTAAAATTTTCATTAAAAAAAAACGAAAAAAACACCAAAATTTATTCAAAATATACAAATCTCAACAACATAAAAATAGAAGAAAAAAAAAACACAAAACGTGTGTTCTTTTAGTTGTTGAAACTTTAATAGATTGTTTACATTAGTCGAAAAAAAATTCTTTAAATTTACATATATACAAATGATTTTGTTAATTACATTACAATTATAAATTAACAATTTTTATTTATATTTTTCACACACATACACACATACATATTCATTTGCATACGTTTTATTATATATAATGAGCTCAATCTTCCACCATCTCTCAATCCACGCATACACGCGGTAACACAGCAGCATCTTCTATCTTAATCTTTATTCATTATATTATGAGCGCATATTTATAAGATTTGAATTTAAAATTATCGAAATATCTCGTCCGGTTTTTTAAATTCTTCTGAAAAGAATTATAAATATGAAGAAATGGAGATTAAGACCATTAAACGCGAAGATATGGATAAATTAAATTGACACTATAGAATTATTGAAGAACATTTAGAAGCACTTGGAAGTGTATAATGTCAGTTACTCAACCCGCACACAGCGGGTGCTCACCACACATTGCTCTATCAGATTACAATTTGTTCGGATTGCATCAATCCGTCCTTCCTATAATCAGTATTTAAGTTTACACAAAGATAAAAAACCAAGCGATGTAGTGATAGGAAATATTTTCATAATACCGCATTTGATTATTATATTTATTTATAATATTTATAAATATTTCGGAGGTTTATCGAATCAGACGATTCTGGTTTGGCCGAGGATAATAAAATGCATGAATATACGTAAAATTAGATGAACAAATAAACTAACAACGAATATCCAATAATAAATCAAACCAATGTACCTGCGTCATTTGATCGACTATAGTACCGTCAAAATAGGCAGTGTCATGATAAATTACTACTTTTAGTTAGTACATGAGTTTGACAAATGAATTATTGCAATTTATTACTGCGATAGATAGTGTTCTTTGTATTTTTACCTATGTTTAGTCGTTTCTACTACTGCAGAGCTCACTGCGGGGTTCAACTTGCGTGCAATTGTGTGTTTATTATTTATCGTACAAGTTTTTAATGATAATTGCGTTTCATTTATGTCATCTTTTCGTCAGATATGAATCAGACGCACTCCGGCATATAATTGTATTTTATATTTTAAAATTATATTTATATTATATTTTCTATTTTAAATACAATTTACTAATATATTTTATATTTTCCACATCATCCTATGAAAGATATGTACAAAAAAAAATCTATATATGTAAAATTTATAACATCTTTTTTTATTTTCTTTTTACGCACATATATGATTATAAACAAAGTAAAATCGATACGGATTATATGATTAATAAATTAAATTCTCATGATATTATATGAATGACTATATTAAAATATTTCAAAGCTGCCCACTCTGTTATTATAATATTATTAATATACGAAAATCATATTGCAACCACAAATTATATACATAAATTAAACATACAATATTTATATGCGTTCGGATAAATTATAGTCTGTAACTATTTGTGGCCAATTTTGTATTTCTTTATGCCAATGACAATACTGAAATTATTTTATCTATAAATATGTCGGTAGAATTCTCTCACAAATTGAATAAGTTAAATTGTTCGAAATTCAAAATGCATGTGAAATTGTATAACAAAGAATATTATACAATATAATAAAATGCATTCGCATATGATGTCATAGAGTCATAAATTAATTGTATGTAAACGAATATATCTTTGATTGGAAATGAATGAGAAGTGCATCAAAGAAGGCTATACAAAACAATTCCATCAACTGGTCGGGTACTGGCTATACTAAATTTGGAAATTTACATAGTGTAATATTTATCGACAATATTAGAAAAACGTATAATAATAATAACCGTTGCATATTATTCTAGGCCGTTTGAACGAAGAAATTGAGAAAAAAAAAAACAACCGCATTTGTTTTCTAATTCGTTGTATTCTCCCCAGATTTGAAAAAAAATCCACTTTTTCCAAACATTAAAAAGTCTATAACCAAAAGCAAGATTTAAAACAAATTCTGTTCCATAAACGGTAATTGTGTTATTGATACTTTCCTCCCGTCCACGTAGTATGAAATTTTTGAAAAAGTTATTATTTTTCAAATTACTTCAATTACTCGAAATTAAAACCAAGTTATGCGAATGAAATTATATCACAGTAGAATTAAGAATTTATTGACGTTTTAAGCGCGGGTTACCGATTTATACGTGATTTATGCAGAATGAAGATATTTACTGCTGAATATGAGCACATATATTTTAATTGTTATATGTATACTAGTAGTGTGCCGTAAAGACGAAGGCCATTATTGTACAGTGATGGGATGACTTTTGGAATGTATCCAAATAATAAATCCATATATGGTTTAGTCTGTAAAAAAATGTTGTATCGATCGGTTGTACGTGTTTTTTTGTTTTAGTTTTGGTTGAAAAATTGGAACATCAAAGTGAGCATTTTCGTCATATTTTGTTTTTTTTTTTTGCTTCCATGACGGAAACAAACATTTTCTTTGTAGCTGGTGACAACACCATAAAAGAACGACAGTGTCGAAATTGGTTTGCTAAATTCCGTTCTGTAGATTTCTCAGTCTAAGTGGCTATACACATATTCAAACTCGTTATATGGGATTCCTTGCATGAACTTAATACAAATTCACTTAACACAAAGCATTGCTTATGAAACGTAACGAAAATGATCCATTTTTAAAATGATTGATAACTGGCGATAAAAAATTAATCGTACACAACCATGCCAATCGAAAAAGATCATGAAACAATATAGATAAACCAACGTAAACAACATTTAACGCTGCGATATCCATCAAAAGAAGGTAATGCTGATATCAATATGGGATGAGATTACAAAAGTATAATCAATTTTAAACTTTTACCACGCAACCAAACGATCAATTCAAATGTGTACATACAACAACTAAACAAATTGAGCAATATAATTTATAAAAAATCGACCGGAATTAGAAAATCGAAAAGGTGTTGTTATACAATGCAAAGTCACACACACATTTCTGGTTACTAGTTAATTAATTATTGGAGCTTGGTTGGAAAGTGTTATCACATCCACCATACACATAGTTCGAACCATTCACCATTAGATTACCATTTATTTCGAAGTTTGCAATATTTTTTGAATGGTATTGAATTTCAGTAATGGCGATGATGTTAAAATGCACTTGGTTCTCAGTTTTTTTTTTGATAAAAAGGACCTGTAGTAATATGAGCTCGGAATCATGCGAAGTTAACAAAAAAAAAAATGGCAAAAGATCATCGAACAAAATGACCACCAATAAATAATAAAGTTATTTAATTCTATCAAATTATTTGCCTTTTGTTTTCCTTTAAAAAACGACAATGTTTTTGTAGTTTGTGTACTGGAACCAACAAAAAATTATTGGATATATTTGGTTTCCTTAATCCGTATCGTTTTGCCACCACCTTTTTACCCTACATATATTTTTTTTGTAAGTATTTATTTACAAAATGCGGCTATATCACAAATATTTATTTATTTATTTATTTATTTATTTATTTGAAATTTTATATAGGATTTTAACGATTACATCATCAACATCAACATCGCTAATAAAAATAATAATAATTATTATTATTATTATTATAAACACGCGTCAACATTTTTCTTCTGTATTTTTTTTTCCTTGTTCAGTATGAACCGAGTTAAAATAATTTTATATTAATAAATAAATAAATAAATAAATAAATAAATAAATAAATATTATATATTGTATTATTAATAAATATATAAAATAAATACAAATACACATTTATTATTTCATTATCAAGATCACAATACAAATAATAAATAATATAATATTAGCCGCCATAAAAATATTGTTGTAGTTTGTTGTAAATATTGTTAATTTATGAATAAATTATACAGTAAAAATATGTTTAATACAATCATTTATAACTGTGTGGTAATAGTGTATGAAAATCAATAATATATAATTCATAAATTGAATGGTATATTAATTCTTCTGGCACACAACAAAACCACAATTTATTATTGTGATGGAGCGATAGTTTTAGTTAGTTGGTTTTTATGAATATAGAAATAGAAATTACTTACAACACACAATTTCACAAAAAAATTTTTTTGTTGCATTTAAAATAAAACATATCATTAGTGCGACAAGTTAATTAAAATTAAAGTTATTCGAGTAATTTAGTACACAATTTAATACTTTTCATTTTATTAATAATATTATAATGTACAAAAAATATTTTACTATACAATATTAAATTATATTACATATTTTTGCTGTCATCAAAATTTATACAACATAACTATAAAATAAAATAATAATTGTGTTGTGTCAGTTGTTTTGTACATATTATAAAAATAAAACATGCATATTTTTTTTTTTTCATTATTAATTAAATAAAAAGAAATAAATAATAAATTATTTAACAATAATATAATTTAAAGTCAACAAACTTTAATACTACAATATTATATATACTTAAAAAAAAAAAATAATAATAATAAAATAATAAATAATAAGAAATAAATAAGATTGGTAACATGTTGTTTAGACTATATGAAAGCAATCTCAAGGTCAAATTCATTGAAAACATATACATAACAACAGCAGCAACAACAACAACAACACCACAAACACACGATATTATTATTATAATATTATTTATTTATTTATTTATTTTTTTTGTTTGTGTGTACATAGACAAAAGTCACATCTTTTGCATCTTTTTTTACAGAGAATTTTTTTGCATAAAAAAAATTTAATAATATATTCAACTTTGCTTTTTTTAAGTCACTGTGTACGTGTACGTGTATTTAATACAATCATTTTTATTGGTATGAAATTCTTCTACCACACACACACACACACACACACACTGTTCACTGTTCACTGTCTCATTCGAAGAACAAAAGTATATATTTTATTTTCACAAATAAATAAAGATAAATATTATATAGTAGTCAGTCAGAGTGATCGTTTTCAGTGGTGTTCCCGTACCGCAGCAGTAATAATATAATGAATGAACAAATTTTAAATCCTAATGAATAAAATTATAATAATATTTACAAAACAATCATATTAAATAGCAAAATAAATATATATTAATAACATTGAAAATTGATTTAAATTCAAATATTAATATATTTTTGAATGTTAGGGGTCATTATAAAAAATCTTATTTTTGTCGTATATTGTTATGTAATAAAATTTTGCTTGAAGAATTGCGATTATATAAAATAAAGTATATATTATATACAAATAAGGATTATTCCAACACGACCATAATTGGTGCGGGAAAAAAAATTAAGATTTCTATTGTTTATCCTATGATATATTTAATCTATTTCAATTAATTGAAATCTTAAAATTATAAATAAAGGTTACACGTACTCCTCTCTATGTTTTAATAATGTCGGCATACCCAAAAGTTGTAACTTATGTTCATAACTATATGAATATATAGTGGTTCACTGTAATGAATATACCTTCAGTGCAAAACGAAGAAATCTTTTATGCATATTGTTTCCAATCTAACCATAACATCGTTTGCATATAATAAGGTGACCAAACCGGGGGACACGCATATATGCAAGAAAAGAACAAAACATAATGTACTGATACATTAAGGATCGTTAAGCGCATGAGATTCACGATAAATAGATAGAATTTGAACTACTATAACCACATAATTAATGTGATATTTAAAATTAGCTAGAATAATCAAGACACCAGTCCAAATTATTTAAATTATTACCACAAAGTTGGTAAGAATAAGTCATTGTTAAATTTTTGTGGTGTAAAATTTATTTTACATTTTTAAAAACATACAATTATTTAAACACTATGGTCATAAAATGCATCAAGATCTTTATTATCCTATTGTAAATTGTGTAAATCAATTGATCTAAAAATTTTCACATCATCGACACCACACATTTTAAAAGTGTTTAATATAATAAACAGAATATTACTACAAAATAAATATAAAATAATAAAATTTCCTGTGGAAACACCAGACAGCACAGATGTTGATAACGTGTCACTGAGTAATAAATATTCTATACACAATCGACCCACTAAATAAGATATGTAATTATACCGCATCAAAATTCGATAGCTAATCAAAAGCCTTTCTATAATCAGTAAATATACAATCGATCTGGAATCTAAAGTTAAATATATTGAAACAATACGTAACAAAATCAAGCAAATTCATTATCGTATAGATCTACCACCACCGTAAAAAACATGTTGCTTAGGATATATATATATAATAGATTTAACATTAAACACAATAGCAGTTGTTAGCATACCCTCAAAATCTTTATACTATCAGACAATCATGCCACCGTTTGATAATTAGAAATATAATTTTTTTTACCACCATTTTTCTGAAGAGATATAATTTAAGAAGTTTTTCATATAGGTTGGGAAATGAACAATCATGCGACAGGGGTACAATAATTTAACACATTCCCAACAAAAACAACCGTAGGAATCCTATATTTATATTTATTTTTACATTTCATAATCGCCATTTGGACATCTTCGCAGTGCCATAATAAAGAAAAATTAATGTTAGCCAAATAATCAAATGAATAATTATTCGGAAAACAATGTATAAATTGCATTATCCATTAACAACCGAAAATCGAAAATCGGTCAAAATATTTGAACGCGTGAATCGATTCTTTTAAAAATATCTTCTATGAATGATTGGAAATTGATTATAATTTGAAATTTTGTATTAAAAAAATTGGAGATCCGTTAAAAATATGTCCCGTATAATTCAAAAAAAATGATAATTTGTTATAGTCGATTTGCCGGAAAATTTAGTACAATACACATTTTTTTCATATAACCTAGTCTATTTTCATCCAATTTATAAGAAAAATATAATGATATAAGAAACTGAAGGCTATTTTTGTGGCACTGATTAATGGTATATGATTGAAGTAGAAGACAATACCATCAATGATTGTGAGTGCCCTAGTAACACTGTCCGTAGTTTATCTGTAAAATTTTCGCATAATATGTAGTAGTCCTTAGTTTCAATCCGAGGAAATATCTATGGATTTCTTACGGATGTCCACTGAAATTTTAAATGATGAGTGCAACCCTGTCCGTGGATTTTTATAAAAAATGTCCTTGGATTATCCGTATAATTCCGATGATAATTTCTACGAATTCTCTTAGAAGTATTTCTCGTTGCTATCAATCCGTTGAATACCCATAGAATTTATATTCAAATTTTTTGTGAGCAGATCCACGGATTTTGGGAAAAATATCTTTGGATTGTACATATATTTTGGCAAGTAATACCAGTGAATTGTCCGTATTAGCAGAATAAATTTTCTTATGACGATGATGCCAAATCGAGGTTTGATTCAGTTTTTTTACCGATAGACCAAAAGTTCTAACCGCAGATAAAATCCATAAAAAATCTTACAAAATTCCTCGGAAATATTATATAGATTTGAGTTGCTGGTTGTTTTAAAAATTATGAAAATAAATTAATTAGAGTGCGGATTATATCGTTAGATAAACGAAATATACAATATTTGAAACATTGTCTTGGGTAATTGGTGAAATAAATTATGAATACAATACCGCGCGGATATATGTTCGACATATTACCCTGACAATCCAAAGATTTCAATTGATCTAAATAAAATACTATTATATACATCTATGGACATTCTTTGGACAAATTCCAATTGATCTTTTCCATGGAAAATATGTGGATTTTTTTCCACGGAAATTTTCCTCATTTTTCAAAGTACAGACAAATTGTTACTTGGGTGGTGCCGTGTTAGCTAAATATATCTCTACCGGTTTCCTTTATTTTGAAATTGGTAAATTATAAACAATTAATAATAAATGTTAAAGCTTGGTGATTTTGTAGGAGACATTATACTTATTTATTTTTCATGCCAGACTACATGCCGCAATAAGAAGCACAGTTTATGAGCGTTTACCCCTAATTTCCTTACGTATAGTTTCTATCTAATATAGTTTGACCTATACTCTGGCATCCATTTTTCTTTTGCAAATATCTTGATAATAATAAAAAATTAATTGAAATTTAAAATTTTATTTAAATTTTGTCATCTGCTCCAACACACAAACAGTACATATAGTAGTTAGTTGCTATATAGAGCTCGCACACATATATAAATATACAATATATAGAGTTTTGTATTTGTTCATTATTAATTTCACTTAACTAAAAGACTTTCACTTTCTTTATATATAAATTATAAATATAATTATTTATTTAAAATTAATTTTTTCTTTTTTTTTCATTACTGTCCGTCGACGCCACCTTTTTTTTTTCAAAAAACTCCAACACCCACCCACCTTTAATTCTATTTTACGTAAAGAAATTGTTTGTATATATATTATTTATATATCCAATATACACCTATATATTCCGTTTATCATTCATTATACACGACGTATATATATATATATAACTTAGTTACTTACTATAATACGACGGTTCGCTCACCGATCACAAATTGAAATCAATTTTAATTAATAGATAAAAAACAAAAAAAAACATTTTGTTTATTTTAAGAAAAACTAAAATACTAAAAAATAAATAATAAAACTTGTATAAATAATAAAGAAATAAAAAATAACTTACTCTTTCTCTAATAATCTCCATTATAAAAGAAAAAAAAATAATTATACATCCAATATTCAGCTAATTTTTTGTGTTGTTACACATATATAATATCAAAATCTTATTTTATTTATATATATATATTTTTAATGAAAACTAATTTTATATTATATATATAAATTGTGTGTATGGAATCTATCTATCTATCTATCTGCTGCTGCTGCTGCTGCTGCTATACGTTGAGAGTTGAAATGTTGGTATATGTTAATAAACGAGTGTGTAATTTACGCTATACACTGCCATAGTATAATTATATATCTTCTATATATTTGCCTACATAAATATATTCAATATAAAATATGTTGTTTGGTGTTTGTTAATATTATTTTATTTATTTTATTTATTTTTTACTATATAGCTCTCTATATAGTTTTAAGTATCTCTATCTATATTATTACATATGATGTGTGTATAATATATTGCATATATATATCGCTATCTATAGCTATACTATAACTTTATATATATATATATATTGAAATATATAAATGTTTACACAAAGAATTCTAAAAATAAATTGGTTTTTTAGCTTGACGACTACGACTACTACGACGACAACGACGACTATATGTATGTACAAAAACAAAACAAAAAACCAACAACGAACGAGAACGTCTCTCGACAAGTCGACTCTGGCTTTGCGCTGCTGTGTGTGATGATGACGATATGTTTAGATTACAGGAAAAAAAATAATAATAATAATAATAATAATAATATACAAAAACAAAATATATATATATATTCACTCTGTGATAAATACAATAAAAATAAAATAAAAATTCTATTAAAGAATAATTTTTTTTCTTTCATAGTATTGTATTTATTTTATATGGAATATTTATATAAAATGAAGTTTATTTTATTTATAACAACACACAGAGAATTAAAAAAAAAAAACAACAACAACCTACGATGAAAGGAAATATTGAAATGAATTTACAGAATAAGAAAAAGAAGAAGAAAAAGAATATAAGAAAATAAGAATAATAACCATCATCTCTCATATGATATTATTATTATTATTATTATTATTATTATAACGAAAAAACAAAACGTACAACCGATGGATAATAATATATATCGCGCCGCACGGAACGAGTTAAACTTTATCTTAAGCAAAAAAAAAGAAAAAGAAGAAAAAGAAAAAAAAAATTGAATTTTCACGTTTTTTTTTTTATTTATTTTGTTTTCTTTTTATACATACACACACACACACACACACACACGCACACCACAAAACCATTAAAGAATTTCCTATATATGCAACATATACATATTATTATTATTATTATTATGCTATAAATGAAAAATCCGGCGACGATGAATACGACAACGACAACGACACCACGACGACGACGACGACGACGACGACTATACGGATACAACTACGATACGACGACGACATCAAGTGTACGCGATGATAACGAAAGAAAAAACAATTTTCACTTTTCCTTCTTTCCATTCATTTATACACAATCGCCGTGTGTATGGATGTGTGTGTGTGTGTGTGCGCGTGCATGTGTGTTTGCATGTATATACAATTTGTAATGTTTCCTCAATGAAAACTTTTTTTTTTATACGTTAATATATAAATAATTGTGCTTTTTTTTTTTATTACACATACACACACACACACATGCCACAATAATAAAAAAAAACAACAGAAAAAGAAGGAAAATTCAGGAAAATTTTTCTTCTTGCATTTCATATAATTTTATAATACACATTTTTTTTTTTATTTTTTTCATTTTTACTATTCAACTTTTAATAATTATTCACCTTTTGCTTTTTTTTTTTTATTTTAATTAAATTATTTTTGAAAAACAAAATTAAACAAAAAACTTTAAAATGTCCATTTTCGAAAGAGATAAAAATAATAAAATTAATCAAATTAATTAATTAAATAGAAGAAAAAAAAAAAAAAAACAATCCGCATTTAACCGTTTATAATTACAATTTTTTTTTTATATTATTACAAATATTTTTTTTCCATAAATAATAACAATAAAAATAACACACAATTTTTTCCTTTTTCATATATCGTTTGTGTGTATACGGCGCAGCACACGAAGACCAAATGATGACTGAAATTTTATATATAATTTTGTACTATCGACACCACCGATCCCGGTTATATACATATATGTTTTTGTTGTTATATATAGTATAAATACTATGATAGTATATATATTAAGTATATAGTAATATGGTATGGTATGTATACTTAGTCACATATCACCATATGCTGCTGCACGGATTTTAACAAATTATTGTATCTTTTTTGTTTTAATAAGCTTACTTATTGCCTGCAATTCAAAAAATATCGATGTTTTAGCCTTCTCCATAACCGGATCTATTTGCAGCTGACATCTTCCAATCCCGTCAATTTTAAGGATCTTAATGAACACAGTTTATTGCATCTCGTTAACGTTAGCCTAAGGTCTTCCTTCTATATACTATTAATACTATTAAACACAGTTTCTTTTGGTCACTGGTTTATCCTCCGCATATACGTGATACGTAATAAAGTCATCTTAGTCTATTGATTGCGATTGTTTTGACAAAATTTCGTTCACCGTTTACAACCTGTGTATTTTGAAATTGTATCTTCGTCAACATAACCATCCGTATCCTTTGACTAAAAATCAAATATGCCACGAAGTATCCGTCGTTCGAAAATCCAAAGTAATTGTTTCTGGTTCATTGGTCATACACCATACCAACGATTCATATACGTATTGTGAATTTTCTCTTCAATATTATTTTCCATATTTCCACCAACGATATCCTGTAAGTATACGATATGCTAATGCATTAATTGCAGCCACCATATATTTTGTTTTGTCTGCATTCTCTTTGAAACGTAGTCGCGATGCTTCCTTGTACATATAACGAATGCATGCTTGACAGTCACCATATTTCGATCCATTATTATGTCTATATCAGCAGCGATAATAGAGTTGACCCGATTTTGTTAAAATCGTTCCATTTTTACCAATATTTACTTACAACCATTACTGCCATTTTTCCAGCGTATTAATAAAGAATTGTGTTGACAGGGTCGCCCTGTCGTAGTCTATCAACGGTTTCAAAATTATCAGAAAATTTACCTTTCGGATTCGTACACTTGACTTCACAATATCAAACGTCATAGCCCCTAAAAAATCTATCAATTCTTTTTTTCTTAAATAACAAATTCACGCTGTTCGAGCTTTATATCATCTAATAAATCTTTTTATTACATCCAAGTTGGTAAATTACTCCGAATGGGAGTATATAACAATTTACCAATTGTACTGCAATTACAACGAAAGATAAATGTTTTCATAATTCTATTATTTTTATATGGGTGATTAGCCCATACAGTGATGTGTGTGTGTGCAGACTTTGTTAATCTTTGAGTAGCTTTCAACTTCATATTTTCAAAGATGTCCGTTTTTTTTTATTCCATAAACGAACAAATGGTCAACCAGCTGAAAAATTTCTGTATTAAAATAAATACCGAAAAATTTCCTATCAAAAATAGTGGAATTGAACCTGACATATTTCATGATTAATATTATAATATATATTTCGGCGCTAAACCACTGCACTACTGAGTGTTCGATAATATGGGAATACAGTAATAATTCAATCTTTCGGATGATAAATTAAAATAATTACTCTTCACATTATCGAATTATGTAGTGCTGCTGCTATAATTATAATTAATTAATTTATTTATTACAATTACTTACAATGCATAATATCTATGCCTGTAGTGTGCTCCTTATATTCAGAGAAAAATCCTTTTCATTTAATTTTGTAGTATACGTTGTTGAAAATATAGTTGACTATTCTTTAAAGTTCAATGGACTGCGTATGTATTGGAAAAAATAAGGATGCTAATGTGGTTTGTATGCAGATCAAATGATACACGTTTTTTCGTATTTAATAGAACTATACTGATTACTTAGCTGTTTTTCGTTTTAATTAAGTGCTGGAAGGAGTGACAAGGTGACAAGGACTGTTTATTAGAGAATTTTTGTAGAAGTATAAAAACGAACTTAAGTTGAGGCAGATTTCATGTTTTGAGATCTATTAATTGATTTATTAATATTAATTAATCTGCAGAAACTCTTGTAAAACATTCTTCCTAACATGGTCTGAAAATCTTCACAATTATTTTTCCTTCATTTTATATTTTTTTATGGTTTGAAACATTGATGAAAAGTTTATTGTTGAATATGTTCAATTTTTATTCTTTTACACACTGACTGACACATGAATTGTCAAAATATAAAATAAAAAGTACGTGCCTCGTGGTCGTGTTTTTTTTTTTCATTTTATTTTGTTTTTTCTATCAGTCAAATCATTTTCTCATTTAATTTCTTCTCAAATCAAAATATTTTTTAGTGGTTATATTTTGAAACAAAAGTTATTAAAAAAAATTTTAATTTAAAACAATTGAACAATCCATTGTTCTTTATTTAACAGTCGAAACAATAAATTCGTCTGTAGTTTTTAACAAAAAAAATAAAACTGCTTGTCTTATTTTGGACGAATGTAGAGTGTGGTTGTGGCCCTATCAAACCAAAACCTCATAACAGAAACTGGCTGCCAATCCATAGAAGCAACAAGCAAGAAAATTTGAAAAATGTATTATTAGTAGTAGTAATATAATTATTATTTTTGAATTAATAAATTTATGAATATTTAATTTGAATCTCTTTTAATTAATTTCAGTAAAATATTGCAACAGAAAAAATGGATTTTGGTGAATTAAAAAATGATACAGATTTTGTGACAAAGGCTACAAATCTAAATATTGTTTTAGATAAAATACAAAATACTATACAAACAATATGTGATTATCCAACTTATGAAAATTTAAATGTTGAAGAAAAAGTTAAATATGATATTTATTTATCCTATGCAATGAATTCATTATATTGGATGTATTGTAAATTGCAAAATATTGAAACAAATGGTGTAAGGAAAACAAAAAAATATGGAAATTGAATTCACTTTAAAAATGAAGTAATTATTTATTTTATATTATTTTTATTTATAGAATAATGTATCACAAGAAATCGGACGAGTACGTGAAGTAATGTTACGTGAGAAACAAATACATGAAAAGAAAAATCGACCAAAAGTTAATGTTGGTGCAGCTGGACGTTTTATAAGACATGAATTATGGGATCCAAATGCTAAAAAAAGAGATAAAGATTACTTAGCACCTAAAAAGAAACGAAAAATTGATGAAATCTAAATATCAATAAAAAAAAAAGTATTCAATAATTATATACAGAAATATATTTATAATGAGAATTTAATTATATTAGAAACCCCCATATACTATTTTTTTTTAGAGTATCGCGTTCCAATTTTTTTTTTTTTTTTAATTATATAATTTCAATCAAAAGATATAATCTGAATGTATTTTTTCAATGTATTGTGCAGTTGTAGGTTAGATATCATTATTAGATAATACTTTGACAATGAGAAAAAAAGTTTTAAATAAACCATTTAGAACTTATTTACAACTTTCAGCGTATGCTAATTTATATAACAATTGTTGCATATGATTAGTAAATTTATAGTTAGTCCTTAATTTGTCAGTCATAATCAGACATTTCAAGACCAAGTTTGTATCATCTTGTAAAATATTGTATAATCTAGTAAGTTTATTGTATGGTATTCATAATGCAAGCAGTATCACAAACTCAACTCGTATGAAAACAATCAACTTATTTTTCAACTTTAAGTGATTTTCTTACATTTTATGCTTCTGCAAGTGGTGTTCTAAACTTACGCTTGATAGAATAAAATAAAATAAAACTATTCTGTATGTCGTTAGTCAATGCTTAATTTTATGATTTTACATTGCACATTGCTATCTTATCCACATCCGCTGTTGAGAATCTTGATACAATACATTTTAAAACCAAATATATTCAAATCTATTTTTATTTTTAATATAAAATTTTATTACATTTTTAATTAAATACAAATACATCTCCATATTCCATTATATGTTTCAATGTATTAAGATATTTTTTTCATAGCATATTGTTCAATTGCATATTGTCGTAATTCATTACGTTTAATTTTTCCAGTCGGTGTTAATGGAAATGAATTCACAAAATAAATACCACCCTTTAACTTTTCATCCTCGGATAATTTATCTGTGTTTAGTTAGAATTTCAAAATTATATCAATAGGTTATATAATAAGTCAAAAAAAAAATATAATTACCTGCAACATATTTATGAACATCATGTTCCGTTATAGATGAATTACAATTTTTAATAATTACAGCTGCTGGTAATTCATTATCATTACTAATTGGAATACCAACTACACACACAGATTTTATATTTGATTGCATTTGTGATACAATATTTTCCATTTCAAATGGTGATATTGTAGAATTATTATGAATAAATAAATCTTTTATTCTGTCTCTAACAAATAAACAACCAGATGCATCAAAATAACCAATATCACCTGAACGTATCCAATTATTATTATCCATTATATTTTTATTATCATCGATAGTGTTATTATAGTTATTATTCTTAAGAAAACCCAAAAATTCATAATCATTTAAGTGGATACATATTTCTCCCATTTCATTGACACCAACATTTGTATTATTATTTTTATTTAAAATTTTTATTTGTATATTTTCAACTAATTGACCAACTGAATTCCATTTGAATTCACCCTTTATATCTTTCAATGAATTATCAACAAAATTGTTATATGATATAGCACCACCTAATTCACTCATTCCATAACATATATCAACTGTACAGTTTTTTAAATGTTTATTCATTAATTTCCAGTGATCACCATTAATTTTACCACCTGCAGCTATACATTTTCTTAATGTTGTCAAATTAAACTGATTTATTTCATCACACTGTACAAACAAACTTATGTGATGTGGTGATGTGAATAAAAATGTTACCTATAAATGTGAAAAGTTCTTATTTTTATTAAAAAGATTTGGATTACTATATGCAAGGATATCGAATCAGACTACTATTTTGGGATCCTTTTATATCCTTTACCGACATATGGGTTGATTATTAATCAGATATACGCCGCCATAGTGTCACTCGTTTTACGTCACAAAAACTAGCTGCCATTGCAGTCAAGTTGGTAAATTACACCGTATGTGATTGTGAGTATATTACACATTGATGTTTTGTTAATGCCATTATTCATGTATGGGTTGTTTGTGTGTAGAGACATTAGAGAGATTGTTAATCTATGCATGGCTTCCAATAATATATTTTCAAAGATATTCGCGTTTTGATTTCATAAACAAACTAATGGTAATACAATAATTCATAGTAATTATTGATAAAAATTGTTTCTAGTCAGAACCGGAATAGAACTCGCAACCTTCCCGATTGAATGACATGTGCTCCAACTACTGCGGCGTCATTAAATAACTAATGATTTGTAAAGTTATATTTTATAATTGAATTATCACAGTATTTAAATGCATTTTATTGCTATATTAATTAATAATGCTGAAGAAATTTAATTGAATGTAAATTTTGATTTTGTAGATTTCTCCTACACTTTTGATCGTGAATCAACTGATAGCGTAGTCACATAATTGAACTACAGCAGAATAACAAACTACTTAATTCAAGGATTATAAAAATTGTCTCTATATACAAAGAAGACAAATAAACATAATCAGTGTCTTAAACTTGATAATAATAAGGAATTACCTATAAATATTGCAGAAATATAGAACGCAGGTGAGTTTATAAAAACCAAATCGTTATATTTTTACGATAGAAAAAACTAAAATGTATTATTTAATTTCAGATTTCTTCAAAGCTCAAAGCTGTACTCATCTAAACAATAATACTATAAAAATATACATCTATATAAGAAGTAAAACAATGTAAGTGATTTTTAAATTAATTTGTAGCTATATGTTAGGTTAAAAATTTTTAGTTAATTAATTCACTTACAAAAATTTAGATTTTGGTTAACTTATTTGAACTAAATAATTTCTCCATAACACTATATATTAATCAAATAACGACTTTTTAGATAAGTTTCTCAACAACCGATCGGGGTTAGCGAAATTTATAAATTTGAATGTAAGCAAAATTAATTTTATGACTTTATCCATCTTTTAAGTATCACGTAGCCAAAGTTTCACAAACTGATTTTGATCCAAGCAAATTATATTAATTTAAAAAAACGATTGCTACTTTAAATTATTCGACGTTTTACCTTATATATTGAAATTAAACGTAATCCTAATTCAGGTATAAATGAATCAGTTGTTATAATACGTGTACATCCAACAATTAAGGATGCAATTACTATTACTATTCCTGTGAGCCAATATAATGTAGTATAAGTTAGTACAACATCAGAATCAATAAAATGTCTGAAAATATATATGTAAAAGAAAAATTTTGAATTATTTTCCACTTATAATTTAAATGTCGTCTATTATTTTGTAACTCCAATATATCGAGATGATACAGTGGTTAAAATTTCTGTAGAGCCAACACATGTTTGTTTACCTAATGATTACACAGTTATCTTTAAACAGAACACTTTAAATTTGGTTTTGATAAAAACGGTGACTAGATACATGTATGTGAGATGCGTCCATATAAAATATTTAGTTTTAATCAATCATATCAATGTGCTTGTCATATCCAGTGGAAACAGCCTAATAGTTAACAAAAACTCAGAAGTAATTTGACCGCTTTTAAAACATCAATTGCAAAATTGCACATTTATCCTATTATCTTGAAATATGAAATTGAGGTGTTTAATATGATCATTACACTTTTCAAATTATCCCTCCAAAGGGCATCGTTCCAGTACTCAATTATGAAGAATATAGCTTTTCAATATTCTCTTATTAAATTCGATAAATATGTATGTGTTGTAATTTTCTTAGATTATCGCTGTCATGTTTTAAAATTTACTGATATAAAAGATAACTGCTATCATTACTATTTTAATAGACATTTTGTTCGCACTGTAGTAATTTAATGAATACGAAATAATAGACGCCACACCACACCACACCATATACCATCAAATCAATAATAATTTCTTACAAATATTTTGAATAACTTTCTAAAATTGTTGAATGTGAAATTTGAATACATTTTGGTAATCCAGTTGTGCCAGATGTTCCAACTAAAACAGCTGGTAATTTTTTGCCGTCCCCAATATTTGGTGGACTGAAACATAAATCGATTATCACGCGTTATTATTATATATTTCTATAAAAATTATAATGACAATGGTTAATTTAAATCACAACAAATTTTATAAACAAACATTTATATACGTTTTTACAGACTGAACCACAATTTTGCCCGATTAACCATTCTCACTTATATAATTTATCTGTTGTGTTTGCATCTATAATTATTTACATAAAATAATCATCATCACATTTTTCAAATAATATATCAGCTGATTGTAGATCGTCGTGACCACAATTGTATCCAAGTATATATATTTGTGTATTCCAATTATTTTCATTAATAACTTCTTGAACACTTTTAAAATTAAAATATTCACAAAATATAATTTTTGGTTGTGTTATCGAAAACATATGTTTAATTTCCTCTGTAAAAAGTACAAAATTTAATATTTTTATAGTAATAGAGACAGAGCTATTGCCTGAAAATTTAAATATAATATATCAATATAATTTGGTATAAAGATATTACTTATACAATTAGAACTAAGAATGTAAAGAACTTCTGATAACTGCTGATTGTATTTTAAATAAATCGTATGCTTGTTGGTGTTTTATTTATTAAAGAATATGATTTCATGAAAATCTTAGGAAACACAATCTTGAATCTTCTGATATATGCGATATCTGTGTAATTCTTAAAGTTGCGATAAAATCGTTTGAATATAGATTTATTTGAAGTTAAAAGAGTATCAGAAAGTTCATAAGCGACACTTCATTTGATAAAAATTAATATACTTAGCTAAGGTAAACCACACTACGAAAACTTCCACTAAGTGTATATAAAACATTCCTTGTTGTTATGTAGCTTGTGCAATCTTGACAAAATCAGGACACATTCTATAAATGAGAGTTTTTAATGGAAATACATTTAAGTTATATCGCATCTTCAAGTCAGGTCGTATGTTATTTCAATAATACATAGAGAAAAAAAATTAATTTGCTTTAAATCTGCATAATTTGAGACTTACTAACAAATATAGAAAACGTGTAAATTATAAATAGCTTCATAGAAAAATTCGTTAATATTTTAGAGTAGTCCATTAAATCATGTTTATACCATTCAAATTAAATTATAAATTACAATCATTTTAAATGAGGTCAGTTTGCAATTTTTAGTATTAATGAAGGAAAAAAAATTACCTTTATTAAAATATGGATCTAAACTATTAATTGGCATTCCAATAGTTAAAGCAGCAATTACAATTGAAGCTATGTACGTATTATTTCTAGAACAAATGCCAATAACATCACCTTTTTTATAATTTAATTTCAATAAATTTTTAATAATTCTTATCGTTTGTATTTCCATATCTTTATTGGTTAGTTTAATATCATCATTAGCACTAATCTATTAAATAAATAAATAAATTATAGAAATTAAATAATTATCTATCGATCGTTTTTACTTTAAAAAATATATTTTACAATTTAAGATATAAAATACCTGAACTATTTTATTTGGATATTTTTGTAATGAAGATAAAATTACTTGTCCAATTGATACATTTGGATTATAAATTGGTATGACATTGTCACCAGACCAGATTTTCATATTTTCATTGTAATATGTGCACGGTAAACAATACATTTTAAATAATAATTTTAATTCAATTATAAAATTTTGCGTATGTATTTCTACGACAAGCGAATGACTTTCACAAACTATAGATATATATGTTTTATACATTTTAAAAACTGTTTATAAATAATACAGTACAAAATTTATACTATAAAAATGTTATAAGTAATATAAAAATAATACCAAAAGTTATAATACTCAAAATAATCCAAATTTTTCGTATTCTCTCTCTATTTAAAAAGATCTATAATGATAAAATTAAGGATGAAATACAAAGAATATCGTTTAATTGTACACCAAATTGTATGGATATTCGGTTTGCAAGCATATCGATTCGGGAATCTTAATTTTTAATTATTTTTTCACATTTGACCAGTGATTAGTCCATTATAAAATGGCTTCTCATGTTGGTTTTCCAATTGTTCAATTGCCCTTAGAGTTAAATTAATATTACCATTACTTGATTTTATTCGACTTCCAGAAAATATCTTAAAAATTCGGTCAACGTCTCATATAATGCTTAACATCAAATGCATGTCTTCATAATTTTTGATCTTAGAATGTAATTCAGATATACGTATACGTGCCCATACCAATTTTTATTTGGACTTATAAATCCCTCCAATTTTTTCTTGTGTTTAAAAGCAATATTTAAAAAAAAAAAAAACAATTCACCCAATGAAGTTCAATCTGCGATCGTTGTCAATGATTGTCACCTCTCTTGGACGACGACCTGGTGATGAGTTTTGTTTTTGTGTTTGTGCGAGCACAACGAAATTCAGGAAACCGCTTATGAATTTTAATTTTTAATTAATAAATCGAACGGAGTTTGCTGATAACATTTCATTCAGGCTTTGCTTTGTTTGTGTGTAGGTTTCTTTACACATAAAATAAAGTTATATCAACACTCGGAATGGACTTTTTCTTTAATTTTTTAACAATTAAATCAAAGGTTGTTTCCTTTCAATAGCTATTAAAACAAAACTAATTGACATATCTGTCTACAATTTCATATTCTCTCATGGAAGTACTTGAACAAAAAATGCCAATCCTGATTAAAAGTAATTTTTTTAAATACAATTTTCTTTATTTATTTCTTCAAAATTAGTTTAATTTTTTGCTTTTATTGTACATTTCTATAGCAATTTCTGTAATTTTTCTTCGTAATATTTTACCGGATGGTGTCATTGGAAATTCATTCAAAAAATAAACACCACCTCTTAAACGATTATAATCGGATAATTTTTCTGAAATAAAATCATAATATTATTTTATTGAATAAATAAAATAAGATAAACATGCTGTTATAATTTTACCTGCAACTAAATCATAAATTTCCTTCTCCATAATCGTATCACATTTATTTGTCAAAATTACCGCAGCTGGTAAGTTGGATAAACTATCATCTGGAATACCCACAACACAAACACAACTAACTGACGGATGTAATGAAATGATATTTTCTATTTCACTTGGTGATAATTGATGATTTTTATATTTTATAATATCTTTTTTACGATCAATTAAATGCAAACAGCCGTCCGCATCAAAATAACCAATATCACCTGAGTGCACCCAACCGTCATCATCTATCATATTTTTAGTTTCTTTTTCATTACCATAATAACCAAGAAATCTATATAATTTTCGTATATAAATTTCACCACTTTCATTTGGTCCACATTGTGTTGTTTCATGTCCATCCAATTCACTAATAATTTTAACATCAGTATTATTTAATAATACACCAACTGAATAATTTTTAAGGAATGTTAAAAAATTCAATGATACACCACCACCAATTTCTGTCATTCCATAACCAATTAAAACCGAACAACCAGATTTTAAATGTTTGTTCATTTCATCCACGTGTACAGCTAGCACAGAACTACCACCACAAGGATACGTTTTTAAACTGGATAAATCATACAATTTAATAGCTGACGATTTTACTGTTAACGCCAGTGATGACGGTGGTGTTATCAATAGGCTTACTTTATATTTTTCAATAAGTCTTAAAGATAATTCGGGTGAAAATTGTTCCGTTGTTATAATTCTTATATGATCATTTATTATACCAGAAATAAATGATGTCCATCCCGTAAACCAGTATAACGTTGCAAAACATAATATTATTTCGTTACCCTGATATGACCTGAGATTATAATAAAATAAAATATAAGTAAATAAAATATTAAAATTAGAATTATTAATTTTATCTTAAACATACATATAATTATAGAGTTCTGATCAAAATAAAACCTAAACTATAGTGAAATTGAAGACAACATATTGAAAATATTTTTAAATTAATATTAATTTTGTCACCTTCAAAAAGTAATCTTCAAGTTGCTGTATATTTTTCGACATGATGATAATTAATGTTTTGTTTGAGTACATGTCAGTCTTGTAGTTCAAACTGTTAGGAAAACTACAAGCTTTTTCGTATCTAATAGTAGAATACTCAACAATTCATATTCATTATTGAATATCGGAGTGCACGGGAAGAGATTGAGTGTGTTAGTGTCTCTATATACATAACACCAAAAGTAAGAGAAAATATAATAGATGATACTATTGCGGTATGGCATTAAAACCCAATTGCGGTTTTTGCCTTCTCCAACACACATCTACAACAGGATCTATTTGCAACTATAACATCTTAAAATCTCGAATCCTAATAGCACAGTTTACTGCATTTTCTTCAAATGAATAGCAATGTTAATGCAAATAGTTTTATTGCACTAGTTCAGTTTACTTTTTTTTGATCAGAGTAATTTAAATAATTATTTATTATATATTTATAGTAAAGCTATTGGTTATTATGTGAACAATATTTATAAAACACATTACCCTCCAAGTTCAGATAAAATTGCTGCATGTGATATAGTGGCGCCTTTCGGTAAACCAGTTGTTCCAGATGTTGGAACTATAATAGCTATGTGTTTTGATCCATCACCAATATTTGGTGGACTATATGATGATGTGTGTGTTATACAATCATTATAAATAAAAAATATTAATTTGTAATAACATTAAATTTAATTAAATTAAATTGAATTTATTATCTATATGCACTTGCTTGTTTTGATCATCAAATGTAATAAGCACGCTACAAAATATATTTAAATAACGATATGATAATTAAACATTATTATTCAACTTACATAAATAAATGTTCTTGCCCAGTTATTACAAATAATTCATCATCAACATAATGAACATTGTAATCATCTTTAACTTTTTTATCACCAAATATAAATATTCTGCTTTTCAATTGTAATTCCTGTAAACATTCTTTTACAATTGCAAAATTAGCAAATTCACAAAATATTATTTTCGGTTTAGTTAAACCCCATAAATGCGTTATTTCCACTAAAAATATTGTATTTTTAATTGATTTTTAAATTCTTTTTATTATACATATCTTTATTGTATCTACGACCTATTTTAATGAGAACTTACATTTTTTAAATTCTGGATCCATAGGATTTATTGGCATTCCTAATGTCAGCAAGGCTATTATAACTGGTGCTAAATCATGATTATTTGATGATGATATTCCAGCAATATCACCAATTTGATAATTTAATTTTGTTAAATTTAGTGCACAACTAATTGCTTTAAAATGTATTTCATTATTTGTAAATTCAAGGCCATTATTATCATTAATTTGACCAATTTTATTAGGATTTCTATGTAGTGATTGTAGAAGGATTTGACCTATTGATACATTTTGATTAAATGTTGGTGTTGTTCTGTTGCCACTCCAAATTTTAGTGTTTTCATTATAATTAGTTTTAAACATTTTTTACCACACAATTTACAATATCTTATTCAATACACGGTATTTTTGAAACTGGTTTTATAAAATCTAATAATTGCATACTATTTTTATAAATATAATAATCTTTCTTTATGTATGCGAAACGTGTCGGCGTTGTCGCCTATATCATATTTGTATTCTTATACTTTGTAATAAGATTTTATATTTATATTATTATTGTAGTTAAGATTTTTTATATGTATTTCTTTCAACATATGTTCAACAATTTATTTACTTCCACTGTTATGCACACGCGGTAACGTGAATACAACTTTGTACTTATTGTATATAAAATACATTTAAAATAGAATTATTTCAAAATACGTTATATTGCACCTTCTGTCCGGAAAATAGCTGGCATGGATTAAGAAAATCGTTTATCGCCAATTACGATATGGCTTTCAAGAAAATATTGTTACTTCTAGCGATTTTAATGACGTAGCGTTCGGTATTTTAAAATAAAACTTTATGTTGGTTCGTTCGGTTCACAATACATAAATCAATGTCAATCAGCTGAAATATGACAACATAAGACGTTACTTCCGTTCGAACAGATGGTGTTTAAAATATAATGTAATAGCTTATATTGTTGTTATATTGCCTTAAAATCTATTTATCCTTCTATATTACAATGTGTATGATATGGTTCGTTCCACTTTGCGATAGGATTTCAACTTTAAGTTCAATTGTAAATACTATCAGTGCGATTGTTTTAATGCATTGGGTAATTTTCGTACGATCTAAATTTATTCATTCGGTATAGTACGAAGTTTAAAGATAGAAACAGAACCAGTCTACATATAAGTGAAAAAAATATTAATTTTATCACCCTATCCGTCTACTGGGGACCCAAAATAAATTTAGAACAAATATTAACGTAATTATTGTTTCTATATGAGACTATAGTTAAAATGTTATTTTTTTCTAAAATATACGAAATTTGAGTATTATAATTATTAAACATCACCTCTCTCCTCCTCATGCTGACATTATTTATATTAATTTAATTTAACATAAAATTATATAATGTTTATACAGTTTATTTCTTTAATTGATTTTCATTGTACAATTTAATAGCAATTTGTTTGACTTCTTTTCGTAAAATTTTTCCCGATGGCGTCATTGGAAATTCATTCAGAAAATAAACACCACCTCTTAAACGTTTATGATCACATAATTTATCTGAAAATGAAATATAAATTATAGTTTTTTCTGTAGTAAATTTAATTGCTTTGTCGTAAAGGGTTCCACGCTTACCTGCAACTAAATCATAAATTTCATTCTCCATAATCGTATCACATTTATTTGTTAAAATGACAGCAGCTGGTAATTCTGTTAAACTATCATCTGGAATACCCACAACACAAACACAACAAACTGACGGATGTAATGAAATGACATTTTCAATTTCACTTGGTGACATACGAAAATTTTTATAATCTATCATATCTTTTTTACGATCAGTTAAATATAAATATCCGACCGCATCAAAATAACCAATATCACCTGAATGCACCCAACCATCATCATTCATAATACTTTGAGTTTCTTTCTCATTACCATAATAACCAAGAAATTTATATAATTTACGTATATAAATTTCACCACTTTCATTCGGTCCACATTGTGTTGTTCCATCCAATTCACTAATAATTTTGATTTCAGTATTATTCATTACAACACCAACGGAATTATTTTTATGAAATGGTAATCTTACTGATACACCACCACCACTTTCTGTTAATCCATAACCAATTACAACCGAACCGTTTTTTAAATATTTATTCATTTCTTCAATATGTGCCATTAAAACAACACTACCACCACATGAATAATTGTTTAAACTTGACAGATCAGTAAAATCAATAGCCTTAGATTTTAACGTTAATGCGAGTGTTGCTGGTGTTGTTAACAGGATATTTACTTTATACTTTTCAATAAGTGTTAATAATAATTCTGGTGAAAATTGTTCAGTTGTTATAATTCTTGTGAAATCACTTAGTATTCCCATTATGAATGTTGTCCATCCGGAAAACCAATACAAAGTACTAAAACATAATGATACCGCATTATTTGGGAAACCTCTGTAAATTTATAAATCTAGTTTAGACAAAGATAAAAAAAAAATCACAATTTTTAATATCACAATATTTACACGCTATATTCAGCTAAAAGTGTAGCATGGGATAAACACACTGCTTTCGGTAAACCAGTTGTTCCTGATGTAAATACAATTATGGCTGTATGTTTTGTTCCATCACCAATCATTGGTGGACTATGAATAAACGAAATTAAATAAGAAGATTTATTAATAATATATATTGTCCTTCCCTATTTATGTTGCAACGATAGATTCGACCTTATTGTGCTTACATAAATAAATGTTCTTGTCCAGTTGTCACAAATAATTCATCAACATAATGAACGCAATCATTATCATCGTTTTCAACTTTTTTATTACCAAATATAAATATTCGGCTTTTCAATTGTAATTCCTGTAAACATTCCTTTACAATTGCATAATTTTCAAATTCACAAAATATTAATTTTGGTTTTGTTAATCCCCATGAATGAATTATTGCCACTAAAATATTTTTAATTGAATTTATAAATTATTATTATTATTATTATATCTATGCAATTAAAATAGAACATACATTTTTTAAGTATTGGATCAATAGTATTTATTGGGATTCCTAATGTTAACAATGCAATTATAACTGGAGTTAAATCATGATTATTTGATGACGATATTCCTGCAATATCACCAATTTGATAATTTAATTTCGTTAAATTTTGAGCACAACGAATTGCTTTTGATTGAATATTTTGATTGGAAATTTCAATATTATTATTATCGCTAATCTGGCAAATTTTATCGGGATTTTTATGTAAAGTTTCTAAAAGTATTTGTCCAACGGATACATTTGGATGATACGTTGGTGTTTTACTATTACCACTCCAAATTTTCGTTTTCTCATTATATTTTGTTTTAAACATTTTTTTGCACTTATTGTTATTAATTTTCACAGAACTACTCAATTTCACTTTAAACTGAAATCGATTTACTTTTCAAAGTGCTGTTTTATCAATTTATACCATAGGTTTGTTATTCGTTGTTTATTTATACATATGACAATGATATGTTTTATTACTCAGATTTATCGGCTTGAAATTTAAATTCAAGCACGACAAGTAATAAAGAAACATATTATTAATTATATAATTTTTGTTTTACTGTTGAATTATTAATATTTATTAATATTTTTTATGCATTCGGCTTTTTATGGCCGTTATTAGGTGCTAAAACATTTATTTGTATAGAAATATGAAAACACTGTCAGATCAATATTGAAGGTAAAAATAAAACAAGCAATTACTTTTTGAAACAAAAATCAATTCCTATTTAACACAATTTCCTTTTAGCGCTTTATACTTTTTCAAAAACTATTCCTATCTTTTAATCTCTTCGGAATAATTGCATTCACTGAGCTCTGCAAAATAAGTGTTTGTAATAAGTAGTAGTACTAAACGGACTACTTCAAAATTTGATACAAATCACCTTCCAACTGTAGATACTTTTTCATATTCGGAAAGAGAAAATTGTCGCTGTGTACCAAATCTGGAGAATACTGTGGATGTGGAAGCAATTCATCTCTTTTCATATTTATGTTCAGAGTTCTTGAACACTAAAAGCTAAGTTAACAAATCGAATATTATAGTGTAACCAACCTAATTAATTCAATTTCTAACAGAATCCCATAGTTGGATGGCGATAAAATTTTGATCAGTTTATTTTTTGTTATGCACTATCTAATGATCATATACTCTCATTTCGATCTGTAAATATGAACTATGTATTATTATGTATACTTCGTTAGATCTTTATTCATTCCATATAGTGCGATATAACGAATTTTTACTGATTGTCTGGTCTGGCGAACTAAACATGCATACGAGTATAATCCATGTGGGTTAATAACTTTCTCATTGTTATTTAAATGTTCCTTATCTTATTTGATTTCAAGATCATTTATATTTAGAAAGTAAATATCACCTTTATTCTTATCATACATGCAATATTTATATTATATAATTTAATTTAAATACTATTGTAATATTTTTCTGCAATCTTATCTTTTTTTTCATTATTATTGGTTACATTTGATAATAATTCTGTGATTGTTATGGTATATAAAATGCAATATTATAAATGTGTATGTTTATTAATAGATTGTAATTTCAATTTCAGTTTAAAAAATATTCCATAATTTAAACTACTTGACTTGTGTATTCACGCATATTTTTAAATATACTACTCTGTTCAAAAATAAGTGGGAATGATGAAATAAAAGTCAAAGTATTTATTTTATTCATCAGTATATTTGTTTTGTTTCCTTCAAAGTAATATTCATTTGATGGAATACATTGATACTAATGTTTAACTTAATCATTATAGGACTTTTCATATTAGTTTTTTGGTATTGCCATGCCATCAGTTACATCTTCGAATTTTCTTTAATCGATTCAATGTGATATCAAAGCGTTTTAACCGAAGTCGTTGTTTTAATCGACAACATAGTGCGAGCTCTGGTATAAATAAAGATGCTGGATTAATGAATATATTATTAATTCAGGACCACATTTAAAAAGTTCTTATGCCATTATTCATATGTTATCGTTTCCAATAGGGAATTATCACCATCATAACAATTTTTCAATATTTTAATGTTTCAGCAGCGCATTCAGTTCATTTTTAATACAACATTTTATTGTACATTCATTCTATTTTCTTGATGGTAGAAAATAAAAAAGAAACCAGAAAAATATTTATGTTGTGAAGCTTCTATTTAACCAACTTTAAAAAAAATGAAATCAGTTTATTTTACTAAATATTTTTTATCGTTATCGCAAACCTATAATGAAAATTTGTTTGCTATATAAACTATATGCTTTATATTCTAGAATTTACAACATTTAAAAAATTTAACAAAATTGTATAATTTTTATATAATTTATTTCTTTAATAGTTTTTCATTGTACAATTTAATAGCCATTTGTTTGACTTCTTTTCGTAAAATTTTTCCCGATGGTGTCATTGGAAATTCATTCAAAAAATAAACACCACCTCTTAAGCGTTTATGATCAGATAATTTATCTGAAAATGAAATAGTAATTATAGTTTTTTCTCTATAGTAAATTTAATTGCTTTATCGTAAAGGTTTCCACTCTTACCTGCAACTAAATCATAAATTTCATTCTCCATAATCGTATCACATTTATTTGTTAAAATGACAGCAGCTGGTAACTCTGCTAAACTATCATCTGGGATACCCACAACACAAACACAACAAACTGACGGATGTAATGAAATGACATTTTCAATTTCACTTGGTGATATATGATAATTTTTGTATGTTAACATATCTTTTATACGATCAATTAAATATAAATATCCGTCCGCATCAAAATAACCAATATCACCTGAATGCACCCAACCATCATCATCCATAATACTTTGAGTTTCTTTCTCATTACGATAATAACCAAGAAATTTATATAATTTTCGTATACAAATTTCGCCACTTTCATTCGGTCCACATTGTGTGGTTCCATCCAATTCACTAATAATTTTGATTTCAGTATTATTCATTATCACACCAACAGAATTATTTTTATGAAATGGTAATTTTACAGATATACCACCACCAATTTCTGTCAATCCATAACCATTGAAAACTGAACCGTTCTTTAAATATTTATTCATTTCTTCAATATGTGCCATTGAAACAACACTACCACAACATGAATAATTGTTTAAACTTGAGAGATCAGACAAATTAATAATTTCTGATTTTAATGTTAATGCCAGTGACGATGGTGTTGTTAACAGGAAATTTACTTTATACTTTTCAATAAGTTTCAATAATAATTCAGGTGAAAATTGTTCAGTTGTTATAATTCTTGTGAAATCACTTAGTATTCCCATTATGAATGTTGTCCATCCGGAAAACCAATGCAAAGTACTAAGACATAACGACACAGCATTACATGGAAAACCTCTGTAAATTTATAATTCTATATTATAATAAGATAAATGGTAAAGCACAATTTTTAATATCACAATATTTACCCGCTATATTCAGCTAAAAGTGTAGCATGGGATAAACACACTGCTTTCGGTAAACCAGTTGTTCCCGATGTACAAACAATGATGGCTGTATGTTTTGTTCCATCACCAATCATTGGCGGACTATGAATAAACGAAATTAAACAAGAATATTTATTAATAATATATATTGTCCTGCCGTATTTGTACTGCAACGATAGATTCGATCCTATTATACTTACATAAATAAATGTTCTTGTCCAGTTGACACAAATAATTCATCAACATAATGAACCCAATCACTGTCATCATCGTCTTCAACTTTTTTATTACCAAATATAAATATTCGGCTTTTCAATTGTAATTCCTTTAAACATTCTTTTACATTTGCATAATTTTCAAATTCACAAAATATTATTTTCGGTTTAATTAATCCCCATAAATGAATTATTTCCACTAAAAATATTGTATTTTTAATTGAATTTATTAATTATTATTATTATTATTTCTAAACAATTAAATTAGAACATACATTTTTTAAGCATTGGATCAATCGTATTTATTGGAATTCCTAATGTTAACAATGCAATTATAACTGGAGTTAAATCATGATTATTTGATGACGATATTCCTGCAATATCACCAATTTGATAATTTAATTTCGTTAAATTTTGAGCACAACGAATTGCTTTTGATTGAATATTTTGATTGGAAATTTCAATATTATTATTATCGCTAATCTGGCAAATTTTATCGGGATTTTTATGTAAAGTTTCTAAAAGTATTTGTCCAACGGATACATTTGGATGATACGTTGGTGTTTTACTATTACCACTCCAAATTTTCGTTTTCTCATTATATTTTGTTTTAAACATTTTTTGGTACCTATTGTTATTTCACAGAACTGCACAATTTCACTTTAAACTGAAATCGATTTACTTTTCAAAGTGCTGTTTAATCAATTTATACCATAGGTTTGTTATTCGTTGTTTATTTATACATATAACAATGACTCAGATATATCGGCTTAAAATTTAAATTCAAGCACGACAAGTAATAAAGAAACATATTATTAATTATATAATTTTTGTTTTACTGTTGAATTATTAATATTTATTAATATTTTTTATGCATTCGGCTTTTTATGGCCGTTATCAGGTGCTAAAACATTTATTTGTATAGAATTATGTATACACTGTCAGATCAATATTGAAGGTAAAAATAAAACAAGCAATTACTTTTTGAAACAAAAATCAATTCCTATTTAACACAATCTCCTTTTATCTCTATATACCTTTTACAAGACTATTCCTATCTTTTAATGCCTTCGAAATAATTGCATTCACTGAGCTCTGCAAAATAGAAAATTGTCGCTGTGTACCAAATCTGGAAAATACTGTGGATGTGGAAGCAATGCATCTCTTTTCATATTTATGTTCAGAGTTCTTGAACACTAATAGCTAAGTTAACAATTCGAATATTATAGTATAACTAACCTAATTAATTCAATTTCTAACAGATTTTAAGCATATCTATTGAATTTAATATATATTATTGTGATGTTTCATACCATAAGTTGACAATTTGATCAATATGACGTGTTCCTGATTAAATAACCAAGACCAAATATCATGTCTAGAAACGTCTAATTAAAATATATAACTAATCTAATTGCTTTATGTTGTATTTCACTAAAATATTATATCCGACACTCAAAAATTACAAACTCAACTAACTAACTGTTGTGAAATGACGTATTGAGCTAGAGTTTAGTGAAAAAGTGAACAAGCTATGTACCCAACCATCATCATCCATAATATGTTTAGTTTCTTTTTCATTACCAAAAAAACCAAGAAATCTATATAATTTACGTATACAAATTTTACCACTTTCATTTCGTTCACATTGTGTTGTTCCATCCAATTCAATAATGGTTTTGATTTCAGAATTATTCCATAAAAAGCCAGCCGAATGATTTTTATGAAATGGTAATTTTCCTGAGATTCCACCACCAAGTTCTGTCATTTCATATCCAATAAAAAATGAACCATTCTTTAAATATTTATTCATTGCTTCAATGTGTACCTTTGCTGAAGAACCACAAAGGCATGCATATGGTTTTAAACTTGAAAAAGCACATAAACCGATAGCTGCTGACTTTACTGTTATTGCAAGTGATGATGGTGATGTTAAAAAAAAATCTACTTTATACTTTTCAATAAGTGATAATAATAGTTCAGGTGAATATTGTTCAATTGTTATAATTCTTGTGCTATCACTTAGTATTCCCAATATTAATGTTACCCATCCTGAAAGCCAATATAAAGTACGTAAACATAATGATACTCTAACACCTGGAAAACCTCTGTAAATTTATAATTCCATTTTAGTAAAAAAAATTATATAAAATAGAATAGATATGTAAATTTAATATATTATAACAATTTTTACCCGTCAATTTCCGCTAAATCTGTAGCATGAGAAAAACTAGCTACTTTCGATAACCCGATTCTGATGTACAAACAATTATGGCTTTATGTTTTGTTCCATCACCAATCATTGGCGGACTATGAATAAACGAAATTAAACAAGAATATTTATTAATAATATATATTGTCCTGCCGTAATTGTACTGCAACGATAGATTCGTTCTTATTATACTCACATAAATAAATGTTCTTGTCCAGTTTGTGACAATAATTCATCAACATAATGAACCCAATCATTGTCACCATCGTCTTCAATTTTTCCATTACAAAATATAAATAGTCGGCTTTTCAATTGTAATTCCTGTAAACATTCTTTTACAATTGTATAATTTTCAAATTCACAAAATATTATTTTCGGTTTAATTAATCCCCATAAATGAATTATTTCCACTAAAAATATTGTATTTTTAATTGAATTTATTAATTATTATTATTATTATTATTATTATTATTATTATTACTATATCTATGCAATAAGAACTTAAATTTTTTAAATGTTGGGTCAATTGTATTTAATGGAATTCCTAATATTAGCAGTAATAGCACTGCGCTGGAGCTAAATCATGATTATATGTTGATGATATTCTAGCAATATCACCAATTTGATAATTTAATTTCGTTAAATTAAAAATCTTACAAATTTTTTTGGTGAAGTTAAATTTGTTTGCAAGGACTAGTGTACCATCAGTTTCTATAACCTAATGAAACTGTTACTGCTATACTGTCGCTACCATAACGTCAAATAATGTCTACCAACGTCAATTGAACGCAGGAAAATGTTAAAGTAGTGTGAAACGGGATAGATTATCGATTTTATTATGGATGGAAGTAAGTTGTAGATCATGGGTTACATATAAGTCTGACAACGGTGAATACCTACCGCCTTCCGCTCCATAATGGCAACATATTTTGGCAAAATTTATACTATATTAAATGTACAATTTACATAATGTTTTCTTCAAGTGCTTTTTTTAATCTTTATACAGTCTCATTAAAATGGAATAATTGTAACAATAATAATAAAAGTTATCAAGTATCAGTATCAGTATTTCCGTATTTAAATATAAATATAATTTTTTGATAAACATATGTAATGTATACCCAGCGTCAATTAAATTTCCGCTTGTTTTTTTCTTATTCCTTAACACGTTGACGCAAACGACGGCTGTAGTCGTTCAATTTTTGTAGTTATGATGTTACTTGTTAATACTATAGAAAATTTAATTTTTTTTAAAATTCATTCAGCTACTTATCTTATTTTTACCAAATCTTTCCGAAGCACTATTATATTATAGAACACTCAAATGATGGGAAAGTTACATAAAATCACACATTGTTTTTTGCACACTGGGTGTTTCTGCTTGTATATTTTTTATTGTCAAAATGTCGTCGTATGTTGTGTGTGAATTTAATGCAACTGATTAAATGTGTTTATATAATTAAAAAATATGTATTTGTACAATATATGTTTGTATGTTTTGATTATAAAATTTGTATGAATAAATGTTTATGTTTATGTTTTTTAAAAACTGTTATTCATAATTTCATATTATGAATTAATTGAAAAATTACATAAAAAATACAACATATACTAAAATGTATCTGATACATCAGCATCTTGTTGATCTTGCACATTTAAAATATTTCATTTACCTGCCGTGTAGAGCTTTTGATTTGAAAATAACATTTATATGGTTTCTTATGAAGATTATACATTTACACAGAAAATATTAAGCATTTAACCAACTATGCACACGAAGAGTAATATTAATATAATTTGCATAATTATATATTTTGTTTTCCATTATCGTTTTGTATAAAAATATAGTATTTTAACTAATATATCCAAATTTTACATGTGTATGATTATGTCCCATATGTATATGTAAAAAAGGATTGAATCCGTTTCAATTAATAGGTGTTGTAATGTTAATTTCGTTAATAGAAATACCGCTACCACTACTTGTGGCATATGATTTGTGTCAATAATAATAAATATGTCGTTCTAATGGGTCATGTACATGTTGTCATGAAAATTTAGTATATCGGTAAACGTAAAAATGTTAACATTTTGCTTTGAAAATGTCTAGTTTTGTTATCAGAGATGTGCAGCATTTGCGTTGCCGTTTTAGTAGTGTTTTTTCAAAATATCAAAATAAATTTATACAGGCATAAATATTATTAACATTAATAACTTCAGAGTTACCGCAGACAAAAAAACCGACTTTAACACACAGTTAGGAATTACATAGGCCGTGAAACCACCACTGCAAAGGGTTACTTAACTTAACTTCTGCCATATACACCTCTCTCTTTTATAATATGCATTTAAAAATGTTCAGTTTATAGATGTGAAAAATACCGACCAAAACAAATATAAAGGAAACATAGAGTAAAGTCAATACAAGTATAATAGTATAATTGAGATGTTAACATTAATACCGACGGCGACGTACAAAACTCATTGGCTATAATACTTTGAAGAAATTGTCAGGAAAATTTATTAAAATCAATAGTTTATAATACATAAATCAATCGGCAGAAGAAAATCATTCTGCGACTATTTTATTGGGCAAATGGTGTACGTATATTGGAAATATTGATAGATATAAATTTTATTTATTTATTGATTTAATTTATTTATTTTTAAATTTGTTAATTATTGATAATTAAATACATAAATAAAATCTATTAAAATTTTTATTTAGTTTTAATAACATAGGGTAGATGCACGAGCACACTCAACCGTTAACTAATCCCTTATAAGAAAATATAGTCCATACATTAGTATACTATAATCTTTGTGATATTTCTTCTTATATGGGGGCTGACTGGAGACTGGTTCCACTACCCTAAAAAACCAAAATTTGACCCTTTCTAATTTTATGATTACTATAAATTATCCATATAAAAACGAAATATATCTCGTGCACTTTGCCTTTAATCCTAAAATAAAATAAATAATATTTAAATCAATATAGTATAAATAAATAAAAAAAAGACTGTAAAGTAAAGCTATTTATGTATTTATTTATGATAAAGGAAAATCAATATTCAATTTATTAAATAACACATAAAAATTATAAAGTTTTTTCATTAATTTAAAAATGTAATAATTATTTATATACAAATCATATCTGATAATTTACTATAAAATAATCTTATACCAATTAAATGGTTCGAATACACCCAATCAATATAAATATAATTATACAATTATAATTTAATTAACAAAATATATATATAATAGATAAAAAATATACAATTAAAAATAATTATATTATCTCTTGTTATCTATTTGCTCATATATCAAACGATTTGAACACAAAAAATCAATAAACAGAAGTAAAATTGTATCCGTCCTACACATATAACAAAATGCATTTATAACAAATGCATGAATATTACCATCCGACCCGTCTAGGCCCACACCAAAATTTAAAGAATAAAAACAAAAAATAAACCGAATAATTCTGTTGTAAAATTGTGACCAAATAACAAGACCAGAGAAACGCGATGCATGTGGGTGATGGATGGCGGAGGAATGTAATGGAAATTCTTGTTAAAATAATTCTCATTTAAGTTAAAATCTAAATAATATGTGCCATTTTACTTCTGCTTCTTGTTTATTTTGCGATAAATTGTATTATAAATTAATTTTTATGCTATACTAAAACCTTTTTGTTTCAGTCGTTAATCAATTTTTCCCAATACCATTTAAATTCACAACATTTTTTGTTAATATATTTATAAATTTTATATATTCGAATAATAAATTATGTTGTGAATCATTTTCAAATTTAAGATTAAAAAATATTATATTTATAGCGACTGTTTTTGATAAAAATACAAAAATAATTTTAAAATAAATAAATCACTTTATGTTGACATTGTCAAAAGAAAAAAGCAAACAAACAAAACTTATTGTAACAATCTATTGTTAAAGGCAGTCGTATATTGGATAAAATTTATATGCTGCTATGGGTCATACTTTCTGTAATCAAATTTTATTTAACTACATAATTTTTATAAAGTACCACTCGATTCAAGCAAATAATTTGATTAATTCATATCTATCGTTTCAATTGTTAGAATTGAATGATCAGTTTTTTGTAAAGTTCATATATAGAATCTATTTTATTTATTATTATTCATTTGGTGGTAATATAATAGAAGGATACCCAGTACCGATTTCAGGAACATATTACAATATGCCATACTTGAAGTATTTTCATTCAATCGATAGATCAAATTTGGCGGAATTACATGAATGTATAAAATCCCATTCAAAATCTGCATACGAAATTTGATAAAAAAACAACCAAACCATTAAAATTTCCAGAATCTGTGTGTAAAACCTCTCCTGGGTTTCCATTTTTTTGTTTAGCAATTGCATGCTAAATGTTCATATAATTTCATTCCCAACCTATGCACTAAATTTGATAAAAATTTGATGATAAATGACTAAATTTTTTCAAGTTTCTGGGCTTTATTTCTGTGAAATAAATATTATTTTGTAAAAACTTCTTCCAAAAATTGTTCATATAGAAATTTGAATTTGCGAAATACGATTTATCAATTTTATTTGGAATCATTCTGAATTTCATCTAATTATGGTGAGAAATTGCCCGATTATCCGGCTGTGAGAACACCCACCCCATAAAAACCCACCTTAAACTAGAAACCTCACAATAAAACTTGTGTGTGCCAATGATTTTTGGGACAGATTGTAAGTAAAGTATCTATTATATTCGCTATACTATACTCGGTATTAGAAGCCGACATTCTTATAATTCACTGGATCACCAGAAATGATCGACAAACTTCATTTTGATTTCTGCGTCCATATACACAATTCTTATATGCAAAGATCTATAGAAACATTACAATCAGTGAAGTGGTGTGATATTATATTATTTCAATATATTTAAATAACTTGAAAACAAGTAGTTGGATAATTTTCCATTGGAAATATTGTGTTGTAGAATCTACATCTCGTGCGTGTGGCTATAAAATAACAAGATTATTGCTTCGTACGACTGACATGCCTATGAGAAAGTGAAACTTTTTCTTTTGATTCCCGCCCCTCCCGTGTCTGTAGACAAATTAGTCTTGGTCGTGATCTTCTTTTGTATAAGATCTTTTTTTTTTGTTTTGCCGACAAAATGATAAGTGTTTTTTTTTTATAGAGCAACAAATTATCGTTTAATTTCATATGAAATTTGGAAAAACCACTGTTGAAACGAATACGTCAATTGGTCGCCTGAAGCCGAAGAAGATTGCAATCGACTGTTGAAACTGTGAAAGAAAAAGTGACACTCTCGTCACATGAAGGCGCTCACACAAGTGGACTTCTATCAATGTATTGAACAATGGAAAGTTCGCATTGAGCGTTGTATAGGAAGAAAGAAGGTGTGAATATTGCAGCAAGTCATATATTGCTACAAGTGTAACTTATGACATCTTATAAACCTTTCATTACAGCCAAGTTGGTAAATTACTCCGCATGATGGGAGTATATAACAATTTACCAATTGTACTGCAATTAACGAAAGATAGAGGTTTTCATAATTCTATAATTTTTATATGGGTGATTAGCCCATATAGTGATGTGTGTGTGTCTGTGTGTGCAGACATTGTTAATCTTTGAATAGTGTCTAACACCATATTTTCAAAGATATCCGTTTTTCTTTTTATTCCATAAACGAACCCAGCTGAAAAATTTCTGTATTAAAATAAATACTCGCTATAATTCATTATTAACAAAACATCAGCGCTACTCTGAGTGTGTATATTGGAGGGCATAATAACTAAATATATTTAAATTTAAAATAAAATGTTTTACAGCATTAGTCTCATTATTTTATAGCCACACCTCGTACATATACTGTTTCGTTATTGTTAAAAACACTCTGCATATTTATTTTTGGTGTCTGACTATAGTGCTAATGGTTAAATGGTTTTTTATTATTGCAGAAATCAAATGAATATAAGCTCTGAATTAATTACAAGTTTTAACAACTTGTAACGCACGCATGAATGTGAATAGGTTACGCGTTATATAAAAAAAAATCTCAAGAATATATAAGAAATAAAAGATAAAAAAAAATTAGATAAAATATTATCAACATTTATAAATATGAACAACAAGTTTTTATAGCAACAAATAAAAGTAAACCCAATAAATAATTAAGTAATAATTATTTAGCAACAAATGTTTCTATGGTGTTACAAGTGTTTTGTTATTTATGTTTATTGTTTATTTTTGACTATATATTTTATTTTATTTATATATTAATGTATTTTTAACTATATATTTATTTATATATTATTTTTCTAATTTTTAATATATATTTTTAAATTTAATATCACTTGGAAATTAATTAATTAATAATTTTTATCTATATAATTTTTTATTCTCTCTTTTTCTTAAATGTAATTTCATTTATTATTTATTTGTATTAAAAAAATTCAATTAAGTGCAATAAAATTTGTTATTTTAAAATTTTTTAAATGTTACCTATAAATTTATTATTATAGCGCGGGAGTGTGTGGTCATTGTGTCATATATTTGCATAAAATTCATTTTATTAGAAATATTATTATTATTTTAATTATTATTATTCCAATTACAATACAATATTATTTTTATTTATACACATTTGTGAATTTATTTTTATGTGTTTGTGTGTATTTTAATTATATTTTGAAAAGTATCAAGTGCATATGTAATATTATTAATTATAAATGCAATATGTATTATTATTTTTATTCAATTTAATTCGTAATATTTTATATTATTTTAACTTTAACTTTACTAACATTTATTATTCATCTTCGAATATTATTATTATCACGATTTCAAGGCGATTTTATGTGTGAATATGTATGTGTGTGTGTGTGTGTATTTTGTATATACGAGTATTATTATATATATATTTCTTCTAAAAATTGTTTAAATGTAATACATCATCATTGGTTTTTATAACTATTGTAGTATTTATTTTATTATTATTATTATTATTATTAATATTAAAAAAAATACTTACACTTATTAAATACTCATTTATGCATAAAATATGTTTTATTATTTATGTATCTAATACTTATCTAAATTTTTTAAATGTAAAATAGTATTTGTTTTTATATTGTTATTGACAAATACTTTATGAATTATTATTTTATGGATATATCTTCTTTTTTTTTTATTTATTTATTAACAATATATTGTGATTTCTTATATTTTTTTTCCGAAAGGTTAAATAAATATAAACGAAAATTAAAAATTATTAATAAATTGCCGTGCGTCTTGAACATTTTGCAATGTACTATTTTTTTTTTTTTTGTCTATCGCAGCAGGTTTTTCATTTTTTATTATTTTTTTAATTATACAAATTTAAAAATTTATAATTCACTTAAATAACTAATTTAATTCTAATAATAATAAATATATTCACAGCATTTTTTTTAAATTTATTTGATATTTTACACAAATAATATAAATTATTTAATTATATAATTAATTTAAAAAAAAAAAAAGTTATTGCGCCCGTTGCCCAAAGAAATAATATATTCCATACAATTCGCCAGTTACGATTTCCATTCTAAAATTTATAAATTTTTTGTAATTACTTAAGTAAATACCATATACCGATTTGTTTGTTCGTGCGTATGGAACCGAAAAGCGAATATCTTTGAAAATAATCTGTTTCAACGCTATTCATATATCTAACAAATTAAAAAAAAAAATATGCCGTCACTCGCACCGCCTCACTCACAACACACAAACACACATCACCCATAAAAATAATTGAATTAATAATCCATTTATCGAAATTGATGTGAAACATAATTACCAGACCATAATTGATTATTTATTAAATACTTACATACGGTTAGATTTGCAGCAATGTTAGATTTGGTTGTCCGATGAGGAAATACTATAGCCAGGAAATTATCAACCCGTATGCAAATATAGGTTACTTGATAAATTTCTAGCCTTACAATTACATTCCTTGTTTACAAGCCATTTAAAGTAGACGGTTCCAATGATTTTTTTTTAACATGGAAAAATTAAAAAAAATCGAGAAGTCATTGAATATATATTTACAAAAGGTTTAGGCGGACAAAAAATTCTTAACTATATGGTTTAGTGTGTTAAGTGAAAGTGCTCCATCATATAAACGTGGTCGTGCAAGCCTTGAAGATGAACCACGCGACTGACGTCCAAAACCTGTATCAACATCAGATCAAAGATTGAAAAAATACATGAAATTGTTAGTGAAAATCAAACGCATGAAATTGTTGATACCTATAGCCATCTCAGATGAACGAATACGTCATATTTTACGTGAAGAATTGCAAATGAAAAAGTTGTTCGGAAAGGCGGTGCCACACACATTTACAATTCAACAAAAACTCAATCGTAAACAAATTCCTAAGCTGTATTTGGATCGTATTAAGAAGAATAAAATCGGTTTTGTGCGTCGTTTTAAAACTATGGATGATACTTGTATCTACCACCATAATCCTAAACGTTTACATCTGAATGTTCGGCTCCAAAGTAGACTAAGCATGAACGAACGTCAGAAAAGGTTATGGTATCAGTTTTTTGGGATGCAAAAGGAATTTTTTGATTGATCGATTATTTTCAGTAAGGTAAAACCATCAACTCAGAATATTAATGTAACCTTTTAGATCAATTGGACGCAAATATCCATAAGAAAAGTCCCGATTTGCAAAAACACAAAAAAAAATCATTTTTCATCAAGACAATGCATCAGTTCACAAAAGTGTTTTGATCATTACTAAATTCAAGGATTTAAAGTACGAGTTGCTTGAGCATCCACCGTATTCACCAGATTTGGTTCCCAGCGACCGAATCTCAAACAATTTCTCGGAGGAAAGTATTTTTCGTTGAATGAAGAGGTCATAACAGCCGTCGACGGGTATTTTGCAGAGCTTTCGAAATCGTTCTTCAGCCACAGGATAATATTATTGGAGGAGTTTGAACTGATGTGGAAATATAAACGTACCACTTACCACATCACGTTCTATGTGACTCTTTTTATATTTTTTTTTGTGTAGTTAAAGTTACTATTCGTTTTACATTATTCCAAAAGGCAACTCTTTATTTTTGGTTAGTATATTCTTAGAATTAGTATATATATATAGTCTTAATTAATATTAATTAATACACACGTAGTGTTCTTATTTTTATAGTGTCAACATAGGCCAAATTTAATGGGGTTTTTTTTTTTAACAATGTACCTATAATATAATTATATTATGACCGGTATTATTCGTTAAAGGTTCATCGTACCGTATGTGAAAAAAAAATACGAATAAAAAATTGCAATTTAATTTAAAAGTCAAGAATGTTAAGAAAAAATTTATTCCGCAAGTAAAAATTAATTTAAAGTAAAATTTATTAAATTTTAAATTATTATCGGTATTTATAATTAACATTCCTTTCCTCTACATATACGCGGAAGTCTGCGTAACTATAAAAATAAGTCCACATATATTTAATGTGTGTTTCCAAATTTTACTACTAAATAATTTATCTTAAAAATAAAAATAAAAAAAAATTGAATAATAATAACAAATAAAAATAGTTAATTAAAACTATAATTTTTTATCTTACTAATTAATTTTAAATTCTCTAAATTAATCATTATTATTATCATCGTCATCGTTGTATGAAAAATATAATGATTTTAATTATATTAATTTATTATTATTATTTTATTTTTATTATTTTTAAAATTTTCTTAAATAAATTTCTGATTTTTTGTTTTATAATATATGAAATTAAATATACAATACATAAATATTTAATAATTCTTAAATTACTTCTAGTTTTTATTTTTATAATTAATTTTATTCAAATAAATAAAAAATAATAAGAGTCTCTCTATACAAACAAAATAAAAATAAAATATTATGTGTCATGATATGCTCTACCTATAATTTATATTAAGTCATTTTAATTTTTAAAAATCATCAAATCATCATCATCATCATGATCATCATCAAAACCAAACGTATAGTAAAACATAATCTTTTTTAACATCTATTAATCTTATAATAAATTGTGGGTCATTCATTCTTGTTTTTATTGCAGAAATAATAATAAATAAATTATTTATAATAAAATATGTAATATTTTCAAGGTGCTGCTGGTTGCTCTTGTGATGTTACTTTTATTAATATTTTTTTAAAATAATATATGTATATTTTTTTTCTGTCCGAAAAATAATCGAAATAAGTTTCTTTAATGCTGCCCCTTTAGACACATCGTAGCCACGTTTTTCACGACAAGATCACATGTATATTGCATAGTGTTTTGCTAAACAATGATAGAACCATAATTAGTGGATGACACCTCTTAAGCTAAAGTAAATCTATACTCCATTCCGCGCCATAGGTTAGTTTTTATTATAGGTACAATTTATCCTAACGAGGATGCTACTGTGGGCGAATGGGTTTTTTTCCTTAATTTGCTCAACGCTAAATTTCTCGAAAATGTCAAGATTTATTATAACTTATTTATTATTTATTAAACAGATTTGAAATTTTATTACTTTTCGAATAATATATTTGTAAATTGTCTTACGAAAAACTGTAAATATATTAGTTGTGGCCGTCGAATGATGGTAACAACCGTCCGTTAGCATACTGTTTTTTATATGCGATCTTTGGTTTTTACAAACTTAAATACTTAACACAAATCTTTACTAAGTCGTATAATAATCAATAATAATTGCAATTTGAAATGTCTTCACTTGATGAAATTTATAGAGAGTAAAATTATCTTGTATAATATTTCTTAAGTGAAGACTCAAACTTTATCGTAGAAATGTTAAAATCTTTAACTTTAAAGTATATAATCTTTATTCTTCGCATTGATAAAATTTACTTTGCTGTAATGTTTACTATAAACTTTTCCAACTGCAGACATAGCAAAAGGTGTTTTAATTTTTGCTAAAATTCTTTTAATTATTTTATCAAGAAATCGTGGTCCATTGAATGTATAAATAGAGAATTCTTATATATAAAATTAACAAATTAACTCATTTATTTCCAAAAATGAACACTTTGCAAAAATAAAAATGGCTCATATGTACAAATTCTATTTTTGAAAAAAATTTAAATTACGAGTAGAAAAATCATCTGTTTCGAATGTTTTTAAATTATATCATTCGTTGAAATTTATAGTAATGATTTCATATTTAAACGTTTCGGTTATGTTTCTTCATGATCTCTAAACTTATGGTTTTATTAAATGATGGAAAATGATCGACTACTTCAAAATGTTACAACGGCTGTTTTACCATTGTTAATTTTTGTACCATATACATTTTACCATATGTTTAATACTCTATAAATATTGTTATTGCTAATATTAATATTCTTATTATTATTATTATTATTATTAGTATTATTAACATTTTTACTATATGCAATATTTATTTTATCATTGTTATTTTGAATTATTTTTGTAAATTTTTTTAATATAAATTTACCATATGTTAATACTCTATATATATATTCTATAAATATATTGTTATTGCCTAATAACATTGTTATTAATATTATTTATTAGTTTTTGTGATAATTGTATGTGATTCATGAAGATGTGGACAATGATACACATCCAGACTGACTGAATGAACAACGATTGCCCATAAAAATATTTAAAAAGTGTGTGATTTCGTGAAAGCGTATAGCGAGAAATGTTCAGTGAGATTTTGAATTCTAAGGTGCGTCCACATCAATTGACTGCGATGACGAAAAATTCCACCGAATTTGATAAAAACAATTATTTCGTAAAACCTACTTAAATTGGGTGATGGAGAATTGTGTTTTCTGAAATTAAGCGTGAAACTGTTGAATGGCAGTCTCCAAATAAAGGAACTCAAAAAAAAATCTCTTGTAATGTAGACAAATTTCAAAACAATGTTGTTTTTGACGATTCCGATTATTTTTCCAACAAACAACGTGTGTATACATGTTATATAGATAGAGAATATTCAATAAAATCGCACACAAGCCACACAAACACACAAAATTTAAAAATAATTTTACTTAATATTATTATTATGTTGTGACTTCACTGACTATTTATTGAATTATGTAGAAACATACAAAAATTATATCATCTCGTATCTGTCTCATTCGCAATTTTTTGCTTTTACATATTTTTTGTTATACTTTTTAGACCATAAAAATTGATTAAATTATTCTATTTATACATTTATTTTAATATCATTGATTTTATTTAAAAATTTTTAGATTTATTTGTGAATTTCGTTTTTTATTATATTATATATCACATAGAGGAAACAAGAACGACTATACACAATGGAAAAAAACCATTGATTAAATAATATTAGTTAATTTGTATTTTTTGGGAAATTAAATATTATTCGCATGTAATTTTCAAATTGATAATCGACCAAAAATATGTTAAATAATATATATTTGCTTTCATTTTTAATCAACAACAAAAGAAACTTTCCACAATAGGCAATTATTGTTTTGTTTTATTTTTGTTATTATTTATAGATAACAAATTATCTATAATTTTACATATATCAATTATACATTTCATAAAATGTTTAAATTTAAAACTTAATTTTGATCTATTAATTAATTACAAAGAATTAATAGCTATAGAGAGTTTGTAATTGCAATCGATTTAAAAAAAATTGTCATAGATTTATTAATGTTGAATCAGAATGTTTTATGAGTATTATTTATGGATATTTTGTTACTCTGTCTGGCCAGGATGAACTCAATACACGTGGAAGTCTAGATGCACGTGATTTTAGTAACAACATAGGCTTTGTGGGTATTAACATAATTATTTATTACACTTTGTAGTTATTATAATTTTCTAAATACGCAACTAAAATGGTGTATAATAGAATTGGCTAATTTAAAAGCGTCACAATCATTAGGAAACCGATAGACTTATCGATTTGCGATCGAATATTAAGTATATTTGATATGTTTCACATTTCTATAATCTAATTCTCATAATGTAGGAATTCCTAATAAAATACTTAAGTATCTAAAGTTCAAGTAAATCAACTAAATGCTTCTATTGAGTTATTATACAAATATTAGAGAAATGTGACAGAGATGTATATAGGATAATGATGGACACATAGTTAAAAATTGCAAAATTCTGTCCTATTGGGAATATTTGTCGATCAACCAAACATTAGAACTTATCACTAAATATATATGTTTAAGATAAATCGAATAAATAGGATATTATAAAAATTCTATTGATAATATTTGTTTCCTATGATAAGCCACAGAAAACGTTAGAATTTATCATTGAATGGTCAAGTTTGACAATAAAATAAAAATCACTGCCACAATTGTGTAGGGAATATTTGGTTATAGTATAAGAAAATACCTTTCTAGCAAACCATTTTCACATGTTTGTAAATAGGGAAGTATAGACGTGAATATGACGAGGATGGAATTCGTAACGTTATTGAACTAATGTTAGTGAGAAATGTGCTGCGGCACATTGCAATGAGAAAACATATCCACGTATTTCCATTTTACACGAACATTATTCCGATTTCAAATGAATTAAAAATTCAAAAATGTTTGTTTATACGCATTGCCTGACTCGTATAAAAAAATTTACAATTAAATGACTTCGAAGAATCCTGAAGTCAACAAACGAATAAAAATTGATATTCAAATCAAGTGGTGAGAGTAGATGATGAATAGAATACACACTTTGAAGAGCTGTGTGCTGGACATAACCGGAGAATCTTTGTAAGGAAATCGAAGAGAAAAGTGGGTCGACTAAGAAGCACATGAGACAGAAATTTAATTGATGAGGCTGAAGCCCATTATATAACAATTAATGTCTTGCGACGATAGATGTGTGTGGAGTGTCTGTGTCTCTTATCAATCATAACATTAACAAATATATCTTATTTGTTATTTAGTAACACTTATTAATATATATGTATTACTTTATAGAAATTATAAAGTATACATTGACCCATATAAAATTGTGTGAAGCATACCATATTGTAAATATGCACATTTACATATATCTTAACTGTAGTGTAACACTTATTAAGCATTTTATTGCTCATATTTTGTACTCAATCATTGAAATGTGCAAATAAATGAAGAAACGAAGAAAAAACTAGAAGAAATAACCTTTCATATTTTATTTATTATGAATCTCTAGTATAACAACAAATAGGATATTTTTAACACAACCACAAATAGTTGTTATAGCAGTTTGTTATTTTTGTACATGAATAACAACTACACCACACAGCGAATAAAAACCGAGTTTATTTTATTTTAATGTTAAAAACGCATAATAAACAGAAAAATTTTTGGTGTATAATTTATTGTACAATTAAAATTCGAGTGTGTGCGTATGTTTGGTTGAGAAATCGTTTGAATATTTCAATGCTAACAGAAATGTGAAAAAGAAATTTTTTTTCTTTATAACCTGGACTTAAATTATTATAAGAAAAAATAATATAAATATTCAACGCAGGTATGCTGCGCGATATAAAGTTGTTGCCATTAATATGAATAAATTATTATAAACTATGTATTTCAAATGCATTCTTGAATCGAATAAGACACAAGATTTATAAATAATCAGTGCTACAGTGATTATAGTCAAGAATGCATATATCATTTAATGTCGATGTTGCTAGTTAAATTCCATGATTTTTAAAATATATTGAATTGTTATGTACTCCCATTCGGAGTAATCTACCAGTAGACACCATATGCAGCTATATATGATACGTTACAAAAATGTTCAAAGTTCATCTTTACATTGATATTTCTAAAAATTAATCAAAATAAATGTCAGTTTGGCAACTCCTTTCGTGTAATTGAAAGACTTCCTTGGCTGCATTTCAATCAAAATTCCCCCAATTGTATTTCTTTGCCTATAGTTCAATCAATACCTATTCCACACATTTTCCTTCCTTTTGCATCTTTTTCATAGCTCGTAAAGAGTTAAAAATAGATTTAATTATATTTAAAGAATTTGCCAGTTGTTCTTTAGTTTGTGTATCATTGTCTTCAATTTAATAATGCTTGCAATTCTGTATGTTCGAATGTTTTTTTTTTTGTTAGTTTTCCATACTGTTTATCATTAACATTAAAATTATCCTTATTGAAACGTTTTGACAAATGATACGGCATATGTTTTATAGTTGTGTAGTGGCTTCGACGGTCTTATAAATTCTGACCTAATCGTTATAGAAGCTTTGTTTTCCTATGTTTTTGATATACATATTTAAAAACACTAATGCAAAGTTACTTTTTTTGTTAATTAAGTTTTTTCGAAACTACAATTTTGTCACATTAAATTTTACATAAAATTTTATATTTGATTTTAGCATAATTTAATCAATTTCTTAACAATGACATTCACACATTAAAAAAGTAAAAACCTGGTTTCATAAAATACACATTAAAATAAATAAATTAAAATTAAAATTATTGTGATAATTTATATCAATAATATGTTTCTCTTTGTACTAATTATTATTGGCGTTATGTACTTTAATTTAAATTATTATAGTTGTTTTTCCACATTTACATTTGATAAGAGAACATTAAAAAAATAACATACCTTTTATTTTTATGTTGTTTTTAATTATTAAACTTGATTAACCAATAAATGATTGCATAACAATTAACGTAAAGATTAAAAATGATGATATCAATAATGATTTGATAAAATGTACACACGGTGACGACACACTTTTTTTTCTATCATAATAATAATTTATGATAATTTATTTCCTCCTAACTATTTTATATATATTATTATTATATTTATAATTTATAAATAATTTGCAAATTGTTTATAAAATACAGTAAAATTGTATCTATTTATTTTTAATTATTGGTTTTGTGAATTATTGCATATTTATTGCATTGCAATATTATAAGGTGCAGATATGATGTTGATAGAATATTGCTACATAATTTTAATTATATAATATTATTTCATGATGTTGATGTTGTTTCAAATGGAAATGGTAACATTGGATTAAATGTTTTCGATTGAATTGTATCTTTATCAGCTTTTTTATAACCCCATAAGTCCATTGCTTTTGTGCAACTTTCAGATATGATGTTGATAGAATATTGCTACATAATTTTAATTATATAATATTATTTCATGATGTTGATGTTGTTTCAAATGGAAATGGTAACATTGGATTAAATGTTTTCGATTGAATTGTATCTTTATCAGCTTTTTTATAACCCCATAAGTCCATTGCTTTTGTGCAACTTTCCTGTATTGTATCGATTTCAATAAAATTTAAATCTTTAATCCAATGGAATGGGGCCGATTTTGAATCACGAAATGTTGAACTAACACCACCGATATCATTACGTGTATGTGAATCTAAAAATTCTTCAACTTGAGGATCAAATGGTAATCCATAAAATTCTAATATATCTTGTGTTATTTCATATGGATTTAATGATAAATCTTCATAACGAACAACTTTAAATTGTTGTGGATACAATTTTGAAAATTCAACGGCTGCATAATAATCGGATATCATATCACGACATAATGTTGCGGGATGATCACAGTCCGGACGACCCGGGCACCAATCACGATGTTTACGCGATTGTAAAGTACCACGTGGATCACGCATTAATAATATTATACGTATATTTAAATTTTTATCTTGTATTAACGGTTCGGCTAAGGCTAAACGTAAACGTACAACTTTCATACTTTGTAATGGAAATAATTTACAAAATTGATTTAAAAAATTTGGTTCCCAGCAAAATTGTGGATATTGTCGACATTGACGCCATAAACGTGTATTATGACTGAATAGATATGTATGTAATTGTCCATATTCTAAATATTCTTGCATATCTGTATAATTACAATTTAACAATTGTTTTAAATTATAAATTGCTTGTTCGGCCTGTAAACGTTGTTGGTGTCCGCCGCCACGTATTTGTATTATATCAAAATTTAATAATGGTTCATAATGATAATAATTACCAGGCATTGCATTTAATATATCACCTAAAAATGTTGAACCGGAACGCCACGTTGTTATAATTACACTTTTTATTGGATTACCACCCGTTTCAAAGGTTAATTCTGACAATTGTTCAGCAACATCACGTGGATATTCAAAATTTTCCATTTCTTCGGCAATGCGAAGACGTTGTGCCGTTATTATATCTGTTATTGTAACTGTGTTATTTACAGTTGTCGATGTTATTACATTACGATTGTTGCCAAAGTTAAACCCATTATTATTATTATTATTAATATTATTATTATTATTATTATTATTATTATTATTATAATTATTATTATTATTATTAATATTATTATTATTATTATTATTATTATTAATATTATTTTTATTATGATTATTATGGATTGTCGTATGTCTATTAGAATTTGGTCTAAATAAACGTAAATTTTGTCGTAAATCACCACCACCAGTACCACTTGCTGCTGCACCACCTCCTCCTGCTCCTCCTACATCGGATGATTTAAAATATTCAGTTGTATAATTTGTAGATGTAAAACGATGGCTAGCAAAAATTAATAATATACATAAAATACTAATTCCACAAATTCCAATTAAATTAATTTTTCGTGACATTTTTTTTTTTTTTTTCTTTTTCAACACAATTTTTATCAACTTTTATTTTTTTTTTTCAATTATTTTTATACTTAACAACAGCAAACAACACCAATTATTATTTTTTTGTTAAATTAAATTATAAATATAAAACAAAGAAATTAACCACGGCATACTTTTAATTTATAATTATAAAAATACCATGTTATAATAATTAAATTTAAATAATTTATGATTATTATAATATTTTATAAAAATATTAAATTTATATGAGCTCATTTTATCTATTAGTATTATATTATTAATTAATTTCTGATTTGCTTTAACGTAAAATTAGAACACATAATTGAACGAAAAATCGAACTCATTCATATAAAATTGATACTTTAATCACAATTATAAATCTTATTTTCCCACGATAAAAACAAATTAACAAACAACAAATTACTACAATTATGTTTGTGTAGATTAGAATTATTTTGTGTAATACATTTTTTTTTTATATAATTTGTAGATAACGCATAAAAACAAATATTATTATTTCTTTATTATCAATAAATTAAAACTCATTTTATTTATATGTACATATGTACTAAATAAATAAATTAATTACAAAAAGCCATCATATCAAATAATCTTCTACTAATAAAAAAATAAACATTTTCGTATTTTTTTATTGCTTTGGTGGCTACTTTTTTGCTTTTGTTTCATAAAACAAGACAAGACCACTGCAATATGACAAAAACAACAACAACAACAACAAAAACAAAATAATTGTCAATAAAATTTTATATAATTTTTTTTATCCAAATTTTGACACTTGATAAATATGTCAAATAATTTCTAAAAAAAATATATGGTGTACCTGCTGGCAAGAAGTAACGCAAGCGTATCAAAAATGAACGTTTTCGTAACGATTTGGCGTAATCGAAAAACGAATTGCTTACAAAATATGTAATGAGTTGAATAGAATAAATTATTCATCCGTGAGCTATTGCATGCAGTTACGCATGCCAAAATTAACAATTTATTTGGTTATAATTTTGTAAAAATTTAATTTTAATTCACTATTATAAATTCTTAATATTTGTCATGTATTCCTGTAAAATCAAAATTGATAATAAAAATTCAAACAAAAAAATCTACACTTATTGTGTAGACTAATTGAAAATAAAATTTAACCCATCATAACCAATGAATATAAGGCCACTTTTTCATAGACTCCTCCAAACGCGCCTTAAAAATTATTAATATTTAAAATATTAAAATCAGATTGAAAAAATCATAAATTTTACATTCTATAATAGTTAAATGTTTTTGTTCAATAACAATAACAATGACCACTGCTTTAGTTTTATACAACATACTTTTTGCTAGGGTAATGAAAACGATACGTTTTCGATTCATAAAAAGAGAATCGAGTTTTGCCTGAAGGGAAACTTTATCAATTTGTCAACTGTCACATTTTTCTTTTTTAATGAAATTGCTGGGGTCTGGGTGAATTGTATTCATTCCTGCTTTAGTTTTACATGTTTTCATTCATAATCAATGAATTATTTTTTTTAATTTTCTTTTTAAAAAGTATCTGCGAATTTATAAAACAAAAATTAATTTAATATTAACCGTTATTAATTTTTTTTTTTTTTTACTGAAAGTTGAAAACAAATTCCGTATATAATGATGCAGCGAGACGAAAAGCAATTGGAAGTTTTATTAGATGCTGTGATGAATCGTTTAAATGAATTGAAATTATCAATTGGTTCAATGATACAAAAAATTGAAAATGAATATGAAACAATAAATTGGCCAACATTTTTAGACAATTTTGCATTAATTTCGAGTCATGTAAGTGTAATAAAAATTTATAAATTATCAAATGGTTATTATTACCGTATTATTATTTTCTTATCATTATTTAGTTAACAGGTTTATCGAAAATCTTTGCACATGAATTAGGTCCACCATTGCGTAATCTGACAATTTTACCAGTCGTGTTATCACCTGAACGCGATGAAAATTTATTACGTTTAACAGAAGGACGCATAGCTATATTTTCACATGATTTAGTACCTGATTATTTACGAACAAAACCGGAACCGGTAGCTGAACAAAGAATGTTAACCCATGAACAAAAAGCAAACAGTTTAATAGCAGAAACAGCATTGAAACAAGTAGCACAATATACAAAAGTTGTGTCACATGTATATGAAATGATAAATAAAGCACGCGAAGAATGGGAAGTGGAATCATCGTCTCGATCAAATGTACAACAAACTAGTAGTTTAGCGGATACACATGCTTTGGTAGCAGCTGTTGGTATGGGTAAAGGTTTAAAAAATAATGTACCATTTAGTTGTCTTGGTCCCGAAGGTATCGGAGCTGGTGGACCAGCTGGCATGTCTGTTGGAAATCCAGTCGTTCCTGGTGTTATGTTAATTGGTGGCGTTGGTGGCATTGGTGGCATGCCAGTTACAGGACCAAATGGTTTAATGGTACCACCAACGATACGTCCACAAACTTCATTGTCATCAGCCGTTAGTCCATCGGGTGTCGTTGGTCAAATTGGTAAAGCACCATCAGCTATTAAAACAAATATTAAATCAGCGAATCAAATACATCCTTATGTTCGATAAGTATATATTTATGTAATTGGTTTTGTATATATTTAATTTTTTAAACTAAAATATGAATCTGAAATTAATTTTAAAAATGAAAATAATATATATGTATTAATAAAGAAAATGCATAAATAACAACAACAAAGATTCTCTTCTTTATAGACAGCTTCAATAGTTTTTGTTGGACGCGGCTATTTTTTAATAATTTAATTTCTTTTTACATTCTATAAATTTCACGAGATACCTTCATTTATTTTTATTTACATTTTTAGGACATGCGCGTGTAGACTAATTTTCAAACGTGCAACATTTAAAATATAACAGTTTTGTGTTTTTCTTTAAATGTAATTTGGATTTTTCCAGTGAACCTGGGGATTTTTCTATCAACAGAAATCATACATTTTTACGTATATCCGTTTAGACTTTCTCAACAGAATTATCTGATATTCTAAAGTTAACTGTATAAATAAATACCACACATTTTAATCCCAGCACAAAATCAAATAATTTCAACACAATATCGTCTCAGATAAAATTTTCATAAAAAAAATATGTGTTCACTGAAAATATGGTGTTAAACTATGATTCTACAATGTTTCCGCGCACATCGCCGTACATGCAATTTACTTATAAGGAATAATTGCAAACCAATGGGTGAATAGTTATGTATTCACATACGGGTACTCAACTCACCCCTACATCTTCACCGCGGCACCTAAACCGCCGAGATATATCTGACTTTATGTTGGTGTGTACGCATTCAAAACTTTTTGTAGATATGAATAAATTTTATAATAATATTAAGTGTAATTTTGTATATTAAATTAATAAGTAATGAAAAAATTATAAATAGTAGAATCTAAATATGAAAAAATTTAATGTTTGTATTAAATTAGTTAATAAATTATTTAGTGATTAGATCTTATGCTAAAAATTAGTGTCCCACTTGCTATTGACAATAATTATTCAGAATACCGAATATACCGAATGGAGTCATATAAATTTTTATTCGTTGTAGCAATTGCTAAATTAATAACAATAATTTTCAGCATAAGAACCATTATGGTATAAATAAATAAATCCATAATAAATGTTTATGGTAATAGTAATTAATATCAATAGTAAAGACTATATATTAAGAACATAAATTTAAATAGTGTATTTTATAAATAACAATTAAACATAAGTATATTAATTTAAGTAGGTAAAAATTCAACAATATACCCAGTATTTGAACAGGGTGCGAATTCCATTGTGACTTTACCTCATATTAGTCTGTTTTCTATGAAATTCGCACCCAGGCAACTTGATACAAAAATATGTAAATTAATAGTTATATTCGAATGGAAATATTTCTTAATGAATTCTACGTAGCATCTTCATAACTGCAATATAATATATAATATGCAATTAAATGAAATTGAATGTTATAAAATTATCTTCAAATGATTAATGATGATTATCGTTTGAGTTCTGATATGCTACTATGCTCCTGCAAAGGCAAACTATTACATTCGCCGTGTTGTGGTCAAACATAAGAGAAGATGAGATTGATTTATTTAAAAATTTCGTATTGCGTTGAGCGATACTTTGTTTGGAATATTACAATATTGTACTACGTTTTCATTCGATCACCTGCAGAGCATAACTTGTCACTAAAACTGATTAAAAACATTTTATGTAGAATTTAGCAAGAAATATTTATTGTTTATATTCAATTTCAATATAATTATTAGTTTTGTGTATGTTTTAATAATTATTATTTTATTTAATCAATTATTTATTAAGCTTGTAAAAAATGTAAATTAAAAATTACGAACAATAACTATTTAGTTGGTGGTGATAGCGTATATAAAGTCATGTAATGTAAATCACTTTTTCCATCTATTGTACTATATTGCACATAATATTGAACTGTAGAAATTTTTTTTAATGTGAGCTATTTTTATGTTATAAATATCTGATGGACACCCTAGATCATAAATTAAATGTTTAAAAATAAGAAGTTTAATTTAAATTAGAAAATACTACTTAAAATTAAAAAATTATAAGTGACAAATTTGTGAACAATAGTCTAATTAATGATCACCAATACGGCTTCAGATATAAACATTCTACCGGAGATCTAATCAATTACCTATCGGATAATAATTGTAAAAGTGTTATGAATTTTACGTGAATCACATGTTGTTTCATTACATGATGCTAAACTTTTTGATAGAGTTTGGCACAAAGTATTAGTAGCTAAAATTCATGATTTTGGGTTGGCATTGATATTTGTGATTGTATTACTGATTACCTTATTGATAGAATGATTGAGGTTATTCTTAATGGAATCCGCTTGAATCAATATGTAATCTAATCTAAAACCGATACCTTTTTATTTACCAACAAACGACTAGTAAATATTGACCCAATAGTTTTTGATAACATGTGCTATCAATCAAACTACGTTTAATAATATTATTATATCTTTAATAGCTATAGTCTAATTATATTATTGGAAAAAGTAAAATTTACATTTTGTCTTTATATTAAAAAATATATTTAAACGTACGAATAAGCATACCACGCGTATTGTATTCACACGTATTTCAAATTTCGTAATATCGAATCGGTTTATATTTGTGTTATTTTAACATTACACGCGTTTTAAAATTACTATGCATACGTATAATCCAGATGTGTGAAACATGCACACATTTATTTTCTATTTATTGAAGTAATGATCAGGAATGAGATTAGACATTACTTCAAGTGAATCACATATGGGATCTCCAAAAATATTACAGTCATTTATTTTACAATGGATTGAAGAAAATAGTGGTTTACACACATCCACAAAAATGATAAACGACGATTAGGTATTTAAGTCTTTGAAAATTAATATAAAATGAAATTATTTAAATAATAATATAAATATAAGCTAATTATCACTAATTGTGATCTTTATTTTAATGTAATTTTACAATATTATATTAATTAATTACTATATTAAAAAGATTTATACATTTTTAATTATTTTGTTTAATTTCATCAAATCCCCTTTAACTTCCATTGAAATCTGAAAAGAGAAAAAAAGAAAATTTACTTCAAATAATATATCATTGTTGAAAAGAAAAAAAAAAAAACAAAAAAATATATAAATAAAATTTTAAGTATAAAATATAATTTTTTATTTAAAAAAAAAAGAAGAAAAAAAAAGCCTCTAATGGGCGTCCTGTAAAAAAAAAATATTATAAAAAATCATTCAACTCTAATGTGATACCCTATTAAAAATTAATTTTTTTTCAAAATTTTTGTAGCATATATATCGGAACCGACATACTAATATTAATAACAAGCATAGTGTATGCGAGAGAGTTGCTGGGTGTGTATAGCAATATGTGATATTGGGTGGTGAGGGTTCGATTTCTCACCAAGACCGAAATTTAATTTTTCAAAAAAAAAAAAAATAAATTTCACATAGGCGGGGCGGTCGAGTGTGTTGACAATTTTCGAGCGGAAAAGAAAATAAGAAAAAAAAAAAGGTAAACAGAAAAAAAGAAAAGGGAATTTCTTTTTTGCTTTTTTGCAGTCTTGAAAAAGAGTGATGGTTAAATGCCATTCCGAGCGACCTCATCGCTCCGATTCGATTTCTTTTTTCACAAAAGATAGAGCACGTCGATGCGCAGTTTATAGGTTAGCTCCGGACCCAGGACCCCTTCGGGAGCGGAGTTATGGCTATTCTCCGGTACCAATTTTCTCACGTTTGGGACCCCCTAACTCCGGGAATACTGAATAGTTCCAAGGAAGACTACTACCAGTTGGAGCCCACACCTAGGCCTACAATTTATAGAGGAAACTTTTTTCCTAACTATAACCATTTTCCGGTCATGGCTGCCCAAAGATTGGAAATTCAAATGTAGACCTTTCTTCCGTTGGATGGAACTCAAGGAAAAACTCAATTATCACAAAATCCAATGATGCAGAAAGGTGAAGGAAGGTTCAATCTTTATGATAAAATTTATTTTGGAATTTTCCGATGAGAAATGGGGATTTTCCTAGAACAACGAAAAACATCGATTTTCGCATGTTTTCCGTTGGGATTTTCCGACTTTCCCAAAGGAATTTTTCAAAATCCTAATTATCCCATATAGTAGACTATATGACCTGTAGTTTAAGCTATTACACAAGTCTCTAAGTATTATGATGTTCCCACAATAATTGCTCAAAATAAGGCTTACCGAAAAAAATCGAAATTTCACCCCTTAATAACTCCGCCATTTTGGATTTCCCAGAAGCGGTCCCAGGGGAAAAATGTGGCCCTTGTCCTCCTCTATTGGATTCCCAAAGGAAAAAGCGCTAGCTCCAAAACTCACGAATTTTGATTTTTTCATATTTTGAGTCCATTTACTCCATCCCCTCAAAAGTTATGACGGTTTTTTTCACATTTTGTTTGAAACACATGGAAATGTCCCAAAACTTATGTAAAAAGTGTTTTTTTTAACGTTTTGGACATTTAGATGTATCATCAGGTGATCAAATTCGGACATAACTTTTGCAGTGCCTTTTTTTTAAAATCGAATTAATGGTCCGATTTATCTGAAAATTTCCAATTATATTAGTTACAATATTGAAAACATATTTTACCACTAGTGAACATCGAAATTTTCACGGGTTTTCCCAGAGTTTTCATTTAAAGTTTTTTATTTGTATGAAAAAAAATTATGTTTTTATATGGAATTTCATGGGAAAAATCTCGAAGGCAAAATAATTATCAAAAAAAAAATTGTGTGTGTGTGTGTTGTTTATTTGTAAAAAAAAAAAAATTTGTAAATAAATGTACATACGAAAAACAACAAATACAAGTCATTTGTTTTTGTTTAAGTTTTTCTTTTCCATTCGAAATAATGTAAACAAGAAACAACAACATTGGTGTGTACGTCGAGTCTTGCAGAATGCAATGGAAGAATGCTCGTCGAATGAAAAACAATTACAAAAATATTTGTGTGTGTGTGTGTGTGTATTTATTTGTATGAAGAAAATTGCTTTTTATGTAACTTCTTTGAATAATTTAATTTACACACGAAAACAAGTTAACTACGCGTGTGTGTGTGTGATTCATCCAAATATTTATGCTTTCGCTATACAACAGTATGATGTGTGTCCGACAACAACATGAAGTATTGGATGCTTTTTGAGAAGTATGTCAAACTGGTAAGGAAATAAATAGCTATACATCTGTCAGCCAATCTATTTCCTACACAAGCAACACATGAAGAGTATTTATTCAAATAAACTTTTCATATGAATTTTTGTTCAAGCATATGTAAATTTCAAATGATTAATCTGGGAAAACCTGGGAAAATATCGGAGTCCAACTGTGGTAAAAAATGTATCTAATAAAATATTTTAAATAAAAACCACAAAATAAAAAAGGAAATCTATAATTTTGTTTGTGCTTTGCCGGGCCGCGAACCACCAACCAGCAAATCACATAACAAAACAATAATTATTATTAAAATAAATTTACTTTATGACTTTGCCTATTGGATAGTGTTTTTTCGATTTATGCATGGATTTTACATTAATAATTAATTATTTTTAATTTCATTTTCAGAAGTTCCATGCGACTCATTTCAATATTTTGGACGAGATATACAATATACTCGTATAGATTTTTTCTACTTTTCTAATATCATGCTTTTAGCCATATCAAGCGAGACCTATATTATTATGATTATAATTATCATTGGGTCGTATAGATCGGGTTTAAAATCCTAAGTATCTATACATAATCTAATTAATTTTTACTTATTACTATCTTATTTCTATTTTACTATTTAAATTTTAAATGTTATGTTATCCCAACTATTATAATATAAAAATTTATGATATTAATTTAATATAATTATACTTCATATGTATTTTAAATAACTGAGTCAAATCGATATCCGAATATTTACCAAAAAATCTATCAATTTACAATTTGTCAAATAAAAATTGCATTTAAATAATAAGTAATTTAAAATGTAACTAAAACCTTACAAAAAAATATGCGTATTTATATGTGAATAGTTTTACTGACTATTCGGATTACCGCTTATTGTTAAGGGTTAACATATTTGGTTTGTAATTTATCTTACATTTATATTACAATCGGATTTTTCTACTTCAATTTACTTTTACATATTTTATATAATTGTTGTTAATAAATTATAAGGCTAAAATGCTAAACATAAATTTTGCGGTTGACACATTGAAAAACAATGTAATAATTAATAACGGTGTTTCATCAGAACATATTATAGCATTATACCTGTAAAAGCTTATTCTAAACCTATGTATTGGCAAATCTCACATTTAACCTTGGTTGGGATGTATTGTCACATCGATCATGTTGTTTTCATCGTGAACAAGATAAAATCTTTCAATAACTCTATGATGATGATGATGATGATGATGATGGTGATGTCAAAATGCAGTTGCAGTGCAGTTGCTATTTTGCTGATATAAAAGTAGCAGAGAAGTTCGTTGAGTAGGAAATTATAGGGTTGATAAAAAAAGATGGAAATGTGGTAAAAGCAATTTAAACGTAATTTGTATAAAAAAACGAGTTAATAATTAAATGATTCACCTTTGTATCCTGTTACTAGTGGTGGCAGTAATCAATCAACTATGTTAAGCTTAACATTACTTGTTAATCTAGTAGTATTTCTAAGGTCATATGTAGAAATGTTATTTTTTATTACAGCGGTGCATCTTATCTGAAATCTGAAAATGAAATATATATTAAAGTTTTATTTTGTCGCAATCTATATATTATTCATTCACCTGTTTTAGTTATTTAGTAACAATAATGTTCTTAATTATAAATTCATAGCTCGTTATTGTAATGTATGTTTTGATGTTAAAATCCTAATTGAGTTTAATCGGTACACGTACTTTACAATTTACATCCATTAAACTGTAATTAATGTGTTGGTGCTCCACTGCAGATGTGTAACAACGATAGCCTAAAATTATATAAGTTTCACCGTTGAGTTTTCTAAAGGCAGTGATTTTTTATCGCATATTTTTCAAACATTTATCTATAATCTGAAATTAATAAGAGTTAATTAATTAATTAAACATTAAATATAATATGAAATAACTATGAATTTGCGTACGATTAGACTTATCCACAATTTAACTATCACAATTTCAATTATAATTGATTTATATTCCAAAAATTGGCCATCTTCAAATTACATATTATGTTTATGCATGCCGGTCTTTTTTATACATATAGATGATGATGTTGTACGTGATGATGTTGAAAAATCTTTTATAATAAACGATTAACAACGATTTATATTTCAATGCATGTGCTGATAACGCATGCGGGCCGACACTAAAACATTCCCAATTTATAACTTGTTGCACACTATAAAATTATAATTCAATAACAATTAAATATATATTAATATTAATTGTTTTTTTAATTTTTATATTTATTTTTATTATTATTATTTAATTTATGCCAATTTTTTTTTTTTTTTTTCAGTGTCACGGACACAAAGTTCACAATAAAATAAAAACTTTATTTTTGCGTCAATTATAATATATCGATGAACAATAGTTGCGAATCCACACTTCAATTTAAATTGTATATTTCTATGATGATAAATTGTTTGTAATCACTGACAATATTATAAAATATTTTTAAAAACATGTGATGGTTAACATCCGTCTGTGCATTCAATCTATTTAAAAATATATAAACCACATCATTCATGTTTGTGTTCGGTAAGTGTAATAGTGATTCAATTGATTTGTGGTTGTGAATTCGTTGAAGATTTTTCTTTCCACAATACTAAAAAATGTGCTATCGATTTGAAAATTAATAATATTGAATATACAATGTACGATGAGATGCACCACCCAACAGCCCAACTGCCAGATGCAAATATAAAAATTAAAAGTTCTATTTTCAAATTGGTAACATATATATTTTACATTTTTATTTAAATATAATATAATTTAATTTTTATTTTTATTCTCATATTTTTTCGGTATTTATTTTTTTAATCGACTCTAAAAATAGAATTTATTATTTATTGGTTTATATAATTATTAATTAAATTTTTACAATATTATAAATATATATATATATATGGTATTATAATTAGTATATGTTTGAAGAATTGCTTTGCTATATTTTATTATAATTTCATAAATATATTAATTGGTTTTTTTTTCTTTTCTTTTTAATAAATATATGTTTTCATTTTTTTGTTTTGTGTAAATAAAATTATAAATAATAAATAAATAAATAAATAATTTTTTAAAAACTTTAATTTCCTTAAAATTTGAATAGGTAATTTGAGAAAATATCAATATAGTTAGTTATAATTGCGGCGGCGATCAAACTCAAATCAATATTAAATTAAATAATAATAATAATAAAAATTAGTTTTAATAGCATTATATATTGTTTTAAGTAAATATATATTTTAAGTTTCGATTTAATTTTAATATACATTATTTATTGTTTATTTATTTATTTAGTTTTTGGTTTTTTTGCAATTGGTTTGGAAGATAAAAAGAACATATTTAATTTTTAAATATTTACATAATTAATATTTTAAATATAAGTATAGTTAGATTTTAAAATGCCTATGGCAAATGCGGGGGGGGGGGGAGGCAATGTGGGATGTGTGGTGTGCGAATGGAAAGGATATTAAGGTGACGTGTATTACGGAAAGTGGTGAGAATGGATGGGAGGAGGTGAGGATAATTCATTTGGAAAGAAAAATTTTGATATAATAATTACTTTTCACATAAAAATTAACTTTACTTTTACTAGATAATAATTATTGTTATTTATTTTTTGTAATATTCTTTAATATATTATTAAATTATATATTTATTATTTCATTCATTGTATTTTGTATGTGTCTATCAGTTAGAAAAAATATATATATATTTTTTTTTTAAATTAAATTATTTATTTATAATCTGTGAAATTATATAACTTAATAATGGTATTAGTTATCTATCCCTTCGTTTTCTTTAAACATATTTTAGAATTTTTATATAAATTGTAATTTATAAATTTTAGTTTTTATTTTATATTTTAATTTATAAATTCATTTCTATGTTATCACATTTTCATTTTTTGTTATTATTTAAAATTGTATACTTTTTTTTTTATTTTTTTTTCATCTTCATATAAATTTTTTAATCATTCATATAATTTTTTTAACCCACCCCCCAACCACCAAACCAACCACCCTTGCTGTTTTATTAACTATTGTATTACATTTTTATACTTTCTTAACTTAATATATAGCACCGCATTTTATTTTTTAAATGATCCACTTTTTTGCAGTGGTGGTTGTCGTCGTTGCGTTAACATTTTATTTAGTTTTCCAATACATGTGTTAAAATTATAATTTATTTTTATTTCTTTTTATTTTTTTTTTTTTTTACAATCAAAAAAAAATATGAATGATTTTTTAATAATTTATTTAATTTATTTTAATTAAATAATAATGTTCGTGGTACATATAAAGAGCGATAGATAGAGAGATAGAGATAGAGAAAATAAAGACAGTATTTTATGAGTGTTTATTCTTTAACAATTTACATAATTTTTATACATTGATTCCACTGGAGCAAAAAAAAAAATACAAGTAGATTATAAAATAGAAAATTAACCACAATTGAATCGTATGGTTTATATAATTTTGGCCAGTGAATTAAAGTGTATAAATAAATAATAAAGAATAAAACTTCATATATATGAAGTATAGTCACCTAGGTGTTACAATAACTTTCACAAAACACGTTCTGTAAGAACTCCTCCTCCTGCTTATGAATTAAATTTCAATTTAATTGTTTCCTTTACAATACCATTCAATATGAAAAAATATGAATATGGTCTCTTGCAATAAATATTTTGTGAAAGTTACTATGACCTCTACGTCAGTGTATAATTTTTAGTTTTGAATAATTTTACAAAATATAAATTACAATTTATTATTTTAGAAATTAATGGAAATTTTAAATAAATATCATTACATAATATGATCTGTGTCAGACTATAAAATTATACACTGACAATATATGTAAAATAGCGAGCTCTTTTATTTAGAAAATTATATATTTAACTATATTATTTTTTTTTATTATTTTATTTATAAATATATAAATATATATTTTTTTTTAATTTTATTATTGCACCAATAAATTCTGTAATTTATTTAATGTACACAAAATATTTAATAAACATAAAAATAATATTATATTCAAAAAAAAAAAAAATACAATAAAAAATACAAATATGCGTTCAAAAAAATTCATTTCTTGTAGAGAAATAATAATTTAATTTTAATTGTGTGTATATTTGTTAAGTGTAACGTGTTTTCACAAGTGTACTTAATATTCCTGTTTAATGGGAAATAGTATAAATTTATAAGTCATCCGAGGAGGTATGGTAATGGTAAAACAAATGCAGCAGTAACCCTTATTTCTACAAATTCTTAATACTTCTTATTTAATACTTTCATACAAAAAAATTTCACAATTCTTACAACAGACATTTCGATGTTATATGATTATTTTTGTTTATTTTTTTTTAAATATGTACACTTAACCATCCCCATTACTAAAAAGATATCATAAATAGCACTTATAAAAAAACACATTTTATATTATGGTCTTACTTCATGTATAATATTCGTTTGGATAAATAACCGCAAAAGTATTCATTTCTCGCCACTAGACATTATCTTTTGCTTGCGCAATGTATAAATTTTGTGCAGTCAACCTTCTTCCTACCCATATGTGTATTAAATCCAAAAGAAGACTCAACCTTGTTATAAAAGTTCATTACATTCTTATTCATAGGTTGTTCGATCCGTCGCCCCGTCACAATTTATTTTGATTATAAATTTTTATTTATTTACATTTCATTTTATTTAAAAGAAAAAAAAAACTTGCATGTGTGATTTTAAAAACAAAACATACAATTTGAATTGCTAGTTAGCATTTAGCATGTGCAAAATGCTACTCGGACTACATTTCATATGGCATTCATTTCAATAAAGTGAATAAATAAAGAGCGAACTATTGTTATGAAATTTTTCTGTGGTTCAGTAACCGGATAAATTCGAAGATGCTACAAAATTAGCCTACACCATTTATTTTACGGCCCTGCCATATGATCTGAACATTCCCATTAGCATAATTAACGAACCGCGTTTACATTGATATGATAAATTTTAATGTGATTTGGAGTATAGTAAGAAAAACCTCATATTTCTTGTGTTCTCTCATTTTCATTTCAAATCATAATTCCGTAAATTTTATATGATCCTAATAATATCGTAAAAATGTATGTCCTTATTACATCATAATAATATATTTGAAACTTTAATTTAAAATTGGTATCTTCTATAACGAGAACTACAATTAATATACATTAAAATGTAGACCCAAAGCAATAACACTATATATATGCAATGTGTGTGTATAGGTATTTTTATCAGTACATATGTCAAATTCCAATCAAGCAAGCTACATTCGTTTCGGCCCGGATTTTTATAATTTGAAATATATTATTTCGGCACAAGAAATGCTACGGCTAAATGCTAGATTCGTTGCTAGCTGCTAGTAGCATGTTGAATTTTTGGATTAGAATTCGACAATAGTAAATATTAATGTTATAATAAATCATATAGAAGTGTATTTGAAAACTAATTTTCCGGTTTGGATGACAAATTATTGTGTTTACAACCTTTAATAATATGGTTGTGCTTTATCATCCAATGCACATAGTAAAAGAACACAAAATGATTAAAGAGAAACGTTTAATAGAAACAATGCCCTCCAATTATTATTACTATTCCACACATCATATAGTGTACAAAAGATATATGTATATAACGTTTATTAAAAATGTATATGCTATACGATGACTATGTGCAGTGTGATAGATTATTATAGCTAGAATACACTAGCAATTACTAAAAAAAAATGTGAACATTTTAAAACAAAATTTTGAAAGGAATATTTTTCTTAATTTGAACAATTAAACAATTTACGATTTACGAATAATAAATAATTTCTGATTGAATTCAATTATAGCAACTTCAAAGAATTAATATTCTATACAGTTGCAATAATGTATATTTATATGCGCACACTATTATCAATGTCACTATTGTAGATGCAGATTTATAATACGTTGCAAATTTTTGTCTAATATTCAGTACATTGTTATGACTTTATTTTATTGTATTTTGTCTTATTTTTGCGTCATTATGACATGATTTTTTTACGATCTTATGATTTGTGACGTTAAAACATATCGTTAGAAATTGTTTTTTTTAAAATCACCATCGATCGCCACACTACGATAAAATTCATAATATCAACGTGTGTACAACATAAACTGATAATTATCACTTATCGATTTTAGACAAAAAAAATTATACATTTCAACTATTATTTAAATAAAACTATACCTACACCCCTACTATAAATAATAAATTGTTGAATGCAAATTAATCCAATATATAGATTATTTTTATACATAGAATTGTTTATGCAAATCGAAACACACAATTAAATTTAAATTATTATTTTTAAGGTCATTTTATGTTTGTTTTTTGATTTTCTTTTTTCTATTATTATTTAATGTAATTTAAATTATTCTTTTATACGTAATTATTTATTGTATTTTGGTAACACATTTATTGTATAAATGAGATATTTTATAGACCGATATAAATAAATTATGGGTGTGTGTGTGTGTGTGTATGTTTTGTATATGAAATTTATCTATAATAAGTACATTTCATCATTATTCATTAAATTATAAAATATAATACAAAATTAATACTAGATTTCATTGTACGGAAATCTAGCTATAAATTTGGATAATAAATTGGATTGATTGAATTGATTGAACAATGAAAAGTAAATATATAAATAAAGTTTTACAGAGAATCATCATCTCTTGTTTTATGTATTTTCATACATTATTCAGATATTATATTTAATATTGAATTTTTTGAATTCCTTAAAAAAGCAAAAACTTTCCGTTATAAATATAATTTTATATTTCTTTCCATTTTTTATATTTTTTTTTCAATATTTATTGTTAAATATTTTATCAATAATAAAATGGATTTAATTATTTTTTATATTTTTCTTAAAATAATAATGAAAATATTATTCGGTGATTTTATATATTTTACAAAAAAACAATAAAAAGAAAAACACAACAAAAACAGAAAGAAAAAATAAATAAAATAAAACATTTATAAATATTAAAACTATAAAATAAATAATTAAATAAATAAATAAAATAAATAAATAAATAAAATAAATAATTTAATTTAATTAAAAATAATGACTATTAAAAATTTATGTGATATTACGAATTATAAAATAAATAATAAAATAAAATAAAATACCAACTATCGAATGGAATATGAAATGTTTAATATTTTCATTATTATTATTATTATTATTATTATTATTATTATTATTATTATTATTATTGTTATTATAATTTATATTATTAATAATATTTTTTTCATGATTATAAATAATATTAGTATTATTTTTACATTTATTATTCGAATAAAATTTTGTTAATTGAATTTTATTATTATTATTATTATTGCTATTATTATTATTATTAGTAATAATAATATTATTGCCAATATTTTGTAGTAGATCAATTGAATGCAAATTTGTATTTATCCTACAAAAAAAATAAAAAATAATAAATAAATAATTTGTTTTTATAAATAATATTATTTTGTTTGTAGGTACTTTTTTTTAGCAACACAAAAATTTATTTTTAAATATATTATAAATAATGTATTTTTCTGTTTAATTTATTAATAATATTATTATTATTATTATTATTTATATTAATTAATTATTTATATAATTTAAAAATTATTTATAGAAAAATAATTTCTCTGTTAAGGGAATTAAAATTTAAAGAAATAAGAAATAAAAAATAAAATAATATCCTATATATTTTTTATTAATTTTTATATTAATTTTTATTTAAGGATTGTGTGGGTGATGTGGGTTATTTTGGTTATTTTTTTTTCTTTTATTTTTCCTTTTTTTGGTTTTATTATTTTGTTTTTTTTTTTATATATATTTACTTATTTTTTTTTTTTGTATGTGATTAAAATCCTTACGCTCGTTCATAGAATAACAAATAGGCACTCGATGAAACCAACATATTTTCATTTGTATCATAAACACTGTAAAATTTAAATAAGATTATTAATTTGGATATAAAATATAATATAAATATAAATAATAGAGAGTACATTTTAGGTGGGCAAAACGATGGAGAAAATGGTACATTATTTCAAAAATATAAGGAACAATTTTTAAAAAATTTATTTCTGGAAACATTTCATTCATTTAATTGGTATTTACAAAAGTTGAAGCATACCAAATTACAAAGGACTTATTTGAATACTCATTTACTTTTTTAATTACAATTAATTTATAAATGATTCGTTCATTGCGGAAGGATCCATTGTGTATTTTCTAAATAATTTATGCCTATGCTGGACATTCACTTAAATGGTGCCACGCCGATTCTATACCGCGATAAGGAACATTTAGTATAATGTGAATTGATGAACAAACGCATTTTATGAAGGTGATAGTTTAGTGTGCCCCGGGCAACGTAGTAGCAGCTCTTCTATTGTGACCACAATCCATATTTTTTGCCTGTCCACAGTTGCCACACAGTATCCATACACGATCAAATTCTACATATATCCAGTCAGCAATGCACCGTTTAAACCGATTACTGGAAATCGGCGCAATGAAGGTGGATCGTGTACCACATCATACCGGCATGTCAGTCTCTTCATTACCTAAAATATCACCGTAAGTCGGTATCCACAAAACTACGAAATCGTTACATAGTACTATTTTATTTATTATGTGTTATCCAACTGATGCATTCATCAGACGTCGCTCCATCACATTACCATTTGTTCAGATCGATAACATATGAACTCACTGAACAGCGTTTTATGTGTGCTTCATTAATTGTCGAAAGATTGAGAAAAATGTGTATAGCTAACGATGGTTATAAGTTTTTACCATATTTCTGGCAATAAATGGATTCCTTGATGAGGTCTACGGTTTTGATACTATATATCCATTCATTGATTTATTTTCATTTTTTTGCTTGTACATATGTTATTGAACATTACTAAATTTCTTAATAGTTAAAAATAATTTATAGAAAGATTTCGAACATGTTTCCACTAGGCGATATTGACAAGCCCATAAAAAAATTGAAATTCTAATCTAAATTTGATCTAGAACTACTATTCATATATGATTTTCTCCTCAAATATGCATATGTGTCATACGTGTTTTTATATGAATCATTTCGTATGTTTTGGTAGACATTGTAATAGTAGGCATTGGAACAACAGTGAGTAATTTTCAAATTTACAAACTTCTACTGAGCTAATGAAACATAACGAAAATCATCATTTTTTGAGACTAGAAATAACTGACGATAAAATAATAATTACAACATTGTCAATCGCAAAAAAATCGAGCCAAATAAACCAGTTTCGTCAACATCCAAGCAATTTGAGATTTTTACGACGCATATAAATTGGAATATATGTAAAAAATAAAAAAAAACTTACCTATTATCATTAAATTCATGCCATTTCTTTGTAAATGGATGTTTACACAATGCAACGTAATGACCTTCTGCTGTTGTACCTATAATTTTATTATAAATTTTTATTAACTCAAATAATATTAAATTATATTAAGACACACTTACCCATATGATTTGCAACACCATACAATGAATAATAAACCGATGATGAATTAGCTGCATATGGTGCCATATTTAAACCACGTTCATTTGTTGGAAATTCAACAACACTTGCAATTTTATTCCAACGTGTTTCCGAAAAACGTTTTAAATCTTAATTTTTTTTTTTTTAGTTAAGTAAAATTTTATATAAATTTAAAATAAAAATAAAATATATTTTAGGTGCATAAATAAAGTTCCGTGCCAAACGCTAAAATTGTAATCACAAAAATACATATAATTTATTTACTAAAAAAACAAAAAAAAACCATCAACAACAACAACCAAAAAGGATACGAATAACTAAATATTTTGGAAATCGTTGGATTTGTAAACTTTTTGTAGATTTTCTTCGTGTATTACATTTTGAACATGTTGGCATTTCGTCGCCATCTAATATTTCTTCTTTTATAAATAAATCTAAACAACTTTCCAATTTACATTTTAATGTGGATAAATTGGTCAGCGGTACACTTAAATCCCAAAATGGATCAAATGTAACACTTGAATTACCACAAACTGTACATTTTAATGAACTTTTTAATTGACCAACAAATAAATCTTTAATTTTTGAATTCTCTATTTTTGAATACCATTCCCAAGTTAAATCGGCCTTACGATTATCCGACAAATTATCATCAATTTCTAGTTTATCACCTTTGGCACCTTTATTCAATGCACAATGTAACGAGTCCAAAAAAAAACGTAAAAATTCTTGTGCATCTTGTTGTGCACTACCATAATACATACGATGTTTACTTGAAAATGCTGATTTTAATTCGTTAGGCGTAACTGAACGTGTAGTCGGTGTCCACATTTCTTTTAATAAATTTGAAAATTCATATAAAATACGTTCATCTTTTGTCGACTGCGAACGGCTATCACTTTTATGTTTTAAATATTGTTGAAGTTCATGCGTATGACTTAAACATTGTAATACAGAATTCATAAAACATGTATTACCAATATTACGTAGACCACATAAACCTGCTAAGATAGAGGGATATAATAAATAATAAATAATAAATAAATATAATTTTGATTTTAAATTTAAAAGAACTGATTTCTTTTTGACCTGTAAAATTTTGGTACATTTAAAAACATTTCACAAAAAAACAATTTTTGGTACAATTAAAAGAAAAAAAAAAAAAAATAAATAAAATAGAAATTAATTTAATATTTAAAATATTTTAAATTTAAAATTTTTTCAATTACAAAATTTAACAATATTAAAATAAAAGTAAAAAAAAAAAGACAATCCAATCAATATTTATATTTAATTGTTTAACTTTTAGACCACTAGATTTATATTTCTTTTATTTTTTTCTTGTATACGTTTAAAACTAAACTAATTACATTACCTTCTGAATTATCAGCATTTGATATTCTATCAGCTATTGAAGATGATGTTGAACGATTAAAAGCATCTGAATCTGATAATGTACGATTCGCTGTACGTGCACCGCCTACTGCAACACCTACTGCATCACGATCCCTAAAACGATTTGATGTACTGTTGTTGCCGGACAATGATGATGATGATGATGATGGTGTCGGTGGTAATAAAGCATTTCGTGAAGATGATGAATTACGAATCTAATCAAATTTTACCAACAACAAAAATAATGTGAATTTTTTCGATATGAACAAATGATGATGGCAAAATGTGAAAAGGAAAACATTGTTAATTTTATTAATATTCAAAAAAAAAAAAAACTTATAAAAATATTGTTTGTATTTGCGTATTCCTGTAATATTATATTTAGTACAATTTTTATTTGTTTGTTATAATGTAGAAAAACTTGGAAACAACTTGTGTGAACATGCGACACATTTGAAAAAAGTATATATAGTTAGTACAATACAAAATTAATAACTACAGTTCAATTGATGAATTGTTAAATACTCAGATACAATGTAATCTACCAACTTGACTGTAATGTTTGCCTAGATGCCTTAAAAACGTTTAGTACTATTGTGAGATGCTACAACTTGGCGTATGCCTGGACCAGCAACCAACATATACCAGTTCACCAGACACAAGTTCAATCAATTATTTAAACAATTGATTTTATTTTGTTTGTTATTCTTAGGGTCTTGAGTCCTGAAAACAAAACGTCTTCGTATAAATCGTAAACGTAGAAAAGCATATGTTTAACCAATGGTCAACCAACAACAATAATAATTAGTTTATATAAAACGAACAAATATAATGTACGGTACCACATGGAAATAATCATATATAGAAGCTGTTGTTTTATTCTGTCGATCTATATTTAGTAGCGAAAATTCAATTAGCAAATATGTTAAAATAACTTGCCAAATATCATCTGGCTGATAAATCATACTTCAGATAAAACAATGCCTTAGTACATTTTTTCGCCGAAAAACCAATATATTCAGTCAGTTGTTCGAATATAAAAATTGTAATAAATATCAAATATAGGTAATTTAATATTAAATGCACAACAAAAAGCTACTTATTTTTTTCCTTGCAAAATATTTGCAACTCTTTCACAATGCATAAAAATAATTTGTTATAGCAAAAATCAAATAGAAATAAAACAAAGCAAATTAAAAGGGAGTTTGGCTTGGAATAGCATAAATATTTGTATTATTTGTATTATAGTTATAGAATGACAATAGTCACTTACATTATTATTATCATTTGGTTCATTAATTTTATTATTATTATTATTATTATTAATATTATTATTATTATTATTAATATTATTATTATTGTTATTATTCTTTTTTCTTGTCATTAATGGATTTAACGATGATGTTGATAGAGTTGTTGGTGCAGATGTTGTTGTCGTGGTTGTTGTTATTGTTGTAACAGTCGTTATCGATTTGCTATGAAAACCATTTTGATATATTATTGATTTGATATTATTATCATTATTGTTTTTACTATTATTAGTATTTGTTATTGTATTATATTTATTTATCAATTGATCATCTGCTATTATAATTTTTCGCATTGGTACTGGTAATGTTGATGACGATGCAGAAGCCGTTGACGATGCAGATGATGTTATTATTGCAGTCGATGATAATGATGCTTGTAATGCTGATATTGATGAGGTATTACTATATCTATTTATTAAATCTTTGGTTGATGTCATTTTAATATTATTATTATTATTATTATTATTATTATTATTATTAATTATAGGTGAATTTTTTTTGTCATTGTCATCGCTATCAATAAATTTTATATCATCTAAATGGTCGGCACAACTCATATTATTAGAATTTTTATTATTTTTATTAATAATATTATTATTTATTTGATCATAAGAACTATTTATATTATTTTTATGTAAAACTTGATTTCGAGCATAGTCACATTCAGATTTTAAAAAATTTGTACCATTTTTTAAATTACTTGATATTAATGGCGGAACACCAAGTTGTTTTGTTATATAATTAAAATCTTTTCTTAATAAATCATTATTATTATTATCAATTATTATATTATTATTATTATCATTTATAATATTATTATTATTATTATTATTATTATTAATAATCATATTGTTGTTGGACGTTCCATTATAATAATTATTATTTATTTCATCTATATTATTATTATTATTATTATTATTATTATTTTGTATTCGTTTAACATTACTAATTTTTAATGTATCATTTTTACAGGTAATAGCATGATTATTTTTAGTACTAATAAAATTAGCAACATTAGCAGCAAAAACAGCTTTATTATTATTACATGCATTTACAAAAGGGAAATTATTATTATTATTATAATTATTATTATTATTATTATTATTATTATTATTAATATTATTTTCGGACAATTTTGTATTGGTCAATCCTGTTTTTGAGTTAAATCTTTTTAATACAGTAGTGTTAGTTACATTATTATTATTATTATTACTATTATTTACAATTGGCTCACACAAATTATTTAAATGACAATAACTATTATTTTTATTTTTATTATTAATATTAATTGAATGCAAATGGGATGATGTCTTATTTTGTAGCTTTTGAGCATCCAATAATTTGTTTACCTTTTCTGATCTATCTTTTGATGTTGAACGATTTAATGTAGATGATTTTGATGTTGTCGACGATGAAGATAATGATGATTGTGACGATGATGCTGCTGTCGCTGCTGGCGGACGTTTATCAAGAGTGTTTAACTTATTTGCAGTTGTTTCAGATAATGATTTCGAACGTAATAATTCACATTTTGGAATATAATTTGCCGGACTATATTTATCACGTAAATCTGAAGCTGATGTAGCTATAAAATGTGTAAGTGATCCGGATGATAATGGTAAATGATGTCTTTTTTGTGAACTTGCTGAATAATCACTCTTTGTGATATTATTATTATTATTATTGGTGTTTAATGTGGATGAAGATGATAAATAACCGCCGTCCAATGAATAATCACGTATACGACTTTCCGAACGTAAACGTGATGATGATGATAATGACGAAGAATAACCAATGGGTGGTTTATGGTTTAAGAAATCTCGGTCAATACTTGAACGTATCGATGATGATGAACGATAATTATATGTATTATTATTTGTACTACTTACAAATCTATTTGCAGTTGCTGTTGATGTATCATCTCCACCACGAATTGGCGATGGTGTTTTAAAATATCTTGAGTGATTTGTCGTATAACGGTTATGTTTAAATGAATCTGTATTAAGTGTAGATTGATAAGTTACTGGTGTTGAGTATCGACTAGTAACAGGCATAGTATGTTTTTTTTATTAATCGATCTTTATCTACGTGTGTGTGTGTGTGTGTGTGTGTATGTGTGTGTGTGTGTTGTTATGTTTATATATTTATTAAATTATTTATTTATTATTATTTATATTGTGCTGCTAATATATATGATAAATTTTTTTTATAGTCGTTTTCTTTTTAAAAATATACATTTAATTAAATTTTTAATTAAAATACTTAATTTTAATTTATAATGTAGTTGTGTTTATACAATTTCTTTGTAGTTGTGACACTTCGTCTATCTAAAAAATAACATAAAAAAAATTGATATTAGATAATTGTTATTATTACATTTATGAAACAAAAAATTTGTTTGAATTTTCACAATGGTCTCAAATAACATTAAATAGTGCAAACGTGTACTTAGAAATGGCCAGAGAAGAGCTTCGGCAGTCGGAACCTGCGTTGCTTTTTTCTAATATTTCTTAAATAATATGATTATTATGTTCGCTTAATATCAATTGAATTAAATTAGATATGGATCTTTAGAATGGAATTATACAAGTTGTTCCTAAAAAGCGCCAGACAAAATCAACAAACAAGTTCCTTTAAAATTGATTCAATCATTGTCATATTAAAATTTCGTATGTCGACATATGATAGGATTTTGTGCTTAATTCTTGTCAATTTAAATTTTAAACTAAACAGCACTATATAACCATGTAAGCGAATTAGTAATAATGTGTTGTTACAATATTGTTAGGAATAAACTATATAATTCCGTTACAAACGTGCATGCCCAATTTGTTCGTATTTGGTAAAAATAAAATAGTTGGCCAACATATTATAGGTGCTGATCTATTCCAAATCTATGCTAGTATAATTGAGGCATTCGACGAATTCTGTTAACTCGGTAACAAAATAATCTCATGTATATACGCATTTGAAACTTGGAATATGCAGATGGTAAAAGTGGGAATGGACCGACCTTATGTTATGGAGACGTGTAGAGGATATCGCAAGCAAATCCTTGGAGTGATCTATGGGTTATCCATAAACTTAAGACAATCCAATTAACATGACAATGCCACTGCAATTTGTATATGCAAGCAATATAAACCAGCACAACATCCAAACCTGATATTCACGAAAGAAAGAAATGTTACCAGTTTTGTAGAATTACAAAATAATTGTCTATTTTGAACTTTTACAACACAACAAAACGATCAATTCAAGGATGTGTAAATTTAACAATCAACCAAAATGAACAATGTAATTCAAGAAAAGCACATTTTTGGTTACTCGGTACTAATAATTGCAGCTTCGTTTATATGTGGCCTTTGCAAAACTTTTAGACAAATAAGAAATGCTGATGATGTCAATACTCAAGCGTCATCGTACAAAATATGTAATAGATTACATTCTACTGATCAAAATTATTTCGTTCTATAAACAAATTGCGTTAATAAACCATACAAAATGTTTATTGAATTTTGTTTGCAATCTATTTTGTCCAGTAATGTAATAGGTGTGTAAAATGTCGCAAATATAGACTATTCGATTCCAAACTAATACAAATCCATCAGATTTTTTACGCAGTCATCATTCGGTTTTTTAACGTATAAAACACCACTACAAAATTTTTATATACCAAACAGAAAATTAAGCTATTAACATTTTATTTGCATATATACAAAACACAATTACAATTTGCAATGTCATCAACAAAATTAAATGATTATATTATTGGCAAACAAACAACAAATAATGAACTGAAATTATAAAATGATATATTTAGAAAAATTTCACCAACATTTTTAAATGTTTAATTAAATTATAATATAAAATTCCAACTAAAAACACGAAACCTTGATATATTGTCATTCAATAAATAATATATAACGCATGTGTAATTTTGTATTTCAATTACCTTTATTTTATTATTATGTATTTATTCATTTATTTATTTTCTCTTATCAAAATAAAATCATACAATTCTATCATACACAAAATTATAATTATAACAATATAATATAAATTAGTAAATAATACAAATACAAACAATTATCACTATATTATTAATTTCTCAAAAACTCAAACTCAACCCACAAAGTTATTTTTACATTTTGCTATGATACCACACTTTACACTAATAAATGTACAGAGCATTTTAACTAACGATACACATTATTTCTTTAAACTACTTGCTATATGAACTCAAAACTGAGAAATCTATATAATTTTAGTGCTTTTTTTTACACGTGTTCCGTCAACAATTAAATTATATATTCTCTCCATGTTTTTTTTAACCATACGATTTCCATAGAGACCAATTTTCCGGAAAATGTGTGCTTTTTGTTATTTACAATGAATCATTGTATACTTTTAATGAACTCTATACACTTAAAATTTGGATAGCTCTAAGTGAAACTTCTGTGAGGCAATTCTTTGCATTATGTGTAAGTTATATTTATGTAAACTTTTCATACAACATAACCCTTCATCATGAAAAATTTGCATTTTGTACCCCTTATATTACTTTAAAGATAGTCCTTATATTGTCGAACTTGAAAAATTAAAACATTACGCGATTTGCGAGTTTAGCTACCATTTAACAAATACCGAAGTTCAACTCGAAGCTTTTTAATTAATATAAACCCATCTGGCTTTCAATACACTTGCTATAAAAATTTTATAATGATTCGAATGACTATCCAAGTTTACGTTGCAGAATATACATCTAATGAACGTGTAGAAACTGTTTGTATATGGATGATTATCAAATAACACCCTTTGAGGTGAGATTTTCTTGTAAACAATAGTATTTGCATTTTTGATACACTATCACAGGGATATAATTATAATATCTTATAAAACATAAAGAAAAAAATATACGTTATAAAAAGGTTCGGCTTATTGGAACTGAGTGACTGGTTACATTGTCTGAACTTGTTATTAAATATGGTAATTCTTCACTAATTTCTTTACTATTATTATATTGTAGAATAGAGTGTTAATTAGGTAGTGCTTCCATTATATCTAAAAACTGAATATGTTTCTGATGTTGGTAAATAAATATGATATTTTCAAAGAATGGAACTTGAACAAACACTTTATATACATAATAATGGTGGTGAAATACAAAATAACAAGTTGAGAAACTACCATCAGAATCTACTGTAATCATTCAACGTTATTTTATTAGATTTTAATAAGATATTACACGTAAGCCGAATTCATATAAATATCCATCATTCTGAATTTAAATTAAATTCGCGTGATCTTATTATTTCAGAAATACACAACATTATTGTTTAATTTTCACTTCCGTGATTTCCGTATGCATTGCTCATAAACATTCATGAATTTTATATGAATATATGTACTTCTGAAGAAATAAAGCATGTGAATATTGATAAATTATAAGTTAATACAATTAAAAGGGTAATTTCCGATACTATTTCTTAACCATTTCATTTTAAAACAAAGCTTATTTTTCGATATATAAAAATCAATATGACTGACCAAAAATGGCAAGTTTTTGTAGGAAATATGGATGTATTTCCCTGTAGTGGCACTAACACCACCAAGGTCGTGCAAATGATAAAAGTTACAATTATCAATTAATAATTATTAACACAAAAAACAATTATTATTATTATTATTATTATTATTATTATTCATCAGCGGTTTCAGACTTGTATTTTGATATCCCATAAATATGAGACCATAATAACTACAGTGTGAATTATATTTTATATCACATGTTTTATTATGAGGCAAATTGAATATATAATAAGATGTAAACAATACAAATGAAAAACAAATGTTTCAATTTCAATGCGATTGTATTTGTTGATATACTGTACTTCAATGTCATGATTATTTTGTACTGTTTTCTACATATACTACAGTCATTTACATTTTAATATTATGTATTATGATTAGATTATACTAATATTAAATTATTTAATACATTAAATAATTTCATATGTCGTTATTTTTAAATGTTGTCATTTAACAATTGAATCATCAAATTAACTTAACTCTATATAGAAACTTTACGTATGCAGCTAATAACGTAACCTTCTTCTTTTTTTATTGTCATCAATATTTTTCTTTTTATAATAATTACATGATGATGATAATGATTATTATTATTTTTATGTCTTATTATTATTATTTATAATACCTTTAAAGAAAAAAATTTATCGAATTTCTTTACTGGCATCCTCGACTGTGAGTCAGGCTTACATCTGCAGAATTTCCGTTTCATCCAGTATTCAATAAAATATACATGATAGTGTTATAGGTGATAGTAATTTTCGCAATATGCTCTTTCCTTGAAAAGAAAAGTAGCGGCAGACGACCATCAAAATATAAAATAATTACGAATAAAAATAAAAGCAAGAAAGTTTTTTTTAGATATGCCGAACCGGACTGACTAGCGAGACAATTTTTGTATGATATTTGCATACATGTAATGCTTTTTCATTCATATGTATAATACAATACAGTCTATCACAAAATAGATCCGAGAGAATAACGTGAGAAAATCACTATACATTAGTTTGGTGTTTTAAAATTAAATTACGACCTAGGTTAGGTAGGACTATTTTAAAGAGAAAATAGCATAATTCAACAGTTGATATCACAAATGAGTTCTACTATTACAAATATGTTTATGTGGAACTAGATGAGGTCGTACTTCGACTACATACATTTTTGAAATACACGTCCCGTTGTAAATAATAAATTAATGGCAAAATGAAATAAATTCGGTAATGAAGCAGTTTGGCAAATGAAGATATAACACAAAAGAAACTTGATCTTAGGCGAATTCAAAAGATTGTCCAAAAACAGACGGTAAATGACTGTATTATTGTATTTCCATTTTGAAAGGACAATCATTAAATGAATTTATAATAAATTAGTTTATGGAATGATATTACATAAAAACCTTGTGGTGAATAGTGAGTTGTGACCATGTTGTGACTAACTGTAAACAAAATAGCCTTTGCATGTATTCGAAAAAGAAAAGTGTCAACTTACATAATAAAAAAAAAAGAAAAATTAACTGAATAAAGTATGTGAAAATAGAAAATTTCAATTACGTCGTCTTTTTATAATTGCAAGAAACAATAAAAAAAAAAAAAAAAATTAATAAATAATAGTTTAAAAATAAATTTCAAGGTTTCGTTTTTTTTTTTTTTTTTTTTTTTATCGATATCGATGATAATAAAACAAAAATGTATTTAATTTTTGTTACCCTTTTATTTGTAAGATTGATGATAAATCACACGCGCACAAATTTACACCACTCAACCAAAATTGGAAATATTTTAATTTATTTTATTTCTAAATTTCCATACAATTTCCATATGAAACAAAGTTTATTGATTTAACAAAACACAATATTTTTATTATAACAATCACATTTTAATAGAAACGAATAACAACTATTTTTATAAATTGTATCAATGGGAAAATATTAAGCAAGCAAAACAACAACAAAAAAGCACGTCAACATTGGGAAGTAAAATAAAATTTTATGTATTAAAAAAAAAAATAAATAAGAGGAAAAATGAAGGAAATTTTTATTTTCTCAATTTTCACAGAAAGAAAAAAAAAAGGAATAAAAACTAGGTCGATATTTTCATTTTTACACTATATGACAAATACAAAAGTATTTTTGTGAATTTTGTGTTAAAAAATTATATTAACGAAAAAAAAAAAAAAAATGTGGAAAATTTAATTTTTCTTTTACACTAAATAATAAATTATATTTTTAATTTGCTTTAAACATTTTTTTAAGAAAAACTTTCTACGTACTTGCTATTTTAAGAAATAACTATTATAAAATAAATAATTACATTTTTTATCAACGCATTAAAAACTGCTTTTACTTCCTTTTTTTTATTATAATTAAAAAATAAAAATTCGTACAGCACAAAATAAATAATAAAAATTTCGTCAAAAATTTTTACACAGTCACACAATGCCCTCCATTTTTTTTTTCTTTTATTTTATTATTATTATTATTAATTATTTTATAGCAAATTTTTCAAAACGTCAACATGTATTCTATCAAATTCTGTCATATTGTATGAGCAAGCAGAGGGAGCAAAGAGACCAGAGAGCAAGTTAAAAGTTCATTTGTCATTTATTGCATTCTCTGGCGTCAACTCATATTTAAGCTATTCCAGCTGTAGCGTTCTAAATTAAAGCTCTGATTATATACACCGTACAGCATACGTTTCATATGTCACTTGTGTATATTAGGCATTGTTTTTTATGTACTGTCGAAGACAATTGGCGACCATAGAAGAAAAATTATCTATTCCCGCCGTCTACCTTCGACATTCCTCCGTAATTCATTATAAAAAGCACCTTTATAGTATTACGTATATATTCTAATTGACATTTACTGTCGTCTGCCGTAGGAATTTCATAATAAGCAGTACTTACGTTTCAAATTTGAAATTTACTGTAATTGGTCAAAATAATTTTACAATATTCATCGAATAAATAATAAATTGCGCAGAGTATGGAAAATGTTAGCAATAAAGTTTGTAAACCAACCTTAAACCGTTTAAACGTAAATACCCACAACGCAGCGTTGTATTTTAAATGTCACTTACTGTCATTTTTAATTTAAATTGACATTCACTCTCACTCTCATTTCATTTTCATTTTATTTTTTTTTTTTACGTCGTTTTGTAATTTGTGAAGTAAAATCGTAAATTGTGGTTTTATTTGATAAGAAAAAACTAGATATTACCTAAAATTTCGCAATTATAAGAAATATTAAAATAATTTTAATTAAATATATAATTATCTACCTAAAAACGAAATATAATATATAAAATAATGTAAAAATTGTGTCAAATAATTAATTTTGTATAACGTGTACGAATAAAAACAGTCTCAAGCGAACGTGGTGCCGTAGTGGTAATAGTAGCGTAGCCTGACGGAGACGCGGAGTGCAGATTGTGTTGTTGGAGAAAGTGAAAATTTGCAAAACTTTTGTTGTCCTGAATATAAAATTTTTTTTTTTGTATAAATATTAACTTAAAAAAAAAATTAATTACATAAAAATATGTCATCTGTAACAAATATTATTTTGCATTATCAAAAAAGTATTGAGAAATCGGAAAATGATAGGTCAAGGGTAAGTAAACATTTATTTTAAATTTAAAATAAAGAATTTTTTTTGTCGAAAATGTTTGAGTTAATTTTTTTTTACTTTATTTTTAATTTAATTTAACACCTTTTTTTTTGATTTGCTTTGAAATAGTTACTTCATTGTATAAATAAATTATATGCACTTCCAATAACAGTTAATGATTTACAAGTTACTGGAGTTGGACGAACTGTCAATGCATTACGTAAATTTGATGGAGAAGTTGGAGTTGCCGCTAAGACTTTAGTTGCAAAATGGAAAGCTCTTGTGGCCGCAGAGGAATCAAGTGATGACGAAGGAAAGGCTAATGTTAATAATGGTAAGAATAAATAAATTTACATAATTATATGGTATCTATTTTTTCTAAATTCAATTTTATGTTAAAATTTTTAATTGTTATTTATTAAAATTCTAATTAACGTTAAGTTATTACTTGTTGAAGAATATAATAGCGTATTTGTATGAGACTACACACATACTTTGAACTAAAATTGATTTAGATAAATCGCAACAAAATCATATTGGAATTATATTTTTATTATGTGTAGTTTAATTTTATGTAAAGTAATCTAAATCAAGTGCACTATAACATATTAAAACCAAAGCTGTATTTGTATAATGTCTTTTAAATAAATTAATGATGGTCTGTTTTCAAAATAACAACTATATTATTAATAGAAAATTGACTTTTTTCTAATAAAATACTTCAAATTAAGACTTCTAGAGTCTGACATAAATTAAGCATATTTGCTAATAAAATAAAATTACAAAAAGGGGGTTTATTTTATGTAATACCTCTACTTTAATTACACCGTTGCGAGATTATTAGTATAATCTAGGTAATATAAAACATTTGTATTACAACGGACCGGAACTGTTCCTTTTCAAATTGTATTATATATATTAACTATAAAAAATTAATTCTGTAAAAAAAAAAGAACTTGTTTTATCATGACATGTAAACCAAAACTTTACTGTCAATGCAAATACTAAAAAGTCACACGAAATCAGAATCAACCTTCAAATATATGCTCTAGTCTAATTATTTAATATATGGCATTTTTTGTATATTCTGCAAAAATTTGCACATTACAAAACACAGAGAAAAAAAACCAAAATAATGGAAAAATTGTGTTGATATTAATAATAACAACAATAATAATAATAATTATTATGAATGTATTAAGTTAAATTAAAAAAATGTTAATTGTGTAAGACAATGTAATGCTTTTGTACAATATTCTACTCTACACGTACCACATTACATAATTCTTACATAATTTCACATTATTAACACTCGTACATGAGCAACAAGTTTTGATCGGACACATACGACTGACTCATATGTATGGGACGCTCTTGGTTTTTTTTCTTTTTTTTTTCCCCGACTTGCATGTGGGATACATTATCTATTTATAAAAACTAGATAACCCATATATAATACAGTCGGTCATTCAGTGAACTGAACTATAAATACAGACCCATATCCCGAATATGAATCATTGTAAGAATCTCATCAAATTTATATTAAAATCATACAATTGACTAAAACCACAAAATATCTCATATTGGCATTAGTTTTGTGTGTAACAGTTCAAAGATATATTTTTAATTTGTGGCGGACACGGTGCTCTCTTACGTCTGTGATTGACAAAGATAAATTAATTTTTCTATCAGGGTATACTACTCCAAACTTTTTAAAACCGAACACACCATCAAAATGGTATGGAATCTGCAAATGCCGCATTTTTGCGGGTTCAACAATCATAACATTGTAGTTATCAATTTTACAAAAAGATAATTCATTGATAGTGCATAATTTTGCATTATATGCAATGTCTGTATTAATTGAATTAAACATTAAAATTAACACGGTAAATCGTTATATACCAATATTAGTTTATAATTACATTTCATAGTTAATAGTTCGTATATATTTTTTAATTTTGCTACAATTAAATAAGTAATTTGTTTTTTAATGAGTCATTTAACTAAATTTAATTTATGGGGTTATAATTTATTGGTGTTCAATCACATATAAATATATATTTATATAATATATAAAATGATAAAAAATAGCGAATAAGTATAGTAAGTTTTTCACATAAGATAATTTTTATAAAATTGTAAATTTTCAAATCAATTTATGTTTTTCTCATAAAATTTTTGCATTATAATTAATTTTATTAAATTAACAGATTTGTAATTTCACGTATTGATTGTGTACGTATACGACGAGTACAATATAATACCATGCGTAAAGGACAATTATTTTAAACTTGACTTACATATTCTATTTTCCACATCGTCATTATAGATTATATAAATTTATACACCCCACCGTATTTTGATAAAACACACTTAACAATGCATACTGCCAATTGAATGTAGTCAGGTGGTAGCCGATTAACACGGGCATAAATATTATCTTTTTAATGTGTGAGTAGGCATAGATGTCATCATAAAGGTTGAATTAATATGCTACTGCTAATAGTTTATAAAATTTTTGGGATCGGCTCTTTAGTTATTAAAATATATTGGACTCAGGCGAGTGCACTGAACACAGACATAATAGTTAAAATTCGGTTATTTTGGTATAACTTTGTAACGAAACTGAATTATTTTTATTATATCACTCTAAAATAAATCTGCAATTGTAAGATTTACGTTTAACATTAAATAAAGGAATCAGTTTAAGTTTAAGCTATTAATTTACTTGTAATGCAATGTTAAATCCGAAAATATTCACATCAATTGATTAAATAAAAATATAATTTGTTGTAATATAACATTAATTAAAGAAAAAATGTTTTAAACTTATTTCAACACCTAATATTTACTATCCAAAAATAAATTATAAACGTTTTTGTTTACAGACCAAATAAATCTCTAATAAATTATTGTACATGTAAAATGTGATAAATCATTTTTAGAAAGATACGTATTATTTTAGAAACAATTTTAAATTATTTTATTTCAATTCTGCTTTTATAATTATGAAACTCATTCATTAAATACTATGTTTACACACTACTTTAACTTAATATAATAATTTAAAATATTTTACATTTTACGTTTCTTTTTTTTATTTAAATTTAAGAAAAATAGAAATATGATTCCTAAAAAAAAAAAACACAAGCGAGCGTTTTAATTAAAACATATAGAAATCATACAATTTATATTTTTTAATAGCTAACAAAGGAGAACCACCTGACAATAATAGCAATATGAATAATATAAATAGGGATACTAAAGTGGACCATAGAAATCAAGAAAATAATTACCATCAAAATCACACCACAACCACATCATCACATCACCATCATAAATCTTCAAATCAAAGTTTGTCGCCAGACAATAATAATAATAATAAACATTCTGAACGAAAATCTAGTCACAGTAAATCTAATAATAGTAATAATAATAATAATAATAATAATAATAATAATTATAATAATAATGATAGTGAAAAATTAAATAGTGAACATAAACATCACAAAAGTCATAGTCCAAATAAAAAAACAGAATCCAATAGTGAAAAAAATCGTCATCGTAAACATCATAATCATAATCATCATCATGAACAAACATCACATAAAAAAGAAAGTGATAATAATTTTAATATAAATAAAATTATAAAAACTGAAAGAAAATCTGTTGAAAGTGATAATAATTTTAATATAAATAAAATTATAAAAACTGAAAGAAAATCTGTTGAAAGTGATAATTCTGATGTCGTAGAAAATGAGAAATTAATGGTAGATTTAAATAAAGTAAAACATGAGGATCATTATCAGCAGACGCAACATCATCACCATCAACGGAAGGAACAATTGGAAAGTGATAATAAACGTGATTTAAATAAACATAGTAATAATAATAATTATCATCACAGTAGCAATAATAGCAGTAGTAGTAAAAATAGTAATAATATTAAAAACAGTAGTAGTAATAGTAGTAGTAGTAGTAACAAACATGGTAGTAATAGCGGTCGACATCATCGTAATCATTCGCATCATAATGAAAGAAAAGATAAGGATAAACAGAACACGGAAATAAGAAAAAAGAAATATAACATTATTGATGATAATAATTCTGATTCTAGTGAAAAGGCTGTAAAAATAACAATTAAAAAAGAAAAAGATTATAAAAATTTTAAAGAATTGACAAAAAATTCACCATCGAATAAAACAAGTGAAAAATTATCAAATGAATCGTCTAGAAAATCATTGAAACGAAAAAGTTATGATAATAATTCTAGCAATAATGATAATAGTGATGTTGATGATGATGATGATGATGATGATGCGGATGACGATACCGTTGATACCTATAAAAATAAGGTAAATAATGATAAAGAATCGTCATCCAATTTAGTAGCAAAAAAAATAAAATTAGAAATTAATAATAGAAAACCAATTAATATAAATAATAGTAAAAATGATATTGATGATGATGGAATTGATTGCTCAATGGGTACAAGTTTTGCTGATGCATTAGGTATGATTTTTCCATCATCAACAACATCCATAAAATCAAAATCACCTTTAAAAAATTCACAAAAATTATTAACAACATCCAAATTATCATCATCATCATCATCATCATCAAGCGGCACAAAAACAGAATCAAAATTAAATTACTCAAAAATATCACACGAACAACAACATCCACAACATCAACAACACCAACAACAACAACAACAACAGCAACAACAGCAACAACAACTGCAACAAATAAAAGCTAAACCAATTGAAATATTAAAAAAAGTACCAACAACATTATCATCAGCTACAAAATTAGAACCATTAGAATCCGAATTAACTGTTGAATTGCCAACAATATCAAATAATTATAAACCAATGCCAATAAATCAAACTGTTATGGATTGTGTATTTTCACAAGCAGCAAATAAACAAAAAAGGATGACTGACGAAGAAGCATTAGGTTCTAGTATGTCATCAAAAACAATGAGAACAAAAGTTTATTCAGGTTCAAAAATTGGTGCATTAGGACAAGTTGTATCATTACAAGAATTATGTTTACGTATACTACAAAAAAATATTGATGGTAAGTAACTATTTAAATTTTGGTTTTATGTATATTATTAACAAAAACACAAAATTTCATAATAACGTAATTTTAACTTTTATTTATTTATTTTTTTTTTTATATAAAAAGCTTTAGAATATACAGGCGGTGTACCATTTGATATATTACGTCCGGTATTAGAACGTGCATCGCCCGATCAATTATTAACATTTGAACATTATAATCCATATTTAATGGAGGATAGCGATTATTTATGGGAACATCATTGTCATCGAAGATTTCGTTCCAAAAAACGGCAAGAAATGGAATCATGGCGTGATATGTTTATGGTAATTTAAAAGCTTATAAGTATATACACCAACGGTGCTGTGCGCCGCATTTATCTGAACCTTACTGTATTATGTACATTTTTGTGTACGGATTATCTCATTTCTTATTTTAAAAGATATATATGTTGAAATAAAACGTATGTGACAAAATGTCATCGAAATCTGTTGATTGATAATGAAATTACAAAGTTCCAGGTTATCAATTTTCTAGAAATCTATTTAGTGGAGCTATTCGCAAATCATTTTTTTTTTTAGATACGTATGTGTGATAAATTTCATTGATATAACTCAAAGAATGAACGGTATTTAATAGTTTTTAAAATTAATTAAAATAAAACAAAAAAAAAAAACGGCCTAATTACCCGGTACTTTCCAGATAGTTTTGATGACTCTTTCCTTCTTTTTTTTTTATCAAAAACTCAAATAGAAGACTCAAGTTATCACATACATTTTATTTCAAGATTTTATTTTTTAAAATAAGAAAATTATTAGAATTTTAGTATAACTAATTTTATTAATTTTTTTCCGTGTGATAATTCGATTGCTTGCGAGTTAGCTGGTATACGAATTATAATTGATTAAAAACGTATTACTATTTGTTTTTTGTTACAGCGTTGTACCGATGAAGAACAAGACCGTTTAGGTAAATTAATGGCAAACATTAAAAAGTCGCAAACAGTTGCGGTGCCATTAAAGCAAACTAAACTAGCATACGTTGATAGTTTAGTAAAACCACCCAGAAATGTGCAACGGAAACAGGTATATATTCTAAATTTATTTTTGATTAATTTAAAACTTGCATTACGTTATATTATTATATTGACTTTTTGGTAACTGAATTGTATAAATAATTCATAATTCAAGATCATAATGTATGAATATATAGTTTTGCCAATAATACGATGAGGCGCTCTTTAATCGTATACAACTATGTGTAGACATTGTTAATCTTAGAATAGTGATGTTTTGTAATGCACGGACTTACCACTGGCGCTACTGAGTAATAATAATAATATATATATAATAATTGTAATTTATCTAATGCTATGTAATTTTTTCTGGTAGTCGAGTTGAAAGTATAGTATAGTATTAAAAAAAAAAAGGAAAATCGCTTCACGCGTTCAAAATATGTGACCGATTTCGCGGTTAATGTTAGTGAAATTTTGTATGAAATAATTGTACTGTATAAATTCGTTTTATTACATTTTTTTTGAATTTTCAATAACATCGATTACTATTTTTAATCAATTTTTTTTTTACATAATTTAGTCTAGTTTTACCTAGATGATAATTATAAATATAATATATTGTGATATTGAAAACTGAATTTTAATTCTCACGCAACGCCGCTGATTTTACCTTATAATAGTTTATCAACATTAACAAATTTAATTACATTACCATTTGATTACCATTTTAATCGTTAAACTATGAATTAATTGTTGTTTCTTGTTAAAAAAAAATGAATAATGTTATTGATGATATTCATTTAATTTAAAACATTCAGAATCAATATGGTACTGAAAGAAAATTAGTTGCAACACCAGCCGCACGTGTATCATCACTACAAACAGTATCAACTAATATTGCAAAAGCCGGTGATGTTCGATTAAAAGTTATGAATGGATTAAAAGATACGGCTCAAATATGTAAGTGTAATTTAATATTATTTTGTATCATTACGGAAACAAATAATATAATTTATAAGTGTATTAATTTAATTTTTTACAGCATCATCAAGACCAGTTAAAAAAGCAGCACCGTTAATGGCTAAATCATTACAATTTTTGAAAGGTCGATTTAAACGTTGATGTACACGGATAAATAATAAGTTAATAAAATTAATTTTCTTTAATTTTTTATGACGCAACAGCGGGTGATACCTAAAAAAAATTTCACTATTTTTATATTTATTTAAGAAAAAAAAAAAAAAATGGTTTTTCGCTTCGTTTGTACTCCTTTATCAAATTAATTTTTTATATACATTTCGATGTACATTTATTTTTGTATACTTTGGAAGCCAAATGGTGTGTCATTGAGACAAGTTACTTGAATATTGATAATTCGATAGAAATAAAAATGGAATGATTGTTGCTCACCGTTCACAAGAAGTGTTTTTGACATAATATTATTGTTTTGGATTTTTATTAGCTGCAAAACACACATTTAGCCAGGCATTATAGCTCTCGTTTGATATACGTTTAGTGTGATAGCTTGGTTTAAAACAGATCGCGATATGTTGTGACGATACAATATTATTATTTTAAAATTGTAAAGTTTGGCTGAAAGACATAGATATTGTTTATTTATTATACTATGAAACAAAGCGAACATTTTCACTTCAAAAATATTTAATTTTGCCCAACACAGTCTATATGATATTCATAAAATTGTACGACTGCACGTTGTCTTAGTGCCGCAGTCGATAACAATATATAAGAACTATAATTTTAGTGACAATAGAAAAATTAAATAAAATATGAAATTTAAATAAGCAATATTTTAGGGATCACCCATTTAATTATAAAACAATAAATAGAATATCGGTAATATATGTATATATAGTATATTATATACCTCCTCCCCTCAACACCTACTACTTTAGAAAATATTTAAAAAAATTAAAATAATTTGGTTTTTTTGAATGTGTTTGTTTTTATGTGTAAATATACATTAAAACTAATAACTATTATTTAAATTTTCAATTAATTTTACTATATACTTTTAATTATTATGCGTAATTTATTTTATTTTATACTTTTATGAAGCATGTGATTATGATTATTAAGGGTACACCAAAAAAGATACACCCTTGTGTCAATGTCATTACAAAAAAATAAATAAATAAATAAATAATTATCAATAGGGTATTAAATATTTATGTACTCCTACTGATGATGAGTAAAATGTAATGTAAGACAAAACTTTTTATGGAATTAATGAATATCTTCATAACGACTTATTTTATGATAAATTAATAAATATAGTGAATTAGTATTGTTACTTAAAATTAGTAGTAGAAAATGTTATACGAACAAAAAATCTATACACTTATAATGTTCATTGAAGTTTTAGTGATGTGTTTAAACGAATATAGCTTATCACGATTATATTCTTTATTCTCTAGCTTTAATTACGTAAAAAGTTTACTGTACACATATACGTATTTTGTATGTTAATAATGATATCGGCCCTCTCTATTCTCCACCGGTGATATATTACTTTGTACCATCAAATTAAAACAAATCATCATGCATGTGTATATATTTTTTACAATTCAATAATATAAAATTTTTTTTCAAACTTTGATGTTGTCCAGTAAATTTTATATTAAATAATATTTTTTGATTTATTTATCATTTTAACTATATTTTTAAACAAAATTTATTTTTTAATTAAAGAAAACCATTTGTTATTGATACAAAAGTTTTAAATATGCAAACATAAATAATATATGTTTATTATTATTAAATAATAAATTGTAATTTTTAATATTATAAATATAAAAAAAAAATTATAAATAAATAAATAAATAAATCAATAATTATATAAATAACAATTATTTTTTTATTTATTTTTAATAATAGAAGAGGTATTTCACAGTTTATAAAAAATCAAATATATGATCTCGTCATTGGTTAATTTCTTCATCTCCACAAAAGATATTAAAAATAGCAATTCCAAGAATTACGCATTAAAACAATTCAAATAAATGATATTGTTTTAGTATTTATTTTGGATACGTAACAAAGTGGCTCAATGGAGTTCAGCGCACCCTTGTTGAATTTCTACTTCTTTATATATCAATATCAGCAATCTTACTTTAACTTTACATTTCGATCATTCAAAGCGATATCATAGAGTTTTTCAATCATTGTTACCATGTTGTTAACACTTTTGATCGTCCTGAACGTTGTGTATCAAAGGTATTCATAGGTTTAAATTTTTCATATTTTATAATACAAACGGCAAACAGCTGTTTTTGATGGAAAATGGAGCAGATGTATGTACACAAAGTTTTGCTGAAAGCATCAATGATTAATCTCACAAAAGAATCTGATGAAACGACCTGATATTTTAACTTTTTAAAACATTATTGTTTATTACTTTATATTTGGGAGCGCCGTAAAATAAAGTATATCAATCGTAATAATACTAAAAGATAAAACAATAAATACCCATATGCATAAAAAATTTCTTATCAATTGACATTGTTATCTCAATCAATTTATGGTGTATGTATATATGTATTCTAGCAAAAATACCAATTAAATTATTATTACAAGTTTTTATATTTAATCAATATTGGGAATCGATATTTAAAAAACATAAAATTTTAAGGAAAAAATAAATCAAAAATTTATTGCTTAGTTTCATTTTAATTGTGAAGAAAGTTGGCAGTTAAATTTTAAAATGATAAAAATTATATTTCTTTCTTTTACAATTATATTAACATTTGCATTACAACAAGTATGGGGCGCAGCTTGTCCAAGTGAGAAATACATTTTTTTCCAAAATTAGTTAATAATATAGAATTTTGCCTATGTTAACATTGTCCATAGTTCGAATTTTCTAAGTATCTATAAATCATAGCTAATAATAAAGTAGAGATGTGTACGTGATTGCTTAAAAGGTATTTGGAGAAAACTGTCAATATATAACATTCTGCCTGGTTCTTAATCATTCAGCGTGACTGGGAGATACAAAAGGTCGTCTATATGTTCAGTTTTTAAATAAAACTGAAATTAATCAGAAATTTTTTCGTGTACTTTTAACTTTTAATAACTATTTTACTCACGTTGTAACGATTATACCATTTAGGATCGAATGTTTACGTGCTCAATTGAAATTATTTTAATAGTCCATATTGAGTAACCAACGGAACGTCATTACATCAAATTAGAATATAGAAACTATGAGTAAAGTAAAAGTTCATAGGCTTTGGATAGAAATTTTTTACATAAACAATTATTTATTAATGTATTTTTATAATTTCATGCAATAGATAATAAAGTTGTAGTGTGTTATTGGGGAAGTTGGGCAGTGTATAGACCAATACCCGGAACGCATAAAATAGAATATATTGAACCTAAATATTGTACACATTTAATATACACATTTGCTGGTATTAACCTAAACGGAGCACTTGATTCACTTGATTATTATAATGATGTTACAATGGGTTTGTATTAATTAGCGCTTATACTTGTATTTCAATAATGTTATATATATTATTATGTGCCACTTGCACGCGCACATATTCTTCCATTTATATTATTATTATTATTTTTAGGCAATTATCGGAAATTTATTGAATTAAAAGACGAATTTCCTTGTGTTAAAATTCTTTTAGCATTTGGAGGATGGACAGAAGGTTCTGAAAAATATTCATATGTAAGTGACAGGAAATATTTATTTAAAATTTAAATAATTTTGTTTAACCTATGCATATATATTTTTAGATGGTTGAAACCGAAGAAAGACGTCAATATTTTGTTGAATCTGTGATGAGATTTATACTTTATTTTGGATTTGATGGTCTTGATATAGATTGGGAATATCCAGCTGCTCGTGGTGGTATTTCGGATGATAAAGAAAATTTTAATCGTTTATTGGAATTATTCCATGAACAGTTATCAAAACGTAATAAAATATTAACGGCAGCAGTAGCCGCATCACAATATACCATTAAAACTGCATATAATATTCCAGAAATGTGCGAGTATGTCTCACACAATTTGATTATGATATTATTATATATGGATTTAGTAAAGCTATATAATATTCTATCATAAATATGCATTATAATTTATATTTTAGATATTTAGATTTAGTAAATATTATGGGATATGATATGCAATTTACAGATAAAACAAGTTCACATGCACCATTAAAACGTGAATCATCAGAAGCAAATACACGTGATACATTGGTAATACAATAGATAATAAAATATATGGGTCTCTAAAATATATATATATATTATTATAATTTACGATTGGTTAATGTTTTAAAAAAGGATACAACAGTTGAATATTTTATTAAAAATGGATGTCCAAAAGAAAAATTAGTATTAGGTATTCCAAGTTTTGCGAGAACATTTACATTAAGAAGTACATCAAGTGCTGGTTTAGGTGCGGCTGTTACAGGAGTTGGCGATGCTGGTTCAATAACACAAACAAATGGTTTTCTTGGATTTAATGAGGTAAAATTTGAATTTACTAGTTGTTAAAATAATAATATAGTATAGGAAATAATTATAATAAATAAGTTAATTTAATTTAAACATATAATTAAAGGTGTGTAAAAATGTTACAACCGGCAATGGTTGGAAAATCACCCATTTACAACAAAATGCTGTAAAATATGCATCGAAAGGAAACCAATGGGTTACCTATGATGATCCGGATACTGTCAAACAAAAGGTATTGTTTGTAATTTTCGATTATATTTTGTAAATAATGTTGATATTTAATTTTTTCCATTATACAACAAAAAGGCTCAATATGCAAAACAAAAAGGATTAGCTGGTGTTATGTTTTGGTCAATTGATACCGATGATTTTAATGGTGATTGTTATGGTCAATGTTATCCTTTACTTAATGCTGCCAATAACGGTTTGGGTAATAAAATATGATTTGATATCTAATGCATTTTGTAAACCGCAAGGGGTGTAAAAAATAAAAGCACACAAGATAATTAAATTATTATTTTTGAAAAATATATGGTAATTTTCATTTTTTTTCACACTTTTTAAATTGAAAATAAATATGATGAGTTCAAATGCAAGCAAAGATGATTCAGTTTAAGTGGACACATTTGCGGAACTAATGAAATGTGGCCAATGGTAATTTTCTTACATCCGACTACCAGCGAATACTTTACAAAGCCTCCCATGCATTGTGAATTTCACAAGATTCTCAAATGTATATAATAAAGTATCGCAGTACAAAATTAATAAGAACCATAAAAATAGAGATGGTATAAAATATTTGGAAAAGAAAGTCTAATTTTAATTTTTTTTTAAAATTGGCCGATGATTTTTAACATTTCAAAAATAGAACTGGCATGCATATGAAGTTTAGAATAAGAGTAAAGTTCACGGTGTTAAAGCATTAAGGTTAAGCCATTCATGCAAATAAGAAAAGACGTTAAAAAGTTTGGTTTGTAAAGCTATTTGCAAACGGAGTAAGGTACCGATGGCATTGATAGAAAAAGGCTTTAAGATCAACGCTGAATTTAGTTTGAAAATGAAGTTTTGAAGTAGATTGTTCGTCCCATTCTAAAAAATATGTGTGTATATGTGGCCAAGAATATATGCGTATTGCAACAGTATTGGTCTTCAAGTCATACTGCAAATATATAGTTCGAATTTAGTGCAAGAACAATTTAGCAGGAATATTTGGTCAAAATTGTAAAGCCTCTCTTTTGATTCTTTTGTTTGGTCGTACATGCAATGTCAAAGATTACAAGATCACAAATTATGCGGTAATACTCGGTAACATATATTATCTATAATTTTTCATTATGTTATGAATGTGGAACGGTGTTAATATAGTTCAAGTTAATATTCACGTAATTATAAAATATAATTTCACGCTTTGTTTTAATTAAATTTAAAATTTGTATATGAGATGAGGCTATACATATTGTACACGCCGGTGTAAATAAATCTTATATATAAGATTGTACGAAAACAATTTAATTATTTAAAAAAATGTAGTCTCTTTTATCTTATTTGTTTTATACATAAATATATTTGCACCGATAATAAATTGAAAGTGTGTGTTATGTTAATTAATTGCAAAATAAATTTATATAGAATTTATTTACATATAAATTCAATTAAAATTCATTATATGAGAATTCAATTATACGAACATTTACAATTTATATTATATTTTAGGTATATATTATAATTTCATTTTATCGCTACATTTAGGATATTTTGATATATTCATTATAAATATATACTATTTATACAATATTGTAATTAATTTGTATTTTTACCCTCATTATCGTTCCGTATATACGCACACATATATACAAACTCGTTAAATTTTTTGTTATAAATTCCTGTTGTATAGATGATAGTCCGAAGGTTGAGTATAAAAGGTGACATAACACAGACTGGACGAAACTGAAAAAACTTACAATGGAATATCAAAATACGATATATATTTCTAATACAGCATATCCATCAGATGAACATTGATGGGATATGCCAACGATATCATATAAATACTGACCGTGATATTCTAAATAAACGATTGTGGACGTCCGTCAGACATCCCATGTACATTGTAGGTTATACCTGGGATACTACAAATGATATCCATATATATAAGAAGTAAAAATAAGAATCCCATATAAGAACATTTCACGGATATATACATGGGAAATCGTTAGACATTATTTGAATATAGCGTAGAGATATCACATATACTGTACGTGATATACAGACGTTAGATATGGGACGTTTTTGTGCTGTGAGGCAGAGTACAAATTTAACTCTATGTGTTCCTCTTGCGTTGATACTATACCATAGTTCTATATATAGCAATTTAAAAAAATATAAAAATGTTATGTGCTTTCCTGCCCATATAAATTCGCGAATCTTTTTGTTAATGTCTTGCCATCAACTTTTGGAACAAGATCATTTGATGTGCTTTTATAATAGCCATACTTATTCCACATATTTTTTTCATTTAATCTTATATTAATTATATTTCTTGGCATATAATATGCATTAAATTTTCACAATTCTGCGATTTCACAAATAGTCTGCAAGAGTTCAAAAGGACGCAGTTTTGGTATATGTGGTATATTATCAGCGATTTTGGAAACATTAATATCGTTTTCTTCATTTTAATATTATTTTGGCAAATATGCATTACCAATATAGGCGAACTAAATATTTCAAAATCATACTCTGTAGTCATGTTTTTCGAACATTATATAGTGTAATTCAACTCTATATTGAATCTGCAGGTTATCGTAACTTATATAACAAAGTTAACTATTATTAGTATATATATTATCGTCGCAAATTTATTTATGTATATATAATGTCAAAAAAACAATTAAAATTATAAATTTTTAGTAATATTTCATAGATTTAGGTATAGCCATACAAAATTCACAAGTATTAAATTAATAAATTTTAAAATTCATTCAATATGACACCAGAAGAAATGAGGGTAATTAAATAAACATAAAAAAAATGATAATTTTTGTTATATAAATAACCAAATTTACACCTAATTTCTTCTTACACATAATATAATTAATATTATGTAAACCAATAAAAAATATAGGCGGAAAGGATTCGTAAAAAACGTTTAGCAAAATTCCGTTTTAAATGTTTAATACGTAAAGTAATTGTTAATCGGTTTTGGTTAAATGAAATAGAAAATCAAAAATTAGGTGAAAATGTTAGACGAAATGTTGCAATTATTGTAAGGCGTAAAGGAAAGAAAGGAATTCTGTCATTACTTGTAATGAAATTGATTTTATTATTTCTCTGTTTTAACTATATATATTTAGTTTAATGACACATAATTAAATTTTTATTTATAGGACAAAACAATTATGAATACACCTGTAGACAATCGAACAGAAGAACAACAAAGAAAATTAGTTAATATTTTATTATCATTGAATTGTTTTGAACGTTATCCACCGGTTTGTTAAATAAATAATATTATAATCATTTAAAACACATCACAACAAAAATATTTGTTACAATTTCAATGTATTTCGTTTTGCATATCATAATTATACTACATAAGAAAGTACGCAGTCGTTTAGCACGAGTTACCTATTATCAATATTTTAATTCAGGTAGAACAATTATAAAAGAAAATCATCATGCAAATGCATTATATTTTGTATTAGATGGTGAACTGATAGTAACAAAACGTAGATGGTCTCCTGTACGTATATATTTATAATTTGTTTTTATTTATAGTTGTTATCAGTTGTTATTTTAAATATATACAGCTGTGTACGTAAACATAAGTATGCACAACGTCGACAACGCGTGTCGACATTTTACCTATATAAGAAAGTAATCTATCTATTTTCTATAATGATATATATATTTTGTGGGTCGTTGCGTTATATCGTATATAATTTATATATAGTCGGAAAATGCATGGATAAATAATGAAGTTGGTATTTTAGTACCAGGTGATATGTTTGGTGAAGTTGCACTTTTACAAAATATCAAACGAACGGCCACTTATACAACATCAGGTAATTTTTTAAAGTCAAAAATTATATATATATTCTAGAATAAGATTTTATACTGAAATGAATTCGTGCATAAGCACGCAATCTAATAAATATATATCCCAATATATTATAATGTCACATCGCATATGGATTGATATGTGCACCTATATAATTTACAAGTACTATATTATATTCCAATCATAGATAATACATAATCCATGTAAGTTGTCCAACAGATGTGATTTTCCATGGTTTGAATATTTCACGACAATAGTAAATGGTTCTTCAATAACAACATATCAATCATTTGAACATATATCGCCAAACATAACCCATACATCGCTAATATAAATGCTCCAATGTCATTTTGAAATATTGGGAAATTTGCGCTAAGAATTAATTATGTTCAGCAGCATGATAACTATCTCCTATTTGTACAAATGAATAGGCCGGTTAGTATTTTTTTTAATGCGCAGCTTGATACAATCAAACCATTTTTCCAATCATTAGAAGAGTTTTCCTTCCATAAATCTGTTCGATTATTGGCAGCAATATATTTACTGAATATATACAGTTACTATATAGACTTGAGGTGAGAAGTTCGGATAGTATACCATCATTATTTGCAGATTTTCTTTAAGTTTTTTAATTACAGCAAGAAATTCAGTACGTGCTATTCTTATATAATACCATTTTTGATATAAAAATGCTAATATTAACAGTTAAATCTATGGCATTGACCCAAAATAGTTTTAAATTTCAGTACCAGCAATAACTCTTACGTTCAAATGTGTTCTGCGCTGAATGCAATATTATTATTTTGAAAAGAAAATTCACAAAGCATCACAATTATAAATTCATATCATAGGATAGTTTAAGCGCCAACAGTTTGGAAAAATAAAACATCAACAAAAATTGTCTTTAACTGTTCGGCGAGGGGGCGATAGCCCTCTCCTACAAATATACATTTAAACACCTATTTGTATAGTAGTGTTTAGTGGTTTTTGTGTAAAAACAATTTTGAAAATTACAAACATTAAAAAAAACAACTAAAATTGATGCCCGGCAGACTATTCTCTATGTGTCACACGAACATATTCCGTTTCTACGTGTATAGATGAAAATACCACAATACTGCAAAAATAAGATTTATGATTTAAAAAAGTAGAATCTTACTATAAATGATTAGTGGAAAATAAAGTAAAGTTTCAATATATATACCGAAACACACAATTCGTTCAATGCTAAAAAAATATTATTTGAAAAGCTTTCGAAACATATATGAAACAAAAGGTCATAGGAAAAAGTGTTCGTTGAAAAGGGCACAAATTTTGATTGATGGAAGTAAGTATAATATTTGGGTATATATTGTATATATTCCATATATCAAGCAACAATCATATATAGTAACTTGGGGTAACATATATACAACTTGATGATATTCTAATAATAGGTCGCAAACAAAAAAATATGCATTATTTACTTTTTGTAGGTAGTAGGTTTTACTATTAAATTACATAATAATTATAGCCTATATATTTATTTTTATAATCGTTTAACAATATACAAAGTTTATATAAAAAATGGTTATACGTTTGTACCATTCTCGAATTCATAACTAATCGTATTTTATAAAATTTATTATATTTTTTTGTCATAAGATAAAAGTTTTATTGTATTTATTTGATTTTATTTGGAAATATAAATTATTTTTTTTGTTTGTATGTCGATATAATAGTTCTTGTTATGTAAAACCAAATATTTGTTTTTTAGTTATACAGAGAGCTATAGGCTATAATAATAATATATAAGTTGATATAGTTCATTATTATTATACAGTTTACAGACCGGCGTCCTTTATTCGATCATCATATATTCTCGGATAAAATTGGTTGGTAGCCATTTAAAATTTTCCATATAATATAAAATGTGGTTTTTATAATGCATCCTATTTTAAAAATTGAATATGAGATGACTACAAACATACAACACAAAATATATATATACAGAAGATGTACACAAATGCATTGCGATCCTTCATAAAGCGGATGATGACAACCTGATTGTTAACATAATTCGAAGAGTCTGAAATACTAATTAACATTTTATGATTTAGGTGTTTTCAAGATTCGCCGTGGTCCTATGTATTAATGTATTTCTGCGGAGACCCGCCTATCTTTATAGTACCCATATAAAATATATACTACGAAACTATATATGGAATAAAGTAATATTTTTTTAATTTTGCTGTGACATTAATTTTAAAACTTGATTCAGTTTAATGTAATTTGTGAACAACATTTGGAGAATAATTTTTTTTTTCATTTCACTATACAATTATAATGATATTTTTCAATTAGTTGTAGCACCATTTTTAAAAGTTAAATGAATATTTGATAAATTCATGCAAAAATAGAACTATGAGCAAATACAAAAACTCTACATCATGTCCACGGAAAAATAGACGAATATTGTTTAATTCTCTTGCGTGAGTCTGCTCGATGCAGTTTAAATTCAATCACTATAAGCTCCTATTAATCTCATTACAACAGTTGCCCATAATTTTGAAATTATATTATTATTTAGGTAGGGGTACTTTAATGATACGGATTATCGATCGTTAGTATCTCGAACACACAGTTATTCCCTTAATCAAAAAATTGTCAAATAGAATTACACGTCCTTATTGTATAGATTACAACTTGAAATAGAAGAATCATGAATGCACTGCGGTTGTCGTCACCCTGTATATATTGGAAAAATTTCAATCCTTCTATACTACTACTATAGAGAATTGAGTTGCGTGTCTAATATTTAACTTACATCTTTGAATCAAATTAACTACAATACAAATTTATATACAATATTATATATATACGAGGATATGTATACCTACCTATAGCTACACACTACTATAAATATAATAGTATATATTATACGTACATCAAATGCCTTGGAACAAATTATGTAATATGATAAAGATTAATAATTTATTAGTTATAACAATATTCGATCACTAAGTTTGCAGTAACAATATAATATATGTATTGAATGGTAATTGATTAACGCATAAATTTTATATAAATAATTGTATAAAGTGTATAGATTCAAATTTTCAATACACATTATCTATAAATTACAAATATATTCCATGGCTAAATTCATATCCAATTTTAACTCTGTCTATATTTATTTATATATATCTTCACTCTCCCTAACAGTGGCGAAACGTGTGTGAAATAGCATTCTAGTATCAATGTTACTATATATAAATGCTATATATTGCCTAAATGAAAGTACTTATATAGACTTATTCAAAATTATGAAAACAAATTTGGTGGGTATTCAATGAACCAAATTTTCGTAAAATCGATCTTTTTATATGAATAAGATTTTTTTTTTTTGGATTACGAGTCATATATTTTTAACGGATTCACAAAATATAATCAATTTCCAAAATTTCCATATAAAACGATTTATGCGTTTTCATAACATATAGCCGATATTCCATTTGAGGTCAGTGAAAATTAAAGAAAATATGATTGAACGTGTCTAAAGTGAACACCCAAATAATAGCATCAAAATATTATACATTATTTCATATAAATTTTTAGTGGCATCAAACGAAAAATCGGGTGTTAAGCACGTAAATTGGATTTTAAAAAACTTCTGCTTAGAAATTATATGATTATATTTTGTAAAAATTATAGAAATCCATTAAAAATATGGAACTTACATCAAAAAAAAAGTCATGTATCATAAGGAAAATTTAACAGGTGACGCTTGGAACGGGACAACCACATTTTATTCCATAATCTATATTCACTTTCAATAACCCGACTTCAATAAGAAAAATATATAGGTATCTTGTTATTAATACGCAAAAGGTTGTTCATGCTTCATCATCACCGCCGACACATACTACAAATATATTTATTTTATTTTCAAATACATATGCAGAAATTATGTAAAAAATCACATGCATTTCAAGTTAATCGTGATTAAACTTTATACTTTATTTTTTTTTTATATATATGTATACACTCTGGCAACTATACCAAAATAACCATATTTTGCATAGTATAAAAATAAAATTCAAATACCATAAATAAATATTTCCAATCAATTTTTATATATATATTTTTGTATATTTTATAATACTCTATCATTATGTTCATTATTCATATTCAGTTGATACAGAACTATTGTGTGTGTATGCAGACGATTTTAATATTATTTTAAAAGACACTCTGCAGCACCAATGGGAGCAAATAAAAACATCATTAAAACGATTCGAATATTTTGATTTGTGGACCGGCGAGCAGGTAATAAATTTTATAAATATTTTTATAAAAAAATAAAACTAAAAAAAAAAAAAAATTAAAAACAATTAGATTCGAGAATGTTGTATATTATCAAAGATTCAACAATATAGTCCATTGGAAGCCATTTACTCGGCAGATATGGGAAGTTTAAATTATGTATTTTTTGTATTAAGTGGAAATTGTACAATATTACAATGTTTAAAACTTAAAGTAAAAAATAATTTTAAAATTTATTACATTATTAATGGAGATACTATACTTTGATCAAAAAGTTTTCAGTCTTTTATAAATATTTCACTAGATTTGGATTATTTTTGATCAGAGTAGCGTGTGTACGAGTGTATCAATTTAAAAAGTAAAAACTTTTTATTTTACATATATTTTAGTGTGTACAACAAAAAAATAATAAGAAAAACTATATGCTATTGGATGTTGAAGGTAGTGAATCAGCTTCACGTAAAATAATTGATAAAATTGAAAAAGCTGCTGATGAAATAATACTTAATCAACAAAATGATAATAATAACAATAGTAATAATGATATCGATAATAAAAGGTATATTTTTATGAACATATTTTTTTAACATATGAAACTCTAACGGCTCGGCGTATAATTAAATATTTTTATATAGTGCGTGTGTAGTGTGTTGTTATAAATATATATATGGTAAGTGGATTGAACATATTAATTGAGAACAATATATAATGATTTCGTTATTATTATGAACATCAGCTCGAGGCAACAGTACCGCATCTTGTTTCATTTTAGATAAATATTTTCACTTCTAGTCAGATTTTATCCTGTGAAATATATACCAACATTCTTTCTGTGGATTACACTGAAAGGATTTCCTGTTTATGTCTACCAAACTACTCATAACCAAGGGTGTCTGATTTATCCACTTTCGTCGTTTGATTTTACCAATATTGTTTTGATCCATCGAATATTAAAGATTTTTCGAAATCATTTTATTAACCAAAATTTGTAAGCGACCATCCAAGTTTACCATGCGTATAAAAGTACACTATATGGGCTGGATCATCTATATGTCTATATTTGCAGACATAATCATTAATTGTTATATATACTTTCATGGGGTGCTTATTATATTATAGATATGCCATGCTCCACTTGGAGTAACATTAGATGATGATAAATTCACTTTACAATTTGATAGTAATACGACTACACGAGTTATTTTGGGTGGGACAATTTCCAGATGTTATTTAGCATATATTAAATACAACTATATACCAGATTTACTCCGAGCATTTTTACTAACTCATTCTTATAATACGAGTATATATATATATGTTTTAGTTCATTTGAACAATTTTAAAATTAATTTATTATTATTATATTTTAATATAATAGTACGTTAATAGATAGTGGACAAATTGTTTCGGAAAGTTTAATACATAACGCAACTGATATAAATGATAAGTACCTCAACATACCCAAATTAGAAATACAGGATAAAAATGTATAATAAAATATTACATATATTATTAACTTTTAATATATAAAAATAAATTATAAAATTCATTTTTCATACATAATTTGTTGAAGGAAAATATTGAACATCATTTTATTGAAGTAGGAAGATTTGCATGCGGTTCGGTATTTGGATTAGGTGAACAAATGGTACATCGTACTATTGTCGCCGATAATTTTGTACAATGTTTACTAATACCAAGATATTGGTTATTTCAAAAAGCACAAAACTTAGGAAATATTTGGCAAAGGTATAAATGTTATTTATGAAGTTAATTTAAACTAATAAAATGCATTTCATGTTTTTTACCTATACAACAGAACGAAAATGTATTTAGATTCATCGATACCATCACGTGAAAAATTATTTGATGATTTTAAATGTACAAATAAATGGTTAAAATATCGTCGAAAAATAATTGAAAATTTTGTTAAAGATCATCCAAGAGTTAATCCAACTAGATTTTATGATGTTCCAATTATATGTCGTATTGAAGAAGGGATGGAGAATATATAATATAAATAATTACTTTAAAGTTTATTATTGTACGAATAACAATTATTAGCACATTTCATACAAATAAATTTTTTTAATTTTAAATTTATTTATCTGTAAATAAAACGTTAAAGTCTATATGTCCATCACAGTCTCATCGTAAAAGTTTGTCCGATGCATCTCTCAAAGCTATACTCATTACCCAATCGTTCAGGCCATCGAACACGAAGATTTCTTATTATTATCTTCTTATTTTATCAAACAATATCAGTTGCAGTATATTTAATAGGAATGTGGAAACTTTATTTTATTGTAAATTCTGTATAGAAACTAAACTACGTTAGAAGGATTATATTATTTGTGAAATTTTCTTACTCGTCGGGTAACTTAATATTTTAAAGTCAAAGGAAATGTAGAAATCCAATTATGAGATGATTTCGGATTTAAATTTAAATATGCAGCAAATTTGGTCATCAATATAAACTGTTATACACATGGAATTAGCCGATGCAGTCAAAATGATTGCGCTTTACGTTGCTGCTTGAAAAAATTGCTCAGAATGCATTGCTGCACTTACGTCATTTTTTTTTTCAGTATATTTATATTTTTCAAGTTATTTGCATAAAAATATAGAATTTAAAATTATTTTATTAAAAAGAGGGAGTTTGTAAATAAATATAAATATTGATTAATTAAAGTTTTATTTTTATAAATTTAAAAAAAGTAAGATAATTATAATTTTCTTGAAAAATAAAATATTATTATGATTTAAGCATTTTGTTTCCAAATTAATTTTTCATGTTTATTAAAATATCATTATAAATACCAATAAATACATGTGAAATTCTTTATTGGTATATGCTTTAGCATGCAAATATTATACATATATATACAGGCACAAAAAACTTATAAATGCTGAATTGTTAATATATAAAATAATTGATAAGAAAAACGATTGCAATAATAATATTCATTATATTCTATTTAATAAAATTAATGTAAAAAGATTATTCAATGACACCACGAATCACGACACGATAAAAAAAAAAATTAATTATATTTTCTTCACCTTTTCAATTACAGAGGTTATGTTGAATTCAATTGATTACATATTTTTACAATAGAAAAAGAAATTATGAAAACAGTAAAAACTATTATACAATGAATATTCCACGACAATATAAATTAGGAATAAATGCATTCAGATTTCTAAAATCAAAACAAAATAGTTTTCATAATTATTATTTAACAACAAAACTTAATACTAGTAGTAATTGTAGTTGTATTTTTCTTAACGTTACAAACGTTACAACTAAGTATAATTGTTATTTCTCGAGCACAACCATCAGATCGTTACAATCAAGGCAAGATACAAATAAATATAGTGAAGAAAAACCAAAAAATAAAATATGGACAAATATTAAAAAGGACGTTAATCCTTATATTCGATTAATGCGAATTGATCGACCCATAGGTAACAATTAAATAATAAAACAAAAAACAAAAACAAAACATTTTTGAATTTCAAATGATACAATTAATGCATTTATGTTTTTTTGTTTAATTTTATTTCTAATAGGATCATGGCTTTTATTTTGGCCATGTGCATGGAGTATAGCATTGTGTGCGGCTCCCGGTACACTACCAGATCTCTTTATGTTAAGCTTATTTGGTATCGGTGCTTTCATAATGCGTGGTGCCGGCTGTACAATAAATGATATGTGGGATAAAGATATTGATTCTAAGGTTGAACGAACTAAAAATAGACCATTGGTTAATGGTGAAATATCAAATTTCGATGCATGGGTATTTTTAGGTGGACAATTAGGTGTTGGTTGTCTTATTTTATTACAATTAAATTGGTACTCGATTATATTGGGTGCTAGTTCTTTAGGTAAATATTATCAATTGAAATTTTCAATATTATAACTATATAATAAACAATAAAATTGTTCAATTAAAGGTCTCGTAATAGTTTATCCATTAATGAAACGTATAACTTATTGGCCACAATTTATATTGGGTATGGCATTTAATTGGGGTGCTTTACTTGGTTGCAGTGCCACACAAGGTTCTGTTAATTGGGAAGCATGTTTACCATTATACATGGCTGGTATTTGTTGGACTATTATTTATGATACAATTTATGCGCATCAGGTAATCTAATTTTTTTTGCTGTGTATCATTTATTATTTAAACACTGTTTATAGTTAAAACGTATTTAACAAATTGTTTCAGGATAAGGTAGATGATGTTATGTTGGGTATAAAATCAACTGCTTTACGTTTCGGCAAAGACACAAAATTATGGTTATCATGTTTTTCAACGGCAATGTTAACCGGTTTAGCAACAACTGGTATTGTTTGTGATCAAACATATCCATATTATACAACACTTGGTATAATCGGTGTTCATATTGCTCATCAAATTTATTCACTTAATATAGATAATCCAAAAGATTGTGCCAATAAATTTATATCAAACCATCAAATTGGATTAATATTGTTTGTCGGCATTGTATTAAGTTCGTTATTAAAATTAAATGATTCAAATACAACTGTAAATAAATCAATTAATAGTACAAGTAGAATGCAAATTAGTGGTGATAATAAAATAATTCAACAATAGTAATGCTAATGTTACACCTTTAAATCCAGACCTGCCATATGTATTTTGCTATTTATAAATATATCGTAGAGGTCATTTTGTTAAGTAGTTCTTTTATACAATTAAGCCGTTTTTACATTGATAGTGCAACTAGTCCTATTAATATTAAAATTCACACCATTTTATCTACATTCAATAAATTAAGTTAAAATTTTACCAAAAATTTGTTAAGTGAATAATAATTATATATAATTAATAAAAAAAAAAAAAAAAAGGGAATATTTTAATTAAATTTAAAATGTATACAATATAATAATGTAAATATTTAGACTTTAATAATATAATGTTACGATTATTGCAGGAAATAAAATTTGTTTTTAACCCTTAAACGGATTACCGACTCAATAGGACCGTTACAAAAAGATATATACGCGGCTAAGGGTTACATATTGATAAGATGTAAGATTTTAAGTTGTATCAATATTTTATTTTGTGTTATATTACATATAATTTTGATGGTATTGTTTTGATCATTACACACACACACATACAGACGTCTTGACCTGGGTGTTTATATTGATCACAAATTATGATAATTAAATATTTTTGCGTCTGCTCGGGCTGTCCTTAAATAAAGATGTTCAGTTTAATCACCTTTTTGTAAACGGATACTTGTATTTAAACGTGGTCGTAAGAGCACTTAAGATGACATCCAATGTTACAAATTAATAATAAATGTTTAAATGATATTGATTGACTAACGATTAAATGTGCATTAGATTGCTGATGCTATATGCTTTTTAACTGGATCAGAAATTGATACTGACGACTCTGTCGCAGACTCATGCACTCGGATAATTATTTATTTACTAATACATATACTTTAGTATTTAATGTTATAAAATCATTTATATATAATTTAAACATACATTTTATTTTTAAATACAATTTATAGTATTGTAAAATAAAAATCAAACAATTTCGATATACGTATCAATCAAGAGAAATATATTACATTTGAATATAAAGAACAGTATCTTCGCTCGGAAAAAACTAAATACATATGTATATGTGTGCTGTGTGTAACAAAAGACAATGCCATTAAAAATATTTAAAAGTGTATTAATTTTTATCAGACTCTCAATACGACAAGACCAAAAAAAGGTCATCATAATAATTTTATATTATTTTTCATACGAGTATTTAAATTATATTATTTTAAAAACGGAAAAGATTTAACAAATATATATATATATATAACTTGAAATTTCAAATAATTTAAAATAGTTGTATTGTTACATTTGTACGAAGAACAGTGATGCGATGACGCCTAGTAAACGTTTCGATTGTTGTTTTTTAATATTTATATGTTCAAATGTATTTTTGTATACACTACTATTACTATTATTATTAGATGGGCAACAATCATCCGTTCAATCATATCGCATAAATAGTAATTTTAATAATAATAATAATAATAATGATAACGATAATAACACAACAACAAATAAATTTCATAATATTAATGAAAATGAAAATTTAACATCCGATTTAACACGAAAATTTTGTGAAAAATTAACATTACCAAAACATATAATCGATACGGATCGTAAAATTACTGTAATAACAAGATTAACATTATGATCAACGTGTTCACGCCAAGCATTTTTGCTTAACAAGCTTAATACTCGGTTTATAAATGCAAAATATTATAATATACAATTTTTTATTATTGTTAATAATATAACAATTGCAAATCGGTTAAAAACATTTGCGGGTAATATAACAATAGTAATTAATCAAGATGATACCTTATCAAAATTTCAAATGGATTCAATTTATGTGTTTGATTATTGTGGAAAATTTACATATTTATTTTATCATCCATGGAGTTCAATTCAAAAGCCATATGTTAAAGCATCAATTTTATCAACAATTTACGATGAACCATGTGGTGAATGTAATGTAAGTATTCATATTTCCATTTACAAATAAATATGTTTACACACAATATGGATAGCATTTAAGTTAAGTTTGCAAAGTGTATATATTTATTATTATAGACAGAGTTACTAAACTTTGATTACTATACTATTGTTGTTTGTATATAAAAACATAAAAAATACAATATTTACGTGTAACAATAAAATTTTAGGGCTTAAATATTGTGTAGAATCATTTAAAAAGAATGAAAACATATTACATAAAAATGCTAAATATTGAATTGGATTAAATAACCAAACGGAATGGGTTACATATCACAAATATAAACTGTATGGACTCATGTACACAATTGTATAATAAAATTTTTATCGTTATGTATTTTCTATATGCGTAAGAGTATGCCTTCTATATGTAAATTATGTCTATCAATTAAATTAATTTAAGTATTTATTATACGCCCTTTTTAGTTTTCAATTTCAATATAAAACATTTACGTATATTTTTTAATAGAAATCAAGTACTAAATAATACATACATATATTAATCATTAATAACCAGTCAGGGTCAGGGAGTCGGGTCAAAAACATATAATTAATATAATTTATATAACTATGTTTGATTATTTATGTATATATACGATATACAAGAAATGACACATTTAAATAATATAGCTATACGGTAGATATAAAACATTGTTTTTATTTCCTGTTTCAGTTGTTGTTTATTATTTAATTTGATTTTTATTAGATCGATATATAATACGCGTATTATAAAGAACTAGTTTTTATACATAGACTCAAATAACATCTTTAAACTAAAATTATAAAAATATGTTAACGTTTTGCAGTGGAATAGGAAAAAATATACGAATCCATTTCGATCAAAAAAATTATTATATAAGATATTATTCATTTATTTTTCGCAAATTCATTAAATCTGTGCGCTTGAGTCAACAAATGAGAATGAATTTGCAATATGCAAACGCAATAGACAAATGGTTTGTTTATCAATTTACATAAGAATGTTGAACGAGGTATTACGATTATAATATAACTAAGGGTACTTGCAATGCGAACTACAATAAAAGATCTATTGTGCCCCTATCAAAGAAATTTAATCAAAAGGTTTATTACCCTGGAATATGCCAAATTATTGTATGTATAAAGTAATATGTACATTAAACTAATTGTTACACCAAATATTTTCAATTTATATTATAGAAGTTTAAGAAGCAATTAATTAACCGAAGTATTGTCGCCAATTTTAATCTAAAATGTCCCATCGTCTCTGTTTAAGTTCCCAACATTTTTCATGTACATGTGCAAAAGGTCATTACCATTGAAATCCTATATATCTATCTCTTTTGAGTGTTAGAATAATGTTTTATGAAATAAAATCCTATCTAACTAGTTTTCTACAGCTGGCAAATGTTACAATGTTTGTGTTGCAAAACATAACATATTGATGATGAAAAAATCTCGTATTTTAGTATACCAACATAAATTTATTAACACATTAGTATATATTTTTATTTTATGTCCACATTTTGTTTGTAGTTGCAACCATTACAACCATTAACATTATCACAAGATGCAGAAATATTAGCAGATACTACAACCGATAATTTAAAATCAATGTATAATATTAATTTTAAACAAAATCCTGTTCTTCATTCAGATTCATTGCGTAGTAGTAATGAAGTTTTAAATATTTTAAAAAAAATACAATTTCATAATAATACAATAAAGAATAGTAATAATAATAATAATAATAATAATAATAATAATAATAATAATAATAATAATAATAATAATAATAATAATGCTGATTGGAATAATAGTGATGAAAATAATGATGATGATGATGATGAGAACAGCAATAATTCTACTATACAGAATGCAGAATATATGGATTATAAAATTGATTTAAACATTATATTACCCGTTGAGCATGTACATCCAACAAATAAATCAAATATTTTCATTAAATATAATTATATTATAATGAAATTTAATGATACACATTATCATAAACATATAAAAAATGACATACTGGAATATTTTACTTTAGTAGAATCTAATTGTTCGGCAGTAACAAATAGATGTAATAGTGATGTTAATGCCGCGCATCAAGCGAATAACACTGATTATAAAATTTTTACAAATAAATATGGATATCGTTATCGTTCCATAAATCATATAGAAATTATGGATGATAATCAAAATAATATTTTATCATATTATGAAATTGTACCAATTAAAACGAATGCAGTATCATCTATAACTCGTACACTTGATAATAATAACAATAATAATAATTATAATAATAATAATAATACGGTTATAAATACACCACCTAATTTTACCGATTACGTTACACATTATGATCAAATTTTACAATGGATTCATTTTAATTTATAGTGATAATTTGATTTATTTTGCCCACCCACGCTAGGCCATTATTTGTATCAGTTGGCTCAAACTGTAATGCAAAATTGATATTAGTGGCACCGCAATCCAAAACAATATTATTATGTTTACTGAATGTAAGAAACTTTTTTTTTATATATTAAATTAATTAAAATAAATAGATAAATATTGTTTGTAATATTTTATATATGACGAAAATACAAAAAACATTTATAAATGATTGTATTTTTTGAAGATTTTTAAATATATATACATCCAATGTTTACAACAAAAACAAATTAATAAATTCCGTTTTTATTTTTATAATTATTTTTAGGAACTTAAAACGCAAAACATCAACAAAAAAAAAACACACATGAACACGAATTAATCAAAGTCAATATTTGGTGGTAGGATACCTTTTTCACGTGCTGCCGCTATATTATTATAATAAACAGTAAAATCAACATATGGTCGAATTCTAATATTTTGATTATATGGTGGTTCTGGCGGTTCATCATTTAATTCACTCCTATATATAATTTATATAGAAAAGGGAAAACGTGACTTAATTCTTGCTTCATTTGATAATAATAAACAAATATTAAATATTATACCGTTCTGTATTTGTTGAATTATTTGTATCCTGTTCTGCATTTGTTACAATATTTGATACATCTGAATCCGAATAAAATTGTACATTTATACGTTGTTCTTGTACAACTGAATTAAATTGTACCTTGCAATGTAATATATAAAACAATTATTATTTCAATTGTTAGTTCCTATTATTACTATATCTATTTTTCTTTTCATTTTTTCATATATCTTATAATGTTAACTGTATGCATATTACAAATTATTAACAACAATACCATATAATATCACACATCGATCGAGGCTGGTTAATGGTTATATTATTGGCAGGATTTGATATAGTTTATTATTCTTGGATTACAAGCAATATAGAGGCAACACGATTACTATAATGATAGGAGGGAATTTTATTTTACTTATTCATTTTATACATTAATTCATGCACTGCTTTTACCAAATATCACTATACTAATTGTAAATAAGATAAGATTATAAGCGGAGTCATTTTTTATATAAGTATTGGGTAAACGCTTAATCCAATTTTTATAAATTGTATTATAAAATAATTAAAGTTTACACGTGATGCTGTAGGAAAACAATTATTTTAAGATCTTTCCAAATTTTATATATTAAAATGGATAGTTTTCATTGTTATTTGAATTATTTTAAAAATTATTCAAATAACTATTTTAATACGTCAATGTACTGAAACACATGTACTTTTCCTCTTATATCGATTTCACTACACATAGTAGAATTGTTTTTCCATTTTGCAATGAAAACGATTGTATAGTGGAGAAATTTCAACTTCACTTGCAGTAGAATGGATAAATTCTACTATGTTAATAGGATAATGTGTAATAAACTAATAAGCCAATAAAATACAACTAAATTGATTTACCTGTTGTTTTACAGCTTTAAGAATGGTATTTGTTATTGGAAAATTAAAATTTTTAATTAATAATGTTATATCATCACGACCGTTAAATGATACTGCATTTTCTTCAATATTTTTCATATACGTATCATGATGCAATTGAACTACTTTATTTACAGCTGATTGTGAAACACCGGTTAACGTTGCTTGCGTTCTAAACTAAATTCATTTAAATGATTTAAAATGATTTGCCATATCAAATAAAATAGTAAATTGTTTTTTTTTTTTTTGTTTGCATCTAGCTACCTGTTCAACAACCATTTCAACAATTTTTTTATTAGCTAAATTTCCTTCCGATGAATATACATCGTGTAATGCTTTACATAAACCATCAGACATAAGTAATATAAATCTGCATGAATCATCTAATGGTATTGCTCCAACAATTTCGGGTTGTGATAAAACCGGTTCAGAAATAGCACCCGATAAATATGAACAATCTTTATAACCCATTTTAGATATATAATTGCCAATACATCTAGTACTTTGTAATGGACCTACATAAAAGAAATGAGTGTACCCATTAGATTCCATTTAAAATAAACTTAATTTAATAGTGTATCATAATTATACTTTGCTTTAATGCAGTAACATCTAAGCGTAATTGATGTAATCGTAAAACTTCATCTTCATTATGTAAATTATGATCTACACTTAATTGAACAACTCGCAAAACATTATTTGAATCATTTTTACATAGTAATGCACGACAATTGCCTATATTACATATATACAATTTTGAATTATAAATTAGGGCTAACACTGCACTAGCACCAATCGATAAATAATTATTAATCGAATTCAATTGATCGAGAATATCATTGTGATTTAATGAAATCTAAAATTACAAATTAACATGTCGTGGAACGATATAAAAAGTTTAATCATTTTTCTATATGTATGCAATGCAATATTTTTGTAAGTTTCTTTTTTATTTTTACCTGATACTGACTAATTCCATCGGGTAATTCACATTGTAAACTAGTTTTTCGAGCCAAATGGTCGCCTATTGAATCTTTATATGCCTCTTCAGCTAACAAAAAGGCTTGTCTTAAAACATCTTTTACATCTTCATCAGATTGTGTTCCCTTTAATTGTCCTAACAGAATATCAGCAGCAATTCTTTGCATTGCAGTTTCAGCTACAGTACAACCTTTTTGTCCAGAAAATATGGCATAAAGATAGCTAAAAATAGGAATAGGATTTCATAATTTTTTATGGAAGAAATATTAAACAATTACAATATATGTATTTTTATTTACATATTTTCTTTTTCGTCAACACAATGAAAAAAACGGTCACCATACGTATGAGCTTCTTGCCGACTTCCATCGCCTCTGTAAATTTGATTTGTTAAAAATCCAGTACTAGTTGTGTTACACTTTGGTAAATCGTCCATCCACGAATTTGTATCTCTTTCCATATTTTGTTGTTTCATATTTTAATTACCAAACATTATTAAAATTAAATGTGTACACAAAATGTTATTAACTTTTGATCTTAAAAATATTTTTTATAAAACAACACTGTTTTTAATATTTTATTTTTTTCTTATTCGCCGCTCCTATGTCATGACATCAAAATTAAGAGGTCAAGCTGGTTAAGCCACAATAGAAGTAGTACAGAGCACTTTCGAGAAACATGCGATACAATTTGTTTATGGGCGACATATTCGACAATTTTTAGCACGGTTTAAAATTATCGTAATTACACATACTGACTATCTGTGGTCAAAATAGTAGACTGCAATATATCGCAATATATCAATACAATAAATCCTCGAATATCTTTTAAATCTAATAAAACTATTTTTTTCTAATACATTTAGGCGTTCGCCTATTCCAGCCTTAAGACATTCTACATCTGACAGCGGCTTACGTTGAAAAATAACGCATTTAAATGTATTCTCAAATTTGGGCAAAATTCGAGTAAAAAATGCATTCGACTTTCAACTTTTCTAATTTTATTTTACAATTATCTCGGTTTTCTATCTATTTTCTTGTCTCTGCTCTTCTTCTCGTAAATAAATTCGTGTATACATAATAAAATAATAATCGCCAACCAAAACAATTTTGTGAAAAACAAAAAAAAAATTGTGTGCGTAAAGAAATGTTAAAAGTGTATCTTAAATATAATTTATTTATTTATTGAATTAAAATTAAATGTATGCATTATTTATTTATTGACAAATATCAAGTAACATTTCATTAAACAAAGTGAATTATTTTCATTAATTTTGCTGTGGAAAAAAATTTAATGTATAGAATGGAAAATCGAAAGTGTCGATTATAGTGTAAATGTAAACATGGCTGACATTTCGGATTGGGAGTTTTGATAATATATTTGTAAAAAATTTATTTAATAATTATTGTGTGAGAATAAAATTTAGACTATCTGGCAAAGAATAATTAAAATGTTTACAGGTAAGAATATTGTGAGATGGTTTTTTTTTTTGAATATAATTTTTAATATCAATTTTGAAATTAGGTCAACAATGTCAAATATGTAAGCCTATATTTTTATTTTTATTTATTTTCATCATCATTCAGGTCCGCCTGTTAAGATATGAGCTCGGGCCTATGGAGTTGCCTAGTGCCCTGTGGAATATTTTGGTGCGATATCAAAACGGGGCTACGTATGACTGACAGCACCATGGGCGCCACAACGTCAACAACTGGTGATTATATAGGTGGAAGCAATAGTGGTGGTGGTGTTAGTAATATTAGTGGTGGTGGTTCAAGTGCTGCTACTCCATCATCTTCTGGTGTATTTATTCGTGAACATCGTCGTAAAAAAGTTACTGGTTTTGCAACATTAAGAAAAAAATTCATACGTCGCCGTCGATCATCAAAAACATGCGATCATGGACGTGTTTTAAGAGAATTTATATCCGATTGGAGTCCTATTGAAATAGCAGCTTTATTAGAAGAATATGAAGCATTGGCTGCATTAAAAGATTTATCAGTACAAGCAGAATTAGCACGTCCACCAGCAACAACATTTAAACAAGATTTATCTGCATTGTACGATTTTAAACATTGTACCGACTGTGATTTGGTATTCCGTGGAACTGTTTTTCCTGTTCATCGAGCTTTATTGTCAGCTCGATGTCCATATTTTCGTGAATTATTAGGTGGATGTCCTGGTTTTGGTGCTAGAATATGTCTAGAATTACGTTCATCACCCGTTGATATATCATTATTTTCATCATTATTACGTTATTTATATACAGGAGATTTGTGTGCTCATGATCCTTCCATTGATGTAAATTTATTGAGGAGATTAGGTGAAGATTTTGGTACACCAAATCCATTAGAAAATGATTTACGTTATTTATTAGAAAGTGGCGATTTTGCTGATGCAGCATTAGTGTTTACATCAGAAGGATCAGATTATCATCGACCCGATTCGGGTAGTTCGGAATATGGTTTTCGACCAAAATTAGAATTACCATGCCATAAGGCAATACTTAGTGCTCGGTCACCATTCTTTCGTAATTTAATACAACGGCGTACACGAAATGGTGATGAACATACAGAACGTGCTTTACATGTGCCAACTAGAATTGTACTCGATGAAACTGTAATTCCAAAGCGTTATGCTCGTGTGTTATTACATGCAATTTATTTGGATACAGTAGATTTATCATTAATATTACGTGGGAATGGATGTGGAAACAGTGCTGGTAGTTTAGGTGAAGTACAAGCTTTAACACATACAGGCCGAACAAGACCATCGCCGCTTGAAGAGGCCATGGAATTGTATCAAATTGGACGATTTTTAGAATTAGATATATTAGCTCAAGGCTGTGAAGATTTAATTCTCGAATGGTTAACATTAGAAACATTGCCGCAAGTTTTAAAATGGGGTTCACAACCACATGGATCGGCATGGGTACAAAGGCAAGCATGTCATTTTTTACGAGAAGAATTTTCAGCTATTTTAACATCACCGGTACTGCATCAATTAGATAAATCACAATTGATAAATGCAATGCAAAGTAATTTTTTACAAGCATCTGAGTTAGAAGTGTTACAAGCCGTATTGAAATGGGGTGAACATGAATTAATGCGACGTATGGAGGATCGTGAACCAAATTTATTAAGTCATACAGCACATTCAGTGACACGTAAAGGTATTAAAAAACGTGATTTAAGTGACATTGAATTAAGAGAAATACTATCGGAATTATTACCATTAGTTCGAATGGATCATGTACTGCCACCAAATAATGAAACGTTAACGCAAGCAATTCGCCGTGGACTTGTTAGTACGCCACCATCGCATATGATTGGTGATGAACGGGAAAGTTTACGAATAAATGCATGGATTCGTGGTGGCAAAAATCATGGTCTTTTTGTGCGACCCAGATTATTTATGCCATACTATGAAGAAATTAAGACATTGCTTGAAGATCGTATTGCATCACATCAAATGGATATTTTACGAATGAGACGCAGTCGTCATTTACCTGATATACCAGATACACTGTATATGGTATCTAGACTTGGTAATACTGGTGTTGACATTGTTGCTGCATCATTACCAGCACCTGATCCAAATACAATGGTTGCGATGACCAAACGTGAACAAAAATTACGTTTATCGCCGTGTTGTCAACGTGCATTGTCATTGCCATTATCATCACGTCCCGAAATTAATCGACAAATAAGGTTACGTGTAGTTCGTGAATTTTATTTACCTGATGCTGTTGCTGATTTATTGGAAAATGCTTCTTGTTACTGTCTGGATGAAAATAATACACGACAAGAGGATATAAAAATGGTACAACCTATGGAAGCTGAGACAACGCCACCACCTTCACCGGCAGCTATTATACAATCTAATGTTAATACACAAAATATCTCAACCTATGCTGCTGCTTATGGTAGAAATATGACATTTCCACGTCAACAACAAATACCTACTTATTTACATGGACAACGGCGTCAAGAGTTACCAGCACTTATTACCGAAGGTGACGGTGGCGGTAGTTATCGTTTACACGGTGAACCAGAAACTAGTTCATGTTCGGATGGTCATTTATCCGATATAATGCCTGATGTTGCTATGGCAACTGCATCCTTAGGTCAATTACAATTAGGAGGCGTAGGCGATCCACCGGAAAATTTACAATTAGATCTTGGTGACGGTTCTAGTCATATGATGGGTGCTGCTAGTTTAGGGATACATAGTATGCAGGTAAATAGTAAACATTTAATAAATACAAAATTAATGGTAAAATTAAATATTTTAAATACAATTTTAGTGAAAATATATAAAAATTATACATTTCAATTAATTATTATTAGTGTGCATCCACGTGATAAATATTTTATTTCTATACAATGAATTTATTAATTAATTAACTCTGTGCATTAAACAAACGATATTTAAGTAATATCGTTCGCACATCAATTGTTATAAATGGAAATTGAACATTTGAAAACAATATAACGTTATGAAATAATTTTGTATTCGTATTTTGGATAATTTTCTGTAAATATTACATTTTAGTCTTTTGTAAATGCACAGAATCGACTTGCTATCCCACATTGTATTATATGAATGAAGTTGATATTTATCTAATTATTAATTAATTTTTATAATTTTTGATCTTGTTTTTAGCATCATCATATTTCAACACCACCGCCAGGAAATTATCATTATATTCGTAGACCAACATCACCATATGTTTTGCATCGACAAAGTCCAGTGCCTAGTTCATATCAGTCAGGTCCACCACGTTTTTTATAGAGAATGTATGTGGCCCCCGACGTGGGTCTGTACTTTAGTATGCCTTTTTGAACCAATTTAACAAAATTAATTCAATAAACAAATAAAATAATAATAAAAATAACAACAACAACAACAGCAAAGCAAATAACGCAATAACAAACAAGAAAAAAAAACCTAACAAACAATAAATATTGTAAAGAGAGAAAAACAAATTAGTATGTAAAAAAAAATAATTAAAATTTTAGTGTAACCATTTTCGGTACAAAAGTGTATGTAGCATAAAATATAAAACAAAGTAAAATATAAACTTTAATTGGTAATTCACCAATACACAAATTAATTAAAAATTGAAATTATAAAATAATATTATAAAAAAAAAAAAAAACAAATATGTAAAAAGTCGGTGAGTTTTATTTTCCAGATAGTTCATATATAAAATTTATTATTTATTAATTATTATTAATTTTAAATATTTCTTATAGTAATTATTTTTAAAAATTTAATGAATTTTAATTATAATTTAGTAAATACTTTTAAAATGATTAAAATTGATTTACGTTATATTATTTATTAAGCAGTACGCTTTATTAGTAAGAGGAACATTAAATTAGTACATTATATGTAGCGGCACTGGAATTCCGAGTAATCGATATGAATTTGTAATTGATTAATGTTTTTGGAAAACACTATATATAGATATTTATATAATAACAACAACAATGTAGTATTAGTTTTATAAATAATTGAATTGAATTGAAGAAAACCTTGATTTTCATCACACAATTAACGGTGTACTAAAACATAAAAAATATTTAAAAAATTATCACAAACATTTATGCGTATGACGACTACATACGTTTTTCAGTTGACATAATCTCATAATTATGATATGTTGTAGACCACACACAGTGGGAATATTTTATTTATTACTTATTCGTTTTTGTTGATCATGTGCTGTGTCAGTAGGATTACATGTGCGGCGCATTCGTTATAATAAAATGTTAAGATTACATATAATAACAAGTTTAACAAATTTCATATTCCATCTTTCGAATGTTTTTATCACTCACTACCATTTACAAAATTGGTGTGTCAACGAGTAACTAACAAAGTATCACTTAATATTGCAAACTTTAACGGTACCATGGCTTGAAATAGTAAAGTAATTGAAACAATTGTGTCAAAGGGTGGAAAAAATTTTCGGAATACAAATATTTTTATTAGTAGAAAGTTTTACAATACCGAAAGTGTTAACGGATTTCCATTTTTGTTTTCAAATTTACAACATATGATCAATTTTCAATATTTAATATAAGAAAATTTGAAAATTGCTTCACTGGTTCAAAAGACATGACCGTTTAATGTCAATGAAATTTTGTAAAGATATTAGTATAAAAAGATACTGTATAATTTTTTGCATCATTTGTGTGAAAATTTAGTTTGGTGAACACTCAAATTATTTTTCATAATTTAGTTTTCTTTTGCCTATCATATCGTTATAAGAAAAATATAGTAATTTGGAAAACTGAATGGTATTTCTCACCATACTGAAAAAACGAAAATTTTTCCATTGTAAAATAATATATTTCCGATAATTATAAAATATACTCCAGTATTGTTATTATAAAAAAATCATCATGAAAAATATTTTTGGTATAACAACGATTTTTAAATAATCGCGTGACTGTTTCCGTATTCAGATAAATTCAATGAACGGATTACAATATTTCGTGATTATTTCTTATTTAATTGATTGTTTAAGTATAAATTAAACTATGTAATGTGACTATATAATTACTTGTATAATTCGATAATTATCACATCCTATATAATATAATATTAATAAAGTGTTGGAATATATATAGTTTAAATTATGTTGCAGTTATCCAATTTTGTTTCATACACAGTTTAAATTTTATTAATAAACTAACCGTATTACATTATCGTAATATAATTGATAGCTTTTCGACATCAGAATTGGACTTGATTAACATGTGGTTCTAACAAGACGGTGCAACTTCACATGCCAGTCAATGTTACAATGAAATTATTGTAAATAGTAAACCTTCCCGGTCAACGCTCTATATATTACAATGAAATCTTAATAAAATATTCATTCACACAAATTCCATATCGAAATTGCTAATTTCTCGGCGAGATTATTGTTCAACTCACCAAAAAAAATTGGTCAAATTCTGTTTTCGTTGACATTTTATGCCATATTTATCGTCGTTATTAATAATAAATATAGTTCAATTAAACTTAGTGTTTAATATTTTATGTTATTTTTCCGTTCCCATCGTTCGTTAATAATAACGAACTATAAAGTACGCAATGGTAATAATAGCATCATACGTCAAATTGTATAGTATTCCACTTACAAACAAATAGCAGCAGCCAATAGATGGCATTAGTCATTCCCGGGTATTTTTTGGACATAGGATTTAGTTAAATGTTTATTAAATGGTATTAATGAGACGACTATTTATATTAACAACAATAATAAATTTCTGGAATAACAAAATAATTTTCTTGATCCAATTAATATACTTATACCAATATTGTACATATTTATCAAGATGACTACGCTATATACAAATGTACTATATATTTACATCAATTATTAAAAGACGAAAAAGATAGTAATTCAATTTTATTATTCATATACAAAATGAAAATTTTCTCTGATCTCTAATAATTCTATTATATCGAGTAATTGCGCGAATATATAAAATGATATGGTACATTAAAATTTACTAATAGCTATATAATTAGTCTTAATCCGTTCGGTATTAATGTTGTAATTTATAAATTAAATATAAATTCATACCGATAGGATTAACATAAAACTTTAATTACAATAAAATATGTTATAATTATATGTATTTTAATATTTAGTTAATATTAAAAAACAATACAAAAAAAAAAAAAAACAAAATTTATTTTTAGGAAAAACATTTCCTCTTTCCTCTGAAAATGTAATTGTAAATAAAAGAATTAAAAACAAATGAAAAAAATAATTAAGAAATAATTTGTAATTATTATATTATTAAATATTAAATTTATTTATAATAAATAGGTTATATTAAATATGTAATAGTGTGATTCTATAAAAAAAACAAAATATTAATGTGACAGGAGTGACGACGAGCGACGACGTGATGAGGTTTCAGTGATTTTAATTTTATATTTTAAAATTTAAAAATTTGTTTAATGAAAAAATTAAAATTAAAAAAGATAAAAATTACAAAATGTGACTTATATTCCAAAAGAAAAAAAAAAAATTAAGAAAATTAAGAAAATTAAGAAAATGAAGCTACACATTTTAACTAATATTTAAATTGTTTATAATTTAAATATGTAGTTAGTTTTATGTTTTAATTGTTATATAAATTATTAAAAATAGTAAGTTTAGAGGGGAATTAAAAATTTAGATTTTATTTCAAATTTATAAAATGGCAAAAAAATTTGTGATTTGAATTAATATTTTGTTTATAAGTTCTTCATTTGTGCAATATAAATTTTTATAGGATAATATTCAAATTATGTTTTTAATTTTTTGTTAATGAATCAAAAAATTGGTTTTTTCTTTTTATTTATTTATTTTTATTTTTGTGGACACACAAAATTTTTATTGCACAAAATTATAATAATGAACTTCATGTTTTTTTTTTTATAAAAAAAAAAAACAAAATTCCATTTTGGTTTATAATTAATTATTATTATTATTATTATTATTATTATATTAATACACATTTTATACTGTGTGTAAGTGTAAGTGTGTGTATTGTTAGAGAATACAAATTTAAACAAAAAGAAAATAAATTAAAAAATATGGACTGTTTATTTTAAGTTATTAATATATTAATTATAATATGTTCCCGTTGTTAAATAATGTTAACAATTTCATTTTTTAGTTCATTTATTCTACATTTTATGGTTTTATTTTTTAATTAATTATTTAAATAGAGAGAGAAAGAGAGAGTGAGTGAGAGTGAGAGCGATAAAAGTTCATTTAATTACAAAAATTAAAAAAAAAAAAAAAAAAACAGAATTATATTTATTCATTTGAAAATAATTGTACTTATCGTATATATTTCAATAAAAATAATAAATATTAGACTTTAATTTAAAAACATATTAGTTTTGAATTTACTAAATGAAATAAAATAAAATATATATAAAAACAGAATTTTAAAAAATGGTATGGCGGAGCGAGCGTCAATAACACCTATGCGTTGTTTGTAGTACTGCTCGTGACAAGGACTTTTTATCCTTTTTTTTTTTTTTTGTTAAAACCATTTCATTATATAATTTATAACAATTGTAATGCAAATTTTCTCCCCTATAGACTCTAATAGTAGAAACTCTGTTTATGAATCATTAACTTTTTTAATACCAGAACCATAAGTTTTTACGGAGATTTCCAATCCGCTAAACTATATTGCTCTATTGTTTTGCAAACATTTTCACTTTGATACACTTTGTAAATGAAATAATGCTAATGAATATGTATAATTTTTTATACAATTGAATGCAATTGAATGTGTGAATTAGTTTATTCCGGACAATTTTATTTTGAATATTGTTCGATTCAAATTAAATTGATTGTTGTTAGTAATGATCAGTTGTGATAGTTTCATTCGATTTCAACAGATTCAGTAGCTCATAGAGTACACACCAAACCTTATTCCTGTTCTCTGTTTCTGTATCATAAATTTTGGAACCGTCAACATCACTCTTTTTAACAATTTGCATTCGCTGGTACATGTGCTGACTAAACAAACGGTAAGTTTTTAGGATAAGGACGAGACAAATAGATTCTTAAATTAACCATCTTATTTCTCGAGTATTCATACATATAGCATTTAAATGTCACGTTTTAAGTTTGTAAAATTTTGTGAGTATTCATGTGCATTCCATTAGTGAATTGTTGCCTCTTATCTTGTTACCACTATATAACTTTGTGGTAACACCATCATAAATAACCATCATTAATTGAGAAATATCAATAAAGTGTCTATACACTTGCAGCAAAATATATTTTCTCTATGTGTCCGATGACAACGTTTATTTTAATTAAAAACAAACAAAAAATAAGTGTGTCTTGTTATGCCAATCACTAAAAATATGTAGTATAACAACAATCAATCACTAAATACTATTTATTTTTGTTGGTTGCTTTTTTTACTTTGGTTGGTAGAAATACTTATATAATTCATTCAATATAATTCAAAAATTTATTATGGTTTTTGTCAATAGTTTTATTTAATATTAATCTGCCCACAAGAAAAATATATATACACTAAGAAATCTGATCAAAATCAATAGCCGAAAAAACTGAATGGTACTCCAGAAGGTAGAAGGAGAGCCGGCAGACCTAAGCCAAGATGGCTAGATGCAGTAAACTGTGATATAAAAATCCTTAAAATTCGGGTTTGGAAAACATTGACTGCGGATAGATCAGGTTGGAGAAGCGTGTTGGAGAAGGCTAGAACCGCACCTGGGTTATAATGCCATATGGAGTAAGTAAGTAAGTAAGAAATCTGATTTTTTGTTATTTCAAATATATTGTTACTAATTTAAATAATTTAATATAATTTTATATATTTCTTAAATACTAATAAAGGATATTATTTTATGATTAATATATGTATATAACAACATAAAACAAGGTGACACGGATGCCCATTAAAGTATTGTATTAACAATTAAAAAGTGTTATAATATGCAATTGCGGTAATTTATATAATAATATAAATAACAATCCTTGGAACTTCAATCATGTGATCCAAGTGCATTTATTATTAATTCTTTAATCTAAAAAAATACAAATATCAATATGAATAAAAATTAGAATTAAAAGTATATGTTATTTTTACTCGCTTCCTTTGTCAGTACAATATAAGGATGGATCCCAATAAATAAACAAAAGAGACCCACACACACACACACTAATGTATGCGTAAAATTTAATAAGGAAATCAATATATTTACTTGTATATGAGGTGCCGTACTCAAAGCATACATAATTCCTTGTGACACATCTTCTGGATTTAAAAATGGCATTATTTCATAAATTTCTTTTGCCTTTGGATAATTTCCGGCTACCATAATATTGGTTTTTATCAATCCTGGACTAATACTCTAAAAATTTGCAAAATATATCGATTTCGTTTAAAAATAGAGAATGCGGCGGGCATTGAACGAATTTGGGAAAGTATATATTAATATATTATAATTGAAAAAAAAAACCACAGAAAAACTATAAATAAATTTCCCAATTTTCCCATTTATATTCAATATTATAATACCGTAATTTTAATTTTGATATTCTCAAATGAATTTAATTCAATTCTTAAAATTTCCGATAAAGCTGTAATTCCATGTTTACTGGCCGCATATACATTTGATGTTGTTGTATGCTGATTATGTGGAACCACATGACCATAAATACTATTAATATTAACAATATGTCCAAAATCTTCGGTTTTTTTTAATATTTCATATGCTGCTTTTGATGTAAAAATGGTACCCATTAGATTAACATTTATAATGTCTATCAAATGTTGAGTACTATTGTCATCTAAAATTTTTGCACGTCTAATTGTAAATGTAAATAGCGTACGTGCGGGTAGAAAGATAACCCAGTAAATAAATTGTATATGCAATTTATGTTATTAAATTTATATATAATTGGCATTAAAATAGAAAAAAAAACCTTATAATTCCAGCACAATTAATAAGAATATTAACACCATGAAATTCAGTTTCAATCCATCGAAAAACATCTTGAACCGATTCATTCTTTGATACATCACATTTTCTATAATGTAACGTTCCTTTTTCGTTTTTTATATTCAATTTTAGTTTCTAAATATATATAATTAATTATTATTTCCGATTACACAGTGGAATTAATATAATTTGTGTTGACAAAAAAAAATCCATTTTCATGCACACGTACCTCTAAATTATCACAATTTAAATCTAAACCAATAACAATTAAACCAGCCCGTATTAAATCAATGCTAATAGCTGCACCAACTCCTGAATTTGCTCCTGTTACAACAGCAATTTTATTTAACCAACGTTCCATTTCTAAATATACTCGTGGATACAATGTTGCTAATTTTATTGAATGAATGATAATTTTATTTATATTTTTCAACATGTATAAACATTCAAATATACTAATATTATATCTGTGTAATTCGCATAAGGCGCTGTGTTATATATCAATAAATATAATAGATTAAGGTGTAGAAATTGAAAATACCCGTTTTATAATTGTTATAATGTAACCTATATAGAGTATGTATTACGTGTGAATCTGTATTACGTGTATTTGAAAGGTCTCTTAATCAGGTCACCTTCAATATGTAGTATATGACATTTGGTTAAAGTATAAATAACTTAATTTTATTATTCACAGGAAAGTGGAAAGTGTTAACGACATTTGCGGGTAGCTTTATTTTTTTTGATTTCATTAAACAAAAATCCGCTGCTCAAAGTAATCGAATGCTATAAGAAGCGTTTTTGGTGAACATGCTCTAAATGATATAGTATACGCATGCAGAAGATGGTTTAGAGACAATTCAAAGAAGGTATTTTTGTTATTGAAGATACATACAACACATCCAGGACAGCGAACAAATGTTCGAAAATAAAGAATTAAGAACAATTACTGAACGAAGATAAGATAAACACAATCACAATTGTCTGCAGCATTAAATGTCTCTTAAAAATGTGTTTCGAACCGTTTAATTAAGCTGGTAGTGGTTCAAAAGCTTTCAAAATGAGTTGTTCCACATGAATTGATGTAGAGACACAGCAAAATTAAATTAAAAATTACATGTGAATTGCTGCTTCAAAGACAATAAAGAAAGGGTATTCTCCATTGAATTGTGACTATGGAGATGAAAATGGATTTTTCCAGATTTCCAGACTACCGCACTTACTCCAGTTGATTCATCATGGTTAGTCGTTCAAGACGAACGATTTACTTCATATGAAAGCATCATTGGCTCGATGAATGGATGAAGCTTTCTTCAGAAAGATATGGGCGAAGGTGCGGTATCATTCAATGGATCATATATACTTTTGTTGTATTGTTAATATTGTATAGTTGCATGTGCATTTTTTGCATAAAAACGGGTATTTCCAATTTCTGCACCTAATATATGTTATACATTTAATAAAATGATAACCTTCATTGCACTAACCGCATATTCATTTAAACACATATATATCATAATAATATCATACATAGTATTATGCAAATAATATATTAATGCCAATAATTTGTAGTCATTTCAGTAGCGTTTACAATTTATTTACAAATTTTTACAAATATTTTATATGAAATATCGTATTAATAAATGTTATCATTCTTCAATGAAAATCAATTGGATTTAAACAAATTCTATCATATTTTCACGATTACATACATAGAACACAGCCCACCGTTCGAACATTTGCAGGAATGAATAATATATATTGGGGAACTTTCCAATTGTACGATTTATCTAAATTTTACAGGATAATTATGTAAATTCATACTTTATTATCATAGGTCGTGGTCGTGTTAACCAATAACACGGAAGTGTTGTACAGAAACGCAACCGACTCGAGTTATGTTATATGAGAGAATGCGTCAATTTTGGTATACCGTCGTGTTACAGCACGGTTGTAAATATGTGTAATAAAATATAGCATATTGGATTCAGGTGCATCTCCTGAAAAAAAAAAGGGTTTTTGCCCCGAAACATTTTATTGAAGTTTATATTTCGTGGTCCAGGAGCCGACTAAATTCCAAGATGAACAAAAATTTCTTCGATCCCTTCCGGTGGCGATATGTGCCCCGCATTTAAAAAAAATAATAATATTTGAATAACTGGAGAAGTTGAAAATTCAACTAAAGCCTCATGAAGTAAATATCTCAAAACAGTTTTTCAAAAATTTGTCTAACCCCTGTAATTTTCAATTCCCTCCCATAAGCGATGTGAATATTTCCACAATAAAATTACTAAAAAAAAACCATTTGGAATTATAAGCATTAGATACTAATAAGTTCTAAATTATGATGGTATACCTAAATATTCACAATATATAGAATTTCCATTAGAACGATTTATCCAATTTTTTTCGAAATTTAATAATAATAAGCTCAAAAAGGTGGAAATAGAAGACAAATACTACCACTTATTTGCTGTGGGTGATCCCATCTGAATATTCTCAATGGAATTCCTCTATATTTATCTGGTTTTTTTTGAAATTGTGAAATTAAGTATTTAGTAATAGATTTCAAAGTTTGGTGGTGGCAAGAGGAGATACATATTACGCTCACTCTTTATTCGTTCCTTATTGCATGCCAGTACAAGTCAAACGTTGTGCATTTGCCCGTATTTCCCGACTTGAATTTACTATACTGGCAACCTTTTATGATATCGACTCGTTGAATATAAAGACTTACTGTAAATACAAATACCAGCAGCACTATAAAAATACACAGTTGAACATTTTTACATCTTATTCTTATTATAATTTAAATATAATATAAATTTAGGAAAATCTTATTACTTTAAAATTATTAATTGAAGGAACAATTTCAATTTTTTCACCAAATAATAAGACGATATAATAACTCCACAATATATACAATAATACATTGAACAAAATATCATCATTATGAGTTTATATTATTTAGAGATTATGAATCGTATAGTCGACTAGTCGTAGATTTAAGTATATAGATTATAATAAAGAAAGTTTTTCAATTGTATATGATTGATTGATTTATTGTTTTAATTATATAAATTATTCGAAAAAAATGTAAATTCTATTCAAGGAACATAATATGCGGTTGGAGACGAAGATACAATTGTGCCAATATTGTCAAAACAATCAAAATCAATAGATTAAGATGGATCGTATTACGCATGGCGGGAGGATCGTGTGCCGAAAAAACTGTTGAATGGTAATCCAGAAGGAAGAAGGAGGCTAGATGGCTGGATGCAGTGAACTGTGATATTAAGATCCTTAAAAATCGAGATAAAATGGAAATTGGTTAGCTGAAAGACAGGTCAGGTTGGAGATGGCTAAAACCGCACCTGGGTTTTTTATACCATGGAGTAAATAAGTAAGTAAGTAAGTAAGTAAAAAAATGTAAATTATAAAAAATTTCATTTTAAATTTAAAAAGAAAACTGTAATAATATTTCAATTTTTGGAAGCCAAAACATATACTGTACATGCAGACCACATAAGAAACTGATTAAGAAGTTTTGTAAACTATTTGGTGTTTTGAAATAACATTATATTCATAACTAAGTAAATAAAAACTATATTATTATAATCAATCATCATAATTTAATTGTACTATAAGAAAACTTGTTTCTACATGTTAACAATTTTTAGCATATATTAATTTTGAATATTTAATTTGGTATTATAATAATAATAATAATAATAATAATGCCATGCTAATAAATTACCCAATAAAATAATTGTAAATTTCGTTACAGCTGTCCTCAAATAGACTATAGGTATAGGTATATCGTGTATACTCCCTGCAGTAAATTTTGAAACTAATTCCGGATAATAACAAGTTCTTTAACTAGTGTAAAAAGAACTAGTAACAAAACTACAATATTATTAAAGTAATGCAGATAGGAACCATTTTAAATACGCAAAAATACAAAAATATGACGAAACGAAGATAAACAAAAACGTTTTTGAACTGTTATATTAATATAAAGAAATATATGTGCTGTTTTTAGACACTGTTTTGAAATTATTTTTATAATAGTGTAATGAATTTGGCATTAAAAATATGTATAGTGATTGTAAAGTGAAAAATTATTATAGTAAATTACAATCCAAAATATCCAACAAATTTAAGTGTTGTAGAAGAAGATATGCACATTGTATCTAACGAGAACTTTGTGGCAGAAGATTGTTCCAACAATATGGCTATTTTGGAAAACGAATCGCTACCAAAAAAAAAAGCTTTTGAAGAGAAATTAATCAATTGATATATTAGGAATAAACCATTCCGTAAATGTTTCGAAGAATTGCTATAGTTAAAGTACTGGTAAAAGAATACAGAATCTAATTCAAATTAAAATTAACCAGTTCAATAACTAGTTGCAGAAGAACTAGTACTAGCGCTTAAGTGTTTACATTTGAACTGGTTCAGTAATTGGTTACAAATTAACTAGTTTTTCAACTATAGTTTGTAAAGTAATGCAGAAGAGGACAATTGCCTTTTCGTAGGACATCTCAGGACTGTTAAAAGAAACAGTTCGCAACATGTAGAAGGGGTTTAGCGTTGAACCACGACTATTTACTTTGTAATTAGTTGTGCTACTATAGTAGTAGAACTAGTTCTCTTTCCTGCAGGGCTATAATTTAAAACTAATTTATATATAAATATAGGTCTCTCCAAATTTCTTTTCTTTCATATATGAGAACAAATGGTTGCTATATTAACTTTTTTATAATATTAACTAAAATTTACATTACGTCATATTTATATTTTAATCGATGTTCTTCTTTTCGTATATATTATATATGAATGGTATTACATATACCGCGCATATATACCATACCATACCACACACAAATCGTATATCGTATCGCGTATGTATAGCCTATAATATAGTTCTATCTATCTGTCTATATAGTGTATCATCATATATATATATATATTAATAGTATATTTTCCTATGTAGATATACCATATATTCTCATATAGTATGTGAAACTGTGGTGAAACAAATTTTACAAGGTCTCCGTTTTTCCATTATAATATTACACTATATATATATATTTTATACGGATCCATCGTATACGATACACACAGAGAAGAAAACATTCAGTCATATTATTTATATATTGGACAGTGGAATCGATTTTTTGGTCAATCATTTGGTATAGTTTTGTGAGTGAAAACGCGTTCACATATTTTCATATACAAATAAATATTTTAAATAAAACCGAAATAAATTAAAATATTTAGTGATTAAAAAATTTTATTGTTTTAATTTATTATTATTATTATTATTATTATTTTTTTTTAATTTTTTTCTATATAGAATTACCATTTAAATTTTTTTAAATTATTATAAAAAAATAAAAATCAGATAAGATATAAATTGATAAAACGAGTGTGCAACCAAAATAATATATAAATAATTATTATACAATGGCAAAGGGTAATGAAAATGGTGAATCTGAATTTGGATTTAAAGATAAGGCAAAAGCTGAAGAAACAATAAAATTATTAGAAGAACATGAAATGCAATATCGTAAATTAACCGTACGTGGTTTATTGGGACGGGCTAAAAGAGTTTTGTCAAGTGAGTAAATTTATTTTGTTTATTTTTATGTGTGGGGGTTTTCGGAAATAAAAATTATAAAATTAAAATTTTGAAATATTTTAACATATCATTTTGTTTGTTTTATTATTGTTATTTATTTATTTATTTATTATTATGTCTAAAATCTAATCTAAAATATGTATAGTGAAAAAGTTAAACACTCTATTTGCATTGTATACGCATTTTAAATCATTCGCCAACTATTACTAACTACATAATCTTATAATACAATACTACAAAAAATAATATATTGTATCAATAAAATGTTGTAATTTTCTATTTTAAAAATTATATATTAAAATTTATTTATTTTTTGCTCTAATGTTTACTTACTCGCATATATAATTAATTATGAATTTTTTTTTTCCGAAATAAATAAATATATACTCGTAAGATATATTATAAAAGTATAGGTATACGCTATTAATGGTACGGTACGGTACGGTACGCATATAAATATTATACAGAAAATTTGAATGTTAACGTTTTTCTATTAACTAATTTAATTTAATTTTTTTTACTTTCGTAAATTAGTAGCTATATCAGTAGTTGATAATTCATTTTTATACACACGACTTTTCTATTTTAATAATAAATAGGTAAACACAATTCAATTCATATAAATACGCATACATCTTTTGACAAAAATCGTGTGTATATAATATTTTTGGTATACTATTTAGTTAAAAATTTACATATATAAAATTATTATTATTTTATTTATATAAATACAACAACCAAAATCTAATTTTATCAAACAACAAACTTTCGATGATTTCATAATTTTATATTAATAAGGTTTTTTTTTTTTTATTTCTTTTTCATTGTATAGAGCAAATATTTTTAACACATTCAGTGAATTAAGTGTATTCATACACCTAACCAATATATGGTGTATGTGTTACGAAGAACGGCCGGCATATAGTAAATTTTTAGAAATAACGTAATATTACCGGTGACGACAGGGTGTTTATTATCTGTATTGTATTATATAGCAAAAGTGATTAGGTTTAAAAAAAAAAAAAACTATAAAATAGTGAACCCAATTTGTGTCAGTGTTCCATCGTCAGTCATTTTTGAATTTAAACTTGGATTATTATGAATAAATTTGCTGTTTTATTTACAGCGATGCAATCTGTGGTTTGTTCATTTAAATTACCAAAATAGCCGTCACATTGAAATTTATCTTAATTATTATAATATATTATTATCAACCTTATTAAGGAATTTTCCTAATTTATATAAAATATTTAATGTAGATAATTAGTTACTTTTTTCATTGTTTATAAATAACCAATAATTATCTCGTTCATCATAATGTTTAGAAATTACAGTCAATTACATAGAGAATAGTTTTACATAGCACAATACAACTTTTTATCCGACTCATATAATTTTTCAGTTATTGTTAAATTAATTGATTGTGCCTTGTACAGTAAATCATTTTTTTGGTATATGATAACTAATTGCTAAAATCCCTATATTAAAAGTATTCCAGCTATGCTCTCTCGCCGCCCGCCCCAAATCAATAATTAACTCTGAGCCCATAGTCTTCATCTGTAAACATTATTCGCTTTTATAGAAGTTATTATTATTCGTATATTTCAGTGGATATTTCATATTCTTCACTGGATTTGCATTTTCGTCCATGGAATTAACTTCTATAACCCCAAAATGTCAGGAACCAATGTAAACCATAGAACACGTAACGCCAACTTCTTAGTTTTTTTGTGATTATGTTCTGTAAACATTCCTCAACAAACTGTCAAAATTTCATAATACTAAATTCAGTAGAAACGAAAATACAACAAACATCAAGTTACAGCTGTTTTTGTGGGTCGGTCGATTTTATTTTAAAATTAGTAAAAATGCTAATCAAATGTATGATATGTTTAAAATCGCCGTGATGGTGATAATTGTGTGTTAAAAGCACAAGTTTTTGAATGGCATAAATTTAATTCAAATATAGAAGGCAGAGAAGCTATATAAGAGATGATGAACGCGTCCAGGTCGACCATCTGAAGCAATTTACTGAAGAAATCGTTGAAAAAGTATGTGATTTTGTGAAAATTTCTAAGAAATCTTCAGCGAAGTTCATCGAAATGGAGCTCGGAATACCGAAAACAATAATTTATCGAACTTTAAGTGGTCTACGCGATAGGTGAATTCAAAGTATCAATTAAATGATGATAAAAATTGTACCGAATTGAACTAATAATCAAATTTTGTTTGATTAATAATTCACCATCATATTCAGTTAATTTAACTCGCCCTGCGACTATGTAATTTATATTCCCTAAACTTCATTTGGCTATGAAAGGAAACCGTTTTGCATCAGAGTTGAAGGCATTTAATAGGCGCGACGACTACTATTTTCGCAACAGACATAAAAAAGTCATTAGATTCACTTGTACAACGTGCAAAAATCGATGTATTTCAGTTGATTTCACATATTATTTTGAATAAATAAAATGGTTGAATGATCAATTGATCGGCCTAATTTTATTGCACAATTCACCAAATAATTCGTGTACCAATATATTACAGGTGAGATTAACATAGTGAGAAGTGTTTCCTGCACATATATTGTAATGGTACTTTTTCCTGTTCCAACTTCCCTGGATGACTTTCATCGGGAACTGGAGTATGGATCCAATGATGTCATCATCACCATCATTTAAAGAGTAATTTTTCCAGACTATCGCGGTCTATTCTTTTGAGGATCAAATCATTTTTCTGATGATGTGTGTTGCTCCTTTGACAAACTTCCACTCGGTATGGTTTATTTTGAATTTTATATATATAAGTAAAAAAATAACCTCCCAGTAGTATTTATGAGGTTTTTTCTTACATGTGGTTGTGTGTATATAAATTTAATAAATTATACAGTCGGCTGACAAAAAATTAGTATTCAAATTAAATGGAATAAAAGACAATGAATGAGTTAAAAATTAAACATGACTAAAATTAATTATTACTAAATTATTGTTTAATTAATATTAAATATATTAACTGTGAACTTTAGAACTGCAATATTAGAAATGCTTTTAGTTTGTTTAGTTGTAGTATCATATTTTATTTAATTTTAACACATATATTATTGTACTTCAGCTTAAGTGTTCTGTGATTATCTTGTCCAACTAAAATTGAACATTAAAATTAACATATCATCCAGTCGTGTTGTATTTATTGTTTATGGTTTTCAACTCTATGATGTGAGAGCATAACTTTTAATAATTATATCATACACTGGCAAAAAATGGTTTTACTAAAATTTCACTAAAAAACTTCAAACGATAGGAATAAATATAGTAATGTTAATATATTTCGGCAATTATTATCAATTTTAAGTGAAATATAGTAAAACATACTAAATATACTTATTAGTAATATGATAAAATAATATATTCTTACAATTAGTATATTTTTAATAGCCCATTAAAGATGTATGGTAATTTCTACAGCTACAATTTTTTTAAACATACTAAATTTCTTTTTACTATATTATTTTATCTTATTAAAAATAACAACTTATTATTGAAGTCGTTGAACCGCTTTTTCCCGCAATTCCATTTAGATAATATTTATATGCACATAATCTTATATCTATAACCATAAAGATTATTTTCTTATTCGATCAATGTGCCCGAGACTATATGAAATACTCAGTTTAAAAGTATAGTAATGCCGTATACACGTGTTTATAGAATGAGCATATAATTATGTTCAACAACGAGACATATTAACTATTTTCTGTTAATAGGTCTTGATTACTATATGTACTTAAAAATACAAATAAATTTCCATTAATTAATATACAATTAAATATACACATACACTTATATTTTATTTTAGAATAGAGTAAAATATATAAAAAGGAATTATATTTTTAAAAGTTCTATAAAATTATTTAATTATTATACGTTATATTTCTATTTTTATTACTATAAATATATAAATATATTATTATCGCACTTAAAATAGAATTGTTAAATAAGTCCATATATAAATTTGATATATGCACAGCGATAGTGTATTATTAAATAATATAAAGCTATCAATAAGTTCAGTCAATGGTCCTCAAATTTCATAATATATAAATTATTATTTACATAACATAGTATATGAGTACTGCTAGAGTGGTCTACCAGAAAAAATGTCTGCGAAAAAAAATGTCGTATCTCTATATATAGATACCAAAAACGTGAAAATTTTGAAATGTAATACTATATATTAATTTCGTTTACTATCAACATTATATAGTTATTGTTATTATGATTTACGCTAACTGATAGCTTTTAATACATCCTGTACATACCATACATTCATTTCATTATACTTCAGTTTCAGTTTCAACGCACACAAATTCTATAGGCATATGTGGGATAATCAAAATATTATAAATTAATGTTGAAATTGTTATTCTATATAACTATATGACTACACTATACTCGATATAAATATAGTTGAATTAAATATTTTCGTTTCTTTTTTTTGTTTGTGATATTTCTTCCACTTTCCGACAACATATATTTTATACATATAATTTCTGTACTCATTTCTTCTATATAAACTATATACATACTAACAACATTTAGTCTCTAAGTCTAGAAGTACGTAAAGATATCTTGATCGTTTGTACATTTATATATACTATATGTGTTGTATTGTAACTGTGTATGGTTTGTAGTTAGAGAGTAACGCATAGAACATCCATATTCATATAGGAAAAAAAAATAGTTGAAATATTCACATATCAACCGGGTGATGTTTATACTATATTGAAATTAATTTCCATATCGCAGTTCAGTTATGAATTGTTGTTACAAAATTCATATAAATAATACAGTGTGGGGGGCATATTAAAGAAATATATTTTGTATTCTATATGCGTATCTTAAATATTTGTTGAAAAAAAATGGAACAATATAAAAAAAATTTATTTATTAACCCTGTAAATGCTCTTAACGATCTGTATATAGGACGTCTGTTATTATGTTGTCAATCCAATTGTTAATAAAAATTATAAATCTGAATTAATGGCATATGTAGAGGTCATCAGCCACAACAATCAATATATGATCACCTTATTCAATAACAGCCTCTTAAGAGGGCCAAATCATATTACATATACAGTAATATGCCGCATTTATTAATTTCATATCTGAGACCAGAAATATTCATTGTGAAAGCGTATATCGTATATTATCCACCAAATCGAGTGTTTTCTGCTTCTTGCAAATGTGAAGCACTCACATAAAAAGTGCGATGCCGATTACTCTGATATGAAACAGAGTACAAACTAAAATGTTGTAAAGATAATAGTTTAGTATACAGTGACACCTAAGCACACGCTCGCAATCAATCTCAATGTGTTTCTGGACAACTCCAACAACCCAGAAGCAATCTGTTTATTGCGTCAACAATCCAACTTTTTGGTCTGAATACAGTCGTAGCCCTTACAGTTTCTAACTTTGTTGAAATTCTTCATTTATCCAGTCAGCTTTGTCCTGTTTCGTGTTGGGAAAAGACGTCTTTTTTGTCTACATATATGACGCTTCATTCGTCACTATAATTTTAATGAATCGCTTCTAATCATTCTATTACAATTTACAGATGAATACTTTATTTAACAATAATATTAATAATATAATAAATAATTAATTTAATGTATTTTTAAATTTAATTATAAATACAATTAATTAAATTTTCGTTTTAGTGACAAAAGCTGAAGAAAAAATTAAAAATATTAAGGAAGCAATGGATGTGTTTGAAAAATGGTTAGAAGAAAATGGTGGTGGTGCGTCAAATAAAAATATGCAAACGGATCCAAATGATAAAGTCGAAACTGTACCTGGATTAGGTTTTAAAGATAAAGAAGCGGCTGAAAAAACTTTAAAGTAATTCGTACGATATTTGTATTATTTTATAAATATTTATAACGATTCCAGTTAATTTTTTATTGCATAATTATTGGAACGGAATTTATTTATTCAATGTATTTATTTTCTCTTTTATTTCATATTATATTAATATTCAATAGAATATTAGAGGGACGCGATCCAGACTATCAAAAATTGGCAATTAGAGGATTAATTGGTGGTTCAAAAAGAGTTTTATCTGGTACAAAAAATGAAGATAAAATTCAGGCGATAAAAGATGGTGTAAAAGTATTAGAAGATTTTTTGGAAGTGTTTGATAACGAAAATCGTGCAAAATTGAATATGGCTTATTTGCCGTACACAATTATAGCATCTTTTCCAAATTCGGATGACAATTTAATGAGTGAATTTGTTGAAGCTTATGGGAGAAAAGCTAGAGGAAATTATAAACATTTACGCACAATGTTTCCAAAAGATGATAATTCAGTGTCTTGGGATATTATTAGAAATAAAGAACTCTTAAATATAAAAGAAAATATTAATACCAATAATATTAAATTATTTAAAGATGATGGATCACCATCTGATGAACATATGAAAATGATTTATTGGGCATATAGTCCACAAATCGATAAGGTTAAAGCATATGCAGCGAAATTAAAACCCGAAGAAACAGAAAAGAGAACAGCAGAAAAAAGGAAGGCGGCCGCCAGTTCATCGTCTAGTAATGATGAGGACGATGAAGATGAAGATGATGATGAAGATGATGATGATGACGATAAAGATGAAGGTAAAAATGATAGTGATGAAAGTATGGAAGATGATGAAAACGATGATAGACCGCCTACGAAGAAGCGAAGAAGTGAATGATTTGATTATTACTTTATTTTTTTCATTATTAATTTTTATGTGTAAATAAATCCATATTTTTGAATAAATAATTTGCGATTAAAATTTTTCTACACACTTTTCTTATTTATTTACTCTGAATTTACGTAGTGTAGTACGATTAATAACTACTTGATAAAATTAAACCGATCATTGAAGGAAATTGAATGGCAACGAGCGTAAAAGTAGTTTGCTCCATTAGCAATGTTAGCGTGTTGCAGAACCAGTTCAAAGATATTTGATTGCTGTGCCCTACCATAAACCCAGCGGATTCACCAGAAGCTGTCCCTATACTTATATACTACCACTTATTAATTCGAACGATTTAGCACGAATTCTCCGAACAACACTTCACTTCCTACTAAGAATAAGCCAACAATTGGATCGCTGAATGGTAGGCCTCAACAGACGTAGAGTTTTAGTCTGCCGGAATTCATCATGTGCGAAAAATATGGAAAAACAAGTCATGGCTATTACGATAGCCAATACGTTGATTATTAAATTCATTAATTTTATTATTCATATAAATGCCTTTTTCATCCTCATTTAAATATTTATTTTGCTTAATGCATCTACGATCTAATTTGCTTAAAGATTTTAATTTTAGTTTTATAACATAACGATAATTTTACCACACCAGCATATTCACCACATTTGCAAAAAGTAAAAGTGTTCAAATTATAAAAATTATGGCAGCATAGTAATGTGTCAGTGTCAGTGTAAATGACGTGAAGTTTTCAAGTTTTCAATAAGTACTTTTCACTGTGACATCACTAGTCTATGGTTTATGGTATGGTATACTATTATGGTGTAGTTTGTGTATGTGCAATGGTGTGGTGTGGTGAGAAACTGTTTTATTATTATATTATAACATTAAAATTTGTAGCTTAATTTTGTTTTATTAAATTAAATTGTGAAAGTAATTTTGATTTCAATAAATAAAAATTAAATATTTACATTTTTAATATATTAATTAAAATTTCCTTTTTTTTTTTACTGCGTATAGCAAAAGTAGAAATAAAAAGTGAAAAGTTTAATGTAAACAATATAAAATAAGCACCCGTCCGTTCCTCCAATAACAAAAAGAATGGCATGGGTGCGGTAAACGAATAAGAAAAATATTTCTATATTTTCCTATTTTCTTTTTCTTTTCGAAAAAAAAAAATGAAAAATGTGATGTTGAAAAAATCAATGGAAAAGTGAAAGTTTTATTTCTCATTGAATAAAATATAAAATGTCTGATGGTTTAAATAATGAAAAAGATCATCGTCATGCAAGATATTTATTTAGTGGTGATGTTATTGATAATGAGGAATTAACAACAGCATGTCGACGTTTAGGAATTTCGGAACCATTTGAATCAGTTTTAAAAAAATTAAATAAAGAAATGCTTTCTTCAACGCCACAACATCAGTCAAATCAACAGCAACAACAGCAACAACAACAACAACAGCAGCAGCAACAGCAGCAACATAAATATCAGCAGCAGTCGCATCAAAATAAGCAACAACAATATCAAAGTGTAGGTGCTGATCGAAATAAAGACTGTTCCCATACAAAAAAATATTCACATACAAAATCTGTAAATCCATTTGAGATAACAAATAATAGTAACAATAATAATAATAATTATACTAAATCTGGTGACTGTACATATGGTCAAGAATCTTGGGGTAGAGATTCTGGTGCAAGAGATTTATCACCAGAACCACATCGTATTCCGGCATCAAACAGTGTAACTGACTGTCAAATGGCTGAAAATGAAAGTGGTACAACATCAATGATACATTTGGCTACAAAGGTAAAGTTAATAGCTATATAATTTATATTTTACTTTTATACTAATAATAATAATTTTTAATTGTTTTTTAAATTAAAAGAATATAATATTCTATTCATCTTGAAATAGGTTTATAGTTAATTATTGAATAAGTAATATTCGATTATATTAAATCAGTGGTTTTAAAGTACTGTGATATAAAATATTTATTGTGTCTGTTTAGATCTGCTACTTAAATGAATTTCAGGATATGGTATAATATTTAGGATATAAAGTTATATCTAAATTTGCAGATAAGTGCTCTGCAGTTTTTGCGTTTCTGCTGCACAATCAAAAAGTCTGCATTCATCTCTAATCCGATGTTTCTGAATTGTTTCCTTAGTTTGTAGTAATGTGTTACCATTTCTGTTAGAATTGTAGACCCGTTTCTGTTTATTGTTATTGTTAAGTAATGTTATTTTTATATTAATAAATTAAATAGGTGAAACATTAAATAATTTAATGAAAGATAAAGTAATTAATTGTAAGGATTGATTTGGCAATCATATTATGTAGAATAGGAGTCTATAATCTGAAAGATGAGTTTATTTTGAATGGAAGAGTGAAAGTTGTACTAATAAGTAAATTAACTTTTCTATTTTGAATGTATATATGCTTCGTAAACAAAAAATCGATATTTATAAATTATATATATTTATATAAAATCGTTAATATTCTTTATAAACCATAGTTTCCATTGCGCTGTTTATAAAATTAAAACTACACCATAACAATAAATTATTACATATACATATGAAGAAAACTTTGGAAACATTCCAAGGTTATGACGAATGGTATTTTGATTTGATTGAAAATTCTATTTACTAGTGAAAATCAAAGGAAAATAAAATGAAACAAATTTAAAACACATGTTTATTGTAAACATTTAACTAAAAAGAAAAACCATTAAATAAAAAACATTTTCATAGTCTGTTTTATTTCTCAGCTCTCTCTCTTTCTCTTATTTATTGTACACAAAATTTATCGTAATTATTATTGTATATAAACAAAATATAATGTGTTATATAATAAATATTTAAATTTAAAAAGTTTGCTGTGTGTATGTGTGTTATAGAGTTTGTTTATATACATATAGATTTTTCTCATTTTCCGAATTGTTTTCTAAAATTTTCCCTATATACATTTTCTCAAATTACCCCACATGGTAGTATTACGTCATTATATAAATGTCTGCATTCAAATACAATATAATAAAAATGCAGACGCATTATCAATTATATGAATTTGCAAAATGTCAAACCAAATGGTTTTATATTATATTGCATGGAAAAGTATTTATTTAATAAAATTATTTAATTAATTGATATCCAATTATTATTGCATAACTAAAATAAATATAGTATCATTTTTATTTAAATATAACGGTGAACGGTCGGTTTATAAATTAATGACGAAAGTTTTCTATTTTAATATGAAAATAGTGTGAATGTATAGAATGTGAAAATTTATATAATATTAGGAAAAATTTAATAAAAGAACATAAATTGCGTGTGCGTGTGTTTGTGTTGTGAAACGCAATTACTGAAAATTTCCATTTTATATAAATAAATAAAAATGCATTGTACTTCGCCTGGTGTTGTAAACATTGAAATTATATCAAATTCTATGAATAAATTGGATCACATAACAAATGAAAATAAATCATTACAAGGTGATTTAAATGGTGACGGATATTCATCATGTCCGTTAATAGATCAACAAATTTATGATGATCCATGTGATTTAATTGATGATGATTGGGCATCCCCAATACATTTACCACGAAGTCGTAGTTGGTTGTGTTGTCCAAATAGTTTATCATCGAATAATGATGATGAACGCATAGCCATAACAACGTTAGGACAACATGCTGACTGTAAATTTTCAATAGTAACCGAAGAACCTAAACATCAATCGGATTATGTTCGATATATATTTATTTTTTTAATTATTTATTAAATTAAATTAAATTAATAGTTTTAAAATTCAATATGATTTTTTTTTACATTTTTTTCCAGTTTCAAGCTGCTGCATTGTCAGCATTAAAAACAGAAGTAATTGATGTATCAACACGTTTACAACAATCGGAACGTGAATGTGAAATGATACAAAGAAAATTGAAAGAGGCTACAGATGAAAAAGAACGATCACAACGTCGTTTAGAAGCCATTAGTGCATCACATGAAAGTCGTATAACCGAAATGCATTGTGTTATTGTAGAATTAAGTAAAAAATTAAAAAATCAAAAAGATATAGCTATTGTTGAAGAAAATGATATCGAAGGAAGTGGTTAGTGAATATTTTATATGACAACAACAACTATTGAAATATTGAAATTAATATTATTTTATATATTTAGTTTCTGAATTAAGTTTTCAAGAAGGTTCAGTATATAATTCTGATATGGAATGTACGAATATGGAACAAGAATCACAAACAGAACCATTGGATACAAAATTAGTACAACCACTACCTAAATCATCAGAAAGTCCATGTTCTTTACCACCGCCTGTTACATCAACTCAATTACAGGTAAATTTATGTCATTATTGTTTGTAGCACCGCAATTCTACGATATTAATTATTAATTAACACAATTATTAAAATACAATAAAAACTACAATATTCTTTAAAATATCAAAATATATTTCTTCTTTAATTTAACAGTTACAATCAATGCATGAAGAAATACTTCATTTGCGCGGTCAAGTAGCATTATTACAATCACAATTGGCTTCAGATCATGATAAATTTATTGATAAAGAAATTGATAATAATTCATCATATAATATTGACGGTGATCCGATAACAGATGTATCCCCATTAAAACCAAAGTCAATTTTTAACAGAAATGATAATATACATGAAAAAAGTTTTGTTGATACAATAGGCAGTGGCACCGATCATCATTATCATAATCATCATCATCAACACCAACAACAGCAGCAACAAGAACAACAAACTTTAAGAATAGAAGATAATGAATTTGTTCGACATGCAATGGCTAAACATACAAAAATAAATAAAATGGCATTACCATCATCACGTGGTGTGTCACCAGTTGTACAATTATATGGTAGTATAAATTCATTAAATAATAAAACACAACAATTACAACAAAAAAGTCAACCATCCGAAATCCCTGTTTCGAAAATGGCTGAACGGGTAAAATTGCGTCGAACCATTGAAGAAAATCATATAACTGGGACGGATATTATGAATTGTGGAATTTATACAACTGAAATAGCCGAACATTTAGTTTCCGATTTATTACAAACCGATATGATGATGATTGACAATAATTATGAGTCACCGTTGCTCCAAACAGAAGTACAACGTTTACAAAGGCGTATCGAACATTTACGTATACAAAATTCAGTATTATCAATTACATTGGCCGAAAGTAAAGCACATTCGGATCATTTATATTTATTATGTGGAAAATATGAATCGAATGCAATTGCATTACATCAAGCATTAAATTGTAGTGATCGTGCTATTGAAGCATATGACGTAATGTTGGCACTGTTAGAAAGTCGTTTGGGTGTGCTGGAAGATGAATCGTCATCGGCATCGGTTAATGATAGTCGTAAAGCAGCCGAAGCTGTGGCTCGTCATCTAATGGATAGACTAGAATCGGAAATCGATTTTCATGGTAATAGTTTAGGACCGTGGCAAGATGCTGTTGTTATTTATGCAAATAATTCAACAAATGCAATTCCATGGACTGATAAAGATGATTACCGATTACGTGGTCATGTTTCAAAATTAAAGGGACAACGAGCATCTATACAAAATACGGTTGTCATTTTAGAATCACCATTTATGGATGACAGTGAAAAACGTTTAAACTCAAAAATTAAATTAAATGATGCATCTCAATTTGATAGTAAACGTATGGACTTAGAAACGGCTGTTTTAATGCAAGAATTAATGAGTATGCGTGAGGAAATTAGTGAATTTAAATTTCGTACCGAGCAAGCTGTACGTGAAAAAAATAGTGCATTTGAACGTTTAGCGGTAATGCAAGAAGCCCTAATGCATTTACAAGCACAATTGGCCGATTCAGAAACGCTATTGGCTATGAGTAATAAGGTTCGTTATATTTATATTATTAGACATTTTTTGTATTTAAATATTCATTTGGTGACCATTTATTGAGAATTTGTTATTTTAGTAATCGATTCTCCTATATAAAATTTTTATGTAGTTCTTCACACCCACACAGAATAAAGTGGATATTATTTCATATAAAGTTATATGAATAATATTCACAATTTATCAATAATGTGCGTGTGTTTGTGTGTGCTTTTTTTCATTTTTATAAGAATGGTTGTTTCCAAATTACTGAAAAACGTTGAATTAAAAGAATTGCGTTTACCATCTTATAATAATCAAAATTCTGCAATCAAACATGAATTGATATTAAAAATTAAACAGCGAAAATCGGGATGGATAGGTCATATTTTGAGGATGAATTTAGGGATAACAGAAGGAAGGGAATCGTTGGAGTGAAATTTACAGGGTAAGATGATGGTGAACCAGGCAAGGGCTAAATGGCACAAAACTGTAATTCCCAGACCGGATCGCGGTATAAAAGGTGGTGAGAATTGATGATAACTTTGGTTCAAAATAGAACAAAGTGGAGATTTTTTTTTATTGATGAATGTTAGAAAAACTTTATTGTGACAATATTATTAATATAAAAGTTATGATGCTTAAATTTTTCAAACATTTTATTTTTATTTCTTGTTTTTTTTTTTTAGGATAGATCATCATATTCAGAAGCTGAACATGCCGCAGGAATTGAACGTGAATTAGTTGAGGCATTAGCCCGTGAATCAAGGTTAAAGGCACGTTTACAAGGTTTAGCCGGTTCATTGGAAGCAGCCGCTAAATCTTCAGAAGAAAAATATGCTCAAGTACAAAGTACAGTGTCTGAGTTAAAACAAGCAAATACGTAAATAAATGAATTCATTATATTAAAATAACTATTTTTTTTATTATTATTAATAAAATATATATTTTATATAATTATTTTTTTCTTTTATAGAAATTTAACTCAATCATTGGACCGTTGTAAGCGTAAATATCAAACACGTTTAAGACGATTAGAACAACAACTATTGGATGTATCAATAAAAAACGGCGGCTGTTCACAAAGTCCATTGAAAAATGTACCAGAAACTACTTTATAAAATTTTGCCATAATAGAAAAAAAAAACATTTCTTTAATCATATCGTAAAAAATTCGTCTTTTGAATAATAAATAATATAATAAAAATATATAAATAATATTTTTAAAAGAGTAATTAATTTAAATCTAAAAAAAATAAATAAATAAATAAATAAAAACTGCTTTTTATGATATTAATAAAAATGAAAACAAAAAACAAATGATAATAAACGTACCAAAATCATGTATATTTAAAATTATTTTAGTCAATTCTCTACTACTTTACGCGACCAGGCAGCGAAATTTTTTTTTTTACGTTGTTAAAACATAACAAGTGATTTTCATTGAATTATAAAAAAAATAAAATGAAACAAAAAGAAGCTATTTGAGAGTAGACACATTTTACTACTGATGTATATTAAAATATTAATTAAAAATTAAATATATAATTGCCAAATAATTATTTTGGGCCATAAAATTTATTGTATAAAATTTAGATATAAAATAAATGACAAAATGTAAAGAAATCGTAACAAACAAAGGAATACATTATTTAACATAATTAGCTAGTTGTTACATATGCATATTATTACATATTATTATTATTATTATTATTAATTAATTAATGTTTTACTGCACAAGATTTATATTTATGTATTTTTTTTATAATTAAGTAAAACAAGAATAGACTACAAAGGAAAAAAAAATATATAATAATATTTTTAATAATTAAATAGATAATACAGCTTGTATTTTTATGTTACAAACAACCAATTATTAAGTTAGTAGATGAACAATAAAATAAAAGTGGATGAGGATGATGCCCAACGGTAATTGATTATAAACAAAAAATGAATTTATTTTAATATACTGAAAATCTATCTATATAATTGTTTTTAATTAATTTTATTTATAATTATTTAAGTATATTAGTATTACCGAAACGAAATTGGAAGTGTTTCACATTCATAATATCGCATTTAATATATTATGTTGAGAATTAGTGACTTGACGTTTAATTTCTATATAAAATGAAGTTTATATATTTTGCTAAAAGTTTAGAAATACAATTTTAATTGATATTTATTATATCGAAGTGAAAAGAGTTTTACATTGCGATTTTGATAATTACTAGAAAAAAAAAACTCTAAAAGACATTGTAACTTTGAAAATAACAGTTGCACATTAAAATGAAGTATAAACTGTAAGAATTAAAATAAATTATAAAGAAAAAATATTCAATGGAATTTTATAGAAGCGATAGATAAAAACTGTAATATCAAATAATTTTTATAAGTATTAAGTCAAACTGATCATTATTTCTAACTATATATTTAAAAAAATTAAATGCAACATAAATATAATAAATTATTGAAGAATGAATAACTTCTAATTCATCGTTTTTGAAATATTATTCTGTTAAGTTAAACACAAACTAATAAGTGCATTTATTTTCACAAATATAAATTATTTCCATTTTAAATTTTAATTATTATTTAAAATAATTCCTATATCATTATTATTATTATTAATATTATTATTATTATTATTATTAATATAATTATTTATTAAATATTATTTTTACATATTTTGTCATTATTTAAATATAAATGTGTACACTATTTTTAACAAATATATCTGATCTTTAACAATTTAATTATATGCATTTGAAAATGAATATGTATTCGCAAAAAGTTTACGTGTAAATTGTCAAATCTATTTATTAATAATAATAATAAAAAATTATTCAGTCAGTCAAAAATTAATAAATATATGCAAATATTATTTGTAATATGATGTAACAAAAACAAAAAGGTACCTTTCTGCGCTTAATATGAAAAAATATTAATGAATGACTAAATTAAAGAAAAAAAAACTATTTTTTAACTAAAATTTAATATTTTTATTGTCTTTCTGTTGTTTTCTTTTCTTTTTTTTTTTTTAAAGCAATTAAATGAATGGCAACATTCAAACTAAAACAAATAAAAATATGCCATTAATTAAAAAAATGAGTTATTTTTTTTAAATAAATTTGTTTTACTTATTAATTTTGTTGTTGTTATTATTAAAGATTTTTTTCAATATTTTTAAATAAAACTCCACCGAAGACGACACATCTATTTTTTAATAAACAAATATACCATTTTGTTCGCCTGGGGGTATCAACGTCTCAACATTTACTATTCATTACTTATTTTTAAGATTATTATTAAAATTTGTTATTTATGCAAAGATGTGCCGTCCGAGTAACACATCATCCACGATTGGTTGTGACTTGTAATATGATAATGATTTGATGATTTTATTGTTGATCTCATCCAGGTCTGATGATTCACAAAAAAACTTCGTCCTGATTTCTAAGCTAAATATAACACCGCTAAATTCACACATCATCATGCCAGAAAACAATTATCAACCAGATGCGCTGCGTTTTCCGATGTTATCGTAGCGTGTATAGTTTTTTTTATAACAATATGGAGCTATAAATAAATACTCACGACCAATTGTATTCGCAATTGTTTGGTTCTCTAAAAAAATACCGAAGCACTATATAGGTATAGGTGTCACGTACGTACCCAAGTCATTGGAACTTTTTCTTAAAAGCATAAGTTCAAAATTTCAAGTCTTTTGAATCTTCATACTCGAGAGCTTTATTGAGAATATTTGATTCGTATATGGGAGCACCCGGACAGAAGAAGTACCTGTAAAATCAAATTGAAAATTGATAATAAAAATACAAATAAAAATCAAACAATACAAACACAGCGAATGAAACGTTGAAAAGTTGAAATATAATAAATTTTACTTTTAATAAACACTTAACTTTAGCATGCTTAAATTATCAATGAAAATTTCTCGTTGTGAATCGATAATAATTAATAATCATATTGAGCATTTGAACACATCCTTAAAATCAATAAATACACAAATTGTGAACTAAATTTTTGACTCAAATGCCAAAATACAATATAAAACTAACTTCAGGCTTGTAAATTTTTGAATTTGACACATTTACATTACAAATACAAGACATATTTTGATTTTTGTGTTGATTCGTTTTCTTGCTTTCTATCCACTGTTAATAGATAATACATTCATTAAAATGGTTATTGTAAAATTATTTAATTTAATTTAATTCAAATTAAATTATAATTACATAAGTTAAATAAAAAAGAAGTGTTTTGTGTTTTTATTTAATTTTTAACTTATGTGTTTGTAAGAATTTTTACTCTCCATATTTGTTAGAGATATCATGACAGCATCTAATACGACAAAACATTTGTGCCGTTTGTGCTATTATGAGACAAATGATACGATAAATATTTTTGCTGAATTAAATAAAAATTTAGATTATCAAAATAAAATAAAAAAATATTTATATTTAGAAGTAATTTTCATACAAAAATATGACTAAATTAGAATAATATTAAAAACATAAAATTTGGTAACTAAATATTACACTATAAAACAGACTACGACGGATTTCTACACCTTTCCGCTGAATGTAAATTGTAAAACGAATTTCAAAATATATTGAAAATTGAAGTTAATTCTTTTAAAATTAAATGAATAAATCAAAATAAATATTCAAATTTAAAATTAGTGCGTATTCAAAATAAAAATAAAAAAAATTAAATTTACTTAACAAGCAGACTGATAGCTAATAATTGAGAATCATTACACCGGGCAGACATTATAAAATAATTATATGTATTTTTTCACAACACAGTTAATATATTAAATCCATAAACTGTTACACTCTAAGTTTAATGATTTCTATTATATTATAATAGACGACATATAATATATTTTTTCACTTTTTAATAAATTACAGAACTCTGATCCTCTGATATTAAAATTGGACGATTAGACAAAATGTAAACTTTGAATTCGATCCACAATAATTCTAAAGATATATATAGTTATCTAATTTATGTTTTAATATTTGTTAATTAAAAAAAAAATCCATAAATAAATATAATTTTTCTAATTAAGGTGAATGGTGATGATGGCCAACCAAATACAATTTGTTGGATGTGTACACAAAATATTGAATCATTTCACAAATTTTATGAAAAAGTATTTATATATTTTATTAATTATTCTTCCAAATATTGCCATATCCAATTTATCAATTTATTTTTAATAGATAAATGAAATTCAATTGGCTACTTTAAAAGAAAATTATCGAACTGTTGTTTTGAAACCAATTTATGTAATTGATTGTGTATCAGAAAATGCATCAACAATTGAAATTACACAACAACAAAATAATTCAAGCATTGTTGATAATATTATTACTACAACGACTATCGAAAATAATCCACAAGAAACAAGAAAATTACGAAATAGAATTAATCAATATTACAATAAAAAAAATATAAAATCTGAGAATATTGATTATTTACCTAAAGCAACTGTTGAAAATAATCAATCTACAGAATTTGATAATGGTGAAATTTTAATTGAAATTATTGAAAGTCATCAATCGTCAGAAGAACAGAATGAAGTTATAAAATCAAATTTAGAATCGAATAATATACGAGAATTGTTATTCTCAGATGAAGGAAACGAAGATGTTAAGGAACAAAATGAAGTGTGTGATGAAACTCAATATGACTTAAATGAAGAAAATGAAAATGATGAATTTCAAGAAGTATACCGTGAAATTAATCAAAGCGGCTGCAGTGATGGTTCTGTCAATGAAGGTAAGAAAACAGATAACTCTACTGCTACTACTATGGTTGATGATAATGGCATTACAATCGTAAAATTAGAACCAAATTATGATAATAATTCAATAACAGATGAAACAAATGCACCGAAAAGAAAACGTGGACGTCCTAAAGGTTCTGTAAAAAACGCAACACGAGATTCATATTCTAATAAAAATTTAAATAGTGCTAAATCAAAATTCGATGATAAAAACAACAGTAGTAATAATAATAATAATAATAATAATAATAATAATAATAATAATAAAATTTTGATAAAAGATAAAGGGAAAGTATTACGTTTGCATAAAAATCGAGTTATTCCTTTACATGAAATCGAAGGTGAAACGGGATATGTCGGTCGTGATCCAGATAATGAGGATTGGCCCGCTCAAGAAACATTAGATAAATTTCCAAAAAAAATCTTAGAAGATGGATTGTTATTAGTTAAAGGTGGACAACTAATGACGATGGTTTGTAAGTTTTTTAAACTTGAATGTGATCAATGTTCACCAAATAAGCCAAGATTTAAGTTAGTGTATTATTTTTTGTCATTACTCATAATTTTAAATTTATAAGTACAACTATTATTTTTAATAATTTAAAAACTTAAATATCTTATATAGGAATTTAAGAGAACTGTTTAAACATTATACTGATATACATAATATGGCTGGTTATGTTACATGTTGTCAAACAAAATTAACGCGATATCCAACTATGATAATGCATATGGCTAGACATTTGCAACCAGAAGATTTCAGGTTAGTTTATTGTTATTTATATATTTATTATATTCAACTGTGTTTGGCTATCAGTCTTACAATTTATTTGTTTTTTTCTATATAATTTTTAGGTGTGACACATGCGGTTATATGGTAACGAGACCAAGATTTTTACAAAGCCATAAACAAACTCATTTACCCGAAGAATTAAAACCATTAGGATGTGATGTATGTGGTAAACGTTTTTGTTGGAAAGGAGCCTTACAAATTCATATGATACAACATCAGCCTGTGAACGAAAGAAAATTATATGTTTGTCATATATGCGGTAAAAGGTAAGTAGAAAATTTACCATATCATGTTAAATTATTCATTATTTTGGGTAAAATACAATTGTTATGACGCCGATTTTGTTTTCTCTTCTAATTTTTAAATATATTCTTATATGGACAATTTTCTCAAACCTATAAGAAATATATATATATAGTTTAGTTTAAAAACATTGAAAATATATCGAATAATTTGTTTTGGCAAACAGAATAAATTAAAACAATGCGTACATTTATACTTTTACGTGATTATGAAACATACTAAACTACGTTAGATATGAAAGATTATTCTAAAGCATCTATGAATTAATTTTTACCAAATTAAGTATCAATTAAGATAGGCTTTATCACAATCACTAATCAAATGCTAAATGCAAAAATTTTGCTAGCAAAATGTATAATTAGACTTTATGTTTATGCAATGCAAATGGTTTCTGTAGACGCTAACCAGTGAAACTATACTATGCTACATCTTAAATGACTAAAATAGTACCATCACATTCCTAACATTTACTCGTACATATATAATTGGGGCAAATTATCTTACTATCTCACATTGTGCTTGTAGAGAGGATTTGTACAATTATAATTAATATTATAAGATAAATAAATTAAAGGTAAATAATGACTGGCACAAAAATGTTTTCAAAACATGTTTTCATAACATATTTACATAATTTTCGTTTATTAATATATATTATATAAAGAATAGAAGGCTTTTTATCCAATTTTTGAATTGACATAACAACAAAATATTATATTTTTGTATGTAATAATTATTTTATATCGGATTATCAAATGTATGGCAGAATTAGATATTTTAAATAAAATTACAGTACCATGTTTAACAAACGAAATCAATGAATTGAAAAAATTATTAAATAAAGCAACAGAATCGATAACAAATTCACAATCTATTAGTAAACATTTGATGGTAAATTATTCTTTTATAATTATACGTATTTCAAAAAATTATATTAAACAGTTCGTAGTTTATGTTATATTATAAATATAGTTATCTATCCAAAAAATTTATTTGGAAAAACAACAATTGTATAATGAATTACAAAAATGTAAAACACAATATTTAAAAGTGATATCAAATTCGTATACAGAAAGGCAACAATTTCAAATGAAAATTGATCGTATGCAAATTGAGATGAAAGATATAAAGAGTTCATTGTTTAACACAAAAGTAGTATTTATTATAAAATAGTTAAACAAAATTTTAATATTCAGCTTAATTTTTATTAATTTTTTTTTTTGTAATATAGTCTGAATTGAATCGAACGAAAAACGATCTACAATTGAACATTAAAAATTCATCTAAAACAACATTAAAATTAAGTGTAATGTTTTTACGTATGAAAGAAACAAAAGGCCGTATTGATAAACGTCGTTTTATTTATGAAAAATTGTGTCACGAGTTTAGTAATAATATAAAAGAACAAGCTGATTTATTGAGATCGATGTCAATGAGAAAGCAAGAAAATTCAATAGATATGAATTCTTGTTTGAAAAGAATATCACAACTTTTATGTGATAATACAAAATTACGTTTAAAACTTGAGAAAAACGATACTACTACAACTTGGGACAGACGAAAAACGAAGAAATTTGAATCTGTACAATTTTTATCAAATATATCAATTAACTCAAATTTAACGAATGAACAAATTATGTCACAATCCAATTCTGAAATTACAATATTTAAACAACATTTCAAAAGATCTAATTCATTTTAAAATTTTATTCACAGTCTAAAACTATTGGATTTGTTTGCTTTTATTTTAATAAATAAAAATACAAATTTGTAATAAAACTCATTTAATGGATTTTCTTTTTTAACGTTTCAACATTTGTGGCATTTAATATCACAATAATCATAATTAGTATTGATATTTCTATATCCGCATATATTATGAACTATACATAAATATTTTAAGTAAATTATAGCTTTTGATGATTAATTTATTTGTTTTCTTTGTTTCAGTTACGAAACACCCGGTGGGCTTTCAACTCACAAAAAATTAATACATTGTAAAAAAAAAGATACGCATGTTTGTCATGTTTGTGCAAAAAAATTTGCGGCTAGAACAGGACTTAATGAGCATATGTCAAGTATTCACCAGCCGCGTGAAAAAGGTCAATTAAAATGCGAACAATGTGGAAAATGGTAAAACAACAAATATTATTTACAATTATCATTAACTATGTTAGAAGAATATTAGCATATATTTAAATTATATTTTTATTTTAGGTTAATGAATAAACGATGCTTAAAATCTCATATGGTTTTACATAGTAATATAGTACATAAATGTAATATGTGTGATTATACAACGAAAAAACTTGTACTCTTAAATCGTCATTTGTTAACACAGGTAAATTTAATAATTATTTAATCGCCGCCTATAGTTAACCGGTGTGACCGATTACACCTAATGTGTAAAAAAAAAATTCTTTCTCGAAAAGACCTAGCACCTATCATCTCTACTAGCGTGAATTCATCGTTATACTAATTAAATGAGTGTAAAAAGTGGTCATAGTATTTCACTTTATTTATTGTTTTCATTTTCAATCATTCAACATTTAAGAATATCTCATATTCACACACACTCTCAATGAATAAATACTTACTTTGAGTAAATTGTAATAGTCTAACAGTATTTTAATGTAAAAGTCAGAGGGCAAGTTTCACTAACAGAAAGAATTTTTTTTTTTTTTATTTAATTTTAGCACACCGATAAAAAACCATTTTCGTGTGGACAATGCGATAAATCATTTAAATTAAAACGTTCACTTACCGTTCATATTGCTCAACATACTGCAACGCGTGTATATAAATGCAATTTTTGTGTACGTGAATTTAATAGCTCTACAAATTTTTATTCACATCGGAAAAATATGCATCCCGTACAATTAAAAAAAATGAGAGAAAAGGAATTGGAATTACAAAGACAGAAAAGGATACGGGCTGGTATAGAAACGACGACTACAAATGAAAATAGTGCCGAAGAAAGTTGTGCATCTGGATATATTTCAGAAGATGTTATTAGTATCATTGAGCAAGAGGACTATGAGGATGAGAAAGAATATGTCTTTATTGTGGAACATTCTGATGACGTTAATACAATAGATGATTGTGCAACTATAAACGATTATGATACAGAAATGGCAGGTCATACTGAAAATACGAGTAATGATGATAATCAAATAGTTTTGATTGACATACATGATAGTGATATGAAATCAGAGGATTATAATATACAATAAATATACATTTTATTATTAATAGTAGCAATTGCATATGAAAACCAAGTATAGTCTCGCGTATTGTTTTTCAATTTGTAAATAATATTTGCATTTAAATTTATTAATTATAATTAATTTAAATTACAAATAACTAATTTTAGATTTATTATTTTTTTTTTTATATTTTTGACTTAAGTAAAATTCTATATTATTATTATTAATATTTATTATTATTTATATGTTATAAAAAGCATATTGATCGTAATTTATAGTAATAATAATTAATGATTTTTTTTGCTGTTAAAATTAAGTATACATACATTCATGTATTAGCATATATAATTTAATACTGGATATATAGAATTTAAGAAAGGATTTCAATAAATAAATTAGTTTAATAACAACATTTTCACTGTAACTAAATTATTTTCAATTTTTTATATTTTTGTTTAACCAGTTTAACGAACAAAAGTTTAGAAAACATGTACATGTAAATACGGCAAAATAAAGTTTTTTAAAAAAGAAATCATAACACATAATATAATATAACAGGATTAACCGAATGCCTGATCAATGGTTAACTCTTATTGTAACTGGTGGATGTTGGCTAACATATGAAATATTAACTGGATAAAACGTGTGTGTGGATTGAAATGATGAGAAGACTTGATTCTTCTTTAATTAGCTACAGATATGACTATATACATATATAGATATTCGATCTGAATCGATGCTGAGAAAAAATAACTTTTTCATATAAGCTAAATAAGTGATGTATGAAGCGAATTTTCATGTTCTCAACAGTAAAATCAAAGAACCTAATCAAATGGAAACATGAGACAAATAAAATTTTGGATTTTCAATTAATTAATCTAATAAAATAATTGTTAAAATACAATTCTGGATCAGATAATGAACCCTTATGGATAATTTTGCCATTTCTTATTCAATTTTGATCAACTTTAGTATGCAGTTTAAGAATTGTATTGTACTTCAACTTTATATTTGAAATGTAAACATATAATAATAATTATGTACACAAACGTATTACCAATAAAATTGAACAAAAATAAAATTATACAGAAATAACACACAGCACCCACACCACCAATTGTCTACCGAGAGATAGACAAGAATCCCACTAATATTTAGTCGTCGTCATATCGTTAAAACAGATAAATTCTAAATCTTCATTACCGATTGTTTTGATTTTTATTTTATATGTGGTTTTTTTTTTGTTTCGATTATTTTGATTACATTACAAAAAAAATAATTGAAGGGATTTGTTGGCATATATTTTTGTGTGTGTTACATTTTTGTTTTTTGTGCAAATAATTTATAACAAATAAGGAATTATTTTGAACTAATTAAAAAAAAGCGTGTATTAATAAATCTTATAATAAATAAACAAAAATTTTATAAAGTAAGTAACTTTATATACTGTAAAAATGTCTGATAAAAAACCAATGCAAAGTGACACGTCGCGAACTGTTAAAAATCCTTTATTAAGTGCAGCTGTTACGGGATTAACATTTGATGATTTTACACATAATGCGGTTTTATTACCTGCTGCAGTGCCTCCACCACAACCATCAGCAATAAGTTCTTCAGTTGGAGGAAAAGAAAGTAAGTTTTTTTTTTATGTCTAATTTAAGAAAACAAATACCATAACCTCAATTCATTTGTTGATTTTCTATTTTACCTATTTTAATTTTATCATGCTATCAATGTGAGCTCTATTGGCGACGACTGGGTATGAAAGGGTAATTGCAAGAATTTTTATATGATTGATTTTTGTTCATTTGAAATGTGTATCTTTCTAATTGTTTTACAACAGAACGCGGTCCTTATAGGAAATTCTTTTTATTTTATTTATATTTTAGATGACTGTTAATCGTAGTACTTTAATAAAAAATATAATTTAACAAAAAATGTGTACTCACCTACATAGAGTAGAGATTTACCAACAGTTGAATACAATGCATGGGTTCATGCATGCATATCATTTAGAGTCAGCTTCATTTCATTTCAGAACAGTTTTTTTTTAACATAATAATTATAAGTATTTAATTGGATAAATGACGAAAACAAAAACAAACCCGGCACAAATTATGGATAACAATGGATAACAATGAAAAAATTTTATTTTATTTCCTGTATTCAGAAAATTGTCACGTAAAAATGTATAAATTCACACTAGACATACATTTTTTTTTTTTACAAAGAAACACTAGAAAACAAAAAAACTAAAGTAAAGAACTAAAATATTTTAATAAAATACAAAAATATAAAACTGTATTCAATAAATATTAATAAATATTTAAAAAAAAGCAATAACTATTATAATTCAATTGAAAATATATAAACTTAATTTTTATCGTTTCGCAACGCGACCGCACTCATATAAATTTACAACAAAACTGAAGTAAGTGCAAAACATAAAACAATGAAAAAAAAACAAAAAACAAAAAACAAAATTCTAATTTTTTGTTTATTTAAAATTTAAATTCAAATTGTTATTATTATATTCTTAAATTAATATGGATTATAATTTTTCAATTTTTCCGATTTTTAATATCTTATAATTTTATTTTTATAATAAATGAAGAAAACATTAGATAAATAATAATAAAAAAAAACAATAACTACTCACAAATCTACGTTGCTCTTTCGTCTCTGTCCCGACGTGTTCGATATACTGGTAGTTCTCTTGATGCTTTACGTTTTCGACAACACCAAACAATCAAAACAATCGCAATTATAATTATCAACAATAATAAAATACAACCTAACGCAATAGCTGCAATTGATGCTTCATTTAATATAAATGCTGTAACATCAACTGTTGCTGATCGTTGATTGCCAGCTAAATCATAACATGTAATTGTAACCCTTGTTGTACAACACGATGATGTATAAGTTGCTTTAACTTCACTTGTTGTACCAGCTGTAAATGGACTACGTATATAAATTCCTTTTGGATTCGATTGAACACGTAGTATTCCAGTGTCTGTATCTTGAACTGAGATTTCTAATGACCAAACAGAACTGGCACATTGGCCAGCACCAGTTCTTCCATCACATCGACTACCGAAGCCCCACCAAAGTGATGGTACACGTGTATCCTATATATAATATATATATATTAAATTATTAATTTTAATACTCCTATAATTTTGCAAATACATTTAGAATTTATGATCAAAGTAAAAATAATACTATATTTTTAAAACAAATAAAAAATGTATATTATACTTGAACTGAAGTAGCACCAATAACAGTTAATGTTGCAGATTGTGATGCTGATGTACCAAAACCTTGTGATGTTAATGTAATTTTATCTTTTGTACCAATTTCTATATTTGGTGGAATATAAGCGGTTACAATAATTGTGACCACTTGTGAAGGTTGTAACAATGCACTGTGAAAGATTGATTTAGGTATTATTATTTTATTTATAGTTTATTCCTTATAATATTGTATAAAAAGAAAACCACCACACTTACGATGGCTGACTGAGTGATCGTAAGAATCGTTGTTCATCGACAACTTGAAAATTATGAAATGTTGCCTCTTCACGTAAATTTGTTATTTCAAAATATATTTGTACGGTGCTACCTGGATTGGCTAACAATTGTGATTGAAGTCCAATATCAATTTTTGTTATAAATTGAAGTGTGTTACGTACATTTTTTGCTGCCATTTCTGTAACTATAAGTATTATGTTTTATAATTTTATCGACATTATCGTTTATATAATAAATGGTCTAACACCCGCATATTATAAATATCCATGTAGACACTCGCCTCTAACGGCTAATAATGTCCGCTAATATGCTATGCTAGTAATGTCCGCCGTCAAATATATACTTACTATTTAAATCAGATAATTCAATGCCATCATATTCATCTGGAAAAATTACGGAATTTTTTGGAAATATATCTTCATCAGTAGTCATTTCTATGTTATCATTTACATTACTAATTAATCGTTCACTGTAACAATAATTAATTAATTAATTATAGTATACGTAGTTATATTAACAAGTTAAATTAACAAATACATTTATACCTTTTTGGTTCATGTAAATTATTTGAAATTGAATATTTAACTTCATCGTAATTATCTAATGAAAATAAAAATAAAAATATGCATTGATATATTTTAAAATTTAAAATTGTTATCGCTCTATATTTATTTAGTGTGTCTGTAAGATTACAAATGTATAACGAAAAACACTTTAAACTATTTACAATCTATATATGAATTGTATTGGTATATATGTTCAGACATAAAGTAATATACAATTTTGAAATATGTGAACATAATTAATTAAATGGAAAAATTTGACAATAAACAAATATACAGTAGAAACTCTATTCATCCGAGCTTAAAGTGATGATACTACATTTTCTATCTATATGTACAATTATGCAATTATACTTAACACAGATATTAATATTAACTGACTAAATAGTTTATACATGATTATTCTGTTAAAAATAGAAAAAAAAAATACAAAAACTATATATAGAGAGAAAGGCGATATTTAAAATAAAGTTCAAAAAAGATTGAAAGAAATTTAATATTATTAAATAAAAATTATAAATTGTTATGTTTTATGAAAGAGGAAGTTTAAATTAATTTGATAGTTTTTTTGTTTGTTTATTAATTATATATATTTACGATAAGCGATTTAGTAATGCGTGTGTGGGCGATAGCTCAGTAATATTGACCCGACCCGATTTCATTTTATATTTATCATAATTATTAACAATTTAATAAATTCAGATTCGATGAATGTGTTTTTTAAATTAAATTATACATTTTCTATACAAAATAAATATATGTTACCATTTTTTTTATAATTACTGTCGTCGGTGTAATTAATTTTTATTGAAACATTGTAAAATTCATCAACATCAATTGGTATTAATTTTAAAATAAAAACACCATTTTGTGTAGCCAATACATCAATAAATACTACAAATTTATTATTCTCATCATTATTAGATGGTAATACTTTAATTAAATATCCAGGTAAATCTTTGTATAACAAATATGAATTCATTAAATCAATTTCTGAAAATAATTATTAATAATTATAACAACAAAGGTTTAAAAAAATATATTAAAATTCATAAAAATTCAATATTTTATTATAAATATTTACATGTCGATTGATCATCATCTTTTATTTTTACAGCCATTTAATTGTAAATTATAAATATTTACAGGTATACAGTACACAAATGCATATATACATAAATAACAACACAAAAACACATACAATACGAAAGAATAACTGTTTTTTTGCGCCTATATATATATTTATATTTTGGTGGGTAAATGTAAAATAATATCTTTTTTGTGTTGTGTGACTTATTTAAACATTATATTATTTATTAATCCTAAAATTGATTCATAACAACTGATTTTCACTTATCGCAAATGGATATAAAACAGCGATCTTCATATCAAATTGACCGCCCGCGTTACTTTTTTTTGTATTCTAATAGAAAACAAAGTGATTCGATGTGATTTTTTTCTCATACCTCAATCAGCTAAAAATAAATATTAATTGGAATTGATGCTAACCTGCTATAGAGGAAAAAAAAAAAACTTCCGTACTTTACGTACTTTTAAAATTGATGATGTAATTGTGTTTTCTCTATTTCAAAATAAAAATTCATATTATGATGTGCGTTGTTCAATGGGAACATATATATATGCGGTGTAGTGTTGTTATTGTTGTTTTGATGTTTATTTGTTGTTATACATATGAGATTGATTTTGGTAGTAGAGGATGGAAAGAGAAAATCTATATAAAAATGTTAAAATATATTTCAATTTCACATTATTTATAATAAAATTTTTGTTGTATTCATTTTTTGTTGTTGTTTTTATTATGTTATTATTAGTAGTGCTTATTTTATTTATTTAGGATTCATTTCAATTTCATAATTTTATTTATACGTTTCTTTCAAATGTAAAGAGGTAAAAACAATTTGATTTCAATTGAAAATATAATAATTCTAATATTTATTTTGTTTACATATTTTGTTGTGTAATTATAAACAAAAAAAAAAAAACCAAGAAACAATATAGTTTTCATATGTGATAAAAAGATAAAATATAATTAAAAGTATTGTTGAAACGAATCTTCTAGTTTTCTTAATTTTAAATTTCATCTTCGTTTTGTAATTATATTATGCATAAAAAAATATAACTTAATAATTTATTTTTATTTACATAAATAAGAAAGAGTGAGAGATAGTACCGCAAACGCACAAGTGCAAAAATTGTTTTATGTGTGACGTCATCAACAAAAGAATTGGCAGACTTGACAGATAATAATATTATGCTGTTTTGTCTTTTCTCTCTTTATCTCTTTATAAGTTAATTTCCTAGTTTTGTTTTTGTGATTTTTGCGCGTGTTAATAATAATATTAAATTTATTTTGTTATTGTTTCATAAGTTTTTTTTTTTTTATTTTTTTACTAACTATAAAGTTAAAATAATACGATAATAGTAAAAATCAATAATAAAATGTGATATTCTAATAAATTATTTAGAATTCTATGTGTAAATAATTATATTTTTCATTTAGAAAAATTGAAAATAAAAAAAAGATACGTTTTACAAGTCGTAAAAGAAAAACGAAAAAAAATGTAAGTAATTTTGTAATAAATAATTCTTTGTTTTGTTTTTTTTTTTCTTTATAAAAATTGTAGAATCAAACAAAAAATTTCGTTTTTTTGTATGGTTATAATAAAAGCAATACATTGAACGATCGAAGGTCATACATATTACCCATATTACATAGTCAAAATAGTGTAAAAGAAATATGATGATATTGCCAAAATGCCAAATAATTATTTGAGAATTATGCGTCTTCTTCTTCTTCTTGTGGTTGTTGTTGTCCTAAATATAATATATAAATGATAAAGAAAATAGTGATGATGATGATAATGATTATTATGTTATTATTATTATGCAACATGTATACGATATTTCTATTTTACATAATGTGATGGATGATTCCTTAAAATGTGCACTTAAGAAATCAATGTAAATGCACTTTAGTGACGCCGATCATTATAGCGTGCATTTTTCCTTTCCTCATATTGGATTATTTGTTGTTGTGTGCAACGCATTTGAAATGGAAAGGTTTAAGTAATAGTTCCTCTGAAATCCGATATCATTTAAGAGGTGCCAAATGACAAATAGAAAATCCATATGCAATTCAATGAATTTGAATCATTGATTTGGGTTATTAATAAAAAATATTTAGCAAATTGTAAAATTTACTGATGGACTGTCTGTCGTACTGTGAAAATGTATCTAATAAATATATAAATTTAGTTTAGCACCGATTTTCGACAACGCTTTTTATAAAAATCGTGTGGGTGTTAGATAAATAGATATAAATATATATAGTTAATTTCTTTTAGTTAGGCTATTCTGTGTAAACACTGTAGACAGTAAAAACACAATTCGCACGCGTCGCACGCAGCATAAGTTTTTTCAAAATGGCGTTTAATTATGTCCAACATTATTAATAAAATGAATTTCATAGTTTTTCAAATTACTTTCATGTTTGATAAATCAATAATTTATCATTCAACAGATATTATTAAAATTTTAAGCATTATTGGATAGAAGACATATCACTTTAACACAATTTAAAAGTTGGGGAAAAAAGAATACACACCGCGTGTGTGGTCATATATGAATTGCGAAAAACATCGATAAAGATGAAAAAGAACATGTAGATTTTTACATATTGTCACTCAAAAAGCAATCCTATGTATTATGATGATCAGAATTGAGTGTTTTATTATAATATGAGTTTCTGACGGCTGATGAAACTAAAAAAACGAAATAGCCTAAACTAACAATATCGAACAACTGAAGTACGCGAGAAGTGTTACACCATTCGTTATATTCATCACATTGATCCATCAGATTATTGATGAAAAACAATTCAAATGCCGTGAAGAAGTTCTAAAGTAGTTTTCTTGAATATATTTAATAAAATTTTCCACGTACATCTTTCTTTTGTCGAAGGAATTTAAAACGTTGCATGTATAAGCAAAATATTGTAGAATCGGATGGAAATTATTTGAAATAAGTTTTATTTTTGTAATTGACAGAAACTTTCCAATACAAGTAGTAATTTATTTATTTAAAATAAATTTCCACACATGAGCATTTTATATAATCCTTTTGAAAACTTTGCAAGTTAATGTTTCTAGGAATCAACCGCGTTAACACATTTTTTTTTTAAATAAGATTCACAAAATAACAAACACAAAAAGCATAGAAGTTACAATAATTTTTTTTTTTACTCATATAGTGGAATTTAATTAACACATCTTAATTTAATGTAATGATATATACAAGTGATCTTTCTGTTTTCATATCATTATTATTATATAACTAAAACTATTATTAATATTATTATTATTATATTTTACATTAAACATTTATTTGTACTATTGTTGGTATATATATGAAAACTTATATAGAGAAAAAAAGGTAATGTAATATCTAGTAACAGAAAAAAAAATTTTTTTAAAAATTAAAAGTCTATTTCACTAACCACCATTTGGAGTTTCTAATGTTGCACTATCAATGTTTCCTTGATATTTAATTTGTAAATTTTTTACAGTTGTATCAATCGGAATTGGAAATTCTTGTGCTCCTTGAATATCATTTCGTAATAAGAATGTTATCTATAAAGGAAAAAATAAGAATAAAATATAGAAATTAAAAATTTTAATTTATATACGAGTAATTACTAAAAAAAATACACAACAAAATTATATATAGATAGAGTGATTAAATAAAATATGACGCATATATGAATATTCTAGAATCTCTATAGATTCATAAATATTAAATATAAATTATACACAAAAATATATATAAATAAAGTTTTTTTATATTATTGTCTACAATATTAAATAGAAACTATAAAGAAAAAAAATTAATAGATAAGCCAAAGTCAAACACACATACAGCCACTGTTTTCAAATACTTAAATGTTATAAAGATAATAAAAAAATATATAGTTTTAGAATTTAATGAAACGGAAACTATTTATATGATTATTAATAATCTGTTTGAGACACTTCATTGTTTCGAAAAAAATACAATACAATGATGAAAAAAAAAACTGATACAAGAAAACTAATTTATTTGGATCCAATATAGACTGCCTTTTCGAATATTAATTGAAACTATATTATGAAAACTGCACCATTTAATTTAATAGGAGAACTCTCAACAACAGTTTGTCTTTATAATTGTATCAAGAAGTTTTCTGAAACTGTTATTTTGAAGGTGTCACCATCCTCAAAATCCATCGTTTGGTGATAACATTTTAAATTTATCATTAAATGCTTGAATTCTAAATTTCAAGATAATTAGATTAATGATACTCTTGCAAAAAAATCATTATCTGTTGTTGTTCAAAATTTCTAGATAGTAAAATAAATGATAATTGAGCAATTCTGTTGGGAATATTAGTTACTTTATTTAAATGTCCATCAAGATAATAGGATATAAAAGTTATACTCTAAACATTCTTTTTGGAATATTTGATTTAGATCTCGAAAGTATTGGACGTAGTGTCAGTATTAATATATTTCCCACGTTCGATTATTATAGCATTCATTCTATACACTGCGCCATAAATGATAATGCATTTAGGCATCCCTTCAATACTTAACCGAAAATACCATCTGATCTACAATATGTTCAAGATCTACCCATCCCTGTTAGAATATCATATATCCAAACGTATAGATGATTTTAACATCATTTATGTTTTTTTTTTTTCGCCGAACCTGTAAAACTGTAAACCTCTAAACAGCCAATCCCTGAACCTCGGAACCACTAAATTTAAAATTTTCAAATTTGCAAAGTATTGCTGTTTTTAATTGAAAAAAATTGACCAAATCCTGGTGCAGAAATATACCATTAAAAAATTGCTTTTCCATTTAGGTTGTTGCAACACATAATAATCACCATCAAATCTCAATTGAAACATACTAATAAACTGAGTTCGTAAACATCAGTGGAACCGAGGTTAGTGGAACATAAACACCCAAAATATTCTGTTTATGTATTCATTGCAGTGAATCGCCCTGCAAAGGTAATTTAGCAAATGCTATATACTTTAATCTCTGTCGTTACATCCATTTGAAATAATCAAGAATCATATGTTTAATACAATTTGGACTGGATCACCTGTGTGTGGTATACAATATATAATGCAAATTTAAAATTAATTGCATAATTTAAAAATTATTCGCGTATAAACAATGTATTTTTTTACATAAAATCTTAAAAATTATTATTTAAATTGCGTTGTTGTATATAATTGAATATTTTTAAATCATACTATAAAAAAAAATACTTAAATTTAAATTATCATTAACAGGGGGTGTCAATTAATTTTTATATTGATACATCCACTGTATTCGTCTGATTTCGTCACCCTTCGATTTCTTTTTATTCCCAAAACTTAGAATTATGTTTTTCGACCATACCCCTACTTTTTCGACACGTATAGGCTTTGGTGCACGCAAACTAAAACCAATAATAATAACTTGTGTCTATGTTTAATTTTATAGATCTACTCTTAAAAATTCTTTTACACCCTGTGTCATATACAAATCTTCCTAATTAACGTCCATTATAAGTTTTTATATTGAAGTGTTTCTTGAGTAACAACAATATCTACAAAACAGAGTTTATAATCATTTTATTTAGTGTCCTCTTATGACATTAATTGTATATGTTTCCAGCGTAGATTAAAGATTATAATTATTATATATATACGTACGTAATTCATTTGCATAAATTACATTACAACATTATTTAATATACAAATAGAAACAACAAAAATTTATTGACTAATTTAGAGATGCGTATAAATTTTTATATTATTATTATTATATTTTCCTTTCATTTAATTCTATTTATTTTATTTTAATTATTATATGATGTGTCATAATATTTTGTAATAATATATTAGTAATTATAAGTATAATAATAAAATATCTCTTATCCACACATCACACATCACAGACAGGGTAAGTTGAGGGCAAAACGAACAGAATAAGAAACATATATTGAATATAACTTCCTATTTATATTATATAGCTTTTATTTGCAACTACTTTTTGTGGCAATAGTTATTGGACTATTTTTTTTAAAATAACTTAATGACAGTGATTTATCATTGTGTTTGCTTTTTTTTTATCCGATTATATTAACTCATGTTTACCAAATTATTTGGCAGTTGCGGTATGAGCACTTTAATCTCGAGGCTACACAACTAATCTGGTATAAGATGATTTGGTATATACAATCTAAGTTACCAATAACTTAACTCAATGATCAAAATCAATTTAGCGTTCACCCATTTGTAAATTTTTCGTTCAATGCGATGGTGTGTATTGTAATTTCCGCACCACATTCTGTCGTTCAATATGCTATAGCATAATATAGTGTATTGAAATATTGTGTACATCTTGTGGTATCGGTATGGGGTGTAACGCATTGAATGCATTGAATAACCAACTATTACCGCAAAATGTAGTTGTAAACAATTGCTATATAAATATGATAAGAAAAAGAATTTTTTAATGTACATCATTTTACTCCACCGTACCCTATACACGCACAAATACTATATAAATAAAAATATTAATTATGTTTATATTTAATATTTCAAAAGTAATTAAAAATTTCTATACTATACAAAATTGTGATAATTCAATTCAATTCAATTGATTAACTAATAATACATTAGATATATATGCAGTGGCCGTGAAGTTAAATATTGGCATATTAATTCAATAATATAATATATAAAATGCGTATATAAAACAAAATTAATGTGTTATAATTATTAATGATTAAATTCCACACATGATGTGTGAGTTGAAACGAAAAAAATAAACAATTATAAAAATTATCTTACTAATCCAAAATCACCATTTGGCCGTAATGTTTCATCGCTAACATGTAGTATTTCGCCACCGGATCTTAATGCAACCTCTCCGAGTATTCCACCTTCACTGTTTTGTCCAATGGCTTCATTAAAATCAGTTGATTTTGGTCCAAACCAAATTAGATAAAGCTAAAACATATTAATTTTTTTTTTTATGTATAATTAAAATTGAAAAAATGTTGCGTACAAATTTTATATTTAATTAATTGATTTAAATATTTTCCTATTAAATACATACTCTAATTCGTTTCTTTAACAATGCAATTGCAGCATATTGTGCTAAATTTATATCACTTGGAATACGATCTGTACTAATGAAAATTGCACTATCATATGGTATTAATTCGGATGCACGCATTATACCATAAAATGCACTGCCACCACCATTTTCATAGTCTATTGAATTCGGTGTATTTTGAACGCTATCCAGGCCAGCCATCATTGTTCGTGTATTCTTAAAACTGTATGTAACACCAACACCTGTAATTATAATTGTATATATATAAACATAATAAGAAATAACACTATATAACACATTATAACTGTGTCCGAAAAATAACAGGAATGGAAAATATTCTCATTCTCAACTGGAAATACATTGAATCGTCGTTATCACATAAGAATTTGTGTTCTGGATCACCATAAGCATTTCCTGTTTGGTCTTTATTATTATTTTATACATTTTTCAACTGAAGCATAAAAACTGCTAGTATTTTCGGTTATATTATGAAGCAGATTATTAAAATGGGTTAACAATACTCATAAAACTATCAACCAAAAAGTCTGTCCTGTTATTTTTACGGACAGACGAGCTATTGTATATATTTATTTTTTCAATGACAATTGGATTTTGAAAACTTCATCTTTTAAAAATATAATATTTATATAATTATATTTACAATGTAATTCACAGACGGGTATATAAAATAAAGTATATATAATTAAATTATGAAGATAATTTGAAAAAGTGTATAAATTTAATTAATATTCATACGCACAACTGGCAAAAAAGTACTTTCGTGAGAAATAAAACAAGTGTTTTCCGTTTTTCATTGAATGAAATAAAACTTTAATCAAATAAATATTTTTTACATTTTTTTTCTGCTAACATTTGGCTAACATATTTCTCTGGAAATTTCATAATTCTGCCCTCAAAAGACTATTGGTTTTAATCAGTAAAAAGCCAAGTGTCATTTTGTATAAGCCAAAGTTTTACTATTCAAACAAATTCATTTTTAATTGTTGTGTATTTTTACCTCTCTGCAATCTCTTGCACAATTATATAACGATCCGATTATGGCTATGATTTTATCATCATTTATCCTAACGAAATTACTTTCTTATCAACTCAATATTATGTTAGAGATAATAAATTAATTTAAATTTATAGTTTATACAATTTCAAACCGCAAAATGAAATACACATAAAATATTTATATGAATAAATTATTATACTAGAAAATAACCGGAATGGATTAAGAAAATACTAGGTAATACTAGGTTTTTACAATAATATTTCGGTTGGTTTTTGCACGAATTTATTTTCCTTTAACTGTATCGTCGATGCCACTACAAAATTAGCGTTTTGGATAGACAAACATTTAAAATAACTATTTTAAATATTTTTACCAATTTTAAATCGGTTCAATGTTCTTTATGCATTTTTTAATGGCGTTATCAGATCAATATAATAGAAAATCATTCCCGTCGTTATTTTTTGGACACAATTTGTATATATTTATTATAGCAACATTATGTCCGTGTGTAAAAAAAGGTATATATATAACAAGGTAGTTCAATGCTCAATAAAAGATGATGTATGATTGAAAATGAAATTGGCATTGGAAAACATTTATAATGCTCTATTATTACTTTTTCGAAAACCTTTTAAATGTATTTTTTTTTGCATTGAGAAATTTGCATCCATATAATGACGTAACAAAATTAATATGATTCTTTTTGTACACACATTGGACTACCTTGTTATATAATTTTTATAAAACTTATGTTGTACATCAATATATTATGTGTGTAATTGTATGTATAATTATAATACTATAATTTAATAGTATTCTTGAACATATACACTACATGTTAAAATATACAGTAATTTGTGTAAAAATTGTGCAACTAAAGAAGTTAATATTAATATTTTGAAGGTAAACTGCGCTACCACATTTCAGCATTATTTATATAATATTTATTGTTTATTATTGTTATTGTTTATATTTTTATATTATATAAAAATATATGAATGAATTTATTATTATTAGATAATAATAATAATAATAATTTATAATTAATAGTGTATGTGTACATTGGCATCGAATCATGTTATTGCATGAGGACCATATATTGAAGCTACATTCAAAATATTAGAAGGGAAAGATGTATATGATTTCTTATAACCATATGTTCTTCTAACGTTACTTATTCACTGATGTTATAGAATGTATGTACAGACTGTGTTGTATGTAATAAAATCACTTTATCAGATCTATGTCATCTTTCACTCAACCATTGATTGAAATTGTTTAATAGTTCACGATACACCTTTTTGATCGCACTGACTTAATATGCGAACAATTTTTCTATATTTTTCATACTGAAAATTACTCAATTGAATTACCAATTGTTCGTTTATCGAATGAAATAGAGAATAACTTAGATAATACATACTGCGACCTAAGTATTGGAACGTTTCTTGACATTCTAATTTACCAATATTCATTAATGAATACACGAACCATCAAACGACTTCTTGCAAATTATATTTTTATGGTTTTCCGTTTAACTTCCAGGCAGCAAAAAAATAGATATGCAATGCATTGTTTTGTATACAAAATTGCCCATCACTTACAGCTATTATGTTTAGGACAATAAAGAGATAAATGTAAACATGACGCCTTTCTCTCAGAAATGTCAAAGAGTTTATATATAGGTGAAATTTTTTTATCAGACTCAGAATGATCTATTCATTTTGTAAATATAAATTAATTATTTATATTTTTATTAATTCATTTCGGTTATTTTTCGGACAGCAGAATTATATATTTATATAAAATAAATGAAAAAATGTACCTGTTAAATTATAGGCTACCAAAACAATGTCTAATGGTGCATTTGGTCTTAATGCTGCTTTCCATAAAATTTTTGCTTTACGTAATGATTCCGATGATGTATCAATTAAAATAGCTAACGGCGAACGAATATATGAATCTTCAACAAATTTACGTAAAATTTCATCAGCATTTAATTTAAATATTGGCGGTTTTGTTTTAAATGTTTTTCGATGGATTTTAATTGTTGTCGGCGGAACATTATCGGATGTTGTTAATGTCGTTGTTATCGATGGCATCGACGTCGTCCTAGTCGTCGTCGTGGTTGTTGTACGTAATGTAGTTGATGTTGTTGTTACAGGTGAATATGGTACATATGTTGTTATTGGTATTGGTATTATTTCATCATTATTAATTATTGTTTGATTTTCTTCATTATCATCAAAATTTTCCATACTACTTAAATCGTCATCCGTTTCATTGCGTTGTATTAGAAAATTTGTTTGTATTGGATCTTCTTCATTTAGACTTGTTGTTTTTTTTGCTATTGATGGTAAAAATGTATTTAAATTATGTGTAATCATTTTTCCTTGTTTTATATTTAATAAATCAATTGGATTTTTATCATCTGCCGACTCTTGTTGTTGTTGCCATTTCTGATGTTCATCATTTTGTGATTCAATATTTGTATTATTATAATTATTATTATTATTATTATTATTATTATTATTATAGTAATAATTATTATTATTATCATAATTTATATGTTCTAAATTAACAACGGTTGTTGATTGTTCTAATTCGGAACTTGATTCATTATCATATTGTTTATTTATATGCAATAATGATGATGATGATGATGATGGTGGTCCATATAGTATTGATTCATTTGGTTGTTGTGGTTCATCATTTAAATTTAAATAATCTTGATACGATGAATGGATTTCTTGATTTATTGGATCAAAAAATTCTTCACTTTCATCTGGATTATTAAATAATTCATCGGAATTTATTGCAGGTATATCACTTGTATTTACAAAAATATAATATGGCATCAACAATACTACGACCAATGTTACAATAATATTTAAACGACACATGATTTATTTATGGTTTTTTTTTTTATTACTATAAATATATATAATTAAAATTACTATATTAAAATTACTATATTAAAAATTACTATTATTATTGTTATTAATATTATTATTATTATTATTATTATTATTACTCGTTATTATTATTATTATTTTTACTTGATTTTATATTTTTTGTGTATTTAAAATTATTTATACTTGAAACAATTTTTTTCTATGCAAATATTATAATTTATATGTCCTTGACACTCAGTTTTCTAATCATGTTGATTTATGCTATATATATAAAATATCCATATTTATTATACACATTTATTTTTCCCCATTTCTGTATAAAATGTACGTAATTTGTAATATTGACAAAAAAATATTTTAATGTGAATAAATAAACACTTGTTTAATATTTTTAAAAAAACACGAATATAACGTCGGACGTATATATTATGAAAATAAATATAGTATATATAGTATATGTGTTATTAGAATAGATAATATGACAGTTAATTTAAAATAAATAATTCAATAGTGATTTAAATAGTTTTTATTATAATGCTATATGGATAGATGATTTGATAAGTTATCGGCATCGATATGCAGATATAAGAAATACAAATTCTACAAACGACATGTCACCATTCATCCGATCAGCTTGTGCGATTTAATACAAGTGGTATTTAAGTAAATTAATAAATAATAAACCCTTGGACACATCTGCTCCATCGAAAACGAATGTTTGTATATTAAATTTAAACATAGACATCCTAAGAACACAATTGATGCTGAACGATTACCAAATGTGTGATGACAACGGAACATATTTTTGAACACTCCGCATGATATTAATATAAAATTACGGATCAACGTCTCAAAAAACGATGGTATTTTACATTAACACTATACAAAATTATCAAAAAAAATAACTCTTAGGAAAAATTTTTACGTCAATTGTGAAACTATAGTATTTTTTTTAAACATCTTGGCAATTTGATGGTAAATGGTGTGTGCGAGTTTATATTAAATTAAATCATTCCGGAAACTGGTTTTTGTTTTTTCTGAATGCAGATAACTCATCATAAGTTTCCACAAGCATATGGTTATGACTATATTATTTCTCAGCTCAATATATAGAGCATCATCACAATAATTTGTGGCTATAAAGAATTATCAACACAACAATTAGTAGTATAATAATATACAATAAATATAAAATTTAATTGGTGGTATTTGAATTTGAAATGAACCTATTATTGTCTGGATTCTATTTAAGCAATATTTTCAAAAAATTAATGTACACATATTTTAAAATTAATTGACGTCATAAGATGAATTTCAAAAAATTAACACTTTCTTTCCCATTCATTACGCATCGCAAGCTCACAACAAGTGAATGTGTGTTGGTTGTGTGTCTGTGTAAAAATTGATTTGGTTAAATTTCGTTTTGGTGATTTTTTCGCTCAAAAATAAATAACGTTCTGGTAGTCTAATGCGAAATTGTAGTTACTGACGATCAATAATCAATTCTGATCGTCATATATATATAAAACAATACGTATGGTTGCAGAGAAGTGCGATTTAACACAACTATATGCATTTTAAATCGTTCAACACAATTTGGTTATGATAAAAAATTGATTTTAGGATTCCACGGTCATGAATTTAGAGAAATACACTTACAATACAATGAGTTTTGCTTATGAAAAGTAACAAACATTTTTTTTACTGACAAGAGGATAATAAGTTCTATGAGAATAAAATGGACAATACATTTACTGAATAAAGTTATTTTGTTCTATAAAAACGTATTCAATCATTTCGTTGTAAGTTCAATATGGGATATATTATTTTTGTTGCAAGTATTCGCATTACCAATGGCTAACATACTTTAAATCGAAAGCTAACAGGCAAATTCAAATGTTGGTTAATATTTGTCTATCGGATTTATATTATATTGAATTACGCATTAATTTTCCTTAATTTGGAAACAAATGGGTTAAAAAATCAGAATTTATTATATTCTTTTTTCGTTTTACTTTTTTCTATCCTTAATATAATAATTCATTCATCTGATTTTATCAGAGCGCGTATAAAATGTATGCTAATAATTTTTGTATCTCTATATAAGAGTAACGAGCACATACAAATGACTTCATCGCATATATAACTATAATAATAAAGTTATTATGAATTCCATAACAGGGTGTTTCATATCCATAATATTCCAAACCAAATGATCAATTTAGAGATGTGATGTGTGTAACAACTAACCTCATTGAATAATATACAATGTAAGAATAGCGCGGGAGTGACAAATAACCAAATCTTATTGTTTTCCACCACCGGCAATAACAATGGCAATGCGACACATATATCTTTGTTGATGGTCACAGAAATAATTGCAGCTTATTTACGATGGGTTACCACGCATCCACCGCATATATTGTCCTGATGCCTGAGATCAGATCACCATTAAATTGTCATTTATTTATTGTTCATTGCACTCAACTTATTGAATGGCATACATAAGAAATTCAATGATCAAATTGTATGTCTATGAAAGATGGCAAAAAGATTGTATACCATAATAATTAGTAAATAATTGTATCATCATCACCGTGAAATGTTTCTTAAATGATTAATATGTTTTTTTTTTATATAAGTTCAATATAAAAAAATCATTTCTCTCTATTTATGTATTGTAAAAGAAAAAAATAAATAAATATTTAATTTTTTTTCTCCTTATTACATACAAAACATGTGCTGCTTTTGTATATGTGTTAGATATAAATCGCTAGTCATATATTTTAATTTGCATACTCTCTATATATATATAGTTTACTAAATACAGATATATAAATCTGCACGCGCTAATCTAATTCAAACAAAAACTACTAAAAAAAAACTAGGATATACCAGTTATAAAGACAAAAAAATAAACAAAAAAACCAATAAATAAATTTAATAAAATACAATTCTCTAATAAGAAAATCATTTGTCTTGTTTTTGTTTGTTTTGGTCCACAGAGAGTGCGAGTCCGAGTATATATACCATAGACACGTAAAAGTATATTATATTGTACATACAGCTATCTTTCTATATAATTGACATTGAGCGTCCAGCAAATTTGATTCTATTAAATAAAAAGACGGTCAAGACAAATGTATGAATAACATAAGCAAATAACAAAAAACACGTAACAATTTATTGGTTTTAAAAACTAATTTCTGAAATATTTACACATGAAAATGAATGAATTATTTAAAAAAATTGGTAAAATATTAATTATATTCAAAGTGTCGACCGTCCGTTTTTATATAACTTTCGTCAATTGATGGTGTTCCATAAAAAAAACTGTTGCTGCATTGATACATTATCGTGTCTCTTGGGATATTCTTGAAGTTTGTCACTCTAACTCAACACTACCGCGGTCAGAGATTTTTGAACATGATCATTTTAAAATGAAAATGCTAAATTTGTGCTCACCCATGTCAAATTTTTTTCAGTTTTCATGGGTCTAATCCATATTTGAATTTATTATTGTTTCACATTGCTTTTTCTAAGGGTAATAACTTAGACTAAATAGTTCATCAATGTCATATGCTATCTGATCCGTGGATTTTGTCAGCGTGTTAATTCTGAAATTTTGTAATACCTGTGCTCAATATAAACCATTTATATGCAAATTGACCTCTGTATATTTGTGTATCTAATAGTTTTATCAATTTTGTAAAGAAGTTGTTGTGAACTATATTACCTGCGCATATATTATAATTCCGTTTTTAAACTTGTATTCACAATTTAATTAAAATGAAGGATATATGCGAGTTCATTGTGACATATGGTATCTGTTGAAAACTGCCAATGGTCTCGCATTTCTGTAGGAATTTGTTATAGGAAAAATCAAAAGATATCGGTCTCTATTGGTTCAGAACACTTTTGGAAATATATACTATAAATTCATAAATTTCTATATAAATGATGGAATCACCCAATCTCTTCATAAATAATTTATATTAAAAATCTAGTAAATGCAGTTTTTGTATTCATTCTAATGGGAATATTCAGGTTTATAATACAGGAAGGCATGTAAACTATAAATAAATGTTCAAGCCTATATACCTTCTTTAAAACTCCTCGATTTATTTAAATTTAAAAATGTTCATTATATATACTCCGCATCTCCGCGTGTGAAAATTGTTATATTATAAGTTTTTATCAAGGTCAAATGCATATGCAGAAAATAATGAAATAAATAAATAAAATACGTTTTATGTGTCGCTATAAAAATATTATTTTGAATAAATTTATATATTTTATTAACCTAAACAAACAGTCAATAATAATTTAATTGTTTATTTAATTTTATTATTATTCACATATCAATAGTCCCTCTCCATTGACAATTTCGTGTTTGCAATAAATCCATAAAAATCTTAATTACAAAATTAAATATTGTACAGAAAATTTGTACTGCTATACGGCAGCAGATATGAAATCATATATTGAAATCGCTGTCTGAGAATATCTTTGAAGGCTATATGCAATATTTTTTATGGTTATTTATGCAGTGTACAAAATTTTATACCGTGGAAACATTTTTTCACTATACCCATTATCAAACCATTCCTTTTCTTTTCGCTTATAACACTTATGGTAATATATACGTTTCGTTTTTGGTTCTGATGTATGGAGGACTTATAAATTTAATTTTAGTACTATTTAGAATCAATTTATTTTAAATTTTCTATCCTATTTGGAGAGTTTACAATATATATAATATAAAAATTTAACTGTATAACATATTTAAATTTATACAGTGACTGACTACATATCAAATATTGTAACAATTATATTTTATTTATTGATTATACTATATAAAACAGTTTAATGGGAAATATATATTTGTCCAATGGGGACACACTTTGGAGAAAACAAATTATTACTGCAGAAATAAATTATAAAATTATATAGAGACAATAAAAATTATGATCAGCCTATAGAATTAATAATTATTTTACAAACAAATACAAAATTATAATAATAAAAAAAAACAAACAAACAATTGTTGTGCGGGAACGCGGTGTGGTGCTGCGATGGTGGCTTTTGTTTACACCCGTTAAAACATTTATTAAAACAATATATATTGATATATATGCTTTTTGTGTATTGTGTACACTACTTTCTGTCCGCAAAAAAAAACCCAAATGATTTTCTCTTGATTGATTAATGTATTTTGTACCAATTATTAACCAACTACCGTACAGTTTCATAACAATTTCTTTTTAAGCCTATCTTCATAAGACGGAACCCGTAAGAGAACATAGTCCAAGGAAGATTTCTTAATTCAAATCGCAAGAATCTTCTTTGTAATTGATTCAATTGTATATAGCAATTTGCAAACAACAATGCAGTGACCGTACGTATTCTTGCGACAAGCATATTCAATTATATATAGACCAAACAACTGGAATAAACAATGTTTTAGCATTATATAGAAAAGTGTATGTGGATCAGATACGAAGATAGAAAAAATGTCTAAAAAGCTAATTTTCTTGAAGGAAAACGTATACAATAAACAAATTTTGTGAGAAAAATTTATGCTATTGTGGAAAATTTTCCGGAAAAGTACATTGTCCTTAAAATTAATTTTCTCATAATTATCGCATAATTATTCTTCGTTTTTTATTTTTTCAACAGATTTTGAAAATCGCCTATATATTGCCAATGTTTACTGAATCAAAATAAATTATCACTAATTTGTCATCAATAATTTTCACATATTCATTCTCATCATTAAGGTAGCCTCCTCCCGAAAATAAACGCCTTATATGAATTTCAGGGATTTTCTACATTTTTCGGATTCTTTTGGAAAATGGAAAATCGAAGAAAAATTACATGGGAAATATAAAAAATTAATTTTAAAGAAAATTATCCAGTAGCTTCTAAAAATTGTTAACCGCATAATTTATTTAATTTATATACGTATCTTCGAGAACTATAATATTTATTAATTAAACTTTTCAGAAGATTTTTTCTAGCTTCATGTGTCTGATCCACATTCACTTTTCTTTTACACTACAGCGGAATTTCTTATTGTATTTTACATGTTCAATTGAATGCAATGGCGAAGCCTAAGAAATGGCATTCAGTTTTCAATATCACTATATTTTTTTTTAGACCACCAGCGGTGAAATTAGACTAAATTATAAAAAAAAAAGATGATGATGCTCATCGAACTAAATTTCCCTTTTATGAATTATCATCTTTTTTAATTAGGGGCCATAGTTTTGGCATGGATTTCGATTTTTTACAATCAATTTCCAATGTTTCATTGAAGAGGTTTTTAACATCAATTCCACGTGTTCAAAAGATATGACCGATGTTTCGTTTGATGTCAGTGAAATTTTGTATTTTGGTTGTCAACTTTTATAATAGTACAAATTTCTTTAAATTTTCTCTGCCATCGATTGGAAAATCGGTCATATCTTTTGAATGAGTGAATTGGTTTTAAAAACCTCTTCTATGGAACCTTTGAAATTGATTATAATTTGCAATTCTGTATATTCAAAATTGGAAATCCGTTAATTCAAAAATATTGATAATTCCTAAAGCATAAATTTTCCTGAAAATTTAGTAAGTAGATATTCCAATTTATTTTCATAATGTAGTCTACTTTCAAAACCTCGGCTACCACAGAAAAAGCATAGTGATATATGAAAACATTTTTTTTGGCAATTCAATTCAATGGGAATTCTCTTCAATATGGGTAATAAATGATAAATGTAATTGTCAGCATATTTCAAAAATATCTATCATTTGAAATTTGAGTTTTATTGGAATGGATATAGAATTTCCACTCTGTGTGTGTATAGTCATAACAACATTTCAATCAGTAACATAAAACAATTATTTAATGCATTCGTTGAATGTGTATACAACTCGATGGTTACTATTTCAAATTGTCCCTTAGAATATTTTCAATAATAATAAAATTAAAATTGTTTGTTACATTTGGATTCTTTTTCGGACATAGTGTGCACAGTGTCTGTAGTGTGTTGTATATGTTGTAAAGAATATTGATTTAAAAACAATTTAATTTTTTAATTTTTGTTAACCGCATATAAAAATGGTAAAGTAGACAGAACAGAAAAAAAAATGTACGTGTATAAAACACTTTAAAAAATAAACAATGATTACAAAGAACTAATTGTTACAAACTAAATATTAATTTATTATATCCACTTTAATCAAATTAAACTATTATTATTATAATTATTATTATTAATAGTACAATATATTATAACGATAATTTTTATAATTCGCGGTCACAAACTTTTATAATACACTTGTTAAAAACTACATTTTAATTTATTTATTATTTTATTATATCTGGTTGTTTTGCATATAAAAATACGCGTACGTATTAAATAACTTATATACATTTATGATCTGATCACATATTTTTATGTAACATTTTAATGAATTGTTGAATTAGATCACACACAGCATCATATATATATTTATTATTCTTTAAGATGCAAGGTCAGTATTTAACATAATATATATAAACTGCGTGTGTATTTTCTATAAGGTATTTATTTATTATTATTATTATTATTATTGTCTCTACATAAGAATTGTTTAGTATATAATAAATGTGTGTATTAGAAAAAAAAAATCACACACACACACACACATCACATATTTAATTTTCACAACTTTTATTATCACTTTTTTTTTTCTATTAATTATTAATTAATTTTTGGAAATATTGAAATGGTAAATTTTTAAAATAACCTTCTCTTAAAATTAAATAAAAATATATAGATATTATTTGTCTATATATAAAATAATGGGTGCACCAACATTAATACTAAATTATTTAAGACACTCGTTTATGGATCTTCTAAACACACATAAATATACAATATACAATTAATAATTTAAAAAAACTTTTTAGAAATGAATATAGAAATTTGTAAATAAATACAAGTTTTAAAATTTTTTACAATACACAATATACTAAAAAAAAATTAATATTTACTGCTTCGTCAGATAATATACATTAAAATTGTATATATAAATAATAAAAAATAATTAAAAACAATTTTTAATAATGCGGAGGTTAAAATTAATTTTTTTTTATAATTAAAAAACTATAAACAATTTAATAAATAAAAAAAAAAACAATTACAAATTTTACACCACCACTACCTCTGTCGTGTGTTAAGACTAAAATGAAACTGAAAGCGAATGGTATATATATAAAATAAATGTCATCGGCCATAATATTTAATTTTTTTTTTCCTCTGCGTTATTATTAATACATCTACATACGATGTACGTGTATAAAAATAATGCGGTATTGCTTTAACATTATTTATTTATTTATTTATTTATTTATTTATTTATTAACTATTTATTTTTTTTATATTATATATGATTATTTGTATCTTTTATAATTAATATATTATAATATAGTACATACATTAATATAATAATAATAATAATAATAATAATAATATTTTGTACATACATTGGGATTGAAATTTTTTGGAGGTATTACATATAATCAATGTAATTTTTACCTATCTATCTATCTAATATGGTAATACATTATATACTTGTAATTCGTATATGAAATGTACGCGCTGTGTATCTTACTGTGTGATATATACCTTTAAATATTAAAATATTAAAATATCTATACAATTGTGCATATAAATATAGTCGCGTCGTATCAATACAATATAATATTTCTTCAGTTCAGTAAATCTTTTGTTATATATGTATGTGGTTAATATTATATACCATCATCATCATCATCATCGTCATCATTGTTAATGATCACATGGTATTTTTTTTTTACATTTATTAATTTAACAATAAAAGAAAAAAAAAAACTTATTAAATTTTAATTTACAATATTATTATTATTATTATTATTATTATAAATATTATGTTGTTTACACAACAATTTATACATATTTAAATATTGTACACAACAATTGTTATGGAATAAATATATGGTAATACATATGCGTATTTTACGTACTTAAATATTGTATTTGTACACTAATATTAAAATATTTAATCGCAATAACACTTGTTATTTTTTCCCCGAATATATCTGTAATTATCCTTCTGTTATATTGGGTATATGCAAAAGTAAGTTCCATTTTTTTTAAATAGCGAGCGTATGTTGTAAGTTTTTTGATATTATAGTATGTGTAGAATCTGATAATATATAATCACTCAGTAGCGCAGTCGTCATGTTTATTAATAATGTGATAATATATATATCGGGTTCAAGTCTTGCTATTTTTCATAGGAAATGTTTCGGTATTTATTTTAATACTGAAATTTTTCTGCTGGGTGACCAGCAGGTTTGTTTATGAAATAAAAAGAAGAACAGATATCTTTGAAAATATGGTGTTTGGATGTTACTCAACGATTAACAATGCCCATTTAAAAAAAAAATAAATTATGAAAACATCTATCTTTCGTTAATTACAGTACAATTGGTGAATTGTCCCATGCGAAGTAATTTACCAACTTGGCTGAAATGAATGTTAGCTTTACCTGAAGTAATATTGACTTGCTAAGAATCTGGTAATACATGACACTTGACAACTAATGTGTTTGATGGAAACAATGATGAACAGTTTGGATCAGAATTGAGACATAATAAATTAATTTTTCAACATGATCGTGTTATTAAAAACTATTTACAATAATTAGTCATCACACATTGCTCCATCGCATTACTATATTTATTCCTGTCGATGCAATAAGCCCTTCTTGAAATCCACATCTTATGAAAGATATCAAAAATTTGACGAATGAATCGCGTCAAAATCCGACAGAGAATTTGTAAATTGCATTAAAAGACGTGGGCAACGTTTGTGACTTCTGATGGAGCATACTTTGAATAATATACCTGCACTTTTAAATAATGCACTTGCTAAATAAACATGTAATTTTAAACAAAAAAACGGAATTTACTTTTGTATATATCTAATGTATTGGTATATGATACCGTATATGTTACATATGGAAAAAGTGTTGCGTATATATAGTGTATATTACAAATGAACTTGATCCAGCGAGGTGTCTATCTCGATTTTAAATTTAAATTCTGTCAGTTTTTATTTTGTATAGTTTTTGAAATGATATTATACATGCAATTATTTCCTATCGAGTTCCATCAAATTGTAGATACGGCAGTTAATATATAGGCGTACCGGAAAGAATCACTTAAGGATTAATCACTGCGTATATAGTCGTAATTATGACGGTTTTATGTGAACGTATTCTTTTTATATATCTTTATCACACATTCGGTATGTGTTATACGAGCCAATAGTGTAAAGAAACATAATTTTTTCGTTTGTAGAATATGTTGTGATATGTACTATAGTAAAACGTGATTTATTGCGAATAGGTTTGTTATATGTTACTGTATCATTTGAAGAAAACTACGACTGAAAGTCATCGGTTTGAATGTTATGGTGACGATATGCTTTAAATTTGAATTTGAATTAAATTTAAATTCTTATATTAATATTAAATTAAATTTACATTCTTTTTGTACGTGCGAAAGTAAATTGTTAGTTTGTAAATAAAATTTTGGAGAAAAACTATAATTTTTTATCTTTTCGTAATAATAATTGAGAAATACGTTTAATTTTTATATAGTGTAAAGTCTGGTTTCGGTTAGATTAGCCATATATTTTTTAATTGTAGATTTAAGAAACAGAATATAGCCGCCTTAACCATCCGTCGCAGAAACTTTGTAATTTAATTGTTTTCTTTATCAATAATGATTACATTTTTTATATGTTGGATTGTATCGGATCCATGGACACATTTCATAACATAATTAATTACAGCTCTGGATGAACTTTTCACCAATTCGAATTCGAATGATTTTGCAAATGGTATTATATACGCAAGTAATTTCAATTTTTTTTAAAATTAACCCTGTACGTGTATCAGGGATTTACCATCAGATTAAAGAATTGGATACTCTGTGTGACCATATGTAAGGCGGGTGCAGCTAAATTTTATCTTTATGTGTAAAATCCTTAAAATGTTTTTGATCATTCAAACAATATTTACTAACTACTTCATATATCCTTGATCCTATATATAGAAACAACAGTATTACACAATTCCTATATATATATATATATATATCAGTAGTAGTGAATTTATAGACATATCGCGTACTGTATATACGAAATTTAAATATGTATATGTAATATTATTGGTAAATAAAGAATTTCTTTGACATATCTCTCGTATTTTTACCTGCGTGCGTATTCTATTAAAATAATAATACAATAATACTTAGTTAGTTATGATATTTTTATTTTTTTTTTATTATTGTGTCGTGTAACGCAAATTTAAATAGATTCATTGTCGATGTGAGAAAGGTTTGATTAATTGGAAAATAAGAAATAAAATAACAAATAATAATAAATTTATTGACAAAGAAGATTTTGTAATATGTTTATAATAAAATGTTATTGACAGTAAGTTAATGAGTTTTTATTATATTATTATTATTATTATTATTGTATTAATAATAAATTTTTTTCATGGTTTATTATTTTTATATGTATACAGCCAATACTCTTTTTAGTCACTACTACGTATATATATGCACATCCTCTTTATAGTCTCACTCACGTTTTGTATATTCGCTATATATATACTATTTTTAGGCTGAAGTCACTATTCAAACATCTTTTCAATGGAACGCACAATTGTGATAATTAGAGTTTTGACTGTACGTTGTCGTCACTCTTCTATATATATATATATATATATATATATATATATGCAAATACCATCACTCTATTGTATTGTTCAATTTTTATATACGAGACATAGACCTATAAAAATGTGTGTATTCAAATAAATTAAGAAAAGGGCTTTCAATTATTGATAGTGATCATAAAATATATTATAATTTTTTATTTTTCTTTAACTATATTACTCAATTTTATGTTGTTTATTAGTTTTTTCTTAAAAAAATTATTAGAAACTATATTTTTTATTTATTTTATATCCTTCAAATTATGTGTGTATTCACTGCAATCACGTTCCGTGTATTGTAAAATTTTGGAAATTTTTCTCTTCTTTTTTTTTATTATTTAATTAAAGACTATAATACTTTTCAGACGGAGGGTAAAAAAAAACCCACGGACAAGAAATGTAAATTTGAAAACAAAAAAAAAAAAAAAATCCCCTTATATTCGGTATTTTTAGTTGTATTATTGGGTGTTTCAATTGAAAATCGGCTTATGCGTTTTGTTAATAAAAAAAGCAAATTTATGTGTGCCGTGTTTTATGGTGAAAGTATCGTTTTGGTATAACCTTAACCCATCTTTCGGGTAATAAATAGTAAAAGTTTGTTTTCTTTGGCTCGATCCACCGTCATCAATGATATCTTTGAATATAGTATATATGAATTGAAGTGTTGCTGCGCTCACAGAATGGGCTGACTCAATCGATCCGAACAAATGCGATGTTCTGATGGAAAAATGGCTGCAATAAATATGTTGGTTGATTGGGCTAAGACTTCCCAGTCAAATGGTTCTAACACAATTCCTTGAACTGCTTTGCAACATATACTCGAGAATTAATCGTATTGTCAAAATCACTTTATCAAACTATTCTGGTCGTTTTTCTTATAATAATTGCTTCAAATTATGATTATAGCTGTAAACTATATAGTAAAGTTCAATATTCACAAAAATTGATTTTAACAAACATAATACACCAATTCTTGCTGATACCATTACATATACGCATAGTACAAGCCTCTGATCATGAATCTATCGTTTTTAGTAATGATTGGCATAGTATTCAATGGATCATGTTCACCGTAATTTCTATATAGACTAGAAGTAGTAACAAACGATATGATTCAGCAGTACTTTTCTTGCCAATAAAATAATAAAGGAAAAACTTTTTGCTATTTTTATGGCATATAATTTTCCAGAAACAACGCAGTGGCAAAAAAAAAAATGATGTTGTTAACGTACTTTTGTAAAATACTTTTCTTATACTCATAGATAGATACTTAATGATGACTACTTTGACAGAAAAATAAGGATAAACAGTAGCTGATTAATTTGTTGTTACCCATTGGCATTACAAAATAATATCGCACATAAATAATGCATTTAAAAATAAAAATTTTTATAATTACTAAAAACAATTAATTTTTGGTATTGCGGGTTTTCAAATTTAATTTATAAATAAATAAATAATATATGATTCATTTTTTTTTCTAAGAATGCTGAGAAATTTATGTATTTTATTTAAATTAATAATATTTGATGTTAATTTTCCTCCTCTTTATATAATTATCAATTAACAAATATCAATATATTTGATATTATTTTCTGAAAGAGAATATAATCAATTTCATGTGTTTTACTTGTAGATGGAAAAAAAAATAATGACTACATCTATACAATACGCAAGGAATTTATTATTAGTGTCCTAAAACAGTCGTTTTATGTCCTTAAAAATCAGCAGCAGAATCAATGTAGTGAGCAATTGACTCTAACTTTTTTCAAATCGAATTACGATAGAATTACACAACACAACGGAGAAACGACTTATCACATTCCATTTATATTCGATTTAAAAATTACAAGTGTAAAATAGATATACTCAACTGCGATTGCTTTTAAAGTACTACACTGATGACACCGGCTGTACCGTGAACACATAGTTCCTTTCTAATATGCAACTGAAATTATTAATTTTACAATTTTGCAATGACCACAGAGAATACACAAATCGAGCAGATTATTATTATTCTAATCAAATTTCATTTTGCGTTAATACTTAAATAAAATATATATTTGTTTTTGATTATAGGGATAAAATTTAGTAATATTATTTTAATACTGTTCGATTATATTATACAATGAATTGTTATTATATGAGAATTCATGTGTTTTCATAAAAGTAATATATTTCTAATTTTATTATGTGATTATTGACATTTTTTTTTTATCTACAATATTTGTATACATTTTTTTTTTTAAATAAATTTTATGCAATTATTAAATTCCAAGGATATTATTTATATATAAATGATAGAATAAAAAATAATTTATCTATACACCTTGAAATTTAAAAATAAAAAATGTTTCTTTGAAGAAATATGTATACAATTTATTATAATAATAAAGGACGAAATATTAATTACTATTTGTGCAGGGTTTGTGTCCAATGGTGATTTACATTTCTATATTAACTATAATAATAATATTAAACATTGATAATTTTTATCATGTCACAGGAAACAACTAGAAAACAATTTATTATCAAAATCAATGTTTATTAAAAAAATAAAAAAAAAAATACATTTATTTTTATGGAAGGTTGTGTAAATTTTGTGATTTTTGTTATGCAGATGTACATAATCGTTGGCATCTGTGAGCATCAAATTCATAACATTTTGACATAAAATCAATGAAGAAACTGAATATAAAATCAAATCTTCTATAAATAAATTTTGCACAACTTTTTGACACAGTTTATCCATAAAAAAAACATGGCTTCTTAAGGTATAACGATCAAAAGATTCGCTCCATAAGGTTGATTTCCTTTTGGATGGACATGTTCAATAACATTATTTCATTGGCGTTGATTAAAATACAAGAAATTATATTTAAAGTGTATTTTTTTAATTTTTTTAAAAATAATATTGAAAATGCTTTGCAACGAGGCTCATTTCTGATTAAATGGCAACAAAATTACCATATTTGGTGTGAAAATAATTATCAAGCAATTAATTAAAATGCATTCCAACTAAAAAAAATACAACTTCTACATTCTCCATAGATAAAATCTTGAACAAATCGTATTTACCGACTTTAACCGCACACAATTATTCTTTAAGTAATATTTTTATAAAAATTGTGTTTTAAAGATTATTTTACTATTAATTTGTAAATTTTATAAAAACATAACTAAACAGAACAGAAATATTATTAAAAAATTATATTCATTTTTAAGGAAAATATAGTGGTGAAAACAGGACAATCGTAGTCCGACAAAATATAGGCGAGCCTCAACTTGTATCATACACAATTGTTAAGTTAAGTAATTTTCATCGTGCAGTTAGAGTTTATTTTCCCATATGACCAAATTAAGTGCAGAGTCGAAAATGATGGAAAATATTTTAATTGAGTTAATTTGTAATAATTTGTTACAATAAATGGTTTTTTTTCATTACAAAAAGGGCGGATGGACCTAATAACAATAAAATAAATGGATTTGACAAATGTATCTAAAAAGTATCGCAAAAGTATCTAAACATTTTCGGATACATATATTTTTTGTATTAGATACTTTTTAAATCTGGATTTAGATTACTTAATTCTAAAGTATCTGATGTATCTGTATTATCAAATCATAATTGTATTTACTAAATTTATTACATTGATCCAACTATAAAATGTTTTGTTAATACAGTGAATATTGTATTTATGGTAGTTCAAACTGACGATGATAAAATTATTCCATATTGAATACGCAATATTTTGAACAAATTTGTTTGAATAGAATATTTTTCATATGCATAATTAAACTTAAATCGTTGCTATATACATATACACCCTCTGTCCCATAATAAACCGGTATGGTTGTATAAACCATATAACACTTCTTAGTTTTTTTGTGATTATGTTCCAATTTAATCAATTCACAATCTTTTCATGGAAGAAATTTTTAAAATTGATTAACGCATTCGGAAAATATAGTCGATTTTCCATCCGATATAAGAGAAATTAATACAAAAATAATAGTACTGCGTATTCCAAATATTAAAATTGGTACAAAAACATAGTATCATTATTTCATACAAAATTTCAATATGACATCGATTGGAAAATCGACTATCATTTTTGAACGAGCGAAGCAATTTTAAATGTTTTTTCTATGAAAGACTGGAAATTGATTAAATTTTGACAGTCGGTTTATAGAGTATTTTAAGCGATTTGACATATATATGTAAAGATTAAAATGTTGGAGGCCAAGTTATTTTCTTAACAAATAACAAGAAATAATGTTTTGTTTGTCCTCGACATGCAAACGGCTGACATTGAAGAATTGCTGCACGAAAAAACTTTTTGGATGCGGACGATTTGATCGAATTTATATGACACTTTATGATAATGAAAAAGTCGATAATGACGTGCTAATTATGATAGTATTTTTAATTCTGTTTCTAATGAACATTCACGCGCTTGTTATCAACCAGCGACAGATGAATAGTTGCGAAATTAATTTTTATTCCAAATTTCAATATAAATTTTTATATGTTGAATGTTCTTATGGACTTAATTTTCACTGTACACTAATTTAAAATTTTTTTTGTTGTTTTATAAATAATATGTAATATGGATTTTATTATTACACTTTTCGCACGGTTTTTTTTTGGGAAAATATTTAGAGTTTTTTGAAATGTTACACCGCAATTTTTTAGATAACACGAAACGTATTCACAATTTCTATAGTAAAAATGTATCTTTTTTTACACGATTTTTGGACACAGTTTACTATAAGGAACGTATGTACCGTGTCAAAAAAAAAGATTGGGGTGTATATAGATAGAGTATAGGTATATTATAGTAGTCTATATGCAGATTACAATATCACTATATTTTTCTGTGGTAGCCGAGTTGAAAATAGACTACATTATGAAAAACAAAAAAAATCCACTTACTGAATTTTTGCCGGAAAATCGACTTTAAAGAATTATCATCTTTTTGAATTACGGGCCATAGTTTTAACGGATTTCCAATTTTGTATATACGGCCAAATGAAAATTATAATCAATTTCCAATCTTTGAGCCGATTTTCCAAAACGATGTCATTGAAATTTTGTATTAAAAATAATGGTATTGTATAAATTTTTTGCACCATTTGAATGTTCACTTTATACGCAGTACCACAAATTTCTGTAAATTTTCTCTGCCAACGATTGGAAAATCGGTCATATCTTTTGAACGCGTGAATCGATTTTAAAAATCCGTCTTTTATGAAAGATTGGAAACTGATTATAATTTGCAATGCTGTAAGCAAAAATGGAAATTCGTTAAAACTATGGGCCGTAATTAAAAAATATGATAATTCACATAAAAGTTGATTTTCTGGAAAATTTAATTGGGTGAACACACGCAAATTTTTTTTCATAATTTAGTTTTTATTTCATTCAGGTTATAAGAAAAATATAGTGACATTGAAAACTGAATGCAACTTCTCAGTCTTCGCCAGTGATGCGTACCTTCTGCATATATATACTTGCGAGTATATATTTGTTATAAGTTTATTTTAAAAATTTACCAAATCGCACTAGCTGTGGCTGCTTATATATCTATCTATTGTATATGTGGGACTCTATACATATATTAATAACATACATATGATAATTAGTATATTATTTTTACTGTAAAATATTTGTTCGTTGTATTTTTTTTCGTTTTTGGTTTTAGTATAAATAAATATAAATACGTTTATTTAGAAATAAAGAAAAGATTTTGTTTTTAAAAATAATTGTTTTTTTTTTTTCTTTCTTTCAACTATACACAACTCCTATAGTTTTTAAACAAATTTGCTTATTTCGCGTATATATTTTATACCCATTTACACAACGAATATTTATATATTATTATTCTTAGTCTCGGTATTATAATATAAACAAACACCACAATTTAACATATATTAAATATATATATATTCTTTTTCATTGGAATATTATTTATTATTATACAAAAACACATTAAAAATAAACATTATTAGCAAGCAAATTTTTTTTTATGGTATTTTTTGTACTTTGCAAAAAAAATATATATAAAAATACAGAAAAAAAAAACGATCACTTTACACACACTGTATTTATTATTATTATTATTATTATTATTATTAAGAGATTATATTAAGATTATGTGTTAAATAGAATTTATATGGCTCAGACAAAATATATATATGAGAAAAAAAAAGATTTAAATAAGAATTCATATATGAAAATATAACCTTTCGAGACAACGACACATTTTCAACTAATTGAATATTACATATAAAACTGAATAAGGTATTAATTTTTATTTATTTATTTATTTATTTAGTTTTTTTTTTTCTTTAAACAGAAAAAGGCTTTTGAATTCTCTTTCCTTACACACAACGTTTTTTTTTTCGTTTTACTTTTGTATTATATAAAAATTAAAATTTTTCGATAAACACCAATACAATAAAAGAAACAAAAACCAACCACTAACAAACCAACACACAAATAATATATGTTAATCATATATATATCTATATCGCCTATATATATTATATATGGTGTATGCCGAGTATATTGTCAAGAGATTTTGAAATAATATTAAAAAGGTACATGAAAAAATATATATAAATGAAGAAAAAAATAAAGAAAAAAAAATGAGCAAGCAAACTTTAAAAATTTTAAAAATTATACCGGAGTGGGTTTTGCGTTTTTTTTTACCTTTTGTTGTTATTACATATTTTACTTTTGGTATATTTTTATTTTTATATGTACCTTCTTTTGTTATTTTATATTATAATAAATTATACCTATTCACATATACGAATTGTTATATGATGTTTGATTAGAAATTTGGTTTTGAAGCATAGCATTCAGTTCAAGATAAATTTACAATATAAATAATACGTATTTTTTTTCATAATGTAGAACTATTTTTTTTTTTATTTCTATTACACACAAAACATAAAAATAACCAAATCAAATATATAAAATACGTTTAACAATATACAGGGTATCCGAAGAATCGATATATATCCGAGTACGAGATGATTTATTCAGAAATTTTGTCTTTAAGGGTCCTTATTTTTTTTATTTTTTTTCCGTATACACATAATGGAAAGATTTATTTTGTATAAAAATCAAGCAAATCGATCATAATAATGTTACGATTATTTGTGTTGATTGATTCTATCTTAATTTAGGCGTATGGCACATATGCATTTCGAGTAATCAATAAGAGTAAAAATAAATATTTGTCATTAAATAATTTAATTGTACACAATATTAAAATGAAAGTATAGCTTTTGTACTGACAAGTTTGTGAAATTAATTTAATTGGAAAATTATAATTTTGTATGAATATATTTAGTGTAAATATAGAGAAATTATTTTATTATTCGTACCGAGTCAATACTACTAGTTTGCTAAATAAATTCTGTAAGAACTTATTTCCACACATAATATTCATACAAAAATATTGTTTTCTAATTAAAATATTTTGTCAAACTTGTTAGTACAGAAGAGCTATACTTTCATTAATATTGTGTACAATTAAATAATTTAATTTAAGCCTATAAAAACAAATATATAGTTTTATTCGTATTGGTTACTCGAAATGCATACATGGGCCATACACCTAAATTAAAATAGAATCGATCAACGTAAATTTTTCTAACATTATTGTGATTGATTTGTATGATTTTTATACTAAATAAATCTTTCCATTATGTGTATCCATAAAGAAAATTTCGGGATCCAACAGGGATTAACAGCTAGCGTCCCTATTGCTAATTTGAACGATCTTAATATCACAGTAATTTATATTATTTATCATGAAATATAGCGGGTTTAATTCGAGCTATTTTTCATAGGAAATTTTTCGATGCTTATTTTAATACTAAAATTGTTTTGCTGCGTGACCATTTGTTTGTTTGTTTATGGAATAAAAACAAAAACGAATATCTTTTAAAATTTGGTGTTGGATGCTACAAGTGTCTGCACACACATCACTATGGGCTAATCACTCATATAAAAATAATAGAATTATGAAAACATCTATCTTTCGTTAATTGCAGTACAATTGGTAAATTGTTATGGACTCTTATGCGGAGTAATTTATCACCTTGGCCATAATGAAAGATTTATTAGATGACTTAAAGTTCACTTGGAGCATTATATGACTTGAAAAAAAATATCACAGTTTATTGCATCTAGCCCCATGATGCAAGTTTTAAATCGTTGCTTGGATCGTTAATGTCGTTTAGCCTGTGCGATCTGAGGTCGTGTTGTAGAGTTAATATAACTGGTTGTTTTTCCGAAGTTGGTAGTTAACGTCCAAGCTACTTAATAATTCTGTAAATTCATATAGGGCATATACAGTGGTATATACTTCACCTCTTCCAAAATCAGTTATAATGCCGGACGATTGCTATAATTATATATTTTTCGGGCCTAACAATAGCAAAAAACAAATATTTATCATCCGCATTGTTTTTATTGATTTTCAAAATATATTCTCCACATGAAGATTAATACATTTTTGCATGCATGTTGGAATCAATTTTCGTATTACTTTTCCACTTCTCTAAGTGACAATCTTGCGTTATCATTTCAACGAGCACAACTGAATTTTAAATAAACCTTCATGTAATTCGTGATTATACGAATTAATAGAATTAATTACATCGATGCATTTTTGTCTTTATAATCGAAAAATATGACAATTAAAATCGTACGAAAATGTTGTGTGTACAATTTAATTCCATTTATTGATCGAGATGAATTGAATTGAAGACACTGTAAAAAAAAAGAAATAAATAGTCTGGCCAAGGCCAGAAATATAAGTAGCAACCCTTACAAATTATTTTATTTACTGAAATCTATAATAACCGCATATATAGAGAAAGGAATAACATATTTACAGAACGGTAGAATTAGCACCACACTATCATTAAATATTAATATAAGTGCGTCTATTTACATGGATTCATAGGTCAATTCTGTTGAACCGAAACTAATATTAATTAAAATCATATTAAAAGTGTTTCATTTAATTTACGTGTGTAATCTCTCGATTAAAATGTTCCTTTAATCATGGTTTTTTATATTTTATTTGTTTGTGTATATTTATTTTTGACCATTTTTTCATTTTTTTTTTCTATCACCTGTAGTTACAATAAGAAAAATTACCAACATTTGAGCAGCATTATTAATGATGTTTTTGAGATCATCAATTAGAACCATATTTTGGTCATCACTCAATTTTTATATGAGAAAAACATTGAATTAAGTTAAAATCTCATATGAATTGTTGTTTTGGATATACCATATTAAAATTCTATTAATTTCACCCACTCTTCCGTCCCTTTACATCTAAATCAAAATCTTGGACAAATCTCTGTTGGTATAAAATACTTTTTCAGGTTAAAACTAGAACTATCATTTAGAGTAGGCATTATCAAAAGCACCAAAAATTGAAAGATGTTATTAAAATTTGTTCAGTTTTTTAAAAAATTAAATTGGATTACCAGAATTATCTTTTTATTAAGGGATTGTAGTAAAACAACATTTTTTTTGGTTGACAATTATAAAAATTAAAATCGGGAATATCTCGTGAGTACCGGTACTCGGAACACCTTGTATTATATATGTATGTGGTACATGGATTAAGAAAAAGAAAAGAAAAATAAATATAAATAAGAGATTTTTTGGTGTTGATAATATTGATGTTGCACGTAAAAATGATTCATTACTTTGGAATGCGTTTAATGTTTGAAAAGGAATCTGTAAAATTCTTATTATTACTTTTTTTTTCTTATTTCATATTATTTCTTATGGTTTTTATTGTATTGTATATAAATAATATAATTATAATACACATTTTAAGTATATGTGTGTGTGTGTGTGTGTGTGTTGTGTGTTTGTGAAGCATAAATATATTCTTTTTGGAAAATTTCCTGATATTCATTGTATTTTGTATATATACTATGGATGTGCTATAAATACTCACATATACATACAGTATATGGCCATCGAACTTAAGTAACATTAAAAAATGAATTTCTTTTGGGTTGATACCATATATTATATCAACGTATAAGATAATAATAATTATAATTAGAATATTTCTCGAGATAAATTTTATATAAAATATGTTCTTAACCGCAGTTTTAATATGATGGGAAGTTAAAAAAAAAACATATATAAATTATATGGTATGAAAAAAATTATTGCCTTCGCATTACTATAATTTTTAATATCATAAATATTTCTTGGTCGAACCTCGTTTAAATTTAAATAAATTGTCTTTATACGCAATTTTTTGTCATCATTAATTTCTGTAACGCGACGCGGAAGCATAATGCATGAATAAAAATCAATCTATGTATACATTTAATTATTCAAAAACTAGGTAAGAAGTGGTTAATGAAATATACATAGTGTGTTCGAAAAATAACCCAAAATGGAATAGGTGCAAGCATTTAATTTATTTTCACCAACAGTAATATACTTATTTACTTACTCGCCATGGCATTATAACTCAGGTGCGATTTTTACCCTTCTCCAACACGCTTCTCCAATCTGACCTATCCGCAGTCAATGTCTTACAATCCCAAATTTTAAGGATTTTTATATCACAATTTACTGCATCTATCCATCTTGTCTTAGGTCTTCTGGCTCTCCTTCTACCCTCTTTATTACCATTCGACCAACGACAAAGATTACATCATATACTGTTACTTAATGGGTTAGATAACAAATATATGGTATTATTTTTATATATGTGTCATTCTAATTTAATTCCATAGATTTTGAAAGACGCAAAAATGGTAATTTATTTTTATGCGTTTTTTAGAATTTGTCCACTTATTACCTATGAATATAACCTTTAAATAAATGAAACACGCAGATATTAACCTATTGTAACTATTTATAATTTATTATAGTTTTATAATAAATGAATTGTTCGAAGATACAAAATCATATAGGATTCCGTGTAACAATTATTTTTGTTATTCTTAACCGTCCTCGTGCGTTTTTCGAATATAATCAATATTGCATTATTTGAATACATAAACGATGATAATATTTTGTGAATCTCCTCTGTATAGCTAACGCTTTACAATTTGTTTCATCTGTTAATTTATATTTCTTTAAAATACATCTACTAGATCACCGAAATATATGTCAAATATGCAGCCAATTGATTGCCACTTTTAGTTAGTGTTTGATGAGTTTTTGCAGTGGTCGGTGCTAACTAAAATTAAAATATAAATTTGACACATAGAGATGGTTAAAATCGACTTAATCCAACATATTATCTATATATGAAAATCGCATTAATTATTTATATATTACTCATTTGTACATGTTGTGAATACATATATATTTATATTCAAATTAAGTGGAAAATACGCTAGATAATATAGATAATGGAATTTTTATTTTGTAGAATTCAATATTATTTGTTTATTTTATTTACATACCTATAATAAAATATAATAAAATATTATTATTATTATTACATTATAACGATAATATTTCTATATGTTCCTTCATATATATACGAGTACATTTGTGTAGAACTGTAGAAGTATAATATTATGTTATAATATCTGAAGGGGCTAGTGAGGAAGCGATTATTTATTCGGAAATTACGTAAAGCGCACAGCTTAAAATTGATAAATTCCACTAAAACTATATGAACAATAACAATATCGTTGTATATTACCAACAAAATCAAATATTATAATTATTATTCATTAAAGTTTTGTGTAATTCTTTTAACAATTTCAAATTATCTAATTATAAAATTTATTTATTTTATATTTTGTGTCACAATAATTATAGATATGCAAATATTGCAAATATACATATATAAATATCGATATCATATATAATATTATAGATATTGATAAACACTACAAATATGACACATTTCATTTTCATTTATTATCGCTATCTATCATTATATCAATAATATAAAATACACGATAATACGTTAATGTACCCTGCCATTAATATTACATTTTATTACATTTAAAAACATATTATTTATTTTCGATTTTATTTCATTGTCAAATTATAATTTTAAATAATACTTTTTTAAACTATTTAGAGTGCAAATTTTACTTTTAACAACGTGACGCACAAATTTAAATAAATAATTATCTGCATATATGTAAGCACCCACAAGCTTGAAGTAATACTTATTAATTTCCGCAGTTATCGATTATTGTAAAAATATATTTACGTACATATTGTACATGACATTATATTATTTGCATATGCTCTGGTGAACGTTGATTGATTGTTTTTTTTTGTAAAAGAAACAAAGATTTCTTAATAAACAGTGGATTCATTGTACTATCATCTCCAAATACCTATATACGAGTTTATTACATACAATTAGACATACACCAAGCCATTCCCACTATATAATGCACCTCATGCAACCATCTAACATCGTAGTCAAGTTGGTAAATTACACCGAGTGTGCGTATGTAAAACATTTAACCAATTAGGTCTGCCACATTATATCTCTACAAGTTTTTAGAGATCCAATTATTCTTTTGAGTAATTCGACACCCATACTGTTGTGAGTTTGTGTGGAGACATTGTAAATCTGTAAATATAGTAAATCGCAACACCATATTTTCAAAGATATTCATTTTCTGAATTTCATAAACGAACAAATGATATATAATTCAGTTGAATAATTTTTGGTATGAAAAATACTGAATACTTTATTTCATGTCATTACCGCGTGGATCGATCTTGCAATCTACGCATTGAATGACATACGCTTTAACCATATTTTGCCTGACTGAATTGAAATTGTGCGTTGGACGTTTGTGAATATCTGAAAGTGAACCTATATTTTTCTTTCGTTTTGTGTATCTAATTTTTATCACGTGTATGCGGTGAGCGTTTAATAGACGCCAATTAAATGTCTTCGTTGTTAATATTATGAAAATTAATTAAGAAAATAATATCCATAAGATATTTTAAATGTGGCAATTATCAAAATTTAATTCTCCATCAATAAATACAAATATTTCAAAACAAAAAACTAATTAATTTTAACTTAAAACGTACGTGTCCACAATAAAGGGACACATTTTTATGTTTTGATTTTAGGGTCACCCAAACGGTTAAATTATTATAATTTATTTTTTGCAGAGTATATATATTATATAAATAAATGGTAGTTTTATAGAGGAGGAATTATAATGTGAATATGTAAATATCGATTTCATTTCATTTTTAAAATAAAATACGAATATTTATATAATATTATTAAATTAATTTATACATAATTCAAGTATACGCGCCGTCACATAATACAATTTAATAATAATATAATTCTTTACTACGAATATTAGCGTTAATCTGTTTCGAGTAAATATTATAATATATACCATATATAGTTTAAAAAAAACATTGATCCTCTGGGAGTAAAAAGGATTAAGTATAGTAATATATCATTATGTGAATTTAGTTTAATGCACATGTACAGAATTTTAAATTTATATTATGCAAATGTGTTTATCTCTTTATACTGACTTTACACAATGACGAGTGACAGTATATATTTATATAGATACGCACGTAGTAAATACATATATATTATACACCAACCGTGCGACGATCCGAACGTTAATTTTGCAAATTTATAATTTTTTGTGTTTGGATTATCGCACGGAATAAACATATCTAAGATATCTCGTATTTCACTAGAATTCTGTAAACTTTTTTTTATTTTAAAAGATCGAATAATGAAATAAAAAGTTATTTAGTGGCTGCGTAACCATCTTTTGGTCGACTGGTTTTAATAAACCTTCGATATCTTCGAAATACTGGCATCGAATTTTTTGTTTTTTAATCAGATATGTCAATGAAACTCAGCAATAATTTTGTATGAGTATCTTTAAATAGATTTCCGGAAAAATTAACATCCTATGGCACGGTATTGCGATTTATAAAATATTCAAATAAATTGGTTATATCATAACCGATATTGATGAAATTTCATATATATGATGTGGATACTGTGTGTGAACCATTTTTCACACACCACGTTCCTGGAATTTGGTAAATTGTGGCCATTTCTTATTTTGCTAATCGATTTTGATGAAATTTCGTTAGTTAGTTAGTTTTAAAACGGAATATAGTTCTTACTAAAATTCTGTAAAAATTGATATCGTGGACAATTTTTCACACCAGTTTTCTGGAATTTAATAAATTGGTAATTTCTCAACCGATTTTGATGAAATTTCGTATTTATATGTTTTAAAATGAGATTTTATATGAATAGTTCTTATTAAATTTCTGGAAAAAATGATACCGTGAACCATTTCGCACACCAAGCTTCCTGTAATTTTTTGATTTCTCAATTGATTTTGATGAAATTGCATATGTGTATGATGTTTAAAACGGGATGATATATGAACGCAGTTCTTAGGGAAAATCGATACTGTAAACCATTTATCACACCATGTTCCTGGAATTTGGTAAATGGGTCATTTTATTATTTTGCTAATCGATTTTGATGAAATTTCATAAGTATATGGTTAAAACGGAATTGTATGAATATTGATTAAATTTCTGGACAAAACGATACCGTGAACCATTTTTCACACCAGGTACCTGGAATTTGGTAAATCGATAATATCGCAACCGATTTTGATCAAATTTCGTATTTATATGTTTTAAAACGATATTATATATGAATGGTTTTTATAAAATTTCTGGAAAAACGATACCGTGAACCATTTTTTACACTAGCTTCCTGGAATTGTTTATTTCTCAACTTTGATTTTGATGAAATTTCATATATAATAGTATGTTTAAAATTTAATTATATATTAACAATTCCTATGAAATTCTGAAAAATCGATATCGTGGACCATTTTTCACAACAGCTTTCTTGAATTTAGTAATTTATAGTCATTTTTAAATGTATTTTGATGAAATTTCATACATATGTTTAAAGTAGGATTGTATGTACATACAGTTTCTTGTGTGGACAGTTATTTCTCAACTGATTTTAATGAAATTTCATATCTACGATATGTTAAAATTGGGATTGAACAGCTTGCCATATATTCGTTCGGATTAACGCACAGTTGGTGTACGTATAAAAAAAAATATGCTTTCTTTGTATAAATAAATAACAACATTTTTTAAATATAAATTTCCAATCCATCCATGTTAATAATAAATGTATAAAATGTACGTAATGCATAATAAATTAATATTTTATATATTTGTGTTATTCTTTTCTTAATATTATATAATAAATATACAATTTATAATTTATTAAAATGTTTTAATGTAAACAGGTTTATTTTAATATTTTTTTTCTTTTCTTATTATATTGAATAAATAAGTAAATATATAGTTCTTATTTATAAGAAAATATATAAATATTAAATAAATTATACACATACAAATTAATATTGTTTAAAACAAAATAATTGTTCGATGATTGCGGATATGTTTTCGACAAGATCTTTTTATTGTACATTGTACATTTTCATACAATACAGCGAAAATTTATGTTTTTAAAAGAATGTCCTGTGGGGATCAGGATCGCTTCTGTTCTTTGACAACCACGACCGATGATACATATTTACATTTGATGTGTATGCATGTAAATGTGTTGGAAATTTTTCAAAATTTAGAAACTAATGAAAACTATAATTATATCAATAATAGAATTTATCGTATATATCTTCGGATATGATATGAATATTCGCACATATATAAAGTAACACTATAAATATACCATTTATAAATAAAATTTATGGATATTGACTCATCATCATAACATATACGAATTATTAATATATAATATGCAAATATATAGCTATTTATAAATATATATATATTTATAAGTATATACGGTATACATATAAAATATAGTGTCCAAAAAATATGGTGGTATTTTAATTTAAACTTCGTAGGGATTGTGAAAACATATATAATTAACTGTCTTTAATATTTTGGTGCCTAAATTTCACGTCATAAGATTCATTAGTTGTTAATATACACTTGGGTTTGTGTACGATGTGAAAAGTTCTTTTTACGATTTTTATTTTATAATATCGGATTTTGTTAAACAAAGAATTTTCATTACCTTTTCGTTATCGGTATCAATTTTCTGCCGCAGATTCGTTTAAGATGGTGGCGAAGAGAATGTGTAAATAAAAAAAAAAATATGTTTACAATTGATATACATTTTTCCAAGACTGCAGAGAACGCTTTGAAGACGAAGAAGAGCAGCCCCAACGGCAACTGATGAAGAACACGACAAGAGAAAATCAAAGATTTGGTGCTTGAAAATCATTGTGGTTAGTAATCAAAAAAAAAAAACATCTTGCTGATATTGTTGAAATTTCAAAAGATTCGGTGCTAATATCATTTGGAAAAATGTTTTGTGCCAAAAACACTCAATTTGCAATTTGAAAAAATTCCACAATCACTATGTTCGCCTAATTTTGTGTACCATGTAACTTATGGGTATATTCATTCAATAAGCTAAAAAGAGCGTATCATTTTGACTCGGTCAACGCGATACGAACCGCGAAACGAAGCATGTTTTGACGACCATTCAGGACCATACATTTTCTCATTTGTTTCAAGAATTTGGAAAAATATTATCATATGTGCATTGAGTGTTGGGGGTTTCAAATTATTTTGCAGATGACACAATTCATTTATTATAAAATCCATAAATGAAAGATTTTACAAAAAAATATTTACAATAACACCTTATTTTTTGGACACAGTTGTACATAATCTTAATAATATTAAAAGAACTCTTTCGCGTATATTGTATAGATAATTATACGATTAATTTGTTAACAGTTTTAATGGTTTATAAATGGAAATTAAATATAATAATTTATTAATTATTTATTTGCAATATTATAATATTATTTCTATTTTGTATTTATTTATTTAACACGTCTTTCATAACACATTAAAATAGATAATTAATTTATATGCGAAAATTAAGTCATAAAATGTCTATTATATTATTAGGTATATAATTATATTGTGTATATATTTAACAGATCAAGAATATAATACATATATGCGATGACGCGTATAAAATATATATAGTGACTCTGTGTCCGAAAAATAGCTGAGAATAGGAACAAAATAAAACAATTAATATATTATCATAGCAAATAACACCAAATACAATACGTTGAAGCTCGCCCTCTTGCTTTCAGACCATCCAAGTATCCAAGATATTAATTATTTAAAAATGAAATACTTATCCGAACATAAACTATATATTCAAGCTTTCAAGCCGCTATATAGACTTTTCTCTCATCTTGGTTTTTATATATACGGTTACAAAACTTGTGCATAGATCAAGAGATGACTGTTATTTTAATTATTTTTAAATATTCTACCATAACTGAACACAACAACGGTTTGCTTCGCACGTTAAACAAGTTCATTTTGATACCTTTTTATGTCACTGTTTGAAATGTTGTTGGCGCTCGTTGAATGTGTTTAATGTATTCAATTGATGCAAATAAACACATAGAGCTAAATTGTAATAAATACTTATTGACTTACTGCATGACATTAAAACCCAGATGCTGTTTTAGTCTTTAGTCCAATCGGAACCTATTTTTCAGTCAATGTCTTCCAATCTCGAATTTTAACAATCTTATCATGTGTGTAAATGAGGAAGGCAAATGTTGCAGCAAATTAATTTAAAAAAAAACAAATGTCAATTTATGTGTATAACTTTATAAGGAACAGCTTTTTAAAAAAATATTTTCTAAATTAAGTCAATAGATAAAGCGAACACACCTTTAATTTTGTGGTACAATATTTTAAAATATGGTGGCCTGGTTAAAATGCTATGCATCCTTTTATTTATATACGCAGGATGTTTCGTATCCGCATAATATTTTATATAGGATACATTTTCATTTTTATGATTGCATCTGAGAGGTACTGTATTATGGTAAGAAGAATCTTAAAATTATGTCAGTTTGGTCCGATTGAGGTGTGTCCAAAATAGCAAAAATACAGCGTGTCCCAAAAATTGGAACACACAATTTTTATTATATTTATTTTAGTAAATATTAATCCATTTTACAGCAGTTTTCATAAATTCTGATAATTTTTAAAACCTATTTGAAATACATTTTCAATATAAATAATATATTGATTATAATTATAGTTTGTAATTGATATAATCTTATTAATTTATCATTTCAAAATACTTATATATGTAATCGTTATGTAAAGTGATGTTATAGTTTCTGGTTTTTATATTGAAAACATTATGTTACATCGCATATCCGCATTTACAATATTATATAGTTTTCCAGGAAATTATATAGTCACAATTTTGTTTTCAATTAAAATCTCAGGAATTGTTGTTTTTACTATACTCTAAATTATCCATTTTTTTTTCATAAATCTCACTGACGATTTCTTATTTGTTAATTTTCACACGAAATCAAGCACTTTTTGAACGTTATTTTTGGTAATTGTTGTTAAATTAACTAACGTTCAATTACCTATAGTAAAGTACCAATTACCGATTTTTATAGATCTCACTGAAGATTTCTTATGTGTTAATTTTCACACGAAATCAAACACTTTTTAAACGTTATGTTTGGTAATTGTTGTTGAAATTTACTAATGTCATTAGTTGCGTTGTATTTTTGGCTTCATGTCATATGAAACAGTTGACCAATTTTATTAATATCAGCGTTATCACAGCGCAGATTCATTCTGAAAGTCATTCCGGTAATTTTTTGCGGACACGGTGTGTATATGGTTTTTTTTTACTTGTGTACTATAACTTTTGAACACGATGACTGTATCGATAGTAGAGAAATTAATATACTGCATTTTTTTATTAACATGAAATATACAATATATAATTATAAAATATTACAAAAAAAAAACAAATAAAAACAAGATTCTCGTTTTTATTATCAAACACCGAGAGCAACAAGTGTGTTTGCCGTTTGTTGTTGGTTAAATAATTGACAGAATATTATATGATTTTAAAATATTTAGGTAATAAATTTATGATGTTTGTTTCAATAAAAATAACACCATAACAAAAAGCAAATTTTATCATAATTTAATTTAAGATAATATCTTTATTGATTCATTTTGGGTTTTATTTTCTTGTTTTTTGTGTTTTTTTTTTTTTTTGTTAAGATGAATGACTTTGATTTTGCATCAAAATGCGAATGAAAAACAAAACTTAATTTATTCAAATTTATCATCTCACAACTCTTCCCATTAAATTAAAAATTCTTTACCAATATCGTTTTTTTTTTTTTTTTTTTCCATTCCAACATCATAAAAACTTTATTTTATCTTTACAATACACACACTGGTAGGGTAGGGTAGGGTAGGGTACGCGGCATCAATGTCGATCGAACGCTCAAATGTTAATCACACGTTTTAATGACAAATTTATATATGTATAAAATGTATAAAATATTAAATTTATATTGTATTTAGTTTTTTTTTTTTAAAAAAGAAGTCCTATTGACATTCGTAAGCGATCGACATTGTAGTACTTTACCATATGCAATGAGTAAATAATATAAAAAAATTAATGTTTATTTTTATTTTTTTACTAATATATAATATATATCTTAACAGACAACCAGTCTCGCATTCCAATATCATTTATGCAAGCAAATTCTTCACATCTCTCTCTCTATATATAATTATACCATAACTCAATATACAACTTCGTCTATAACATATATATGTTATTTACCGAATAATAAGAAGACGAAGATGATGATGATAAACATCAATTTGTGTATATATAAAAATTTAAAACATTTTAGCTATGGGATATATATTTTTATTTATAATATTATTATTTATGCCTGAGATACGTTTTTATAAAATGTAATAGGTTAAGGTTTGCAAGTTGAAATAATTTATACAACGAAAAAAAAAACAAACTGCATTTATTTTATAATAATATTAATATTGTATGTTAATGATATTATAATTACTAAATATATATATTCTCGTATGTACATGATGTGTATTAATTTAATATGTATATTTATGTTGGTATTACTATGTTTGATGTTTTAAAATTTAAATTAAAATTTTGTTTGTTTGTGTATAATACTCGTGTATTAAATGATTACTCATATTTATTTAAATTAGTTGTTTTATTATAAATGGATAAATTATAATAAATAAATGCTTTCTAAAACTGGTGGTCTAAATTAGTGCGACGCGATATATAATATATACGTATTTCGATGGATTGGATGATGAAGTTTTTTTTTCTTATATATACAATATATAATATACTTTCCAACGTTAGCACACGATATATGTTTTCTTTAATGTGTCATGTGTTGTGTTTTTGTCAATGATTTGTATCGATTATTGCCTTTGATTTTTTGGTTTGTCACAACATTAATCGCAACTATGCTCTTGGAATGATCTTAACATATATAATAAATTATTCATTATAATTACCTAATACTCTAATACATTTAAAATTAATTTGAACATTAAAAATATAATATGTAATTTAAAATCATGACCGAAGACGACTGGTTGATGACTTATTACAATATTAGAAATTAATTTATTATATACTGAATTCATAATCGATAAAAAAAATATATTATATATTGCACAGAAACGACCATCATAATTACGATACGATAACAGTTTTTAAAAAAAAAATTCAATAAACCATAAGTACCTGGAATAAATCTTTGATTTCAATTTTCCAAGCAAACCATATATAGAACAATCAATTTTACGTTTTAACAAATTCACCACATTCAAATCGCAGGCGTAAATAGTTTCAATGTCCCGCTGCAGAGTTGACATTTTCATGTATAAGGCGAAAACCATAAATAGCCCTTGTAACACTGTCCGTAGATTGTCCGCAAAATTTCCGCATTATATGTAGTAGTCCGTACTTTCAATCCGAGGTGATATCTATGGATTTATTACGGATGTTCGTTGAAATTTTATGTGATGAGTGCAACCCTGTTCAAGGATTTTTATAAAAAAAGGTTTCATTGATTATTCGTATATTTTCGATGATAATTTCTATACGGATTCACCTTAGAAGTATTTTTCGGTGCTATTATTCCACAGCAGAATATCCATAGAAGTTATATTTAAATTTTTTGTGAACAGATCTACGGATTTTGACAAAAATATATTTGAATTGCCCATGTATTTTAGCAAGTAATACCAGTGAATTGTGTGGATTAGCAGAATAAATTTTGTTATGACGATGATGCCAAATCGAGGTTTGATTCAGTCTTTTACCGCTTACACACCAGAAGTTCTATGAGCACGGAATGAAGATGCTGAACGATGGCAAAAATTCATCGATTTTGCATTTTTATTATAATAAACAGGGTGGAAAAAAAAAACCGCGGATAAAATCCATGAAAAGTTTTACAAAATTCCTCTAAAAAATATATAGATTTTAGTTGCTGGTTGTTTTAAAAATTATGAAAATAAATTAAAAAGAGTGAGGATTTTATCTAGAGATAAGTGAAATATACAAAATTTGACCTGTCTTGAATAATTGATGAAATAAATACAATACCGCGCGAATATATGTTGAACATATTATCCTGATACAACAAAGATTTTAATTGACCTAAAAAAAATACTATTATATTAAGTGGAAAATCTATGAGCATTCTTTGGACAAATTCCAATTGATGTTTTTCCATGGAAAATATGTGAATTTTTTCCACGGAAATTATCGTCATTTTTCAGAGTACGAACAAATTGTTACCAGGGAGATCAGTTCAAAGAAAATTTCTTAATGTAAATCTCAAGAACGTTTTTTTTGCATATATTGATTAAATTCTAGTAATATAGAAACCACAATGGGAAGATCACATCAGATGGCCAGCATATTTAGTTATATAGACCGAACAAGAGAAATAAACACAGTTTTAACACAATACGAATCAAACGTTTCATGCATTTCATATTTGATATAAAACCTAACACCAATTTATCCCTATATTTACGGCACAAAATCAATATAAACTATATGTTTATATGTATAAGATAGAAACACCAAAGTCCCTATATATACAAGACAAAGATAAATTAATTCCATCAAAATGATATTACGCGTGTTCCTATGTTTAAAGTTCATTTCTATTAATAATTTTAAAAAACATCTATATTGATTTTGCATCATTTTAAAAAGGACGATAAATATCATTGTAATGCAAAACAATTAGCAAACATTTTTGATAATTTGAAATATTTCCACATATACATTCATAATATTTTATCACACAATTTACAGGTAAATTGTTAATATATAAAATAAATACGATATAGGTTCTATATGTATGCGACTGATCTTGCGGAATACCAGATTCAAATCATCAAAAAAATTAGACTAACACCCCCCTGCATTAACAACAACGCTAAGATTCCATCCAGGAGACAACATTTTCAATGCACTTATTCTTCGTCCATTTGCAAAATGCAGCATTAATTTATGGAATAAATTGTCGTCGAACGCATTACTAAAATCAGTAGCTATTGCTATTATTATCAATATTTTTTGACACAATATGAATACAATTTAATAAACTTAATAAAATATGGAGAAAAATAAGTGGTGAATAATTAATTGGATTTTACGTGGCTTACCTTTCATTAGTTATAGAATGCAGTAAACAGAGAATGAGTATATTTAGCATATTTACATATGTACTATGTATTATATTGTATGTTTACTTGCATATATTCAATGGGGTATATATATTCATATAGGTGATATACACACACCGCATAATTGTGTTGTAATTTCAATGCGTAAAATTTCGGACAGTATATGCACAAACATTTCATTATATTTTCCATAAATATTTCAAATTTTTATTTATGTTTTTGTGCTTTTGGTTTCATTCATTATATTTTGGCAACCGTATTTCGTAAATGGTTCAACAAATATTATTTTACCATAATTTTTTGAATTAATATTGTTTTGGTTTTTGGGATTTTGAGCTTACTGTTTATTTGAATGTGTTGATATTATTTTTTGTTTTGTTTTTTCTTCTGCTTTTCTCACAATTGTAAGAACCACAAAATATTTCAAAACTTATGTGTGGTAAAATTATATTATATAAATCCCGCATTCTCGTGGTGTTTTGCATACACATGTAGCTGCACGGCATACTTTTATGATTACAATTTTTTTTCTCCAAAATTTCAATTGTATATCAAACTGAAACAAATTCACAATAATAAACATATTATTACAATATTAATATTTAAGTAATATAAATTAAACCAACTGTTTACGATAAATATATAACTGCAATATTATACAAATATATATATATATAACTGAAATAAAATCATATTTGTCTTAAATTATACTTAGAAATTAAGCGTATAATATATAATTTACATGAAAAAAAAAACAGAAATGCAAAACCAAATACAGTTTATTCGAACTGCCCATGCCATTATTATGTATGAATATAAATTCTGATACTATGTTATATACATTTAGTTCTGTTCTATATAGTAGTTCTACATATAAGAATATATTCAATGTCAACCCATTAAAATTATATTTGAAAATAATTGCATTTATTTTATCCATAAAATTCTACAATGTAAAATTCTATTTTTTCTATATAGATAGAATACATAAACTTAGCGAAATTGAAATTGCAACACTTAAAAATTGTGTCTATATCTAATACAATTCATCATCTGCAACTGCAATTAGAGCGTTTACGTTAACTCAGATTTTATATAAATGTTGATCTCGTATATATAGTCAATTGAATATAAATTAACACAACCGTTCCGTGTCGGACAATTTTCAACGAAGTTATGCTAGACACTATATAACCTTGTAATCTGCGGCCATATCAAATTTCATTCAAATATGTGACAGCGTAGATAATTCACATATTCAATATGTGTGCTCTGTTGCTTTTAACAATTATATATGAAATAGCTGATCATAAAATTTGCATGTACAATATTTCAAATATTATTTTAATGTCAGTTCGGTTATATCGTGGAAATCTTTTAACCTTTTGTAACTCTCTGATTTTAATGAAATACGGCACACGTTTAGATCAATGAAAAAAAAAATTGATACCTATATTTTTTTTTATCGGCAAAGAAACAATTAATGATTAAAATAACCGCTGGAAGAAAATTCGGCATAATATGCGGTGTTGAACAAATGTCTTCAAAACTATCGGCGATGGGAAAAAATGATGTAAGCAGAAATGGTATTTTAAAATTCGATTTATAGGAAATTTTTGAAAAAAAAATTATCATTTTTCAAATGTATTAATTAATATTCAAGTGACAAGAAATTCAAGCAAGTTATATATAAAAAAAATAATGTATATATTACAATTGTGTTTCCGTTTAATTTTGAGGTTATAGGGTGGCTTTAAGATAAGACTATCGAAATAAATTCTCGAAGACAAAACCCAAAATTATTATATATATATAGAGAATTATGTCCCAAATGTTGGTCCATCATCCCGTTGAATGATTACACATTGCAGTCACGTAGCCACACACTGCGTATATATAAAGACATTTAATTATAATATTAACAAACATCTCAAGATATAAAATGGTATTTATGAAATGTCTTCAGTTTATATTGCGTACACAAGTTGTGATTGTTAGCATGATACAGCGGTTATATGAGACTATTTAAATTATTTTAAAAGACATTTTTCACAATTCGCTAAGTGTGTGTGTGTGTGTATTTTATTATAAATATATACCATGTGTATATACTTTGAACAGAATTATAATATTAAATTCATTTTAAATTGTACTATTGTATATTGCGAGTATAAATGGAAATGAATTATTTTAAAATTTCTTTCTTTTTTATATTTTGGTATATGATATTAAAGCAGAAAAAAAACATTTTCTTATGTTAGCTTTTTGTTTATTTATATTGTTTAACAAATAATATTTCATTTCGCGTGTGCTTTTCTTTTGTATTTAAGTATACCTACTACGTACTAAGTATAACAATAAGATTTACAATAAAAGAATGACATAACATTTTTGTTTTTAGTTTTCAATACTTACTGTTTTTCTATGGGGGTCTTCCGTTGTCGCCGGTTAAAATAAATGATAATATTTTGTGAATGAATGAATATTATATGCTTTGTTTTTGTCCATTGTGTTTGTGTTGTGTCGTCGCGTGTGTACATTTTATAGTTTAAAATTTATATAATTATAATTTTCATTTTATTCGCATCAATTGGCAATTCCTTTTTTTATTCAATATTTTAATTACTTTAAATATACGGTAATTATTATTATGTTTTATGTATTTATTTACAGCCAATGTCCGAAAAATAACCCCAAAGGTTGTACTACAATGCATTAAACATTGTATCACAATTTTTTGTGGATAATACTGTTTCGCATCGTAATAAATACATAAGCATTTTGAACTATGTACTGATGTGTGTTGAGTTTTGGCTTTATACACTGCAATGGCAATGCCATAAAACTTTAACATTTTTAGTTAATTTTGGATTACAATATTTATCACAATCAGCATCCAAATAGATAACGTTATCGGCATCACCAGAACCATATAAATTAGAAAGTCATTCCACAGTTATTTTTCGAACAGACGGTGTATCTATATAGAAATGCTTATAGTTTATTAGTAGAATACGACCGTATGTAAAATATAATAAAATACTAAATCAAATATAAATGTATCATGAGAAACAGTAATTAAATAATTAATGGTAATAATATTGTTGAATAAATTATATATATATATAGTCTGTATTTTATTGACTGTATAATATAATGACAGTATAATATAGACGATAACATTCTAATTATATATGTAATACAATATGATTTGGGAAAGTACAATTTTTCACTAATATATGCGCAAATAATATTTACGGATATTTGTTTTATTTACTTCAGCTCTGATGTATACCCTATGTGTATTGTATAGCATTGATGAATCTACCTCAATTCAATTACTATATATAATATGTTTTGACAACTGCAAAGAACTTATCTGACAAAGAATTGATTTGATTGACATATAATATACATAAAATTTATGATAATTAGTAGTAAGTAGTAAGGATTACTTGTATATATACCGCAAATGTTGGTCAAAACACTGCAGATTAACATCCCACGACCGATTCTATAATATATATTCAAATTTTTTAATTTTTCATATATTTTTGTTTCATCAAAACTATTCTGTGACTATATATATGAATTTTAAAGAAACTGGAAAGGAGATATCTTTGTATAATATCCGACGTTACTAACTCACAAATTTCTGAAAGATTTTAAAAAAGAGGTTGTCTGCTGAGTTTTGTATAGGTCAAGCTACAAAAGAAACTACACACTACGTATGGAAAATTGTGGAAAAGGCTCAACTCAAGTCTTATGTGACAATTCGGTAAGAACGGACAGCCTGTGACAGTGCTAATTTGGAAGTGTAGTGAGAAACGAAATCGAATGGTGTGGAAATTTTAAGTATATATTTGATGGGATGCATTTGCGTTTATATAACTGCAATTTTGAAAGCGAAGATCAGAAGATCATGTCTTAAGTAAATGATATACGCTGCAGTAGTTCTATATTGCGAATATTTGTTTGGTTATATGCATAAGCACACGCAAAAGAATTGGGGGTAATATATTGTATCTTATATAATTAAGCTTTAGAACATATCAATAAATAAATAAACCTATATAAGTTCACAATAGTAATTAATTGAATGAAATTACATAATGAATGATATTATATATTGAGAATATTCAGGTTTTAAGGGAACATCCAGAAGGGGTGAGGTTAGTGTCATCAATCTCCGCAAAATCTTAGTAAATTGATAATTATTTCAATAAAATTATACTTAACGATAAGTTCTATACTATGGAATTTTTACAATTGAGCAGAGAACTTTAATAATGCTACAGAACAAATATGGTATATACCACAAATGATCTACTGTGCCATTTAAATGAAATTGGGTGTGCAGGTTTTAAATGCGAGAGAGTACGCAAAGGGTGCAGAACAAGTGTATGGTCGCATATAATTATTACTCGGTGCGATGAAATTTTTAATAAAACCAATTTGTTTATTAATAAAATATAGAACAGGATATCATTCTATTATAACATAACCATTAGCATATAATTCAATTTTAAACTCGTATTCCCAATTTATTTAAAATATCACAAGATTATATCTATAGTAATTTAATCTGGTCTATATAGCACCGCCCAGGCGATTCATTCAAAAAAATACTTGTTAGAACTTTAGTTGTAATTGTACTTAATGCCAATAGTTAAAATTGCACCAATACAAAATGTTGTCAGATTATCTAGCTCAATAATGTTTATTATATAGCTGCTTCTTTGTATAAATTATACAAACGTAACACGTGACAATATACTATATATATATATAACGTAATTTATATGATAATGATAGATGACTTATTGGTTCGAAAAACTGTTGTGAATATTTAAACTGTATTCTGGAATTTCTGTTTGTGATCCTATATACGTGGAAGCAGTTGTATCTTACATGAAATGTTTATGTTAAAAATGTCATGGAAATCTAATCAAATGAATTATTCTAAGATTATACGGTTATTTAATGGTTGTTCCGCTATTTGAAGAATTTAGCATATATATATATAAAGTTCCCTTTATATATCTTCCCGCAATGAAAAAATTGATGTTATATTTTGATATGTGATGCGGATATTAATGTTTATTGTATTTGCGTTACTGCATACTTCGTGATGGTGCATGACTGATGAGTATATATATATAAGTAATAATTTAAATAAGCGTTAATAATATAATTGTTATTGACATAAAAATGATAACCATTTTTTATATAGTTAATAAATTTAAATAAATAAATCATTTTGATTGATGAGAAATAAAAACTAAAAATACGCATGAAAAAGTAAAATCCCATCATCAAAAATTCTAACTTTTTACCCATAGAAAATCTAAATAAATAATAACGTGATCAAAATAAGAAATTTCAATTGTATATATAAATATTCCTTTTTTGAAATATTTAATAATATGTTTATTAAATATTTTATTTTATTGCATAAATAAATAGTTCGATTTAATATAACTTTGTGTCATCATATCATCATCGTATTTGTATTATAAATAAATAAATACGATCATTTAATGTGTGATTAATTGGCTTTTCTCAAGGTTAATATAATATAATCGTATCTTGTATATTTTTTATCGAATTTAAAATACACTACAACTAAAAACAAATAAATAAGAAAATTCATTAAATGACATTTTTTGTAATAATATTAAAAATTCTGTACACGTTTAAATTTATAAGTAAATAATAATATAAATAGTTATTATAGTGTTATGTGATGTGATGTGATTTGTGATGTGTGTAAAGTTAAACATTTTTTGTTTTCTTTCGTTTTACTCGTAGGACATTTACTAATGGTTTTTTTTTTTTTTTAAATTTACTATATAATTAAAATTTAATAATAGCGATAAGATTTGTGGGAGAGTTTGTGTACGAGAAAGATTCAATAACACATGGTTTCTGATAAAATTCTCATTGACGATGGCTCACAATCTTTACGGATGGATGCCTGTTGGATGACAAGGTGGATGCTGACAATAATTCTAACGAACTCTAACTGTCCTGCCATGGAGAAATACACCTACATTCGATCACCTATAGATGTGGGTCGAGTGCAGGGAAATAAAATTCTAATTACACTAGACAACTAGTATATAGGTGATTACAATAATGAAACAGACAAATATGAGTACATCTGTGATTTTACGGTATTTGTGTAAAGACAGACTAAGTAGGTGGGTTATCATCAAATTTTTCTATATCGTATTTTTTGTCGTACATTTGGTATCATGAAAACCCGCTATCGTATAAGAATATCGAACAATCCGCCGCATCATGAAAATACGTTGTCCTGTTTGTACGATAGCTTACAGTTAAATTCGGCAACTATTTATATGTTGAATAGATAGCGGAGCAATTGAATGTATTCTATTTGTTTGTGGTGTTACTGTATAAAATATTAAAACATATATAAATGACAATGGAAATATTGGAATTTATATGGGAATGCAAATATCTGATATCGAAAATTTCTATGATGCATAATTTCAAGACGATGCATACCGGATTTTATATGATATCGGAAAATTTCCTGTATTGCGACTTGGAATTAGCTCAGTCTGGTTTAGGTAGGGGCGATACATTAGCCCTGCCTTACCCTAAATAAATATATGTTCAGGTATCGAGAAATGGATCATGCTGAGGAATATATGGACTATTAATATATTGTATTTTATAAGAAAATGTCATTCGTTTATTGTCTTCTCACATAAATAATATGTTCTTGTCACTAATATATAATAATATATGTGACTTTTACGTAATATTTTGGTAAATTGAAAGTGCTGCCAATAAAATTTGTGACAAAATGTTCACATTTTAATGTAGCACAATAGGCATTAATATATAATTAACAAATTAATTACATTGAATAAATAAATATTTATAATATGTATGTCAGTCAGAAGACATACCGTTGGTCTTGCAATTCTATTTAGACAGTGACACAAGAAATGTTCAATAGAAGTGATTTCTTTATCATCCATACAGCCTTTATACAAAGATCTTACAAAACAATGATAATATAGTGCCATAGGTGGGTCATGCACGCGCGCCTATTACGCAGTGTCCTGTTACTATACCTGTAAATCTGCGTATCGATTTTCTGTTGATGGTATGCCTAGGTCACAATCTACGAAATATGACACAATCCTCCAATTACTGCAATAACCACAAAAAAACAATCGCAAATGGCAGATCATTGTAAGCAAAACAATATATTAACATGAAAATAAGAAATTGCAAACAATTAAATTATATTGTGTGTCGCATTGCCCTGCCTTACCCTAAATAATACAATACACAGCTATTATGTCGTTAACTGTAACAATCTGTTAGTATACTAATGTAGTTCGTTAATTGTAGTTAAAATTTAAACAAATTATATTTATTATTATGTAATTTTGAATTGTAACTTTTTTATTGTAAAATATAAAATTTTAAAATTAATTCAACACAACATATCCAAACTTTTTTTTAAATAATTATTTTTCAAAAATTGTGTAGATAATATTTATTCGTACTCATACAATTAAAGAGCAAAAAAAAAACAGGTATAAGTTACACTAATTTTTCCATAAAAAAACTTGTTTCTTCTTTAATTTGTTGTCAAAAATATGATCAAAGTATGAAACGCACGAAACGAAATTTTATATTTTTTTATATTTAAATTAAAAACTTTTATTAATATACATTATTTGCTTACTTGTGGAGTAAATTACTTATATCGTGATTGGTAATGGATGTTAATTGTATATAGATGTGCCATATGTTCCACATTATATATAGTGTAGATAGAGTAACATGACTTAATGATGAAATAAAGTGTACGTGTGGCGGTTTATAATTTTCACGTAATTTCAAAATAATTTTTGTCATATAGTTTTGGATTTTTTTTTAATCATATTGATTATTGCCATTTATTATTTTTGACAATTTTTATAAATTCATTATTTTTCCGGTAATATTTCTCTATTTTTTTTAAATGCATTTAAATCAGATGCGAAGTTCAAGGCCTTAAAAATATAATTGGATGAATAATAAAACCAAATATATATATATAGGTATAGGTTTGGTGGATGGTTGTCATCACAAAACCGAACCTTGAATTCAAATTGTAATATATCCTACAATAATATTACTCTATCTAGTGTACTATATGGATTTTATTTCCGAACAGCTAACTAACATTAAAGTCAAGTTAATAAATATGCATCGCGTATATGTGACAATGTTATAATTAATTCATTTTTTAATTGATTTTGATAAAAATATTGAAGTCAATTCGTTCACTTTAATGAAAAGTTCATACGAAAGTAGTGTTAAATCAATACCCAGTTCGGTTATATTATGACCAGTTTTCTGTTCATTAATTTAACCAATTTTAGTCGATTTTGATGAAATTTACTATGTAGCGGAATTTTATATAAGAACACTTTCTAAGAATGAGAAATTGATATAGACACAGGTCAATTATCCTATTGACTTCTCAACCGAAATGAAACTTTTTGCGTACCGGTCATAGTTTTATCGGATTTCTATTTTTGTATACAGAATTTCAAATTATAATCAACTTCTAATCTTTCATATAGAAGTGATTTTTAAAATCAATTCACGCGTTCAAAAGTTATGATCGATTTTCCGTTTGATGTCAGTGAAATTTTGTATGAAATAATGATACTGTATAAATTTTGTGTACCATTTGGCTACTCACTTTATACAGTACCACAAATTTCTTTAAATTTTCTCTGCCATCGATTGGAAAATCGGTCATATTTTTTTAAACGGTTGAATCGATTTTAAAAATCTCTTTTATAAAAGATTGGAAATTGATTATAATTTGAAATTCTGTATACAAAAATTGAAATCCTTTAAAACTATGTTCCGTAATTAATAAAGATAATAATTCTTAAAATTTCATTTTCCGGAAAATTTAATTCGGTGAACACCCAAATTTTTTTTATAAATTAGTATAATTTCCCTCAAACTATAAGAAAAATATAGCGATATAGAAAACTGAAGGTTTATTTCTCAGGCCTTGCCACTCATTGTTCGTATACTATACTTTAATATATAGTTTTATGATAAACAGATATGATTCTCATTTATAAAAAAAATAGACTGCCAGTATAGTGGTTCAAACTAATATAGAAATTAAATGCTACGTATAGTGAAATAGAGGAAAAGGAACGACGCACTGTGGAACGAAAAATGATTGATTGTAATGTCTAATATATAATACTTCCACCTTCTATTGGCAATATTTAAGTAATGTAAATTTACGTTTACAAAAACTACACTATGAAATTTACACATCATTATTGTGTGTGTATAGTTATTTCTCCTCAGCAACGTTTATATTTTTGCTCGCGACACATAATACACACATCGATATAACGACCCTGTACAAAGCGTTTCTACTGCAATCTCCTTTCTTGGTATAATGCTATATCCTCTATATCAAATGCGTTGTAAATGAATATGCAGGCTGTCATCATTATTTTGTTTATTTTTACTTATGTCAATGTATTGACATATATGGAAAAGTATACCAATTATCATTTTCAATTTCAACTAAATCCATACTTCACCTGCTCTGTTTCAAAATTACAACACTCCAATAACCATAATAGACATATTTTTAATGATTTGATCCATTATTGTGCGTTGAAAGATACGTGTGCAACGGAATTCTCCTATATATATTAAATTGGATTAAAAGCGTGTATAGTTTTCCTATAATAGTTTGATAGCTCCTATGGCTGGCACCATTTTTACACATAGCCTATACATATTTTCTACAGTACTCGTTGATTTATTTTTTATCCAAATCCCCACCCAACATTGTTGTTTATTATACATGATTACGCAGATAATCGCTCGCAGTACAGCGCCGCCGGAGATTACTTTCTTTCTATATAATTATTATTTAAAATTTATTTTAAACCATTCATACCAGAGAGATTAAATTAATCTAATTATTAATTAAACTTTCTCTATATACAATATTTTGTTGTTGTTGTTGTTGTTGTTGTAGTTATTACTGATATTTTCATTTTTAAATATATATTGAAACATATTTATTTATTTTTATTTTTTTTTTCTTATATATTGCATCTTTTTCGGCATCAATTTTCGTGTGATGTATGATGTAATTATTAAGATTATATACATATAATTATAGGTGTATGTTTAAGTACGTAACTCCTTATATGGTATAGATATATATACCTACTTGCAATTATATGACATTTTAAATTTGGATGTGAATATGTCATAACGTTAAAAATAAAAAATTAAAAAAACCATAGTCCCACAAAATAATTAAAAATATAAATAAAATATATTTAACTAAATACGCGACAGTTATTATGGATTACGAAATATTATGTACGAAATAAAATAATAATAATAATAATAATAATATAATTGTAAAATTGTAATACAGCTAATAACTCTCATAGGTGTATTTCAATTTAATATTTACAAAAACGAATTGTTATTTGTCTTGCAATCAACGAGCAAAAAAATAAAATAATAATAAATAAATAAATAAAAGGTGTTAATTCCTCATGGTATTACATACAGAAATTTATTTTTTTAAATGTTTAATCTTAAATGGTTAAAGTTTAATTTTTATATAAATAGTAATATTTGCAAATATTGATTTTGTAAATATACGACGAACGGGTATGTGTAAGTATGTACTAGTAATTTGTATGTACAGCGAGATCCACCCATATTGTATATTATTTTACAATTTATTTGATTACAATTAATATAGGTTATTTCTGTTAGCTTTCAATTATAATTATTACATTATAAATGAATATATGTAAAACCACCAAACACCCGCAACCAATATATTTATTATGAATTACTAATACCTTTATTTTATGAGACATTTAAAATTATTATTAATTTTATATAATATATTTTTCTTCGCATACATAGATCAAGGAAAATCGGTTGTATTTGGTGGTGAACCTGCTTGTTTAGACACCGAATCATTTAGTGAAATTTCTTTGGATAAAACAAACGAATCTACGGATACCATTCAAATTTCATCAGATTATAATCCATTACAAAATTTAGATACATATTCAGATGTTCGACAAATTCAAAATTTACAAGAAAACAACAACAGCGGTCCATCTAAGTTAGAATCAGCATTTAATCCTTTGGTACAAGCTTCATCATTGACAGCTCAACTATCCCAACTGCCAAGTGTTGCATCATCGGTGTTATCTTCTTTTTCTAATATTCTAATAGGTAATTCACCAACACCAGTAACCAGATCATCATCATCACCAACACCATCACCAGCATCACCGCCAGAACTTGATGGTTATAGTCGAACAGAAAATCAACAAAATACAACTGATATTTTAAATTACCATCAAAATTTATTATCAATTAATCCAATCGACGAACAACATCTTTATAAAGAAGAACAACCACCACCTCCCGTCGTTGAACCAACTTTTTATTCACCAAATGATACAGTTTTCTTAAAACCATCCGGTGGTCATCCATCAATTCCAATAAATACACAACCAACGGATAATGTTTATCGTTTAAGTGCAAAGAAAAAAATTTATGCTCCTGTTCCTGGATTAAATGCAAATACAATTGCTGACACAAAATCGAACTTTATTAATAATTTACCAACACCGGTACCGCCACCAGCAATACCCCAACCATTTGCACCCACAACAGAGACTTTAAGTGATACGGCATCAATAAATAATCCGTCAAATTATTTTTATCAACAACAACAACAACAACAACAACACCAGCATCAACAACAACATCAACAACAACAACAACATCATCAATTTACAGAACCTACTATTCAACCACCACAACCGTCCGGCGGCAGTTCAACCAATAAATTTTCGTTATCATCATTTTTTTCAACACCATTAATCAATAAATTCCAATCAACTAACAATCAATACGTCAGCAAAACCGATAAACAATTTGATAACAACGAAATTATAGGAATTACTTCAGTATCGACACAAATTCAAAACAGTGGTAGTGTAGATCCACAACAACAACAACAATCTTCTGACATTGGTTTAATTAATCAAAATCTTTTTAAAACTACAATTTTACCAGCTCAACCAATTGCCGAGCACCAACAACAAATAGAAAATCTAGCATCGACAAATAGTCCAGTAGTATCACAAACACAATTATTATTACAAAATCCAAGTGAATACAAAAGTCAATTACCACATTTGTCTGAATCAAATATAAATAATAAAGAAGTGGTTACTGTTGTACCATCATCACCTCCTCAACCATATCTTTATCCACAAATTCCAGCAGCCACTGTAAATACATATCAAGAACAAAATTTATCTATCACTTCTAAACAAACAATAAATCCATCTTATTCTCAGGCAAATATATTTGGAGTTCCGCCACCCTCATCCCAATTAACTACAGCGCCTATTACAAAACCGTCCGTATCTGATAGTGTTCCAACGCAACCACAATTTGGTGCTCCTCCGATTGGTACAACATCAATAAACTATCGTTTAAGTAAAGGATCACGACCGCATTACAAAAGTTCTTTTACTGCACCATATAATTCTTCGACCGCTGTAACACAAAATCAAAATCTTGTATCGACTTTTAATCCTGTTCAATCAACACAACCAATCGAACCAATTGCTGCTTCGATAAATTACTTTAATCCACCACTTGAACAACCGACGGGTATTAATTTTATTGAAAGACCACCAACTATACCTACTGCATCAACACAAGAATCATTACATTTAACAACAACATCAACATATAGTTCTTCGACAGCTGTAACACAAAATCAACAGGCAACTAATAATCTTGTATCGACTTTTAATCCTGTTCAATCAACACAACCAATCGAACCAATTGCTGCTTCGATAAATTACTTTAATCCACCACTTGAACAACCGACGGGTATTAATTTTATTGATAGATTACCACCACCAACTGTATCTACTGCATCAACACAAGAATCATTACATTTGTCGACAACAGCAACATTTTTACCTGCACAAACACCATCATCATTAAGCCAACCATCAACTGTTGCAGCATTAGAATCTGGTACCTTGGATTCTACATTATCTAATAATATCAGTGAACAACAACAAAATAATCCAACAGCTATTAATTTCTTTAATCAACAACCATCGAACAATTTACCATTATCAAATAATGCTACTATAAATGATAATCTAATTAATAATAATAAATCAAAGAACTCTGGTAATATAATTGATAACAATTCTGTGTCTGTTGTGTCAACTTTAATACCTACAACATCGGTAGATGCACCACTAACAACACCACAACCACCAATTTCAGATTTTTTTGCATCTACAAATAATAGTCGAAACGAACAACAACATATATTAAATAATTGGTTTAATCAACAAGCATCCAATACAAATTTAAATCAACAGCAACAACATCCATCATCAACAATTGATACTTTTGCTGCAAGAAAGTCATCGACACCATTTAAACCCATCGAAACATTTCCCATTTCATCAGATTTGAATCCAAATCCAGTCAAAACTACAGGTATTGATCCAATTAATTTTTTTAACAACAACAGTGACAACAATAACAACATTAATACTGTTAACATTCAAAATAATAATATTATAAATCAAGGAATTTCGGAACAACAACAAGAACGGCAAAATTATATACAAATACAAAATTTCTTTAATAATCCACCATTACTGTCGGATCGACAGGAGGGTGAACAAGATCGTAATTATAATAATATTATCGAAACAAATATTGTAAACAAACGTTTACAAAATTTAACCATATTGGCGGGGTCAGGAACGTCATCAGAGTTAGATACACCATCATTTTCATCGAATATAGTTGAACCGCCGTCATCTATACAATCTGAATTTTCCGAATTTTTAGAATTGTCCGCATTTGATAATTCTATGCGTAATGAAGAAATAAGTAATCAATTACAATCAAACGCACAAAATTATTTTAATTCATCCGATCAACAATTAGACAGTGTTTCATCAATGGCAGACAAAACGGCAGCTACAACAGCAGCAACAGCAACAATAGAACCAGCAGTATCAGCAACAATAGAAACTCTTGAAAGTGAATTATCATCATCACCAAATGGTGCTGTTACCAATAATAATAATAATAATACATATCGTCCAATTTATAAACACTGGTTTTATAAAAAAATAGTTGATACAAAAGCAATATGGACACCATTTTCAATGTTAGATTCAATGAATTTAGAAGATGGACTTCTCACACAAAGTAATTACTACTTTTTTTTGTTTTCTTTTCACAAAAACTTGAACTTTTAATTAATTAATTTTTGTATACTACAGATAATCTAGAAATTGTTACAACAGATGGAGGACGTTTCGATGTAAATATTCCATTACGTCAAAAAACACCAATTTATTGGAATGCAGATCCAAATGAAGTACGTCGTTGTTCATGGTTTTATAAAGGTGTTGATTCACGATATGTACCATATGAAGAAGCTACTGCGGATCTATTGGAGAACGAATATCAGGATTCTTTTACTACAGGTCAATGGCGTCGAAAAATACAATTACCAAATGGTGAAATGGTTATATTTCATGGCGCTAGTGTTATGGTACATTTTTTGCAAAGTGAATCAGCAGAAGGATGGCCAAATGCGTCATCGGCTGTGGTAATAAAGTTTTTCTAATATATTTACAAAAAAAAACCATATTAATTTATTCTGTATTTAAGATTAATTAACACTCTAGACAATATTAAATAAGAGATTGTCTTTGATGCATACATGAAACCTAATATAGTTTCATTCAATTTTTATTCAGTTTCTTACTTATAATTGCAGTTTTATTTTAGAATTTCCGGAAGTATCTTACAGCGTTATAATTATGGTTTCGTGCAGGCTTACCAGATCCGTTCTGCAGGACATTTATTTTACCTAATATCAAATCATTTGAACATATAGTATGTTAGTACATAAACACATTATTGTTATAGGAAATGGATCTGATTTTAATGAATTGCAATTTACATCATTTCTGATATTGTCTTGTCGCTTTCGTGAAGACCACTATGAAAACTGTAAACCACTTATGAATCAATTAAATGGACGGAGTGGAGTCCGAAAAATATTTGTCAGGTAGTTGTGACATAAAGATCCTTAAAATTCGGGATTGGAAGACATTGACTGCGAATAGGTCAGGTTGGAAAAGCGTGTTGGAGAAGGCTAAAACCGCACCCGGGTTGTAACGCCATGGAGTAAGTAAGTAGTAAGTTGTGAACGACCGAGTAGACTTAAAAATATTTACAAAAAACGCATGTTAATCTTACGTAAAAATTGTTGAAATAATAAATATAAATGACGCCATTGAAATAGAAAATAATTACTCACTTTTGGATGTCTTGCTTAGTTTTACGTTTTTAGATAGTTCACAATTTTATGTATTTTACGTGAAAATTACGCAAGGTATTTAAATAATTTCATTCTGGATTAAATAAGTCCAAATGTGAGAGTTAAACGTTAGTTCATACACAATCCATACTCCCTTCTTATTACTTAGATACAGTTACAAATTATGATATATTTTAAAATACGATATAATTGAGTGTTTTATTAAATATTTAGACAGAGTATTGTATTTTATGAAAAATTACATTAATTTATTTTTTTTGTTCTATTGTAAAAAAAAAAACAGCCGACACCAAATCGACCGCGTGTAGTAAAACGTGGAATTGATGAGTTTAATATTGATGATGGTGAACCGGAACAAGTTGATCATTTATTATTTATGGTACATGGAATTGGTGCAGCATGTGATTTAAAATTTAGATCTGTAGAGGAAGTTGGTAAGTTTGGATTGTATTGTAATAAAAAAAAACAAATAAATAAATATATAATTTTTTTTTATTATTAATAAAGTTGATGAATTTCGAAGTATTGCATTACAATTGGTACAATCACATTATCGTAGTGCATGTGATAAAGGTGAAGTTGGTCGTATTGAAGTTTTACCAATTTCATGGCATAATGAATTACATTCCGAAGAATCTGGTATTGATGAAAAATTAAAAGCTATTACATTAGAATCAATACCGAAATTACGAAATTTTACCAATGAAACATTACTTGATGTTTTATTTTATACAAGTCCAGTATTTTGTCAGGTACGTTTTTGAGTGTGTAAACTTTCGTTCAATAGAAGTAATTATTAAAACGATTAATTGTTGTTGGTAGTGAGCAGGAACTCTTCCATGAATTTATATCTTTTTCATTTCTTGAATAAAACTTAAATGTTCATTACCAATTCTGACAAACGAAGAATCGGTACATGTTTCGCATTAATCATTTCCTTTCATATTGCACAACTTGATTATTTTTTGTGAGAAAAAATATTGAAATATTTATTGAAATATATATAATTAATTTTTTTTATAGCAAATTATGGATACTGTATCCGGTTCACTTAATAGATTATATAAAAAATATTGTGAACGTAATCCAAGTTTTCATGGTGATGTTTCATTGGCCGGACATAGTTTAGGATCTCTAATATTATTTGATTTATTACAACATCAAGAGGAACAATATTGTGATGCGAAAAAAACTACAGATGATACTGCAAATGTTGCAATGGTTTCGGATGATGGAAATATTAGTGGCACAACACAACCATTAAAAGAAACGTTGCCACAACAAAAAATAAATTATAATATAGGCATAGCTGGTACCGGACAACCATTTGTAAATTATCCACATTTAATATTTAAACCTAAAAATTTTTTTGCTCTTGGTTCACCTATTGGTAATTTTAAATAAATACCATATTTAGTACCAATTTTTAATACGTTATTATTAAAATGTGTCCTCATATATTTTTTTTCTGTTTTCATCTATGCAGGAATGTTTATAACAATTCGTGGTATCGATAGATTAGGATTAGATTTTAAATTTCCAACAACTGATGGTTTTTATAATATATTTCATCCATATGATCCGGTTGCATATCGTATCGAGGCCTTAGTCAATTCGGAATTAAGTTCATTAAGACCAGTATTAATACCACATCATAAAGGTCGTAAACGTATGCATTTAGAATTACGTGAAACTATGACACGTGTAAGTGCTGATATTAAACAAAAAATAATCGATACATTTCGTCATACATTAGACAGAGTTTATAGTTTTACATTGATTAATAAAACTAATGATTCAAAGGCCATCGAACATGAAGTTGATAAGGTAATAAATAAATAAATAAATAAATAAATTAACCCGCTGCCACACCTCTCCCTATATGGATTGGCGTAGAAGGATAATATGTTATTAATATTGTTTATATTATTTTAGGCTATAGAAGAACAATTAAATTTAGAAAATTCTCAATGTCGACAAGGTAGATCGAATTCTTCAACCCCAAGTGATATTGATAATGGAGAAACGAATTTACCATTGGGTGCCTTAAATGAAGGTAAACGAATTGATTATGTGTTACAGGAAGCTCCATTAGAATTTTTCAATGAGTATCTATTTGCATTAACCAGTCATGTTTGTTATTGGTAAGTATATCAATGGCGACATATACAGAACTTAATTATATACTAATTTATATCAACACATACTATATTCTTTATTTTGCTTATATAGGGAATCTGAAGACACAACATTATTTATTATGAAAGAAATTTATTCATCGTTAGGAATAAAAACAGATAATAAAATACCACAACAAACAATGACGGTGGAACGACGAACAACATCATCACAAAGTAGTCAATCCACAATTTCATAATTAAATTATAACTTTATTTTATACAATGAATATTTGAAACGAATTATGAATGAATACAAACATAAATTTAAAAATTGAAAATTATTTGTAATTATAAATTTTTGATTAGTATTGATTTTTTTCTTATTATTATTATTAATTAAAATATATATATATATGATTTATTTTTTATTTTAATAATATTATTTATTTTTGTGTCAAATAAGATTTGTGTTAATTGTTTTTTTCGTTGCTATTTTATAAACAATATTCTAAAAATGTAAATGTTAAAATTTAAGGATTATTCTATTTCAACTAATATATCATTCATATATATTTTATATATCTTAGAAATTATATTTTACATACAAATATTATTTTATTGTATAAAAAAAATATATATATTAACTAACAAAGAAAAATATAATAATAATAAAAATAAATTCTTAATCCGAAATGTATTAAAATTTAAATATATATTTTATTTTTCTATACTTGTTGGATTATTGAATAAATTGATACATTTTATATTTCTTCTATTTTAGAAAAATCCCAGTACGCCAAGACTACTGACTAGGGTAGGAGCAGCAATGAATATAATAAGATGATCCAGCACCTTCCGATTTTAAGAATTCGTAAAATGCTTTCAAGAAAATCGACTGAACGGAGTTCTATGGATAATGCATTGGAAATATTCTGGATGAATGGTCATATGTAGTCTTCAAAAGGTGTAGATATTATGTCATCTGCACAGCATCTAATAAACTTTAGAACTAAAGGACAAGAAAACTGGAACAAATACTATTCCCAAGATAAGTCATAATTTCAATATTTCATAACATTTTCAAGGCTTTGTATCAGAAGAGCATAATCTTCAAGCAGTATTATCATAAAAGGTGACATAATCAACATAAGATGACCTTTACAAATTAGTGTTCACTAAAAAGAATTTGATCCCAAAAATGTGATTGAAATAAATTTTACAAGTAAAAATTTAACAAAAATATTAATATTATATATATTTAATGAATTAATTCAACAAAAGAAAAATATTATATAATTTACCATTTTATTTATATACAGACGCACTTAAATGCTAAGACAAACATTAGATATGTTAATCGAATCTTTATAAATATTAAGAATTGGTTGTACTTCTTCATCAATAAATTCTAAAACCTGTGCAGGACATCGTCCAATAAATGTTTTAGCATCTAGTATTGAATCTAAATGTTTTATAATCGGTTCAAAATACTTTTCATTTTTTATACGTTCAATTAAATCATTATCACGTCCATATTGTTTTACTTGCGCACCGGCTTCTTGTGATAGTACACGTATTTTTTCATGACACACTTGGCGATCACCACCCGCTTTCACCATTGCCATTATAACATTTTCAGTTGACATAAATGGTAATTCTTGGGCAATATGTTTTTCGATAACCTTTGGATAAACTACTAAACCTTGACTTATATTTGTTAAAGTCATTATCAGAGCATCAGCCGATAAAAATGCTTCCGACAGTGTTAAACGACGATTGGCTGAATCATCCAGTGTACGTTCAAGCCATTGAGTTGCATGTGTATTGGCTGCATTTGAGTGTAACGTAATTAAATGTCTTGCAATTGCACAACATCTTTCCGAACGCATTGGATTACGTTTATATGCCATTGCTGATGAACCAATTTGGGTACTTTCAAATGGTTCTTCAATTTCTTTATGTGACGCTAATAAACGTAAATCGGTACACATTTTATGAACAGTTGTACCAAAACTTGATAGCACCGATATTACTTCAACATCAACTTTACGTGAATATGTTTGACCCGTTACACTATAACAACGATCAAATCCAGCCAATTCAGCTACACGTTTATCTAATGATTTTACTTTTTCACCATCACCATTAAATAATTCTAAAAATGATGCTTGTGTGCCCGTTGTTCCTTTACAGCCACGAAAACGTAAATCATCACGACAACGTCGCATTGCCCGTTCATCCATTAATAAATCGGATATCCATAATGTGGCACGTTTACCAACAGTAGTTAATTGTGCCGGTTGCAAATGTGTATAGCCTAATGTTGGTAATGATCTGTTCAATAAAATTTTAAAAATATATTTAGAATATATTTATGAAACGATACAATGCGATATATATAATAAATTATTTTACCGATGATCTTTGGCAAAATTGGTTAAACATTGTACGACGCCAATTAGTTTTGGTAGTAATAAGTCAAATGCAGATTTAATTATTATAAGATCAGTATTATCACCGACGAAACACGATGTCGCACCTAAATGTATAATTGGTGCTGCCAATGGACATTGTTTAGCAAAAATATGTACATGTGCCATAACATCATGACGTGTTAAACGTTCTTCAGCAGCTGCATCAACAAAATTAATTTTATCATAATTTTCTTCCATTTGATGAATTTGTTTTGCACTAATTTCCAAACCCAGTTCCTAATGTACGGGAATATATAAAACATATATACTAGTACTATTAATATATAGAATTTAATTAGGTGTAACTTTGTGTTCCCGGTATGGGACTGTTAGCAGAACTATGGTTTATTATTGAAAATTATAATTACCTTTTCGGCTTTAGCTAACATTATCCAAAGTTTTCTCCATGTTGAAAATTTAAATTGATCACTAAACAAATATTGCATTTCTTTGGTCGCATATCTTGTGCTTAATGGTGAACAATATCCTTCGTGTATATTTGCCATTATTATTATTTATTTTCTTAAAAAAAGTATGTACAATTACATGTGCAGGTTATTAAAAACTGAATCTTATTGCTTTGATGACTTATTTTTTTGGTTTAAAAAATATAACAAGTTATGAACAAATATTTGTTTTTATATTGATAAATGATAACTTATTGATCCTATTTATTTTTATTTTTAATTGTGCCAAATAATAATAGTGTTTTCTTATCAATAATAAATTTAAATAATCGATTTGTTTTTGTTTGTTGTAGGAAATTTTTTAATTTCTAATGAAAGAAAAAGAAATATGAGTATGACATTTGTGATGTTGTTGCCTGTTTCATGTTGCTCATTTTCTCATTGTCATTTTGTTTATGAAATCGACAAATCAAACCGAAATTGTTAAGGGGCTTTCACACAATGTAAAACAATATCACTTTTTCATTAAAAATATCAAAGTTAAATATATGACATTGTATATAACCTTTCACAATACGGGAATATCACTTTTGCATAAATGATAGCTTTTTATTTGAAATCATTATTTTTGTGTATAAAAACAGTGTGACAAAATTAAGGAAAAGAGATAATGGTGGAACATTACTATAACTTTTGACATTCTTATGATTTTTGTTTTTTTTTGTTTCTTAATTAATTTTCTATTTTTCTTTAGAGTTCGTGTTTAAGAAAACAGAAAATATTAATTTTATTAAAAAACATATATAAATAAATATTAATAATGATAATAATAATAACAATAAAAAAGACAATTAATATTAATATATAATTGATTATTATTGAATTATAATTTGTAGTGCAAAACAAGATATTCATCAGAATGTGTTGATGCCGGTTCATGCGTTATCAGCACAAGCAATAAAATGATTTTATCATTGCAGGTAATATTTTAATATAATTATACAATTTTTTTTTTCAAGGTTAATACCTAGGTATTTTGCCACTTGTGATTGTGGTAACGCTTGATGGTTAAATGTTGGAGGACATGTTTGCCTTTTAATTGTGAATATGACTTGTGTAGATTTATTTTCATTAATTTTGATGACCCATTTTTTGCACCAGAGTTGTATTTCATCAGTTTTCTTGCTGGTTTCGTGATGCAAGTCTGAATATTTCATAGAATGTGTGTGGTAGCTGTTGCTTTATGTTGTACAGCAATCAAATGTTAAATGCTTAGCCTATGTCCAGGAAAGCAGTCGAACAAAATTTCCTTTCTTCCAAAGCACGTCTGACGACATCGGTCAGCTTGTGCACTTGTTCTATTGTGGAATGCTGTTTTCTGAAACAGAATTGATAGTTAGGTATCAATGATTTTTCATCCATTATTGAATGTAATCTTATTAGTAAAAACATTCATAAGTTTTCTCATTAATTTGATTGATTACCATAATATTATCTTGGAAGAGGGAAATACTGTCACATTACTATTGCTATTACAGTATATCCATAAAAAAAAATATAATCACCTGTCTCATGTCAAAATAAAAATAAAATTCAAAATGGTTGCTGGCAAAGTTTCGTGTTTGACATAATTTTATTTATTAATTATTTTTTTTATGGATTCGGAACATTTGTTGGATGGGCTTTGTTTTGGTTGTACTAATTAAAATGATTGTAAATAAACATATATAATAAATAATATTAATATTATATTAAATGTAGTGAAATAAGAAAATGTGTGATATAATACAAATTATGAACTTTAGAGAGGATGCAATGGAATCGATATGTTTAACCGCAGCTAGAAGTACAGATAATACGCAGCCTCACATATATTCGAGTGTAGCTCATTGATGTTTGGAATTGAATCTACAAAGATGTAACACAAAAGAAATGTAAACAAATACAAGTAATATAATTCCATATGAAGGTTTTGTTGAAGTATAAAATTGTAAGTATAAAATTAATAAATTAAAAACCAATAACAAAACGAAAATATCGTATAGTTTCATCGCTTCTAATCCTAACATATAAACATTTTTATTTTCAGCTTTTGGTGCCTACCATATCAATCAATTATTATAATCAACATTTGGCTTCAAATTAATATAAGGAATGGTTGGTAGATGCCACATTCAAATCAAACCTTTACAATTAGATAATGAACGTGTGTGAAAGTGTGCTGCAAAATACAATGTTCCATAATGTTTTGGTTCTTTTACGGCATATTCAAAAAGGTATTTAATATTTTTTTTAATTTTCTATATTTATAAAAAGAAAATATCAAACGAACAATTTAACGTACTTTAAGTGAATATTTGATTAAGAATATTTTAAAAATAAAAAAAAAAATAAAAAAAAAAAGAAAACGCTATGCCAATTCAAGAATCGAACATCAAATATTTATACGTCGACCAAGTGTCATAGTCACTGTACCATCGATCATATAGTCAATTAAAATTTATTTCGCGTAGATATTGATTAATTATTTATCAATTTTTTTAAGTTTTCTTTTTTTTTCCAAACGAAAGGAAAGAATAATTTTGTCAAGCAAATTTTTAATATTTACTTTATTTTTGTATTATGGATTTGTGTATATTTTGGTGGTTCAATTATTCAACACTGCCTGTGGATTGTTTTAATAATTTTTTTTTTATATAATATTTATTTATTTATTTATTTATTTATTTATTTGTTTATTTGTTTATTTTTAATTGATTGTATTTGTTGTTTTTTTCCTTTTTTTTGTTATTCTTTGTTGTGATCACGACTTCATTGTTTCGTTGAAAAATGTTATCGATTGAAATGGACAATATTATATTAAATCTCAAACATTTTGCAGACAGAAATATTTGTAGAGTAATAACAATTCAAATCTATATGGTTTTTCTTCTCATCGGGAAAATCTTTCATTGAAATTCTATATAAAAACATTAATTTTCTTCCTCCATATGAAAAATTTCAATTCTAGGCAAACATATCGGTGTCCTCGACTGATAAAAAATTGCTTCTAATATTATAAATTAAATTCGAAATTATTAACGAAATTCGGAAATGTTGCATCTTGAAAATAAAAGATGTAATAAAAAAAAAAGATTTGTATTTGTTGTTGTAATTGCTAATTGTTAATTTTCTAAGAAATCTTATAAAAAAATATTAAATTTTAATCTATGTTTTCTATTTACAAATAAACACACACACACACACACACATACACACAAATAATTTTGTAATTGTTTCTCCATCGACGAGCATTCTTCCATTGCATTCTGCAATACGCGACGCATACACCAATGTTGTTGTTGTTTATTATTTACATTATTTCGAATCGAAAAGAAAAGTTAAGTTAAATAAAAAGAAATGAGTTGTATTTGTTGTTTTTCGTATATGTAAATTTAATTCAACATTTTTAATTTTTACAAATAACCCACACACACGCACACAATTATTTTTGTAATTGTTTTTCCTTTGACGAGCATTCTTCCATTGCATTCTGCAAGACGCGACGCACACACCAATGTTGTTGTTTCTTGTTTACATTATTTCCAATGAAAAAGAAATAGTTAAATAAAAAAAAAAATTACTTGTATTTGTTGTTTTTCGTATGTAAATTTAATTAAATTTATATTTTTTTTACTAATAAACCACACACAGTCACACACACACAAATATCTTTTTAATTATTTTTCCTTTGACGAGCAAATTTCTTCCCATGAAATTTCATATAAAAACATAATTTTTTTTTCATACAAATAAAAAACTTTAAATGAAAATTCTGGGAAAACCCGTGAAAATTTCGATGTTCACTAGTGGTAAAATATGTTTCCAATATTGTAACTAATATAATTGGAAATTTTCAAATAAATCGGGCCATTAATTCGATTTAAAAAAAAGGCACCGCAAAAGTTATGTCCGAATTTGATCACCTGATGATACATCTAAATGTCCAAAACGTTAAAAAAAACACTTTTTACATAAGTTTTGGGACATTTCCATGTGTTTCAAACAAAATGTGAAAAAAACCGTCATAACTTTTGAGGGGATGGAGAAAACGGACTCAAAATATCAAAAAACCGGATTTCGTGAGTTTTAGAGCTAGAGTTTTTTCCTTTGGGAATCCAATAGAGGAGGACAAGGGCCACATTTTTCTCCTGGGACCACTTCTGGGAAATCCAAAATGGTGGAGTTATTAAGGGGTGAAATTTGGGTTTTTTTCGGTAAGCTTTACTTTGAGTAATTATTGTGGGAACATCATAATACTTAGAGACTTGTGTTATATCTTAAAATACAGGTCATATAGTCTACTATATGGGATAATTAGGATTTTGGAAAATTCCGTTGGGAAACCTGGAAAAATCCCATCGGAAAACATGCGAAAATCGATGTTTTTCGTTGTTCTAGGAAAATCCCCATTTCTCATCGGAAAATTCCAAAATAAATTTTTTCGTAAAGATTAAACCTTTCTTTACATTTCTGCATCATTAGATTTTGGGATTTATGAGTTTTTCCTAGAGTTCCATGCAACGGAAGAAAGGTCTACATTTGAATTTTCCAACTTTGGGCAGCCATAGTCGGAAAACTGCTGTAGATAGGAAAAAATTTTCCTCCATAAATTGTAGGCCCAGGTGAGGACTACCACTGGTATTAGTCTTACTTGGAACTATTCAGTATTCCCGGAGTTAGGGGGTCCCAAACATGGGAAAATCGGTACCGGAGAATGGCCATAACTCCGCTCCCGGAGGGCTCCTGGGTCCGGAGCTAACCTATAAACTGCGCATCGACATGCTCTATCTTTTGTGAAAAAAGAAATCGGATCGGAGCGATGAGGTCGCTCGGAATGGCATTTAACCATCACTCTTTTTCAAGACTGCAAAAAAGCAAAAAAGAAATTCCCTTTTCTTTTTTTCTGTTTACCTTTTTTTTTTTTCTTATTTTCTTTTCCGCTCGAAAATTGTCAACACACTCGACCGCCCCGCCTATGTGAAATTTATTTATTTTTTTTTTTGAAAAATTAAATTTCGGTCTTGGCGAGAAATCGAACCCACACCACCCATATCACATATTGCTACACACACCCAGCAACTCTCTCGCATACACTATGCTTGTTATTAATATTAGTATGTCGGTTCCGATATATATGCTACAAAAATTTTGAAAATATTAATTTTTAATAGGGTATCACATTAGAGTTGAATGTTTTTTTATAATTTTTTTTTTTACAGGACGCCCATTAGAGACGCTTTTTTTTTTTCTTCTTTTTTTTTTAAATAAAAAATTATATTTTATACTTACCATTTTATTTATATATTTTTTTTTTGTTTTCTTTTTCTTTTCAACAATGATATTTTATTTGAGGTAAATTTTCTTTTTTTCTCTTTTCAGATTTCAATGGAAGTTAAAGGTAGAGGATTGATGAAATTAACCAAATAATTAGACATGTATAAATTTTTTTAAATTAAATTAATTTTTCATTTAATAATAGCTTTTATCATTTATAATATTGTAAAATATATGTTTAATTTTTATTACATTAAAATAAAGATAACAATTAATGATAATTACCTTATATTTATATTATTATTTAATTTCATTTTATAGTAATCTTTAAAGGCTTTAAAATACTTTATTGTCGTTTATCATTTTTCGTGGACGAGTGTATATCATTATTTCCTTCAATCCATTGTAAAATATAATGTTTGTTTTTCTTAAGACAAAATCATTAACATAAATATAAAAATAAAATTACTGTAATGTTTTTGGAGACCCCTTTATGATTCACTTGATATAAAATGATCTGTATGATATTAGAAATTTCGTCAAACTCATTTTTCTATTTCTTATGTTTTTCACAGGATACATAATATTCATCGACTATTTATGATAAAAGAAAAACCATCACAAGAGAATATTATGTAACATTATTGGAATGAATGAGAAAAACGGTCACTTCTAGCTAAAGAAAAATGTACTTGAAATTAATGGATATTTTTCGTTTTACAAATCGGTACTATTTGAAAGGCATACCAATCCTAGAATATAAGGGTATCATATGGAGACTATGTTAAAAATAAAATTAAATTTGCAAGAAAACATAAACTGTTGTCATTTTCAGTTTAGCCTCATATCTGACCAATACTTCAGTAAATAGAAAATAAATGTGTACATGTTTCACACATATTGATTATTCACAGAAATTTTAAAACGCGTGTAATATGTTAAAATAACACAAATATAAGCCGATTCGATATTACAATTTTCTATATAAACAGTTAAAATTACCATCACAATGTCTTACTAAACTTGAAATACGTATGATTACAATATGCGTGGTAGTATTTCATACATATTCATTTGCTTAAATATATTTTTTAATGTAAAGACAAAATGTAAATTTCACTTTTTCCAATAAAATAATTGGACTATATAGCTATTAATGATACAATATTATTATTAATATTAAATGTAGTTTGATTGATAACACATGTTATCAAAACTATTGTGTCAATATTTACTTTACTCGTTTATTGGTAAATAAACAGACTTTGGTGTTAGGTTTAACTAAATTTAATTTTCCCCAATTAGATATGATATTTAAATCATCAATATAATATAAAAATATCATAATCCGACGAGTCGAATTTACCGTATTTATCGCATGATTGCGATCGTATATGGAATGGAGCGAAGTAGTTATTGATTAAAATTAAGATAAGGATAGGTGAAAATACTGAACCCTAAGATATCACTGCGTGAAGGGGACAATAATCTGTGCTGATGCCATTAAGAATAACCTCAATTTTTCTATCAATAAAGAAATCAGTAATCCAATCACAAATAATCCCAACCCAAAATTACGAATTATAACACTTTTACAATTATTATTCGTAATTTATTAGACCTTCGGTAGAACGTTTATATCTGAAGTCGTATTGGTGATTATTAATTAGACTATTGATCGCTAAGTAGTTCACAAATTTGTGACTTATAATTTAATTTTAAGTAGCATTTTTTGATTTAAATTAAATTTCTTATTTTTAATTATTTAATTTAAGATCTAGGGTGTCCATCAGATATTTATAACATAAAAATGGATCACATTAAACAAAATTTCTACAGTTCAATGATATTATGTGCAATATAGTACAATAGATGGAAAAAGTGATTTACATTACATGACTTTATATACGCTATCATCGCCAACTAAATAGTCATTATTCATTTTTAATTTACATTTTTTTAGAAGCTTAATAAATAATTAACTTAATTAAATAATAATTATTAAAACACACACAAAAGTAATAATTATATTGAAATTGAATATAAGCAATAACTATTTCTTGCTAAATTCTACATAAAATGTTTATAATCAGTTTCAGTGGCAAGTTATGCTATGCAGGTGTTCGAATAAAAACGTAGTACAAGATAGTAAAATGCCGAACAAAGTATGTTTCATATATATAGCAAACCAGAACTCAAACGATAATCATTTGGATAATTTTTATTGATTAATTCGACATTAGGAAAATTAAACGCGTTCATTTACACATGCATATTTCAGAAGATAAAAGCGGAAAAAAAAAACAGTCGGTTATCAGTAGCTTAGTAATTTGTATTCAAGTAATCATTAACAATAATTATGGTATGGTATTCTAGAATAGCTTATACTGAAGATCCCATAGTACCTACGCTCGGACAACCTATTGATCCATTGTTTGTCTTGACAACTTCCCGCCCCAGTCCACCACCCTAGTAAACTATGTGGGTTTATAGCCCAAACATATATCAAGTCAACCCCACACAATAGTATTATACGTTTTTAAGGCATTTACCAAACATTACAAACACATTGGAAAATTACCGAATATTCAACATCTGATATTATATTTTTGTAGATGCCTTATTTATTCAATTACCCTTAAGTCGGTGAATAGACCAAAGTGTTGTGTGTAAAGATATATAGTATTACACTATATATCCACAGATATTCGCTTTCTGTTTTCATAAACGAACAATACTCTAAATATAATAATTCAGTTGAGTAGCTTCTTTTGTATGAAAATATAATGGAAATTTTTTTTCCCATAAATACCAGGAATCAAATTAACCACCAATGGTGACTACAAACTACGCGTACAAAAAATAGTAAGATTTTTTAATGAAATGTTTAAATATGAAAGTGTAAATGACCGCTTATGTTTTATGTGAATTAGCAAGAATATCTCCCAAAATACTATTTGTGATTAAAACCAGTTATGAATATTCTACGTAGAATTCAATAAGAAATATTTCCTTTCCAATTTACTTTACAAATTTGTATAAATTGTGTCAAGTTGTCTGGGTGCGAATTCCATACAAAACACACTAACCATATAAGGTAAAGTCACAAATATGGAATTCGCACCCTATTCAATTCTGTGTATAATGTATTTTTACCTACTTATAATATACTTATGTTTAGTTATTATTTATAAAATACAATATTTAAATTTATGTTCTTAATACAAAAGCTTTACTATTGATATAAATTACTATAACCATAAACATTTATTATGGATTTATTTCTATAGCAGATGCAATTTTCTTAAATAATGATTCTTATGCTGAAAATTATTGTTATCGATTTAGCAATTGCTACAACGAATAAAAATTGATATGACTCCATTCGGTATATTCAGTATTCTGAATTATTTTTGGCAATAGCAAGTGGGACACTAATTTTCAGCATAAGATGTAATAACTAAATAATTTTTTAATTTATCTAATCTAAATATTAAATTTTTTGATATTTAGGTTTTACTATTTATACTTTTTCATTACTTATATACTTATATTTAATTCTTATTTTGAGATTATATTTGTTGAATGAATAAAGCTGACCGCAAATTTATACAAATGTTATGATTTTGGTAATTTGTATTTTTTCATTAGTGTATATTTATGTTAGCTATTTTTCCAACTTCAATCAAGTTGCTATGTATGAAAAGAAAAAAAAATAATTAATGTAAAAATATTAATAAAAAACAGTAAAAAATAGTTCAATTTTATTTCAGAATGTATTGCTGGATGAATTACTTTAATCTGTTATTATATGGATGCGTCGACTTTCAGTAGAACAAAATTTCATGCTGAACTTATTATCGCAGAGGGGGATATAGTAGATTTCGTAAGTTAAGACACACAGTGGGACATACTGATTAATTACAATCTCAATATCGCCCATAATCCACATAATTTATGTCTACGAAACATCATGTAAATAAAACATATTATAAATGTATTTCGATTATGCAGTAAGAACATGAAATAAATGTCAAAACCCAGTGGGACTTTTTGCATGTAGTTCCAATTTCTTCAATGAATGCATACACAAATTACAAGTACTTCCAATTTCGCATGAAACTCATTAATTAATTCATCAAAATATTCACCAAAGAATTTATCGATGAATTGATCTGTGAATTTATAAGTAGTTTTATTTTCATAAATGAATTCACCAGCGAATTTGATGAATTTGTTTTGTACACATGAAAAACCAACACATTCCGAACCCATGAACTCATCTCATCTAGAGAAGAAGTAACTACCATCAATGACATCTCTGTACAAAAATAATCTAGAAAGTATTGCAAGAATGTAGTGCTGACAAAAAGTAAGTAGACAATCATCGATGTTAGCATACATACCGGTCGCACTTGGAAATATATTTCTCTATGGTTCTGATATTTACTGATTCAATTTTAACCGACCGCATGACACGAAAATGTATATTGATGAATCCTGAAACAGATCACCTTTTGGATTCTTTTTTAGATGTGAACTATTCTGAAAACATTTCCACATTAATGAAATTCTTTACAATAGATCTCGTCGTTTTATGGTTTTTACTAACAAACATTACAGTGAAATCGGTCAACATATGGTTTATAGTCAATGCGTGTCACTGAGCTTATACATAAGACTTCAATCAACAATGTCTATAACATCGAAAACTGGAATCGATCGTTATATCATAGTTTAGCAAATAAACACAAACATATTATATTCGAAAGAGGTAGAGACTCATAAAACAACAGAAATTTGTATAATTACGTTAAAATAGAATATTTTAAATCAAATTATTATGAATCATTAATTATTTTAAACATAAAAATTATGTCATTTTCATGCATATAAAAATAAAGAAGTTAAGGAAACAAATTTATTTGGAAAAATTGCACACTAATTGATGAATTATTCCATGCGGAGTAAATGGTATACGCCTTAGAGTAACAAAATGACTTGATGATGTTTTTGTTATAATAAAATTACTAAAATAAATATACCAAATACAATTTTTAATATTTTTATGTTTTATAGCAAACACCGATAAATCTACAAAATAAATATAATCAAAAATAATTGTTTATTTGCTAAAATATGAGGATTTCAGCTACGTAAATTATAGATATAAATAGATTTTTCTGATTATGGACTTTTAAACTTATCTTGCCAGATCTTTATTTTATGTATTTTCTGTTGTTTTTCGAAACTCAGTTGCATGGAATGTAGTTCTTACGGAAAATAGAAAATAGCTTTACAAAAGAAAAGCAATGGATATTAATTATAATTGTTTCAATAATTATAAAATAAATAACTAAAATCAAATTAATAATTTTTCAATTACACAATCATTAGAGGATAGAATCATTCCTAGACCAATAGATCTAGAACAAACTTATGTTGAACCATATTTAATGTTAAGTAATGCATTTAAATTGTATTATAGTTTAAATTAATCTAGTAAAATTTTATAGAATTTTTTCGACTTGATCAAGGTTACACAATAACCTCACATAAAATTTTTTAGGCATGCAAAAAAATATTTGCTTTCAAAACAATTTTTTTTTTTGTTCTTGTATAAACTGGAAAACTTATTTTCTATTCGCTGATGTTATTTGTAAGAATTTTTGGTCAAATAAAAATTAAAGAAAAAATAATATAAATAATTTACCGATTTAGTGGTCATAGACATCAAATTTCTTCAACATTTTTTTTTTATTTTCTAAATTTTTGTCACCAATAAGCACACAACAAATGAATATGGGATAATAATATTTCTTCTTTTTGAATTACTGCATTTATTATGATCTAAAATAATATTTATTGTAATTATTAATGTTTAAAATTGAATATGCCATTAATTACTTACGCATATTTGATGTTCTATCCATATTCTGTTGCATGTTGTATGTTATTTTCTGTTGCATGTTGTATGTTATTTTGTAATCTGCTTCTACACAACTGCTACAGTAAAAAAAAAAAAAAAAAAAAAAAAATAAAAAAAAAAAAAAAATAATTTGGTTCAATTGTAAAAAAAAAAAAAAAAATACACTATATCTTCGGATTTTTTTGAGTGGCGATCCTTGAATTTTGATAATACAAACAAAAAACAAAAATCAAATTAAAAATACCAAATTCAAATAAATAAAAACAAACATCCAATAAAAAAAAAAAAAAAATCAATTAAAAAAAAAAATAAACTCAATAAAAAAAAAAAAATTATTTAAAAACTAAAATTATTAAATTACTGTGAAATATAATAATAAATAAGCAATAATCATTTATAATATGTTGAAAATAAGTTATAATTTTATAAAAATTAATTTTTTTTAATTAAAAACAAATAGAAAATAAAATTTCACGCACACGCTACGCACGAACTTCAACCATTTTGATATTTATTATTTATTTACTTATATTTATTTGAGTAGAGTCAAAAAGAGTATAATTTATTATATCGATAGTTGACAGTTGACAGTTGAGCTTGATCAAAAACTACAAGAATATGTTTCATTGAACGCATTTTAAGCCAAAATCGCAAACTTTTCGATGTTTTACTCACAGGTTCTCTTACCACATTTGACAGATAAGTAGATATGAGAAATTTGTTTACAATTCAAACGAAAAATTCAAGTGAGGTTTAAAAATTAAAATTAAATTGTTGGTCTGTCAATGCGGGTCGTTATCATTTAATTTAATCGAAAAAAATGTATATTATATTTTTATTTATTTAATTTATTATTTGATAAGGCATTTAGTACGTTGTGGTGTGGTTTTATTGTTATACAAATAAATTATAATTTAATTATTGGAAAATCCATTAAAACCTAGCAAAATTTGAACAAAACAAACAAATAAAAATCCAAATTACCGAAAAATAATACTAACTAAAATAATTTTTACAACATTTTCCAATAATAAATTGTTGAAATTAAAATCGACGTGTTTTTAATTTGATTTAAAGTTTAAATGGTAAAAAAATATAGAGGTTTTCAATTTTAAATATAGTTTTTTTTTTTTTTAATGAGCAGACTGGAACACTTTTGATCTTTATTTTATGTATTTTCTGTTGTTTTTCGAAACCTTTTCGAAGGTGGTAAAAGCCAATGGGTATCATAATTGTTTTAATAATTATAAAATAAATAATTGTAATCAAAATAATAATTTTTCAATTACACAATCATTAGAGAGTAGAGTCATGCCTAGAGGAATAGATCTAGAACAAACTTATGTTGAACCATATTTAATGTTAAATAATGCATTTAAGTTGTATTTTAGTTTAAATTAATCTAGTAAAATTTTAAAGAATTTTTTCGACATGATCATGGTTACACAATAACTTCACATAAAATTTTTTAGGCATGCAAAAAAATTTGCTTTCAAAACAATGCTTTTTTTTATAAAATGGAAAACTTATTTTCTATTCGCTGATGATTATTTGTATGAATTTTAGTAAAATAAAAAATAAGGAAAAAATAATATAAATAATTTACCGATTTAGTGGTCATAGACATAAAGTTTCTTCAACATTTTTTTTATTTTCTAAATTTTTGTCACCAATAAGACCAAAACAAATGAATATGGGATAATAATATTTCTTCTTTTTGATTTACTGCATTTATTTTGATCTAAAATAATATTTATTGTAATTATTAATAATGTTTAAAATTGAATATGCCATTAATTGCTTACGCATATTTGATGTTCCATCCATATTCTGATTGCATTTTGTATGTTATTTTGTAATTGTAATCTGATTCTGCAACAGCAAAGAAAAAAAAAAAAAATTAAACAAAAAAAAACAAAAATCAAATAAAAAAAACAAAAGTCCAATAAATAAAATTAAAAACCAAATATAAAAAAACAAATTAAATTAAAAACTAATATTACGGAAATTTATTCCGTGAAATATAATAATAAATATGTTTAAATTATTTATAATATGTTAAATATTGTTTATTATTTTGATAATTTTTAAAAACTAATTTTTTTTTATTAAGAAATGCAATAAAAATTAAATACCACGTACACGAGCACACTAACACTAACAACAGCTATTTTGATGTTTGTTTATTTATTATTATATTATTATTCACAATGAAAAAAACTTAAGTTTCATATTCTTCACCGCATGATGTTGGTTATGAATACAATAAAATATGAAATGCTATTCTATGCACCAGTTTGATTTGCTTTATTCACAATAAATTTACACCATGGCTTCAAACTTTCGGATAATTTTTTCGGAATTATAAAAACATAAGTGGTTAGTGTCTGAACTAAATGAAATTTTAAAAATATTGTCGATATATTTTATTTATACTAAATTAATGAAATTATTCATAAAATTTGTATTTTAAATTAAAAACATAAATTATTAAATTGTTGGTATCTTGCGCAAAATGCGTAGGAACATATTGATTTTCTAATTTCTTTTTTTCACTTCAATTGCATTTCCATTTTCCTTAATTTCGATATTATATTTCAGATAACTATGTTATTGCATCATACAAATTATATTATTAATAATTCGCTTAGTTAAAAATTAGTGTTTGTGCAATAAAATATTATTGTGATAAGTGAAATTTAAGATATATTGCAATATACACGCAGTATGTTCAATATATAACGAAAATTTTTAGATATAGAATAAAATATACATTATATTATCTTTCAAACATTAATTTTATTCAAAATAGATTTGCTTCAATGCAGCGTGTGGTACGATCAAGCAGCTTATGCATAGATTTGTTAAACTCAATTAACGGAATATTCTTCAGCGCCAGTGTCACGACTGCTCCTTTCATGGCAGTTTTCAGTTTCGGTAACATGAATACGAATACGGAAGGTTGCCTGATGAGAGAACGCCGTTTTTTCATCAAAAATTCATTCACTTTTTTCGTCCTATACGGTGGTGCATTATCGTGCAATAAAAACAGCCGTTTTCCCTCTGGAGTTATTATCCTCCCGTAATCTCTTTCGATTCCGATTGTGGGTATATAGTATAACAACTCACCAATGGGTCTGCAATATAATATATTATATGTTTCGATTGATGCCTTATGAATATTATAACCTTTAATCAGTAAATAGAAGTCCGTTGGCATGGTACCGACAATCGCGGCTATTTTTAATTATTTACAATATGAATCGCTAAAAATTTATCAATATTTTGAAATACAATAGAATAATATTATAAATATACGCGAATAGGTATATTTTAGAAGAATTCACTTATTGTTGATTTTAATAACTTTTATAAAATTATTAAATAAATACTCGTAAAAAAAAAAAGAGGATTTGTTAATAGAATTATGTTTTTCTTTAATACTCGTAGTAAATAAATAATAATTATTTAAGATTTATTAAATTCTAAGTAGTAAGTAATAAAGGTGTGTATATGTGTTTGGCATTCTGATAATACACAAAAATTAAAGTGGTACGTTGAGTTTTTTTGTTTGTGATAGGCATCATCATTAATAATTTCGAACATTATTTATTATGAATATAGTAAATTATAAATATGAATACGATTAATATAACAACGATTAATGATGTATTTGAAAATTTAGATTGATACAAAGCACGCAGCAAAATACACATGTCATTTTTTATTTTCAACTTTTCAGGATTGATTGGAAACGCAAATATAAATTGAAAATATTATATTTAAGTATAATAAAAATAAGTTTTTGTATATCTCTTTTATATTATTAAACACAATTAGTGTATAATTAAAAGTTTAAAATTTTGAAATACAATTTTGGTACGTCATCCAGCCATCATATCCCATCGAATAAAAATATTTATGCCTCACCAAATTTTTGTTTTAGTGACGCTATCTCAGAGCTCACAGAGTACACATATTTACTTTCCATGATTAAAAATAATTTTATCAATATAAAATTCATTGTAAATTAATAACATACAGTTAAGCGAACTAAAACCACCACAATTATGATACGATAACTATATTTATTAAGAAAAATTCAAGTGAACATAAATTTCTTAAGTTAATCTATAAAGTAAATCCTAGAAATTAATTTTTCCATTTAATAAATTTGTTATGAACGAGATAATTTTAAGAAATACCTATGTCTCCGAAGGACCGGCAAGTTTAAATAGCCCAGCTAATTCTTATCATAGGTAAACAATGTGAAAGGATCAGTCCAAGATATATCTTAACGTAAATTTAAGAAATCTTTGCCACAATTGATTTAATTCTTGAAATATAAATATCATCATAATGCGGTGACCAAATCTGTCAGTTATGGAATATATATAACCGTAGACAATATGAGTCAATAATTTCACACATTTCTTAATCAATGAGATTGGTAAAAGATATAGTTTTTTTTTATCAAAGTATATACTCCATACTATGTGTGATTAAACCTGAGGAAAACAAATTATAATACCACCAACATGATACAAAATTATCAAAATCGTCTATATTGATTAAAAACCAAAGTTTTGCTTACCATTAGTAATTATTGAAACTCTGAATTAAATAATCCTGTTTCCAAATAATGTAAATAATGTTATAACTCAGTCAAATTTATTAAGATTATGATGCACCTTATGTGTCACCAAGTATATATATATATATAGCATCATATAATTAGGTTCGATGGGACGTAGTAACGGTGTTGTGATGTTAGTTTAATAATACTTATTCTCATTTTATATGCGCAAAATGATGATGACGGACAACAATTTAAAATATATATAAATTATAAAGATAAATATTATTTAAATATGAGTATTCAAATAATGTTTATGATTGATATTCAATAGAGGAAGGTGTAGCACAAATGATGCACAAATATAAAAACAATTCTTTCTGATAAATATGGAACACAATATAGGAATTTTACAATATATTTCATTTATTGTAAATTTGTTCGTACTCTGTTTATATAAATTAATTTGATACTAACAAATTAAGATAATTATTTAATATATTTAAATAGATTTTATACTATACATTTTAAGTGCCGATATGTACACGTATTATTATAATAGTTTAGTGCACCTTGAATGCCGTATAAATATCTTAAACAGAACATTATCTTCATAATACATTGGTGGTGGTGGTGGTGGTGGTGATGACCCCAACAGTCCAACACGCTTTTATTATTTATTGGTTTTTTATTTTTATATATAATTTAAGAAAATGTTTAATCATAAATCAATGGTTAAAAAAAAAATGTTATTTTCCCACATTCTGCAATGTAAAAACTTATGAAAACATATAACCAAATATTGACTATATAGTAATAAAAATATACACGTGATGTGATTTAATGTGATTTAGTATTTTTGACATATTTATAATATTTTTAATCAATTATATTCTCATATAACAAAATTGTAATATACAGAAATATTCTAAAGTTTTTGGGGATATAATTAATATTATAATGATATTTAATCAACAACGGAACGACGACAATAGAGTGGAAATTTTAATTTAAATATTTTATTTTAACAATACTATATTATTTACATGTTTAAATATGAATACTATATATTAGTGTTTTGTGTATATAAAGAAGACCTGCTTAACTCCGAACTGACCAGTCCGTTTTACACTGCACAAAAAGAGCCATCATTGATTAAGAAGTTTTGTCTACATATATATCAAAAGCATCATTTTTAGCAAATTGACACAGTACTGAATAGATACAATATATAATTTATATTTTATGATATATCTTACTGCACTAGTTCAAAATTGATTGATTGATTGATTTACTTTGAAGTTGCGACCAGCACCCAAAATTGTTAATATTTGTTCTAATTTTGGTAGCAGCAATTTATACCCGGATAACTCCAATCAGTAGGAAATATATGATCATTATTTATATATATCATATTAACTACATCTTGTAATAACCACCTTCATTTGCCTGTTTATAGCAATATGATATATATTGCTTGTCTGCAGATGGCCATGTTTACTTGTTAATGTTTTTATATATTTATATAGGAATACCGTCAGCAAATAATTTCCCATATTTGTCGATAGCTCCAAATCTATTTGGTCATCCCGCTGTTGGTTTTTGGATTTTTGCCGGAAAGTTAAACCGCAGGGCTTAATAATAATTAATAATAATAATTAAAAAAAAATTATATTCTGTAGCAGACTAGGATTGTAATGGCCAAACCTGGCCTTTGAGAATTTACCTCTGGGGTGATGTGGAAACGGTTCAATTACACATAGCAAGAAACAAAAATAATATTCAATTAAAATATAATGGAATTGCTAAGATAGTACAAAAATAACCAATCAATAATTTTTCAAGGCTTTTTTTTAGAAGAAAAATCTATGTATATATTAAACAATGTTGATACATTTTTATTTAAGGGAGTATTTTGAAAATTATGCACAGGGTGCAAAATTTGTTCGGTACGGACCTGTATATATATACACTTCAATGGCAACAATATCACTAATTTCCCAATAAACCAAGTGTCTCACTTTCAATAACTCCATAAAATGATAGTCGGATAACTAATGTAAGATGATTTCACTATATCGAATGTCATTGCGTATCAATCATCATTACCGCGTGCATATAGAGCGAAATGACTGTGCAATTTAATGTGGTCATTTTAGATGACCCAATTAGCGATACATAACCGCAGTGATAACATACACAGAGTGATGTCCAATATATGATTAAAATATAATTCAAAATTGTATTGGTGTGCTGTTATTACATATTCAATATTTAAAAAATAAAAAGAAATATTTTATCAATTCTATGAATAAAATAAAAATTCAAGGAAACTGTATAAAGTTATTAAGATAAATGCGGGAAAAAATTTAAATTTCGAATTTACAAAGTTTTCGACATGAGAATGGAATTAGCGGTACTAAAACATATGGTTTATGGCTCGAGCAAAAACATTTTCAATGTAAACTTTGCACATTATGGGGTTATTTTCTAAGGCATTCCAGTAAATTGGTGTTTGCCACTATCATCAGACACTCTATATATTCACCTCTTACAGTAACGAAAAAGATTATAATTATTATATATAATACAATCACAAAACTAAATACTACTATCGACTCTATATAATTATTCTACAATTCCTTGAGTTCCATGTATGTTAATTATTGTATTGAATTCTTATTTTAATAGGTGTATATAAATATTCATACTTGAACAAAATAATAATAACATTTCATATATAGAAATATAATAGTAGCTATAATTTAGTTAATATAAATTAATTTACATAAATTACATGTGAATATATGACTATAAAATAAAATTGTTAGTTACCGCCAGACCGTTCAGCAGAAAAAAACAAGATTAAATAAATTCGTGTTTTTTTTTTTTTTTTTTTAGTCATTAATTAATTAATGTTTGTGTTTTTAATTAATTAATTGTATTTTATGTATATTTATAACATTATATTATAGAATTTAATAAATTTATAATATAATTTATAATCAATTATAAAGTTAATTATAATAAAAAAGAACGTTTAATATAAATAATAAAATGGAAGTGATTGTTCGAATTTTAGCATTTTTACTTAAATTTATCGGATACATAGTAAAACCATTTCTAAAATTATTTAATCCACATAAAAAAATTAATATACCAATAATTAAAAATGATTTACTAAAAATTTCAGCTATTGATTTAGCCGCAAAAATTCGAAATAAAGAGGTATTTATAAATTAATTTATAATAGTCGTGTTAAAGTGGCGGTTTCTTGCAAGCAATTAATAAAATGATTCGAATAAAACAAAATTTGTTAATATTTTCAAAAAAGGTAACTTCAGAAACAGTTGTTCTAGCCTACATTGATCGGATCAAAGAAGTTAATCCAATATTAAATGCGGTGGTAGAAAATCGTTTTATCGATGCAATTGAAGATGCCAAAAAAGTTGATGAAATGATTGGAACATCAACAATGTCCACAATAGAATTATTAAAAAATTATCCAATATTAGGTGTACCATTTACAGTTAAAGAAAGTTGTTCAGTAAAAGGTATAATATTTATTTATTGTTTGTAATATAAATTTATAATCTCTTACGTGTCAACGCAATTCAATTATTTATATAAATACAGTTTACTATACAATATTTATATGATTTTCATCTGAATTATATTTCGTTTAAATAATTTTTATACATTTAAAATGTTATGTACAAAATTAGAACATATATATTTAACGCAGTTCAAAGGTTCATTCTTGATAATAAAAATAATTTATTTCGTTATGCGATTATCATATGTTAAATATATTCATATATTAAATTGTAATATATTTAGTATATACAGAATCACGTGCATTTGTGTATAAGCTAATATTTAAAATCGAAACGGAAAATATTAACAAAAGAACGTAATTAATAATTATTATCACATAAATAAAGACGTTACCGGTTACCGTAACACGCACGTGGCGAATACAAAACTTAAACAATGAACTATAATAATCGAGTGATAACAATGATTATAAAGTTTCCGATTCCTACACACTCACACTAAAATAAATGGATAATTAAAAAAAATTATATTCGAAATATTTTGCATCTGTCAATTGATATGTCAGCCAATAACTAAGATCACAACATTTCGTATTTGCTTATATACATAATCACGTGCATACATTAAATCCGTAACTGATAATTAATATTAAAAAATAAAATTCTTCTCCATCGCCACAATATGTTTACAAATGTAGGTATGTCCTACAGTGTTGGATCACTTCCACGTAAAGGTATACGTTCAACTAGAGATGGTCAAGCAGTTTTAAATTTAAAAGCAGCCGGTGGTATTCCATTGTTAATAAGTAATACACCCGAATATTGTACAAATTTTGAGACCGATAATTTAATTACCGGTCGCACACTTAATCCATACGATACACAACGTACATCCGGCGGTTCCTCCGGTGGCGAAGTAAATATATATTATTGGTTCTATCTATATTATATATACAATAATATCTATAATAATAGTAATATTATTTTAATTATATATAGGCTGTACTCATCGCATCGGCTGCATCATTATTTGGTATTGGATCTGATATCGCCGGTTCTATACGTATTCCGGCATTATTTAATGGTATTTTTGGTCATAAACCAACTGCTGGTGTAATATCAATTGATGGACATTTTCCATATTCAAATGATGAATGTTTTACAAATAATTTGGTGATTGGTCCATTGTGTCGATACGCTAAAGATTTACCAACACTTGTACAAATTTTGGCCGGACAAAATGCAGCCTCATTGAATTTAGATGTACCATTAAAAACAAGAGATATTAAGGTAATGTGTGTGTAATCATATATGTTCACAAATAAATAACTAATAATATTTTATTGGTACACATAGATATTTTATATGGAAGATGCTGGATTTTCATTGGTAGATGTTCCAGTCCAAGATGATATTAAAATGTCAATGTGGAAAGCTATAAAATATTTTCAAAATAATGGAATGCATACAAGACCTGTTAATATATATATTTATTTAATATTTTTATTATTTAGTTATAAATACAATTTATTATTGCCATTATTCTATTCATTCATTATACTAGGCACCATTTACAAGTTTACAAGATGCTATGGAACTTGCATTAACCATGTTTGCTACTATTAAAGATATGCCATTAATGTTACGGCATACCGATGATCCGAAAGAAATTGATAATGTTTTTACAGAAATTTTCAAATGTATTTTTGGTAAACCAAAATATACATTGCCAGGCTTATTTTTCTGTTTACTTGTGGAGGGAAAGGGTTTTATGTCAAAGAATAAAGTTGAACATTATTTAAATGTTGGTGAACGAATTAAACGTGAATTATTGGTTAGTATATCGTATATTCTGATATATTTTTTAATTTAATATTTAAAGAAGATTCTATATTCATTTACGCAAGTAAAAGTCTATACGTCTATAAATTTAATATAGTAGTTCCATATTGGACGGTTGGACGCAGGTATTCTTTGCTCCTTGTATGATCCCCAGACAAATAGATGTGCTATAGTCATTGAATTTGTCATTTTGTGAAGCAACGACGAGAAAGGATTCATTAATAGTAAAATGGAAGAAGTCATTAATGCTGTAGCTGGTGACCCATCTTGAAACTATTCAGATCTCCTTGGAATCTGACAATAAAACGAACAATATATAGGTAAATAGCTATATTAGCTCAATAGTCAAATGCATATCGAGCATTTTTAATGATTGGAGAGTCAGACTTTCGGCTGTGGTCGCCACAATTAGAAAAGAATTCTTGTGCACATATAATTTTCGCATATGAATAGGAAATTATTGTGATTGCCCTATATATATATATATTGGATTGGTTTCTGGGAGACACTAATAATTCTATATTATTATAAGGAGTATATAATAATATTCGCGAAATAAATAACATATAAATAACGTAAAATTATTATTTATTCATTTGATAAATTTGCTTTAGCTCACAAAATCACAAAATATAAAATTCTAATGGATTTACTATTAAATTGTGATGTTTTTATAATGTATTAGCGGCTTCATCCAAAAAATTTAATGGTAAATGTATCTGAGACAAATTTAGAAAAAAAAAAAAATTATAAAAAATAACGAAAAAAATGTGTGAATTAACAAACAATTAAAAATAACAAATAAAATACACTTTAATATTTTTAGAAAATAATGAACTTGAATTTATTTTTAAGTAATTACATAATTACTTGATGATGTTTTTGTATTATTTATATAGGAATTGCTCGGCGACAATGGAGTATTATTTTTTCCAACTTATCCGGTTACAGCCTTTCGTCACAATGAATCAGTCATCAATTTATGTGGCGTTATGTATTCAATATTATTCAATTTAATTGGATTTCCATGTACACAAGTACCGATTGGGTTCGATAAAAATGGTTTACCAGTTGGTTTTCAAATTGTAGCTGCCCCGTATCAAGATCGATTATGTTTATGTATGGCCGGTGAAATTGAACGGGCCTTTGGAGGTTGGGTACCGCCAACACCAGTCGCTACAAATATTTAATCGGCGAGTATTGCAATTTGTGTGCACACGGTTAAGTTTTAATAAATTAATTAAATTTTGAAATAATAATTTATTATTTTTACAAACCGTGTTTTCATTAAAGGTATTTTTTTAATTTTTTGCGATATATTTTGTGATATTTTTTTGTTATTTTCCATATACAAACAAATATATTATGATAAAATAATAATGAATGGTAATTAATATTAAATAAGAATAACTAAATGATGAACAAATATTACAATAATATGCCGTACAAATATAAAATTTATATTGAATTTAACAACTAATCGGTTATTTACGTGTATGGGATTACATAATTTTAAATAATTATGATCAGAAAATTAATATGTAAATGTAAATATACTACAAATTATAGATAATATAAATCAGGATAGATTATTGTTAATCAATGTCAATTAAGACAATATATAGTTGTAAGATTGTAGCAAAAAGGAATAAAGATTATTATAATTATTATTTTTAAACAGTTGAACCAAAATGTGATGCAAGAATTTAAAATTGTATATTTTGTGTGGTTTCACGGAAATATAATGTATTAATTATCTAAATTACAAGTGATACAGTGATATAAAAACATATGTGCAATACGGTGGTTGGTATTCTTGGCTTTTTATTATATGTTCTGTATTTATCGTCTCACGTTTCATATATGACTAAAATTATAAGAACCGCTTGAGATATATGGTATTGTTGACTTGGGCTACTCATATTTCGTTAATTTATAGTTGAGTCTATTGTACAACTTCACGAATTTATTCCTTTTGCGTGACACTAGTTGTGTCGCATTATTTATATTCTGATACTATTTTCTGGTCGTCCATTACATATTTACTTTGTTCTGTCGCATTAAAATTGGTGCATATTTTAATTCTTATAAAGGTAAAGCATTTTTTAGGGTTTGGATTACATTGCTATTTTACCAACAATGTTTTTATGCCAACTCTATATAGTTACATATCGGTGTCCTGCTTTGAATTTCAACAATACAATTACAGATGAAAAATTATATTTCACCTCTGCTGTTTTGTTGTCTGTCATTTAACTTCATCCTATCACAAAATATAATCTACGCATAAATTCGAATAATAAATTATTTTTCATGATAAAAGTTAAGTTAGACACACAACAAAAATGTGAACCTAGTGTGCCCTATTCTAATACTACATATATTTATCATATAAAAATAACGGATATCCTTATAAATTATTCTATATATGAATACTCCTATTTGTTAACCATATTAGGCACGGATATTTCTGATACACATCTATGAATTCCAATGGATTTGGACTTAGAATACGGTGTATATGGTGTGAATATCTATTTAGCATACAGGTAAACATTAACAACGATACGAATCCGATTAATCAAAATCAATTACATAAAATCTAATATGAACATAATTTGTAGAAAGCTCTTTATAGGAGCTATAAATCACCGAAGGATAGCTTTCGGTGTATAAGCGATGTTTGCAAGCAATTATAAAATTATAATTTAATAGTTATATACAAAGCTATATTTGTGCTAATTGTTTCTCGTTGGTAGAATCGGTATGCCGCACTTTATATGTGAATGCCAAACGTATTCGAAGGTGCAAACATAGTGTATTTGATATGTATCATTTATAAGAAATATTTCTGTGGTTTCAGACACTTTGAAAACTAATTCGTGCGCCCCCTTTGTATAATCATCATGGTATTTAAAATACTCGATCACCTAGTAACAATTTGTTCGTACTGTGAAAAATGAGGAAAATTTCTGTGGAAAAATAACCACATATTTTCCATGGAAAAGATATTGTATATTGAAATTTTTCCAAAGAATGTCCATTGATTTTCCACTTAATATAATAGTATTTTATTTAGGTCAATTGAAATCTTTGGATTGTCAGGATTATATGTCCAACATATATCCGTGCGGTATTGTATTCATAATTTATTTCACCAATTAACCAAGACAGTGGTTCAAATTTTTTGTATATTTCGCTTATCTCTAGATATAATCCTTACTCATTTTAATTTAGTTTCATAATTTTTAAAACAACCAGCAACTCAAATCTATATCCTAGAGGAACTTTTTAAGACTTTTCATGGATTTTATCCGCGGTTTTTTTTCCCGTGTTTATTATAGAACTTCTGGTCTATCATCGTCATAAGAAAATTTATTCTGCTAATACGGACAATTCCACGGGTATTACTTGCCAAAAAAACATGGACGATCTAAAGATATTATTGTCAAAATGTGTGGATCTGCTCACAAAAAATATGAATATAAATTCTATGGATATTCTGTGGAATATTTTAATACAATAATTATTTTTCGATTTAATAAATCATAAATTACAAGTGAAAATAAAATGGGACTGTAAATTATATCTATAGTAATATTATTTATCAACTGGCAATATAATAATACTATTATTAGTGATGGTATTTAAATTAATAAATATAATATTAAATTTAAATAAAAATAAAGTATGTGTATGTGTATTGGAGTACTACGTAACGTGTATATAAATAAATATGTGTTAATGTATGCAGAGATTAAGAAAAAAAAAATAAATAAATAGTTGCTCACATTTTTATAATTTAAAATTTATTAATTTTTTTTTCGTAGTTAGTTAGTTACCGCCGGACGGTCCAGCTGATCAAACGTAAGATTTAATTTATGTGTACGAATATAATTATATAGTGAATGTGTGGTTTTTGTTTTAGTTATTATAATAAAATTTAATAATAAAAAATATATTTTTCCATATAGGTTTAAGAATTAAAATAAATATCGTGTAATTTAATACTTCTATTATTTATTTTATATTTATTAATTAACGGTTCAAAAAAAAAAAAACGATAAAATGGAAGTGATTGTTCGAATTTTAGCATTATTACTTAAATTTATCGGATACATAATTAAACCATTTCTAAAATTATTTAATCCACATAAAAAAATTAATATTCCAATAATTAAAAATGATTTACTAAAAATTTCAGCTATTGATTTAGCCGCAAAAATTCGAAATAAAGAGGTATTTATAAATTAATTTATAATAGTCGTGTTAAAGTGGCGGTTTCTTGCATGCAATTAATAAAATGATTCGAATGAAACAAAATTTGTAAATATTTTCAAAAAAAGGTAACTTCAGAAACAGTTGTTCTAGCCTACATTGATCGGATCAAAGAAGTTAATCCAATATTAAATGCGGTTGTAGAAAATCGTTTTATCGATGCAATTGAAGATGCCAAAAAAGTTGATGAAATGATTGGAACATCAACAATGTCCACAATAGAATTATTAAAAAATTATCCAATATTAGGCGTACCATTTACGGTTAAAGAAAGTTGTTCAGTAAAAGGTATAATATTTGTTTTATTTCATTGTTTGCAAATATGGTTAATAATTTCTAGTTTTACAATAATTTTAATATTTTTGTTATATTTATATTCTTAACTTAAATATATATTTAAAATTAGAACATTTATCGTGGTTCAAAAGTTCATTCATGATGATAATATAACATTTTATTCATATATGAATATGATGAACTTGAACTGCGATAGATTCAATTTGAAAACAATTACTAAACAAAGAAAATATTTTTATTAATTTATCGATTCACTTATATTTATAAATAGAGAAGTTAATGGAGGCTACAACAATTAACTTATAAACTGATTTTACTGATATGCTAATTGCAAAGATATAGTAACCGATTAATTATTACATATTATCTAAGTGATTATAGATAATATGTGATGTTAAGTTAAAAACGGATAGTCGTTCTTTTTCTTGAAATATTTGCACATCACATTTTATAAATTGAGTTAATCATAACCGTTTTACCATTGCTAGTAACAATCTGTTACATTGCAGGAGCTAACAGAGTATAAAAATTATTTTGGTACCATCACCACAACCAAAACCATTGTAGTTCCATGAATATTTTGATTCACACTTTAGGATTATCTTCTACAATTAATCCACTTTAAATCATGTCAGAAACAATTTCATGGAAAAACGTTTTCGTCTTTGAATATAGCAGCGCAATTCATTGTTCGAGCATGATATAAAATATTCCCAATATTACGGAAATTCTGACAATTCATATGCGGTCTCTAAATAAAAATAAGTAATTTCTTAAAAATATAACTTTTTATTCTCTATTTCTCGTATACTTGCTTTAAAATTGGTGCACTAATTAGCATGTATAAATAGTGATAATAAACAAACACCACACCAATTTATGTGTTAGCTATACCACCATTTATTTATGTTTTATTAAAATTGTAGTTGTAAGCAATTAGTGAAAATTTCTAAGGATTTTTTTTGAAAATGGGTGATGTGTCCCATATAGGAACTAAATATTCCCAAGTCTTACAACAGTGCGATTTTGACTTAAAACATTTAATTATAACATTTAAAGATTTATTTAACATATATGTGATACAATTTACTATGCAGCACCCTTTCTGGTTGCTCCCATAGAATATAAATATAATATAATAGATAAACTGAATAAATACATAATTATAGCATTTAATGATAGGTTCTAACGCTTTTGCATGGAAGTAGATAAAACTATCACACTCTGCTGGTCTCGTCTCTAATATTCAAAAAAAAGAATAACACTCGTGAACATTTTGGCTGATTTTCTTGAACTTTTGAATTTAAGTTATTTTTTATAATCTCGTTGATGAACCCAATCATACCTCCCGCAGTCAAAATTTTTCGACTGTAACGCTACTATTTCATAATTTCATATATACATCAAATGGAAAATTGATAATAAATAATTTCCGAATGGGAATTTTCAAAATCTATTCCATGAAATATTGAAAATTGAATATATTTTGTAATACCGTAAACATAAAAATGTAAATCGTTGTAAAAACTAACTGGCCCACGTGGATAAAAAATTAGTAATTCATAAAAGGCGATTTTCGAGAATATTTTGTATATTTTTTTCAAATATTTTTGCATTTCCAGAACATTACAGTAATTATATTAAGATCACACATACGCCACTGCACAATTATCATGCATTTTTTCTTTAATTATTTTTTTGTGATTTAAACAAAAAAAAAAATGTATTATAATTGAAAATATATTGCGAAATAATATATTTTTTTCTTATTTTTATTTGATTGAATGAAATTATAAAAAAAAAAAAGAATTATTATAATGTAAAAGTGAACAAGAAAAAAAAAACCACAAATCTAAAAAGTATGACAATAATCACACATGAAAAGAAAATGTGGAATGAGGTTATATTTCTTAATTTCACAATAAGACCGTCTCCATAAAATCGATAGACCATAATACATTTAATGCAGTATCGTGCAAGTCAAGCGAGTTCGATACACCGCCGCATTTAAAAGGAGCAGCTCCACCGAAATTGTAATGTTCTGCATTATTTAATTAGTTATCGTTGAATTTTTCCATTGTTAAAAACACATGAGTGAACACTTGCATAGTCTGGATTAAAACATAAATTTTGTACAATGGATATACCTTGATGATGGAAATGTAATATAAGAAGGTAAAAACAGTACACAAACTTAGCCGGCAACATTATTATATGGCCTCAGTTTTCTGGGATGTTAAAATGTATATATTATTGATTAATTATATTGAAAAAATTAAAACAGTATCAGGAAAAATAATATTTAAAACTTTTGAAATAGCAATAGAAGTAAAAATCAGTGAGAAAAGACCAGGTTCTCAAAAGAATAAATCATTTTCCATCAAGATAGGCAAAAAAGCACACAAAATGTCTGTTGGCAATGGTAAAGTTGTGAGATTTTTTAAAATTATAAATTGTTGAAACATCACCGGATTTGGCTCCTTCCGCACTTTTATCTCTATACCATGCAAATCTGGATGGAAAGCGTTTCTCCACAAATGAATATACGATAAATTATTTTAGTGTTCTATGAAATTTAAAAACTTATTTTTATGAATTTCCCAAAAAATAAAACTTAACAGTTTTTATAAAATTCTTATAGTAAAATTATTTGAATTTATGCTTATAATAGTATCGCATGTGTTTTTAAACATTAAATTTAAAATAGCCTAAAAACACAACTTTCAACAACAAATTTGTTCCATATATTTTCTGTATATACATTCGTTGGGTATTCAAATTATACAGAAAATTCACGATATATTTATTCTCTTAAAGTGTCATTTATTTTTCACAAATTCGATTCAAATATTGTACTTCAAATTCAAAATTTGCCATTTACAAATTTCCTCATTGTCATGGTCACTAATAATATTTATTTGCATTATATTTATAATGTGCGTACAATAAAATAAATGGTGTATTAAAACACATTAAATTTTCTGTGTACACAATAACTGCATAAATAATAAATTGTATAAATTAGTATAAAAAGCACATGTTTTGGTGTCATAATTTAATAAAGTTTTAATAAATTAATTTGGTATAAAATTTAGTTAGAGTACCTTAATTACTATTTTTCCATATTTGTGAAATATACATATATAGATTTTGGTTATGTACGTACATATTTGCAGCTGAAGCAGCAACGGACAATATACAAATACACTGTAACACATGGGCTGAAAAGTTTCCGAAAATTCTAAGAAAAAAACATTTTTTTTGCAAAATTAAACTTTATTCATCAACATACATCCCTTAGCGGGCGATACACTGATTTCAACGATCTTCCAACTTTTCGATACCATTTTTATAGTACGATTTCGTTTTTTTCCTCAAAATAGGCTTCTGTTTCGGCGATCACCTCTTCATTGCTCTTAAATTTCTTTCCAGTGAGCATTCTCTTGAGGTCTGCAAACAGGAAAAAATCGATGGTGGCCAGATCTGGAGAATACGGTGGATGTGGAAGCAATTCGAAGCCCAATTCATGCAATTTTGCCATCGTTTTCATTGATTTATGACACGGTGCGTTGTCTTGATGTGACAGCACTTTTTTCTTCTTCAAATGCGGTCGTTTCTTAGCGATTTCATGCTTCAAACGCTCCAACAAGGCTATATAATAGTCACTATTGATGGTTTTTCCATTTTCGAGATAGTCGATGAAAATTATTCCATGTGCATCCCAAAATATAGTGTCGAGATAATGTTCGTCAAGCAGTTTTTGGCATCAGAAATATTTTTTCCAATCAAAAAATAATGTTTAATCAACGCACGAAATTTGTGTTTTTCCATTTTTTTTTTCAAATAACAAAAGTAGCTACACTCACACTCACGCAATATCTCACAAACTAATGGTCGGACTGCTGTCGAATTTTGACACGTATCGTTTGAAGGTTGGTATTAACTAAAAATAATATGAAAAAAATTCTAGAAAATTAACCTCTTAGAATTTTCGGAAACTTTTCAGCCCAAGTGTGATAGTATTAATAAAAATATTTGTAGTATTACTAAATATTTACTTTTTTTTTCAACTAAATTGATTAACTTAAACAAGTAAATTTACAATTTACACTTGACTTTTGATTTATAAATATTAAACATCAATAATATTTATAATATTATAATATAAGTATGAGTGAGTACGAGGAGCCGTATACTATAATTGCGCAGAAAAGTGGCATCCACTATTATAATAATATTATAAGTAATGTAACGTCAATGGTTTATGATCGCATAAGATCATGACCTTACTTTTATTATACAAGTACCTATCTCTGTACACTATCTATTCGAATAATAATATAGTACGACTATATGCAATATATGGACATGTTTATACCATATATTATATAATTACGTGTATATATTATAACTCGTATAATTATTATTATAAAATGTTTATGTTAAATTGAATTTTTTTTGCTTATAAAACAATAAAAAAAATGTATGTATTTTCTATTAATCTTAGCACACATTTTAATAATTTGTTTAATTTTAATATAATAATATTTTTTTTTTGTCTTAAAAATTAAACTTATAAGTACATTTCTACCATATATACACGAAACGTATACGATGTTTATGCCTCTCTTCAGCACGTTTATAATTATATGTAAATAAAAAAATCGTACGAAATGTTTTTCGCAAACATATTTCTATTGATAATTCATAATTGTATTTATTTATAAACAGACAGCAGATATTTAATTTTCCTGTACACATAAAATTTTACCTAGTAATTATTGTAGTTAAAATCTTAATTTAATTAAATATCTATGGTATATTATTTTTTTTCTCAGAATTATAAATGCGGATAATAATAGATTAGATAAAAAAAAATGAAAATATTAGTAAAACTTAGTACTTTCCGTTGAACATGGTTTGTGAAAAATTGTACCAATAAGTTATATTTTAATTAAAGTATATATTCTTAGATTTTCTAAAAACTTTCGCCCATCACTGTGCGACAATGTTGCCAAAATGGATGTCGATTTCAAGGTTTTTCATTCATCTACATCTATTCTGGCATTTCAGCAACATTTCTAATCAGATCGGTGTATCAGCCGTAGACATTGTGCTGCATCAATCTGAACAAATGATAAGGCAGCGACGCAGTGCCAAAGAAAGAACTTATCATTTGGATTACAACGTAGTGTATTCTGGATGGCTCTTGCAACGAGTAGCTGGTAATAAACGTTTTTACAAATAGTTGCTTCAATATCTCTTATTTCCAAGTTCTTTTAGCATTTGAGTTAAATTCGTTGCTGTTAAACTTTTTTGGAATATGGAATCGAATCAAAATCATTCTCTAAATGTATTGTATTGTATTGCTTGATCACCATAAAATTCCTCAAGCAATCGAAAGGCGTGTCGGCTTCAGTTTTTCTATATAATCACGGCTATATGAAAGAGTACAAATAACAAAAAAAAAAACACTTTTATTTCGCATTCCACAGGCTAAAACTTAAGTTAAGTTCCCTGAAATATATATATTATATAACTTTTGTATATAATTTTGTTATCAATTCTATTATAAATATATAAACTTATAAACTTATAAGTGTCTTCGGATATATACAACAACGACGGTCCAAAAATTAATCGGAATGCATTAAGAACAGAGCAATTAATTATATATTTTTTTAATTTGAAATCCATCAAATGACATTTTAACGTTGCTGATTGGAATGTTGTTGAGTGGGTGGACAATATGTTTACAGTGAAAGCATATACCACATATAATCATTTTTGACTTCATCAAACAAGATCTTTTGGATTTTCTTCTTGCAGGTGATCACCATTCAGCATTTTTAAGCTTAGTTTTTGGTTCATATGAAAAACACCATGTTTTATTACAGCAGAGAAATGTCTTTGGAATCGTTAAATTGATAATTTTTTTTGTTATCAGTTAATTGATGCTGTAACAAACTTTGAATTCACCTTTAGGAGACTATAATTTTTATCCATTAAATAGAAAGTTACATTTCCATGAATCTCTTCTCTGAAGATTTCTGCAAATTTTTATCACATCAAGTAACGTAGTAGCAATAATTAGCGTTGCTTAATGAAAAAATGTATGAATTTAATAATAATAACAATATTCTGTAACATTATGTGTAAAAATAAGATATAATAAAATGAGGGTATAGACACACACTAAATTTTCCGGAAAATTGCCTGTTATGAATTCTTATTTTTTCTAATTACGAGCCATAGTTTTAACAGTTTTCCATTTTTATTTAACGAATTTGGAAATATTATCAATTACCAAAATATTGACAGAAAATATGTTTGATTTTCCATTTGAATATTATATTGAGCTATTAAAATCACTAAATTTCTTATAACACGACGTTATTTGTTGACGTCATTACGACGTTAATTTTATGTCCTAATAATACCACTTCTGATAATCAGAACAGTTTTTCTGTTACTTAAATATACTTTAAAAATTATGATCTTGACCAATACGTTATTGAATGTGAAGTAAATTCAGAACAAAAACGCTTATAGGTAATTTTTAGGGAATTTCTATATGTAATAATTTTAGTCTCTATATATCTATTGGAATTCGAGTCTCATTTAAATTACAAAAATTATATTTTAAGTTCTAATCTGAAATAAAAAATTTTTGATTACATGTTAAATATAACTAAAATAAATAAATAAATTATTTTAAAAATATCTTAATTTTTGAACTTTTGACATTAGTACCATATATTTAATACAAAAATTGTACGTAAAATTAAAATTAAATGATATAATATTCTTTTAAAATAGACTTTAATATATTGATTATAATTATATAATGTTTTAATGATGTCGACTTTTAATATCATTTATATTAATGAGAATTTTTTAATTATTATTAATAAGATTTCTAAGGTGTGTGTGTGTGGGTCAATAAAGTAACAGAGATAACACAATATTTTTTCATATGTTTTGTCAGTATCTATGCAAATTTTCAAGTAATATTATATTTACTCTATACACCAAATGCGAATCATATGTGTGGCGAACACTCTTTCGCATGAAATTACAACAGATAAATTGCATAAATAAAATGATCTTGAAATTGTTAAGAAATTATTGAACTCTTTTCATATTGTTGTGTATGCGTATTATACAATGCAAGCTGATATACACATGTAATTATAATTTAATTATATAAAAAGTTTACAATATTATTGCCAGAAAATATATTGGACATATTTTATAATATAATCTGCAGTTTCTATATATAATTAAAATATTAAAACGAAGGTAAATCTTATACATTGGTAACCTTTTTCAAGAGCATTTCCTCACTTTGCGTTGGCGATAAATTTAATTCATATTAATTTATAAAGGTTTCGTAAACTGTAAACTGTTATTGTTTTTAATCTTATTGTATATTAATATAATATATATAGTGACAATCGTTTTCATATATAGTTGATACTCGAGTAATAGCACTTAATGTTACAATTGAAGACTATCTAGAGATATCACTATACCATGTCCATTTTAGCTATAAAGAGATATTTTTTTTTACTCGAATAAACATATGAACGCCTCAGATGTTAAATATTCTGTTAATTAATCATTTTACCGCCCGAATTTTTCTCGTGAATTGCAGTAATCATATAAGAAAAGTTATTGGTATATTTCAAATAATAATAATAAATAAATACAAAACTTGTTATTTATCATAAATGGCAATTTTGATGTTTGACTGACGAGATGAGATGGGGTTTTTTTTTTTTTATGATGCAGAAATGCTTATTTATATTACCCACGTAATAATATAACCCTATATAGAAACATTGTAACTGTTCACATTGTTAATTACATATATATAATGAACATCTATCTGCTATGAGGTATATGGCAACAGCCAAGAAAAACTGAACACTATAATTTTTTTTAAGTAATTTTTGAGGATCTTTTATAAACCTGTGCAAAATGAAATAGATCAAATTCTATTAATTTCAAAATGACTTTATATCTCCTTATGTTAATCAATTAAATGTATTATTTAAAATATTGTAGAACGCAACATGTAAACATGTAACCATTACATGCTATGAATATAATCGATCACTGTTACATTTCTTAATATTATCATCATGTCAATTAAACTAAATATAGAATATATAGCATTTTCCAGATATTCATTAAAATAAAATTGATAAATAACTCCTTCATGGAAGTTTATAACAATTTTTTATTTTGTTTAGTTTAATTAACGTTTCCATAATTCCATATTATAGTTAGAATTTGAACATATCCATATATAAATATAAAATGCAATGCCCTATGGTATTCTGGGGTATAATATAAATTCTATAGATAAATTAAGACTATACTCAGAATAGAATTAAAAATATAAAAATAACAAAATACAAACGGTAACATCGATCTTCATCATTATAGATGTAAGTCATGTTACTTAATTACTTACTCCATGGCGTTATAACCCAGGTGCCTTCGCCAACACGCTTTTCCAACCTGACCTATCCGCAGTCAATGTTTTTCAATCCAGAATTTTAAGGATCTTTATATCACAGTTTACTGCATCTAGCCATCTCGCCTTAGGTCTTCCGGCTCTCCTTCTACCTTCTGGTTTACTATTTAACAGTTTTTTCGGCACACGCTCCTCCTCCATGCGCGTACTACGTGTCCAAGCCATCTCAATCTATTGATTTTAATTGTTTTGACAATATTTGGTAGACCGTACAACTTGTTTAATTCAAAATTGTGTCTTCGCCTCCAACCATTCTGTTCTTTGACGGCACCAAATATACCACGGAGTACCTTTCGTTCGAATATCCGAAGTAATTGTTCCTGGTTCTGCGTCATGCATAAATCTTGTTACACGATATATATTTGTGAAGCATTTTCGTAACTATATAGATCAAACACAATATGTACCGTCAAGTTAATAAATTACACGGGATATTATATGAGAGTAAATATATCAATTTTATTTCGATTATATATTGTTCTGCATAATTATCCAAAGAATATAGATGCACATTGTTTCCTTAATTCCATTATAGTTTTTATATGTGACAAATTATATAGCTCATAATCTTAACCGTAAAACAAAGTTTATTAAAAGATATATTTCAGTCCAATATATTGTATTTAGAACAAAATTTTAACAATACAATACAAAATTGATGTGGTATTGGCACCATGCCGTTGCTCAAACAGACACAGAACTGAATTTTGAATATTATTCGTGTCAATCACAAAAGCTTAAATTTTATTCTAATTAAATTGCATATGGTAACACATCTGCAATCATCAAAGCCATCACATGTTTGTATCACTTTGGATGTGTGTCCACTAAAGTGTTAAAATTATGTATAATATTTTGATATCACCATCATGTAATTGTATAATAACATAAAAAATGACATGACATTTAATTTTGTAAAACTGAGTATTTACTTTTTATTTTATAAATAATAATTATTTATGTTTATTGAACTTGTGAACTTGAACATTGAATTTATTTATTTGCGAGTATATTATAATGGTAAAACTTAAAAACATGTACAAGTAAATTTGAAAATTGAATAATTTAATTAACAATATATAATTGCAATTGTAGTAATAAACGAAAATCATATTTTTAAGTAAATAATAATGTTCTTTCATCGTTTTTTTTTTCTCCAATTTTATAATTTATTCCGCAATTGTTATATATTAAAAAAAAAACAATTTATATGTTAAAAATCGAACATTTACTTTTGATTTGGATGGATGGTTTAATAAATTTACTATACCAAATATGAATAAAAAAAAAAGTCCAAACACATAAATATTTATATAAATTTGATGTTTTTCACCACAAGGTTAGCAAATCTACCGATATATGAAATATAAATGTAAGATTAACAATTTGATAATCAAAACGGAAAAAAAAAAATAAATAAATATCGTTATTATATTGCGCGAATAAAAATTATGAAATTTTATATTAATTATTTTATTATAATTAATTTCCGCAAAATGTTGTATGTAAGAAAATCTTCAACATTTATCTTAAACTCTCGTATATTACATTCATACACACACACATACTCACATACACATAATTAATATATTAAAATTCAGTCATTTCGAAGGTCTATCATTTGTTGTTTATATTGATAAATAAATACAATATATTACTGTGGTATACTACAATATATATGAAGAATATTTTAATAATAACATAATTTAATGATAAAATTTAACTTTTATAATTTTTTCATAAATATAAACTAATACAATATTTAAAAAAAATTTAAAAAATTATATTTGAAGATCACTTTAACCTTTTGCTAATGCTTTTGTTATATTCATATTACAAATATTTTTATTTAAGCCTGTATATGTAATAATTTTTGATGTCTCATATACGATCTGACTGCGAGTGTTAACATTTTTATTTGATTTGTAATATTTTGATCAAATATTATTTCTTAAATTTAATAAAAAATATTATTTTAATAATAATTTATTAACATTTTTTTTTGTGTAAATGCAATAATTAAAAATGAAATCTTAAGATACAATGGTATTAATTAAGTATGATTTAATATTATATTTATTAACAACACATCAATTTTATTAAAATTATATAATATTATTGAATTAATAAATATTTTGCATCACGTGCGCGCACTGATGACCCTGACCATTAAAATATTAATGTAACTTTATATCACATCCAGAACTTATAATATCTTAGAAAATTTATATAAAATTGAAGATTTACCATCTACGCAGCGTTTGAAGGTTATTATTGCACCAAAGTGATATTATCTTGTATGTTCTTTAAAAAAGGTTGAATACAAAATTTCAGATAAATTTTATCATTGAAAAAAGCAAACAATTTGTTAAAATGAAAAAAAAACCGAATTTAGGACAGGACAGGTTGATTAAAAATTATACGCTCCGTCAATATTAAAATGACTCATAATTGGTTGACTGAATTTCGTTGTGATCGTATAAGCACAAAAAAAAAAAAAACGATACCATCACTAACCGCGTCCAAATGAGGTGACAACACCAGAAATGGCCAACAAAATCCATGATATCGTGTTAAACGATTGCAGCTTGGCGATGCTTAAGATATACAGCTGATGCAATAAAATGCATAACATATAATTACGTAGAGGTTAATTTAGGCTTCAATTAAAATAGATAGACTGTCAACGTTTAACGGCATTTCCTTCAATGTAAATCAAAAAAATTAAGCTGCTTTTTGTTACGTTTGACGTTGGTAAATGTATAAAGAACAAAGAACCTTTTTTAAAATTAATAAAAATACTACCGAATCGCTTCAAATGCTTGTTTTAACATTTATTTAACAAATGAAATCTGTTTTACGGAAAGAAATAACACATCAAATTTTATGTTATATAGAAAATATTATAGACATTTTAAGCTCTTTTTAAGACGTTAAGACGTCTTTTTTTAAATTAGGCTCCATGATGTGGGACAACTAATTCTATAATATAAATATTACAACAATTGCCTTATAGGATTATTCAATTTTGTTATATAAAAATAGTTACCGAACACTAAAATTAACGCAATAACATTTCTCTAACAAAGTGTATGGTAAGTGTTATAAGAGTTAACCGGATGCTTATATAGTAACGAAATTGTAATGGCCGATTGATAATGTCTTTGAGAATAGCGTTGGTCATATTATATTTTCAAGGATATATAGTACGTTTTCTGATTTCATATACTATATAATATATAATAATTCAGCTGGGAAATTGGTAGTATAGAAAATACTGTGATCAAAAAGCACTCTTCATCTCCGAATTTAATGCGACATGTGCTATATAAAATATATAATTAGCTGTCACTGAATCATTTTCGTGCGGAATTTATATATTGAATAATTTAAATTTAGCAAAAAAAAATATAAATAAATACTAAATCAAATAATAAAATAAAATTTTTTTCCTATCTATCTATACAAATACAGGTATGTCTTACAGTGTTGGATCACTTACACGAAAAGGTATACGTGCACCTAAAGATGGTCAAGCAGTTGCAAATTTAAAAGCAGCCGGTGGCATTCCACTGTTAATAACTAATACACCAGAATTTTGTACTAGTTGGGAAACAAATAATTTAATTACCGGTCGCACACTTAATCCATACGATACACAACGTACATCCGGCGGTTCTTCCGGGGGAGAAGTAAATATTATTATTATTATTCTTGTTTCGATATAATATAATATAACATATTTTGAATATTTTAATTATAGGCCGCACTTATCGCATCAGCTGCATCAATATTTGGTATTGGATCTGATGTCGCCGGTTCTATACGTATTCCGGCATTATTTAATGGTATTTTTGGTCATAAACCAACCGGTGGTGTAATATCAATTGATGGACATTTTCCATATTCAAGTGATGACTGTTTTACAAATTATTTGGTTATTGGTCCAATGTGTCGATATGCTAAAGATTTACCAACACTTGTACAAATTTTGGCTGGAAAAAATGCAGCCTCATTACATTTAGATGAACCATTAAAAACAAGAGATATTAAGGTAATGTGTGTGTGTGTGTGTAATGAAAATCATATATGTTCACAAATAAATAAGTAATAATATTTTATTGGTACACATAGATCTTTTATATGGAAGATGCTGGTTTTTCATTGGTAGATGTTCCAGTCCAAGATGATATTAAAAAATCAATGTGGAAAGCTATACAATATTTTCGTAATAATGGAATACAGACAAGACCTGTTAATATATATTTATTTAATAATTTAATTATTTAGTTATTTTGTAAATAATATTGATTTCGTGTCATTACTTTTTTTTTGATTCTATAGGCACCATTTACAAGTTTACAAGAAGCTATGGAATTTGCATTAACCATATTTTCTACCATTAAAGATGTACCAATAATATTACGACATGTCGATGATCCAAAAGAAATTGATAATGTTTTTTCAGAAATTTTCAAATGCATTTTTGGTAAATCAAAATATTCATTTGCTGGTTTATTTTTCTGTTTACTTCTGGAAGCAAATGGTTTTATTGTAAGGAATAAAGTTCAACATTATTTAAATTTTGGTGAACGAATTAAACGTGAATTATTGGTTAGTATATGGGTGTATTCTAATATTTTTATTATATATTAATATAATAGATCGGTCAGGTTTAATATGGAATACTTATATTCACAAAAAGAGTCTATTTACATGCAATATTTGATCATTTTTAAAAGATTCTAAACGATTTCGTATGTATAACTATGAACGAAACATTGCGATTCACTACTGGACACCAGAAGAGAAGTCAAAACAGTTCGTCTGCAGCAGGGAACATTATAACCACAATTGTTTTTGTATACAAAAGGTAGTAAAAATTACCTATGAATATTATTCAAAACTTTTGTAACAACTGGATGCGAAATGTTTTGCAATTATTGCACTAGCACACATAAAGTCTCTTATGGCGATGGGAATATTATGCGATTCAATAACTGGCTTTGGTTCCTTTCGACCACCACATCTGTTTCCATATCCTATAAAAAATTTGTTTTCATCATGTTAAAGAATGAATGCTATAGCAAATTGTAAACAAGTATATTTTGTAGATCTTTCGGAAAATCATTATAACGAAATATTGGATGAAATTTGAATATCGCTGAACCAAGTGTTCTGTTATAGTGTTATATGGTGCCGCATATTCAAAATATTAAAAGGATTTTTTGCAATATAAATTTGTGTTTTCGTTTCCGTTAAGTAAAATTTTTGAATACTCCTCGTGCAGTTCATTTTCATAGAAAACAAAATTCTAATGCGGAATTATTTGATGTTAATTATCATAGATTAGTGACTTTATCCAAAAAAAAAATTGAATGGTAATTGTATCAGAAGTAGAATTTTTAAAATTAAAAAAACAATCTGTAAATTAATAAATAAATAACAATAACAAATTAAATACATTCCTAATATTTTATAATAAAAATAAATAATGAACTTGAATTTATTTTTAAATAATTACTAAATTTCAAAGAATTTGTTACTATTATAATATTATTTTTATTTATATAAAGGAATTGCTTGGCGACGATGGAGTACTATTTTTTCCAACTTATCCGGTTACAGCTTTTCATCACAATGAATCATTTGGCAATTTAACTGGTGTTATGTATTCAATATTTTTCAATCTAATTGGATTTCCAAGTACACAAGTACCGCTTGGTTTCGATAAAAATGGTTTACCAGTTGGTTTTCAAATTGTAGCCGCACCATATCAAGATCGATTATGTTTATGTATGGCCGGTGAAATTGAATCGGCCTTTGGAGGTTGGGTACCGCCAACAACAACCGCTACAAATATTTAATAATATACGAGTAATAAAAAAAACTTTATAATGTTGATATGAAATTTGTGTGCCAGCAGCCCGCCTTAAATTTTAGAATTTACTATATATATTTTTTAACTATAATTTTAAAATGTATATTGAATTTATTATTTAATTATTGTTTTCATTAGTTTTTATTTTGCGATATATTTTGTGATATTTTTTTGTTCTCCGCACATTTGTAAATATTGATAAAATGTAATAATGAATGGTAATTAATAAATAAGAATAACTAAATGAATGATGAACAAATATTACATTAATATATGTACAAATGAGAATTATATTGAATATAACTATACTAATTGTTTATTTAAATTTGGGATTAATTAATTAATTAGATATACTTAAGTGATGAAAAGAAAAACTAATATGTAAATAAATTATAAATAAATTTAATAGGAATCCTATTTAGATTAGAATATTTGTTAGAATCTCAATAAATACAAGTAGTACTAAGAATATGTATTTCCTCTATTACTTTCCGTTTGAACATTTTGTAATTGTCTCAAATGTACATTTTTTGCAACTGAATTGGTTCCTCACTGCGACCTTAAACATTTATTATGTTTATGTCGCCTATATTGAATTGATTAAAAAGCTTCTCTATATGAATATTATTATTGTTTCATTATTGTCATCTTGTTCGTGAGTGTCTCGGTATGTAACCTGGAGCTGAATACTATATAATATACGTACTTTTACCCCTGCTCTTATTAATTTCCAGCAACACTACAACAATAATTTCGTGCACCAGTGTTTCATGTTGTGCTATCATATAAATCTTCATACATGTATGGTTCGATATGTTATTGGAATGGTATTTATAGTTACTGTTAGTTGTTTTATTGAAGCAATATGGGCTAGCCAATAATACTGGTTCCATCAAGTGGTGTGGTAGTTTTGATAAAAATATACGGTTAATATGGATATGGATTATTGATAGGAACGATATAGAATTGAATTTGATTTGTTTTTAGTCTAAATTAACAGGACAAATTACTTAAAACAAGACCAGAACATATTTGTAGTAAGCGCATGAACGGCATAACCATCGCAGACTACCATGTTTGAAATAAATAAAAAAAAATATAGAATTATTAGATTGTAATTTGCTAAGGTATATCGCCATACCAATTATATACACAATTTTGAATCGACAATGTGATGCAATCAAAGAATGCTGTCGTGTCAACACTACTTACACACCAAATGATAAGGATACATATGCGATTTTGTAAATGAAATAGCGATGTGATGTGACTAATTCATTTTTAAATTATAACACATTTCATAAACTTAGCAAGGCATTATCAGCACACATCAAGTGTGCTCGCATATATATATTTTCAATAGTTTTAAATCACATTTTTATTAAATTAATAATCGCATATTGTGGTGTTGTGTATTTCCATAAAAATTTATCTAAATTAAAATTAATAAAAATGACTGATTTTAAAAATAATTTAAATTCAAATAATTATTTCATTAAAGAAGCAATAAGTTGTTGTTCGTCGTCCATTGAACAAATTGATTGTTATGATGATGATGATGATGATACTGGTGACGGCAAAATTCAGAATAGAAATGAGGCATCAAAAAATTTTAATATAACTGGTGATTGTTTACATGGCAATGAATTAAATAAAAAATTAACGACAGTTTTGGATGACAGGGAAAATTTAAAATCAGAGTAATAATAATTGTTCGATTAAATTTTATAGTAATTTTTTTTTTATTAATTTATAATTTATATTTCACACAGATTAGACAATTTAAAACAAAAATTTATTTTATTTGAACCACGTTATAATTATTTGGAAACACATTTTAATGAATTTGTACAAATGAAAGATCAATATAATGAACTAAGAGAAATTCGTGTAAAAACAAATAAGTCTTTGGAAAGAAACAATAAAAGTACACAGGTATTTTAATTTGGTATAATTAATTGAATTTGCCAAAAAAGAAAACAGGGTTGTTTTTTAAATTATGGGAACTTCCCATCGAAGTGGAGTGTGATGAATTTAGAATTTATGTATATATATAGTCTATCACAGTGGACCACAGAAGCTTAATTTGAATGTATCACTGACAAAGATAGTTCAACGTCTGCAACAAAATGTTTTGGTGAACAAAACGAAAAGTGTGGACACGTATTTTTTTTTTGCACAACTCTCTATCAATCAAATTTATTATATGTTTAACATACAAAAAACAAAGGTTATTTTTCAAATCATTTGCCATTATTATCTATGGTATTTGGTGGGTAACTTATGGATGTGAAATTTTGATGGTTGTAATGCAAAATATATTCATCAAGTTATTTTAAGACATCTTTCACTAGTAAGAACCGGTGAATAGTGTCATTTGGGCTTGATAATGTTCAGCATTTACAGTTTCACAGCAGATTTAAAAAGATATAAGTAGTAAGTAAATAATTCTATTCCCATCAGACTAAATAGTAACACTTCCTGATATATTTGGTGCAGTTTTTTATAAAGTGAGATTATATATAAACAGTTCCTATAAGACAAGAGAAATTGATAATCCTTGGAAGTGTTCCTGAATCATTGTATAAATAAAATTGTATATATCTGCTAATATAAGAAACTTAATATTTTTACTTTCTCACAAAGCCATTAACTTTTATATAAGAATATATGCTTAATCTTACATATTGCGAATCTACTGTAATAAACACAATAATATAAATAGAGCTATTAGGAAGGAGTATATAAAATGATAATATGCGATAACACAGGTTTTATAAAAATCGAACAATAAACTGCATGACCTTCGATCAATTATGTAAGTCCATATTATTTATATTTTTCTATTTTCTATACATAGACCTGGGATTCTATAATATGTCAGAAATGTATTAAAACAAGTGAGATAATGTTACACCCAACATTTAAAGAATTTCTTATTTATAAAAATACTAATTCGACATCAAGGTAAAATAATAAACTTTAATAAAACATATATTCATTAATGATTTAAATATTTTTATATCTCATAATCAAATAATATAATTATGAGAAATCAAATAATTTAATTATTACAAAAAAAAACAATTTACAATAGTTTCGAACATTTAATTGAATTAAATAATAATTTTGATAATATCAAAAAATTAATAACACAACGTGAAAAAGAATTTTTAAATCGATATGAAAAGACTGAGGTAATGTATTTGTGTAATAAGAGAAATTAGAAACATGACTCCGTGGCGCAACGGTAGCGCGTCTGACTCCAGATCAGAAGGTTGCGTGTTCAAATCACGTCGGGGTCAATAGTGTGTTGATTTTTTTTTATGGTTTATATATTATTGTTTTTTCTTCTTTTCCATCAGATAATTAAATTAAAAATACTAAATACAAAATATGAATCACAATTGAAAAATTTATCAAAAAAAATACAAGTAAATCAAGAATGTATAAATAATTTAAAACGATTGGTTGTAAAATTGGCTACAAAAGAAAATTGTCGAAATTCGTAAGTTTAAAGTTTTTGTTTTCTATGTTTTGATAATTCTTTTGTTCGTTAGATGTCTGTTCGATATATTTTAAGTAAAAATATTTGTTTTTTTTATTTACAAAATGTAATTGTTTTAATATATCAAAATGTGTCTCCGCTTAAAAAACAACCGAATTCGGAATAAAATCTGTATTACCGATGACGTCTTCACCTACAACATTTTCTTAAGTGTTCCAATTTCACAACAAACATAAAAAATTAAAATTAAAATTTTTCTCGTTTTTATAAACAACTGAAAATTTTTTTTAAATATTTTAATATATATATCAATTATTTTATATTATTATTAGTACAAACACAGTTTAAATATAACTGAAATTAATTTCCATTCAAAGGTTTAGATTGTAAATATGTACATCCAACACTCGGACAACAAACATAACTCTGATTTTCCGACGCTTAAGAGTTTTGTGCTTAAATAATGTATAGCTGCAGATTGTTTACCAAAAGGGTAAAAATTCAATCTGCATCATTTGATAAATCGAATTTAAGAAAACGTTAATGGCAAGGAATTAGCCTCGGGTATTTCTTTTTTCGAGATAAACGTTGTTCTCGGAAACTCATCGTCTGATGCGATTGTGAGAATACTGAAAGAATCCTAACTAATTGCCACGGGATTTATATTATTATATAATATAAATAACACTCTATCGTGCTGATATTATGCACTCATTATAGGCATCAACAAATATGGCTATTATATGTTCATATTTCCAGATGATTTTATTACGTTCTTAATGGATATTGCCTTTATTTATAGTTATCATATCTATGTACGCCTCCCTCTCAATTAAACGACCGAGATACCAGATAATTTACCAAGTGCTTAGGGTTTATCTGCAAGAATGATATATACTGACATTACAGTCATACGATGACCAATTTTATACAATATTGTTTATTAATCTATTATCTGGTGGCCAAGAATAAATAAATGTGTAACCCAACGCAGGTTAAAATCCATGTATATAATGAATGGATCATATATATACGTATTATATCAACAGTTTGTAAGAGTACGATTCGAGGAGTTTGTTAAAATCATCGTGTATCGTAGTAATGTAAAAATATAATAAAAATTAATCATTAATATGAAATCTTTTGTAAGTAACTCATTGATTTTGTTATAATTATATTTAGTCATATAATTAGTCATATTATAAATATTAAAATGATACCAAAATGATGTCTATACGGTAATATTACATATACTAATTGTTGTGATGTGATATCATTCTACTTGTTTGTAGTAATTAAAATTGTAATATTACAAGCTTTACCATATATTCTATACATGGTCTGTCCGAAAAATAACCGGAATTCTGCATATTTTCGGTGGGATTTATTCTAGCTCAACTGATACATATACATTGAATCGTTTGTTGCCACTCAAATACTTGTGTTTTAGATGATCAAGGACTTCATTCACGCACAAATTACTGTCATTTTATGCATTTAAAGTATTTTGGCTTGCGCTTAAAGTAATGTTATGAAACTTTGACCGACAAAGTTAAGGTATAGTTTTACAATCGAGATATCAAACAGCCTTTTATTTATTTGAACACAGCTGGTGTAGAACTATAATTTGCAGTGTACATTATTTTAAAGGTTTGACAAAATAGAAAACACTTAAAAATTGCTACAATTATACATATGCCAACCCAGATTTTAGAAAAAGAAAATAAATTTAAAATTCAGAAACAATTATTATTATTACAATTATTTTCTTTACTTCCTACAAATAAATTTATGTACATTAAAAGAAATAAATATACTTTAAATTTGAATCGCTATAATAAACGCATATTGTATTAATGCACGAGACCATGTATTTATTAATAGTTTAAATTCAATGTGCATACTATAACGAATAAAATCAATATAATATATTGTAAATAAGCTCACAATCAGTCAGTCATAGTACCCGATATATACATAAACGAATTTCTTATATAAATATATACTATAAAAACCCACTGTTTGCCTGACTTTATATATGTACAACGTGCATTTATAAATAACCGTACCGGGTACGTTACGTAACATATACTTCTATCTGTATATGTTAACGTAACAAAAAAAAAAAACAAATTCATCCATCCCTTAGTTGAATATTTAATGGGAAATCTCAAGTGAAGCGTATCAAATTTATCTGAACAATAAACACGTTATTTTAATAATTTTTTATTTTAACAATAGTAAAATAGGTCGCATATGTGCACCTAAATGACTCATTTTTGATCGTTTGTTACACCATATTGTTTAAATGTATACGAGTATTCTGCTATTTGTTTGTTACTATATACTATTCTGTTGATGCACATAATATTAATATAAAAAATTTTGTATAATACAAAATATAATAGTATGCGAAAGATGCATATGTATACGAACGAGTCCTTTATTTCGAAATTGGTGCAAATCCATTGTTGTAAAAGTTGTATATAATGTTATTATGGAACAACAAATTTTTGCTTTTATAATAACTTATGATTTATTCAAATTTTTAGAATGGCAAATGCGTGTGTGAAAGTAAAGTAAAAAAGTAAAGTAAAAAAGTAAAGTAAAATCTCATCTGATGGTTAATCTACAAAAAAAAAGAGCTAATGAATAAATATTTTGGTTGTTTTAGTTTCGCTAACATTTGTCCAGGATCTACATTATTATAGCCGCCTCTCTCTATATCTTTTCCAATCAAATTAAGACAGACGTAGGTGAGGGTTCATATAAAAATTAGCCTGTACATTTTTACAATTAATCAGCAATATATATATATACCACTTCTTGGAATCATCTCATCTGGTGAACCATTAATACATACATCAACTACAGAAAATATTAAATGTACCCCTGTATTTGTGAATGAAGTGTAATTCTTGTTTAATATATTCACTGATGAGTATCATGTTATGGACAATAAATGGTTAAATGGTTTCCTTCAATAACATTAAGTATCTATGCGTTATAGTATTATCCTTAATTTTTACAAGAGGTAGATGTGTAGATTATGGGTGCTAAGTTTGGTAGTTCTCCCGTTATACTCTGGAATGCTAGTCTTTGAATCTTGTCAACTCATTACTATCCTGACCGGTTTTCTATCACCAGCGTAGTTACTTCCTGGTGTAAACATCTGCATGTACATTGCTTAAATATGGCATTTTGCACGAGTACAACATTTTGATCTAGCCAGAAACGCCTAGAGATATTTGGTCTGAGTACTGATATCCGGTCACGTTTGTTCGACCTATTCTTAACATTATACTTTGTTTCTTCTGATGAATAATATATTGTATAACTGTTGCTTTATTTGGGACAACTCTTTCTAGTTATCTGTCAATCACTTTGTATATTTGCTCATCTTTATGTTTATTTTCTGTGCTTATTCCTATAATAATGATGCGGACATATCATTCGTATACATTCTTTGGCTTTAAAATTCTCATTGCTGAGAATCAGCTACTACTAATAATTAGAATAATGTTGATAGGTCACCATATATGAATTCTAATCTTTTTTCAATGTATTCTGAGAGTTTAACATCGACAATGTTAGCGTAAGACAATATCGAAATTTAATATATGGCATAAATTGCATTAATATTGAAAGCACAACATGAGATATTAGAAAATTCTATGGAATTTTTAATTGGAATATTACCATCTCATTTCCTATATATACAAGAAGTATAAAATGATGCATTAGCAATTCAATGGAAATGTATGCCAATTTCGAATTGAGAATATAAATTAAAAAACACTTTTTACATTTTCCACACCTCTATGAAAATTATGTTACTCCTCAGTTAATTTACAAAATCCATTCAGTTTAAGATGACATCAATCCAGTGTAAATAAACATATTTACCTGGCTGATGATAGAACCGTATTTGGTGCGCATTTCACCGGCATACATTCTGTTTCAGGTGTTTTTCGTTTTAGTGTATAGTGCGGTCATTCAAAGTTTCATCGATAGTTTTGAAACGACTTTTAAAAAATCTATTTTGTTTTGCTTAAAACGATCCAAAAACGTCTGAGAAATACACAATCGAATGTGTTTTCCGTCAAATGTTAGCAAATGCACGGCAACCCATGTGGCGCATAAACAGTTTTCATGTGTTTAATCTTGTAAAATGTTCTTTTGCGATGTCTATAAGTGATCTGGCAGTTATTTCACGCACTTTCACTCGTCGATCATCTATCATATAAAATTGGCTAAATGATTTGTGGTGTTATAACAATTTTTGAACGATCCTCGCGTAAATCATATATATGTGCGACGCAGATTTAAAAAGAGAAACCTAATTTAGTCATAGTTAAAAATGGTGGTGATTAACAATCTTTACTGAATTGCTGTTGTATATCAAACTTTCCAATGTAAGCATGCGGATTCACAAGTTTCTATGTGTGTCTCATATGTGTACTATTATTGCACATACTAATATTTTAGATCCATCCAAAACACAAATCCTTAACTATATCCCGTAATAAGAAACGACAAAAAAACAAATGGATTTACACCACTTTCAAAATAAACGATGATGGTGAAATATGTATTAATATAAAATTCCATATAGTAAGTGCTTTTATTTAATTTAGGGTGTGGGAAAAAATGAATTATTATAATATGATTGTATTTTATTACACAAATATAATTGCTTCAAAATTATATGGAAATATTTATTTACAATAATTAATATTACAGATGTTTATTATTAATATTTATTCCATATGATTGTAACAGACACCGCCAATGGACATGCACATACCATATGAAAATATATTGTATATGAATCAAAATTCTAGTGATTTTTGATGACAAAAATATTCTATATTAGTTCTGTATAACTAATAATAAATCACTGTTCATATGAATATATATTATATTAAAATATTTTATGTATTTGTATAAATATATAGCATAGACAGATAGACAGAGGATACACTCATAAATGTAATTAAAAGTGAATATTTTAAAAATGATTCACACTTCACTTGAAACACCGTCTTATGTCTATATATTTAAACAGTATAAAAATATAAAAATTCTAGTACGTATAATTCAATTTCCTGATTTACATATAATATTCTATAGAATATATATATTGTGTACATAACTAATACATATGCAATGAAAGGTATAAATATTACAAATATACAAATTATTATCTTCATCAGGTCTTAATTCTTTACAATTTATTGCGAATACATCGGCATAATATACTTCTTTATAACAAAATACTAAATAACATATATATTAGCGATAACCTTCAACGTGCAAATATGTTTATTATATTTGTTTGTAGAACGTATTACATTTGTATATGTTCCATATGCATATTTAACGTAAATTTGTATATAATGCATAGAAATTCGTTCACCATTGTTCATATATAGTCTCACTTATCAATTAATACAAAAATTCAAATTCAATCCACGATGATTGATATTTTTGATAAAATGTATATGAAAGTTTTACAATATTATTATAATGTCATTTAAATGATGACTTATATGATTTTTATGACATTATATATGACGTATACCTATATATGTCGTGTCTATTCAAAGATAGGATATCATAAATACGGATATATAATTGTTAACGCACCAAAAAAAATGGTATAATTGTATAAAAGTGTGTGTGGTTGGACAATAATAATAGAAAAATTATACACATTTTTAGTAATTTTATTTTATTTTCACATAAGCGCCATAATCTAGAAAATAATATCCTTTAATTTATGAATATCATATCCTTTGATTCCAGTCACTTCTGTTACGGTATCTTAAATGTATATGATTTTATTTTTGTACCGCACATACTATTTAAATTGTTTACCTGTTGCTATAGTCCTCCAAAATTTAGCATTCAACAGTGCATTGGATATATGGCGTTCATTTTAATTAATTAATCATTAAGGATTATTACTTGGGCCTTATGGCACGCAAAACAATAGTTGTATAATACATCAGCTCATAATCACTATTTTTAGTTAAAAACAATACAAATACCATGTACAACAGTCACCAAATTCACCTGAGCTGGTTCTGTGCGACCATTTTTCTGTTCAACCAATTCAAGAAACCACTCCGGGAAACTCGTGATTTGCGATAGAACAAAAATCACAGCGATAAGGAAAAAATTGATGTAAAAATATACACGGCTGTCTGTATATCCAATAAACTAATTGACAAATTGAATTGAAATTTGGAGATAAATGACACAGTTAAGGTTGTGCCAGTCAACATAAGAAAACTATACTATATATAGCATTTGCGGGCGAATGTGAAATTGAGTCTACCGCCCTATAGTAACAATTTGTTCGTAATTTGAAAAATGAGGAAAATTGAAAAATGATATATAGGAATTTGTCCAAAGAATTTTCATAGATTTTCCACTTAATATAATAGTATTTTATTTAGATCAACTGAAATCTTTGGATTGTCTGGGTAATATGTCCAACATATATCTGCGCGGTATTGTATTCATAATTTATGTCATCAATTATCCAAGACAGTGGTTTAAATTTTGTATATTTCGCTTATCTAGCGATATAATCCTCACTCTTTTTAATTTATTTTCATAATTTTTAAAACAACCAGCAACTCAAATCTATATATTTCCTAGAGGAATTTTTTAAGACTTTTCATGGATTTTATCCGCGGTTTTTTGTTCTTGTTAATTACAAAAAATTCTGGTCTATCGGTAAAAAAAAACTGTATAAAAACGCGATTTGACATCATCGTCATAAGAACATTTATTCTGCTAATACGGACAATGCCACGGAAATTACTTGTCAAAATACATTAACGATCCAAAGATATTTTTGTCAAAATCCGTGGATATGCTCACAAAAAATGTGAATATAAATTCTATGGATATTTTGCTGTGGAATAATAGCAACGAGAAATATTTCTAAGGAGAATCCGTAGAAATTATCATCAGAAATATACGGATAATATAAGGACATTTTTTTATAAAAATCCTTGGACAGGGTTGCACTGATCATATAAAATTCCGGCGGACATCCATAAGAAATCCATTTCCTCGGATTGAAACTACGAACTACTACATATAATGCGAACATTTTGCGGACAAACTACGGACAGTGTTAGTAGGACGGATACTATTTCATATATTCTTAACTCTCGCATATATTCTAATTTTCCAAATGGAATTAGGATATGTTGTAATGATCCCCAAATACTACATATACAGAATGACCCATATCCTATGTAACATATATAGTTCAAACTATTTAATATCCTAATATAAGTAAGTATATGTACTAACAATAAATTTATTCTATGTACTGTCATACAGTGAATTAACCGCACAAGAACAAATTTTGATTGATAAAATAGGTTCTAAATTTAATGATAATAATAACGAATTAAACAATACCATGAATATTATTAATATTAAAAATATGAAATATAATGAAATTGAAAATGAAAATCATATAAACATGGATAATAATAAAATAATAATACCAAACTCTGTCTGTGAAGGAAAGGAGTCCCTGCAGCCATAGTGTGAATGAAAAAGGATATGCGTAATATTATTAATTTAATTTTGTTTATGCATTATTACATTAAATTTATAATTCTAATTTTTGTCGTAAATATTATAAATAAATAAATAAATAAATAAACTACTATTTGAAAATATTATAAACATTTTTTTATTGTTGTTAGTATAACTTATAATTATTATTACACATAAATATTATTATTATTAAAATATTTGTGCTTCGCTTCTATAAGCGCCAAATCAATTATATGATAAGAATTGATGTCAATTTTTCCATGGTGTATTGTATGTATTGCAATCTATACTTAATATAATATAATATTAATAATAGCATTCACATGTGCTTGCTTTTGTTGTTATTTTTTATTTGTTTATAACGCAGGTAAATAAATGAATACAATAACATTTACATGTTTTATTTTTTATGCATATAACAATAAGAAATTAAGTGTTATCGCAGTTTTTGGTTGAAAATGTTATATGTTATCAAAATATACACAATATATATAAACTTAGGTATATTGAATAAATAGAAAAAAAAGGCAATGAGTCAGTCAGTCGTCGTATCGTAATATTGTATATGGTATACATTTGTTTATATTGTATTATAAATTGAACTTTATCGCATATATTATTAATATGTATTTTTATATTTATTTAGAGGTTTTTACTCTATTTTAATTTATTTTACAAAATAAATGTTCTGGATATATATATTTTATGTATATGTATGATGATGTCTAATACTACAAAAAGGTTGCGCGTTATACTATATCCATTTTCAGTAAATATTTACTATTCATATGAAATGATAGTGAAAACTTCCAAATAATTTTTATAGCCATATAATAATTATGTATCATTGGATTTATATACGACGACGAGGATTGGTATATATATATATATGCAATTCAATTTTCTATGGAATGTTTGATCTGGATGCACTTAATGGAAAATGAGTCACATTTTCATTGTCATAATTATACAACATATAACATTGATTATTATATTGTAAACTATTTAAATATACAATATATGTATTGATTGATGATGAGGGTAAATGTGCTAGATTGGATACAATATACAATATATAAATTATTTACTTATACAAAATCAATTGTAAAACATCGCTGCCAGATATAAATTCTGTTGAAATTTATTAGATACTATATCTATATAATATAAGCAAACATTTCCAATGGCATTCAAATTGATCAGCATCAATGATCATTCAACTATATATATGATTAATAGAGAACTGGTGTTGAGAAAAAATTATGAAGTAATTCGTTAATCGAAATAATTAGTGTATCTATTGTTAGTCAAACCTAATACAATTACCCAACCAACATATAATAAATATATTATTATATATAATTTTAATAAACACTTTGAAATGACTCATGTTACGTTAATTTTATATAAGTGATATTATATTAGAATTAGGGATAACATTTTAAAATACATTTTTTTGAAAATTATAATGACAATGAAATTTTAGACTCTAATCGATAACGCACCATATGCAATTAAAATTATAAAATTGATATAGTGTTGGGTCGATTTTGTATATGTTCAAATCTGGACTCGTCTTGTATACAAATTAAAAATTAATAACTTAATAATACTATTGTTTGGGTGGTATGTTGGGTATAGCATACTTGAAAAGCCACAGGTTGCGGATAGTGGAATGACCTATAATATAATGGGTTAGCTACAGATACAGAATGATTAAGTAGGTTGAACGTATATGTTTAACTACCAACTTCGGAAAAACAACCAGTTATGAATTCTACAACACGGCCTCGGATCGGACAGGATAAACCGGCAACGATTCAAGCAACAGAAATTTAAGAACAATGATTTAAAACTTACATCCTTTATGTTAGATAAGCATAGATGGCTAGATGCAGTAAAAACGGAATATAAAGATCTTTAAAATTCTGGATAGGAAGATATTGACAACGGATAGGTCAGGTTGGAGAAGGCTAAAACCACACCTGGGTTATAATACCATGGAGTAAGTAAGTAAGTAAGTAAGTATTATTATATACATTACTGATAATGTGAATATATATACGTGGCATTATATAAAGCGTAGTTAAAGTGTGCTCCGTATAACCGCTACCACTTAATTAATTTTGATAAACCATGAAATTACAAAGAATTTATTGTACCTTGCCGCATCTGTATACAGAAGCAGTATTACTTCAAATATGAAGAAATTCATTCAACCATGATACACGACCATATAGCTACAACCAACATCATAGAAAAACTAAAATATTGTCGCATTTGATACAGTTCCGTTAGCTCTTGTTTTCCTAACGACCAGCAACACTATTTAACACGTCTGCTCCTGATCGTAATTGGGAAATAATAGAAATTTGTTCTCACAATTAGATATATATTTAGGTATTCATAGGCATATACCATATATGAAACATATAATATTTGGACAATCTTATCCCAATTTTTAAACATTTGCTATTCATGTTTATCTTAGAATTTTTTTTTAATTGATTTTCCTTGCTGTTTATCATTCACATCAAAATCACACCTATTGAATCGTTGAAACAGCACCATTGGCTTGGTCATTCAGAAATGAGTGAAATAAAAGTAAATAGGCTCGCCAGAAATTACCTTTTCATATGGCACAGAAATTTAAATTTTAAACAAACGAAACCGAAATGTTGTTTATGCTTTGGCAGCTCTTACTGCCAATTATTGAGAATACTTAAACTGAAATTATTTGTTTTGTTGAGACGCAAAACCATACTTGACCAGTGTGCACTGCTAAATATGAAATTAATATAGGTTTCTCACTGTTTTGGTGACAACATTTTTAATTTTGTAAACACACACAAGCTAAGTGAACGAGCAAGATTCCATTTGGCTATAGCTGCATTCCTCATGGCAATAATAATCCTATTTTGTCTAGACTATACTAACACCATTCAAGCAATTTAAATTATTATTAAACGATATATTTAGTTTAAAAATAAAATGCGTTTACTATAAATACGTCGCACACCCTCTTCGCTATATGTATACATTACACAGTAAATATAAGAATTCGAATTAATCATAAACCATTTAAATATAATTTAGTATATATACTAATAATATCTTAACTATATGTAATATTAAATTAACTACTTATAAACTATATATTTACAAATAACATGCCGGTTATAAATTTTATATTTGTAATAATGTTACAGTCCATTATAGTATACGCAAGTAATACAGTTCAACGACGAATGAGATTAGAAATGAACTATAGTTAAGCAATTCTTCTTATCATTTCATATATATATTGAAATATGTATTGTTTATGATAAATAAAATAAATATGTTGTAAAATATTTGTAATTTAAAAATTGAAAAATTAATTTTATTATTATGGTATACATTATGTCAATAACAATAATAAATAATGTAATCGTAATGTACTCGTAAGTGTAAGTAAATTCAATATTGACTGACTGCGATGATGACTAAACTTGATGTTTAATTGATGACTGTATATATTTTACATACATTTTACAATAAACAGAGATATGCGCGAACCGGGAACGGGTCATATATTATCTTATTTACATATTATATATTGACAATAATTGTCTGCATCCTTCCTTTTTCTAATGTTATAACAGAACATAATTTTTAAAGTTCAAAATTATATACACTTTTAAATTATATTATAACTGCGATTGATGATAACGATTCATATATAGCAAGATATAGGAGATTTAATAGATAAACTAACTCTGAATGGCTACCGTAAATAGCGAGAAAAATAATTAAATATACATTAAATTAAAACCAATAAGAACATAAAACACAAGAGTATACAAAAATCCCTATATCTTCTTATGTATGCAAATAGATTTACGTACAGCCATCGACTCCCTTCTCATATAGTTTAAGTATAATTTAAAAAAATTAGTGTACGTACTATTCCTGGCTCGCACTAATAATTCAAAATGGATGTAACTATTACATATAAAATAAGACATATCAGACATATGATCCTGCAATTATTATCACATAAGTATAACTCCATATTAGTAAAATTATTGTGAATCAGTCATACTCTGTGTGACACCCTCTACAAAGTTAATTAAAAAAAATGTAATAACTTATTTGGTAATTACTTTATAATATGCTTATTCCGTTGGATTAGATTAATGTGTTTGGTGCAATCAGAAAGGTATGGTATATTATGAACTATATTAAAACTGTTAATTACTGATCACTTCCGAAAATAAATGATTAATTTGAATCATGCTTTGATCGAAAAACAACCAAAATGGGTCACAAGACACGGTAAGGCAAAGACAACGCACCGGTAGCGGATACATTCAAACCACTTGACTGGGATTTGTTACCCCCATCCCACCATATTCACCAAATTTGGCTACTTCCGATTATCATTTATTATCATCGATGGAACACGTACTTATAAGAAGCAGTACTTCAAAATATCTGAAGAACTGAAAAATTGAGTATCATCAAAGGCGGAACAGTTTTATTGGCGTGCCATTCACAAATTCCCAGAGTGATATTGTAAGTTTATACAACTAGCATAAAAACTAGTAATTGTAATTGGTTTCTGGAAATATTAGCATTTTCTAAGAGAACCAAAAACCGTTTGTTGATAAATAAAAGTAAACCAATTATTAACATTGTTAATGTGTAATATTTTTAAGAAGATACATACCAGTGAATAATATTTTTTCCACAAAAGGTTACAAATGTTCATCTTAAAAATAATCGAATTATAAGTAACCATATCTATCCATCATTAATTGCAGACTTTATGAATTCAATAAATTGTTAAATAGTTGTGTACTACTGTACACTACCATCTATTGGAGCTTAATGTTAATATAAAAGTATATCGTTTATATACAAAACATAATCAATTTATATGTATTTAATATCTTCTAACTATTTTATATTTATAAAATAATTATTATTGATATTGTGATATTATTTTCTATCTGCAATTCTATCTAAAATAAATATTATCGCGACTGAAAAAAAAAGACTATGTAATACACGACATAAAAAAATGTAAGTAAACATACTTAAAATTAATCTCTGTGTGTGTGTGTGTGTTTGTACCATTATAATATAAAGGCCAACGACGATATATAATAATAAGATATTAATAATGTAAAATACATAACGTGATGAGTCATTTTTTATGACGTTAAATGAGAATTGAATAAGGCATATAGAGTAGAAAAAAAAGAAAATATTACCTTTCGTTGTGTGTGTGTGTGTGTCTGTATGTATTGTAATCACAAATCCTATTACAAATTTTCTCTACTACTATTACACCTGCTAAACAATTTAACCAATCGAAATATAAAATTTATGTTTGTGTTACTCTTATACATATATAATATTATATATATATAAATAAACATAATAAAAACAAGTATTTGACGTAATTTTTAAAAGGGTGGTGATTCGCAAAAAAGTAATAACATTACATTTTAAATTTTATCACCACAATAGTGTCACTCGTTTCTAAGGAATATTCCAAACATCCCAAGTCAAGTTGGTTGTTTATTCCGTGCGGATGAGTTAGTACCCAACTTAATTCTATTATTAGTTTATCATATAGGCTTCGTTATTATATAATTTAATATAAAATTTTTGTATCATAAAATATTTATGCGATAGGTTTTGCGATAAAAATTATCAACCGAAATTTATTGAGAATTTATATTCGGATCGAATTTTTAATTTCCACAAAATTTAAATAAAATGACCCTGTAAAACATAAAACAAATAATATCTCGTAAATACATATAAATTTAATGAGCGCATGAGTATATTTCCATATGTGTGTGTGTGTGTATATTGGTAAATAAACCAGAAATAAATTGTAATTGAATGTTTATATTTGTGTATGTACATTCATATTAAAAAAAAAAAAAGAAAACAAAAATAATAACAGAATCACAAACCCTCAATTTATTCAATTCAAGTCTATCGTATGATTCAAACGTCAAACGGCACCGCGGTAATTTTTTTTTATACGCACGGTAAATTATTTAAAAAAAATAATTTCTATTACTATTTATTTTTTTGGGAGAATTTTACTATTATCCGTAATAAAAAAAATAAAATTCGAACTGATATTATAATAATTTGTGTGCATAATTATAACAATAATATTTTGATAAAAAAAATTAGGTGAAAGTACTAATTTTGGATATAAAATAAACGTAAATATACAGTGTGTGTGTTTGTATAGTATATTTTTATCTAGTTATTAATCCACCAAATAAATTATAAGCATTTTTTGTGTGTGTTGTAAAAGTATTGGTGCAATTTAAAAAAAAAATATAATTATTATTTATTCGTCTAATTTACGACGAACGCAACGTAACGCAGCACCACACAGTGATTTACATTAAAACATTTTCGGATAGTTAAAGTCTATCTCTATACAAATAAATAAATAAATAACATGATTTTATGTTAATTAGATAAATTAATTTATTATGATTTATAAAAAAACTATTTCTTAAAATAAATTTATTATTTAAAAAAATTAATCGCTCTCTTTAGTTACTAACTAGCAAACACAAATACACACACACACTCACTCAGTCACTCGCATAATAAACAAACCTTTTTTTTTTTTTTTTGGTTACCCAAAAACATCATATAATTTTATTAATAAATATCATTTTGTTAACAATAAAATTTGAATAACGTGAATTAAATATTATATAGTGATTTAATTTGCTATTATTGTTGATGTATGTATTTGTGTGTTAAACAGTGTTTGGAAAAAAAAAAAAAAAAAAAAAAGTAATTAAATAAATAAAGTTTTTAAATTAAAGTTTTTGTGTAATTAATTTATTTATCTTTTATAATCCGATAATATAAAATTAATTATTAGTACTAATAATAAAGTGAATATGAAAATGAGGATTAAACGCGAATCTCCATGTCTTGTATTAAGATTTATGCCGATTAATAATAAATTAGGTAAGAAATTTTGATAAATTATTAAAAAAAACTGTTTAGTTAAACATTAAAGTTTACATCTCTACTCCATCCAATGCTCAACCAACAACTCTAATATAAGAAATGTTATTATAATAATACAAACACACACACACACACACATTATCTCACACATATTTGAACACAAATAAATCTAAATTATTTATTTATGAATACCTTTTGTGATTTGACTCATAAAAACAATAAAAAATAATAAATTAACATTTTGAGGCATATAAAAATATAAAAATACAATTAATCTATTAGTAGTTTTTAGTTCCATTTTTGACTCTATAAAATATATATTTTTATGAATCATAAATAATATTCAACACATTCAACGCATATCAATAATAAAAATATGTACTATGTTAAAATTTACTACAAAAAATAGGAAACATAAGGGAAAAGATAATTTATTTTTACCATTTTTGGTGAAACATAAATTCAATAAAGGATATTTTATTTATGGTGTGTGTGTGTTTAAAGTTTAGATAATTTTTTGGTTTTTATCTATAATAATATATATCTCACACATTATTTAAATTTTATTTTCATGTTAATTTATTATCTTCCTTCGCTTCATTTCGTCGATACCTTTTATATTTTTTTATATATTATATTATTGTATGTGTAAAATATATATGAAACTATATAAATATCTGCCTGCCTGGATAAATGATGATATTATTATAATTTATAATAAATAATAATAATAATAATAATAATATATAAATTCGAAAGCAATGATGTAATTTTGTGAATGACTAATCTTTGAATATTTAAATTTTCGTTTTTGTATAAATTTGTGATAATTTTTGTGGTTCTGTCAAATTTATATTTTTTTGCTAAGTTATTTTCATAAAATCGTGTGTAAAATTTATTAGTGTTTTTAGATTTAAACTTAAAGAAACCTTTAAAAGAACTTGAGACTTTTAAAATTAATTGGACTACATTGGTTCACATAAAAATATATAATATACAAATTAATTTCCCCAATAAAATTGTAGAGCTGGATCATTGGAAAAAAAACAGTGATGATATCTATATTTATTACGACTGATGATATGATGTTTGAAATTATCGTAAATAAAATATTGACAATTTATTTAGTAAATAACTTTTGAATTACATACCGACCGCACGGCGGTGTCAACAATTCTGTTCCAAAAACATTTTTAATTGTACAGAATATAGAAAATTCAATATTTATTTAATATTTGGTGAAAAAATTTAAAAAAATCAATCTATCTTAGCAATCAATTTAATAAATTGTGTCAATGAAAAGCAAACGTTTTGAAAATCATTACATTACAATTGCTTAATATAATTTTAATATGAATATGAATATGTAAATTCGTATCTACAAGAATAACATATAATTATATCAACATCCTTAATTTTTACAGCATCTTTCCATATACACTTAGAAATATTGCGTTTTTAAAAATTTACAAAAAATAATAAAAATGAGAAAAATCTATTGTCTTTCAAAACTGATCCCGTTTCAAATGTGTGCATTCACTCTGGTGATGACGATGAGTTCTCTTAAATATAACAAAGATTTAATTAAATTCCATTGCTCGCACGCCCCCCACACCTTAACTTATAATAAGAAGAATAGCTAATATAAGAAGTGGTATTTTTTTTAAAGAGCTATACAAATATGTGTTATAAACGAGATAGTCGGAGATACTTTACCACAATTGATCTCTATATTCGTTCATCAATAAATGATTTATCTTTAATATATATATACAGAGTTTTAATATTGTCAAATGAATTATGTATTATTTCTTATATTTACATAATTATTAGACAGACTCTCAAAACTCGATTTTTGAAAAGCATTCACAAAAAAAATCTATACAATCTAATCTAATTTCTATACCAATAGCATTTTATATTTATAATTAGTATATGATTCAATGCTTGACAAAATATTATTAGAATAATTACTGTTGATAACGATGTATCGAAACTGTAACATTTTTAAATCGTACTCCTTCTTGCATTCCATGGAGTATGTTAATGTAATTTGCCACAAGGAAACGATGCATTTTTTTTCCATATATATTCAATATACAATAACATAAAATTTATGTTTTCACTTCAAACAACACACGCATAATACTATAAATACAATAGCGCTATATATTCAAGGATATAATGTATGCTAAGCGACACAGGAGTAATATTTAGTCATATTATAATTGCCTTAAAACTAAAACCAATAAAGATAAAAATAAAATATGCAATATATGATTTAAAAATTGTTTGTTAATTTTAAAAACAACTATATAATGTTTGGTTTTGTGAGTCAACACGTTGGCGGCTATATATTTAGATAGAAACAATTTAATCTTTATACAAATCGATTTTCGGTGTGTCTGATGATAATTATAGTAAATAATCAACTGATTAAATGATAAATGTATTTATGTACACGCAATAAATTTGAGCTACATTCGGTATGATGTTGAAAATGGAGTCAATGTTTCTTTAAACTACTTAAAAAAAAAAAAAAAAATCATACGTTTTTACTATATCGTTTTTTAATCTTAAATTTAAATTATATCAAAATTATTTCATTTTTAATAAAAAAAAAAAAAAAAAAAAAACTAATAATTATCTAAAACACAAAGAATGAAATATAACAATCTTATCATTTTGTACTTTTTAATATTTATTTATTTTTTTTGTTATCAATTTATGTTAAATGTTTCACATACACGCGCGGGTTCTCTTTTTAAATATGTGGTGTACATACAGTTGTGTTCAAAATAATAATAGTAATACAAATCTTTAATAGCATAGATTTTTAAAATTGATTCACGCGTTCAATAGATATAATCGATTTTCCAATCGATGGCAGTTTGTATACAAAACTGGAAGTCTGTTAAAAGCATGTCCCGCAGTTCAAAAAGATGATAATTCATAAAAGTCGATTTTCCGGAAAATTTAGTAAGTGGACATTCCAATTTTTTTTTCATAATGTAGTCTCTACTTTCAACTCGGCTATTCGAGAACAATATAATGATATTGTAATTTGAAAACATTTTTTCATGCGTCGCCACTACTGCATAGTTTCGCACCCACCGATGTCCAATCTACAGAAAAACTGATGTTGTAAATGTTCAACAGCTATATATATGTAAACACAATACTATTTAATATGGAACAAATTGTGATCTTGCAAATATATCATCGAAAGTCATAAATTGTCATCCAAAAAGTTATTATATAATGGAAACTCTGTGTTGCATAGTTTACATAAAATTTCCATAATTTATTAATATATATTTATTTGAACTTACGTAAGTAACTCCATGGCATTATAGCCGAGATGTGGTTTTAGCCTTCTCCAACCGAACCTATCCGCAGTCAATGTCTTCCAATCTCGAATAATTTTAAGGATCTTTATATCACAGTTTACTGCATCAAGCCCACCTCGCCTTAGGTCTTCCGGATCGCCTTCTACCTTCTGGATTACCAATTAACAGTTTTTTGTCGGCACACGCTTCTCCTTCATACACGCATATTACGTGTCCAAGCCATCTCAATCTATTGATTTTGATTGTTTTGCAAATATTTGGTTGATCCCGTACAACTTGTCTAATTCAAAATTGTACGCTCGACTCTGTTCGCTGACGAAACCAAATATGCAACGGAGTACCTTTCATTCAAAAATCCAAAGTAATTGTTGCTGGTTCGGTGTCGTGCACCAAGCCTCCGATCCATATGTTAATATTGGACATATTAATGTTGTATTGATAGCTTGCACTTAAGATCTCGTTGTAATGTTTTCGATTGGGATCGTTTATTTCTCTTTTCTTAGCCCGTACTAACATGTGTTTCCAGTTGTTACCGTGCTGCGAATTTCCTCTTCAATAACATTTTCTCTACATTTATGGTATTTGAACACAGCTGTTCAACAAAAAAATATGATATGTACATAGAAGTATTGATCTTGTAAATGTGAGGAGGGGGCGGGCGGGTGTATATCTTATCGAAATTAAAATTAATTAATTTTATATAAATACATTAGTTATAGATATTAATGTGAATAAATTTGGAAAATTATGTGTATGAATGAAAAATTTAAATATTTAAAAATAATATATTAATTTTTTGAAAATTTATTTCTTTCCCTGGTTATGTGTACCATATTTTTTTTGTAAGTTTATAATAAAAATAAAAACATACGCACACAACTTGCGTATAAAAATAAAATCATAAAAAACCAAACGTGTATATTGCATACGCCAGCATTCATTATGTATTTAAAAATAGGTATTTATAAGTATATAATATACATTAAATAAATGGTATATACTCGTATTTATATATAAAAATACACACAACAGACACAATAATTATACACACACACACACACACTGTGGAGTTTCTTTTTATTTTTATTTTTTCTTTAAATTTCATAAAATAATTTCCTTATGTTTTTCTTGATTATTTATTTTAACTATTTTTATATTTGTACACATTTTACCATATCAACTAAATTTTATAGTTCGTGTGTGAGTGTTTGTGTGTTGTTTGTTGGTTTCTCTGTATATATATACAAAAAAAAATACGAGTTGTGTTTTATTATATATTATATTATAAAGTATTCAAAATACAAATACCAAAATACCAATACACATGGTGTGGTATATAAAAATATATATATTAAATAAATTTTGAGTTAACTCTTCATGAAATGACTCATCGTATCGTTCACCGTATAGGCAGCAGTACCAGCATATATATATATATATATACCTCATATATATAGATATAGATGGTATACACCGCCGTATAATGTAATGTAAACTCGCATGTCATATAATAGTTGTGTGTGCATATATATATATATAGCATTGTTTGTAATATAGTTATAGAATATATAATGTATATTTATATATAATATATAAAAATATATATATATTTACATACGAATAAGTATAATGTTATATGTTATATTTATATTCAGATATCAGTGATCGTAATTTTTTCCTATATAACAACAATATATAAATATAATATGTATTACCCAGCAATGTATAATATGTCCATGCTTTCGAATTATTTAAAATGATATTAAATTGAAATAGTTTTGTGGTGTGTTTAGTATAGTTTATTTCATTTTGAGTAGGTGTGTTTATATGTTAATACTACATTGTTTTGTGTTATTGTTGTTGTTCCGAAATTTTATTGCACATTTGATTTACACGTACGGTTACACGATCATTTTTTTTTTCTTAATATTTACATATTTTTGTAGTAGTAGATTAATTTCTTACAATACTCTACATACATGTTATCTTATGTGTAACACATTATCGTGTCGCGGACGGAGACATAAAAATATGAGTTTTTTTGAGTTGACGACTACTCGTAAAATACACCGGATATTGATATAGTGTATAAACGACCAATATTTCTATATATAAATTAGTAGTATATATTTTTGTTTTGGCCAGATATTGTCGATTAAAGATTAACTATAAATAATTTTTTATATTATATAGTTAGAAAAATTATTGCTTTATATAAACTTTTTATAATAACATATAACTTTGTTAAAAAGACTTTGTTAATTGTCACACACACACACACACACACACACACACGCGGTTTTTGTATATACCACGGAAGACACATATTTTAAAATATATATATAAATTGTAATAAATAAGGAAGCAATAAGGAAGCAACATTTGAAGTTAATAAATTAGTTAAAGTTAAATTTTCATAATATTAAATATTATAGAGCTGTGCGATATGTTCAGATAAAATAAAATGAGACCAGAAGAGACTAAAACTTAAAATTATAATATATATAAAAAAAAAAGTGTATATAATTAATGAAAATTTCTTAATATAGAAAATATTGTTTTTCAAGTGTGACGCCATAATTTCTGTTGGCTGTATAAAAACAAAAATTGAAAGTTAATTCACCTAACAGTGCTTTTACAAACTTTTTTCATCGTTATTCTGAACGACTGTTTTATTCTACTAAGTTAACTTTCATTAACATTATGTATGTTTGATGGGTATTTGTTATTTTATATATGATGTTCGATAGAAGTACCAGTAAAAAAAGAGCGATTTAAAATATTATAAATCAATTTTACAAACAAATTCAAAATATTCTATTCTTAACTATATTATTTTAATTCATAATATTTTTACGGTAACACTAAGTGTTCGACTGGTACATTTCCGCTAACAATGATGCTTTCGTTTTTTTATTTATCCATTATACGGTATAGTTTCGGCGGATAACATTGCAACCAAGAATATAGTTTCTCAGGCGTTTTAACCATCAACATAACTTTTTAACATTTAAACCCATACCAGATTTGAATGGCCTATATTTACTTGGGGAAACAAAATTTTATTTTCATACGTTTTTTGTTTTGTGCATAAAGGATTTATTAAAAAACAATAACTTTTCCCTTTGTACCATAGATCGGAAGTCAACTACCCCTCTACCCCATTCAAGCATTTCAGTATATTTTTCAAAGAGTGTTTTAGTTATTTATTATTATTTAAAAAAATATATTCTACTTGAAAGTGATATAATTAATTATTTAAGTAAAAAAAAACGCAATAATAAAAATTCACTTACCGAATCAATGTATCAATGATTTTAATCACCTGCAAATAAATAAATCATTAATTATTTATTTGTTAATAGTTAAAATAATAATATTTATTATTAATTTTTAGTTAAAAGTATTTTTATGCAGTTTTCTAAATTTTTGAACATCAATTCAAAACTGTTTACAAAGTTCTTGTAAAATATTTCTAATCTATATAAAAAAAAAATGCTTACAGTTGATGCGGCGACATTTTACATGCCATAATATTCCTCATCGTTTCAAACCTTATTTTTTTTCCAATGTTATAGAATATTGTATATTTTTTTTAATGTATAATATCAAAAAAATCTATATATATATATTTTGTAATAATTTTAAAATAAGTATCCTATGGCTTTTGCAATAATTATATTAAAAGATATTAAATCATTTTATAGGGCCATATATAAAATATATAATAATCGATTGATAAAACATATTAAAAAAGTAATAAAACAATATCAATTTAAGTATTTATATATTAATTTTTAATAATTTTGTAATAATATTACGAGTTATAATAATCAATACCATCATCAATAATATTTATTTATTTAATTTTAAATTTAATTATGATTCATTTTTCTTATATATATAAAGACGCAAACACATTATAGAATTTAATTTGTTCTAAACAAATATATACGAGAATATTCATATTATGTAGAAGAATGTTATGTTCTTATTTGTTTATACTTTAATCTAATCATTGTAATTAATTTCTATTTGATAAAATATAATCAATATAATCGGAAAAAAAAAATAAAAATGAGAGTATAATAAATTATTATAATTATAAGATAAAAATTGGACGCATAGTATGAATCATTGCATATAATAAATATTAAATAATTAAATTCATTGTTAAAAAGTACTCTTTAAATACAATAAAAAACACAAGAAGTACAATATACAAATACAACGTTCGCATATTATATATATATATATACTGTTAAAGTATAATACACACGCATATACACATATATATAAGTTCAAGGACTATACATACACATACATATATATATATATATTATTGATCCTTGTAAAAGTTTATTGATATTATAATACAAATATATATATAATATACGTAAGATGTGTGTGATTCATTCATTCATATTAAATTGTGGAAGGAAAAAACATTACATCTTTGTATGGTATTTATTATGAATTAAATGGATTAAGTAATATATTGTATTATTAACAGAGAGTTAATATTTTTTTTTAATGATTCATTTTAATCATAATTTATTGCAATATTTTATATTTAATTTTTTTATTGATGCAATCACCTTACCTTAACTTATCCATTGTATATATATACAATGAATTACAAATAGCGCACTTATGATAATTTGTTTTAGATTCTACTTGTACAATATATAGAGTCATTATATGTCTCCTATATACGGAACATTTTAATATAATAATAATAATAATAATAATGATATTCAAACAAATTCTTATAATAATATGAAAATCTTGATTTTGTGATGACTCAAAAAGAAAAAAATAAACACAAATTTATAAATATAAAAAAACAGACAATTAATAAATGTTTTTATGTTATATGATATTGTATATGAGCAACCATCATATAATTAAATGATATACACAATGTATTGTATTGGATAGAGTAGAGATATAATACGAGATATATATATAATATATAACAAACAACCTTTCTCAAAGAAAACGACCTTCAACATATATTTTAATTATTTGTATACAGAAAACTTGTACTATTCAAAATGATATTTAGTATATGTTAAAACCGCTATGTCGTGACAATCATTGCTTTTTTTTTTTTTTTCTTCTTTTGTATTTGTATTTGCAAATATTATGTATTTATTTATGTATACAATGGGACCAGAGATATAAAACGCTCTTATAACTAACTATTGTATTGGAAACGAATGTCTGCAGGCGCAAAAAAAAGACACCATCGTGTATCGCAGGTATATTCGAAACATATAATAATGTATAAATAAAATATAAAAGTTAAACATCACCGTAAACATAAACTACTCTCCTCATCCACGTCCGTATATTCATTTCTTCATACATTGATAAATTATAATAATAAATTGAAAATATTTCGTATTTAATATTGAATGTCTGCGCGTATATTTATCAAAAACAATGTATATTCGAATTAGCAATTTATAGCTATAGAGAATTTAAAAAAAAATTGTATTTATGTTTCGTTCGTTAAACCTTTTGTGTTTTATAGGTTATATGTTTACCTTTTTATATTATATGCATTGTATTTTGCAATAGTATTTTTTTGCTGTTTGCATTATTATAATAAATAACAATACATAATTTTTATATACCTTTTAGAGTTAGTTATAGTATATTATTTATAAAAGCATAAATTTTATTGATATAACTTTTAAGTAAAAAAAAAAATATGTTTATGCGGTGATGACGGTGGTGGTGGTGGTGGTGGTGGTGGTGGTGGTGTGTGTGTGTGTGCTTGGTGATGATGGTATATAGTTGAAAATTTCAATTCATTTTCTATACAAGGTGTCAACGAGCGGTGCGCATTCCTTTAAGGGGGTGCTGATGGGCGAAATAATTATAAGTCGAAATTACTAAATAACTTTTTTCGATTTGGAGCTCTGTTTTCGAAATATGGCCCCAAAGAATTTTTCTCGGTAGTCTCATCATTAATGGTGAAACCAATAACTTCGAAAATAAGATAAATACAGAAAATTTAGTGTACACCGAATTTGTAGAGAATTAAATTCTGAGGAAAAGACGAGTATTCGGTATTTGTCTATGAATAAACGAAATTTAAACAAGCCTAATATTTTTTTGTTCCAAATAACAATAATTTTAGTTTGTTATTTTTTTATTACTATACAATTACACCACTTTTTCCAAACATTTATAACTGTGTTAGTCATAGCTAAATGAAATATTTTACAAAATTGTAGCGAAATAATTTAATTTTACTCGTTTGATATAAAAATAATATGTTGCGCCATTAGATTTTTAAAATAGTTCATTTTAGTACGAAATTTTTGAGAAAACATAATTATTTTTCAATTATATTGTTCAATAATTTGAAACTGAAGCAATTTATAAAAAAAAAATTATAACACAATTTAATTCAGAATTTAATTCTCTACAAATTCGGTATATTATAAATTTTCTGTATTTACCTTACTTTCGAAGTTATTCGTCCATTAATGATGGAAAATGTTATAAGAAGCATTTTAAACAAATTTAAATACTTGTTTAAGATGCTTCTTATTCCATTCATTACATTTTAAGAAAATATTGGTATATTTAGTGTAAATTGCAAAAAGTAAAGTCATTCTGTTGACGAAACATATCTATAACACTTTTTTTTTTATATATAACAATTAATAACATTGCTGTATTCCAATTTTTCCAGTACTATATTTATTTGTCTAAATTTATACAATATCACAAATTATATTAAATTTTCATTTGTCAATCAATTCGGTTGCGTTAATCGATTTTAAAAATCTGTTGTACCAAATTATTGAAAATGATTGATAGAATTTAATGAACATTTTGAATCAATATATATAAGACAATTAAAAATTATGTTTTATAATGGTTAATTTTCCAAAATTTATTTATAGCAAAACGTTTGTAGTGGGGTTTTTTTTTCGGCAATTTAACGATAATATGGTGAGGCTGTGTAATGAATGGATATTTGTTGAATTTTTACAAAATATTTAATGATTTAATCTTAATGTTGTATTGCGATCTTTTAAATTTAATTCATGCAATGTCTTTTGTTCAATAATTTCTTCAACATATATATGGGTTGATTATACTCAATTGGTTGTGATTCAGTAGCGCACTTGTAATTCAATGTGGAAATTGTGTGTTAACATGAAAAAATATTTCAGTATTTGTTCATATATTCGTACGGTTTACAGGAAATCAAAATATATCGGATATCTTTAAAAATATGTGATGTTGAAAGCTATTCAGAGATTATAGACACTATTTTCTTACACATATGGGTGATCCACTCATAAGGAATAATTGAATTAATATAAAGTTGAAAAAAATAAATGCAGACCAATTTGTTGAATTATTTTAAAATATTTTGCATATGCGGAGCAATTTACCTACTTAACTGAAATGTTACGTAGTTATGTGACGTAAAGTAAGAGGACTTATCATATACGGAGGTTGAGTGGATATGACGTATATGTATGAAAAGCAACTTAGCTCTACTCTGACCGTGTATTTGTTGAATTTTTACGATATTTTATTTTGATTGTTAAAAGTTTTAAACTCCTTATAAACTCCTTATAAACTCCTTATGAATATTTTCGCGATTGCTTATATTATATAATATTTCTTATATGTATAAGTTATTTTTTTCACTATATCATATATTTTTTTCTCATTCATTCGTTTGTCTATAGTTTTGTATGAGTGGTTGAAGATTGTGTGAATAGCGATCGGCAACTATAATTTAAAAAAAAAATTATAAATAAAATATGTTTGCATTTATTTTAAAATAAATAAAATCTAATAATAATTTATTTGTTTGTAATTTACATTTCACGTGACTAGTGTATGTAAAAGTTATTATTAAAATTTATTTATATATATATATATAAAAATCCTTGATTAACATAAATATAGGTCTATAGGTTATCGAATTATGTGAATCATATTATGCAGTGTGTTTTTTTTTTATTATTATAATTTCATTTGTTTATATATAATATAAAGTCATAGAACAATTTAAAACTTATAAATAATATAGTTTATTTAAAAACTATATACATTAAATAACTAACAAATTTCTATTTTCATTTCAGGGAGTCACAAAGAATATAACAATAATAATACCACTAATAATAATAATAACAATAATAATAATAATAATAATAATAATAAAAATAATAGACACAGAGAATCATCATCACCATGTGAAGATATAATATTTCCATCAAATTCTCGAATACCATTAGCAAGAAGTTGTTCTAGTCCTGCAGCATCTTATGGTATGTTTTAATTGTTGTTATTAATTTTAACATATTTTTATATATTAATTAACTATTATATATACAATACAAAGATATAATTTGCTCTATGTATATGTATTTTGTATATATATATGGAAAATTCTATTCTTAATATTAATGTGTTTTTTTTACTAAATTTCTATGTTGTTAACTCTCATATTTTTTTTGCTCCTAGTGGAGCTTTTATGTCATCTAATAAACCTTTCATTACAACCAAGTTGGTAAATTACTCCGCATGGGAATATATAACAATTTACCAATTGTGTACTGTACTGTACTGTACTGTAATTAACGAAAGATAGATGTTTTCATAATACTATTATTTTTATATGGGTGATGAGCCCATAGTTATGTGTGTGCAAACATTGTTAATCTTTGAATAGCGTCCAACACCATATTTTCAAAGATATCCGTTTTTCTTTTTTTATTCCATCAACGAACAAATGGTCACCCAGCAGAAAAATTTTAGTATTAAAATAAATACCGAAAAATTTCCTATGAAAAATAGCGGATTTGAACGCGCTATATTTCATGATTAATATATATAATATATATATATATATCAGCGCTTATGCAACTGCGGTGCCGAGCGTTTTTTCTAAATTTCTATACGCCATTAATAATAATAAATAAAAGGTATGACATATGATTCATGAAAGTCGAATACCACACATATATATATATATATATATATATATATTATCCTTTTTATATTATCCTAAAAACCTTCTATTATATAGTACAACAACATATTGTTACAAATTTTAAATTATAACTTTTTATTAAAAAAAAAAAACCAAAAATGTGACTGCATCTATATATATCAAAAAAGCAAACCCGTTTGCAACGATATATACATCCAAATAATAAAACGCATGTTAACAAACATTTATAAATAGAAAACATATTAAATGTTACAAATATTTGGACACAATCTCTATTATAATATTAATTTTGGTAAATTTACTGTGGAAATAATTTTTAAACCATTGACTGAATGTAGTTGTAAATTAGTTGTACTTTGTTTGACATGTCGCCGCTCCAAATTTTAAATGAAAGGAGGTGTTAAAATTTAGAAATGAACAGCCATTATATGCAATTATTTATAGACTTAACAAAGAATTTAAATTTTCTTAGAAAAAATATTCGTATTTCATTTCTTCATTCATTAATCACATTTATTCATTCGCATTCATCCGCATGCCTTTGAACATATACAATATATCTATTATAGAATAATATATCGATTCTAAAAATAAAGACTTTTTGAATAGAAAAAAGATGAAAAAAAAAACCATAAAATAAAATGAAGAAAGAAGGACAAAATAATAGCAATAAAGTTATTTTTTTTTTCTTCTTTTATCTTGTCCATTAGTCCTTCGTAACAAGAGAGGCGAGATGAAAGTGCGTTACAATATAACAATGTGATCAAAAATATACCCTAACTATAAAAATAAAATATATATTATAAACGTTAAATTCAAAGTGCATATAATAAGTTATATAAAATTTAGAATGTTATTTTCGGTTTTTTTTTTTTTTCAAAAAATGACTTATATGATTATTATGACTTATCATTTCATTGATAAAATGTAAACAGGTTTTATCCATTGTTGTTATTTGATATATAATATAGATAAAATATATACTTAACAACTATAGCATATTTATACATTCATCTTTTAAAGATCTTTTTTTAATCTGGTATACGATCGCACATTAAAAGATTGTAAAAGGACATGAAATGAAAATACAAAATGGTTACAAAATGGTTACAATTAATTATAGATCATTTACACATTTTTACGTAGCGAAAATCAATTTTATGCCTACATCGTTGTAGTTATTTGCGTATATCTTTGGAACCAGTTGAGACCCATGGTAATGTTATAGCTTAAACGAAAGCTTATGAATGTGGTAAGTTTTGAAACTTATATTGAAAAAAATTTTTCATCATGATTTTTCGACTTATACTTGAACAAACTTTCAAAAAGAAAAATGGCGTTCAGCTAACTGTCAACATTTCTGTAAGTATCTGGATAACCACATGTCCGAATTACCTTATCTTAACTTATCAAATTAAAGATCTCGGTATGCTAATGCTAATAGTGTATCAAAAATTTAAAATCAGTTAATTAGTGATTGAGATATTGATCCCAGTAGAGTGCAAAACATGATCTGATTGAAAATTTGGTTATTTGCGTGTAACTTCGTACCGATGTCGAATCGGCCAAAATGTTATATGATATTTTCGACGCAAAATGACCCAGAGGATATAGTGTTTTCGTATTGCCGACGATAATTGGGACACCCTGTATAGATAATAGACATATGAATGAATAAGATGCTGTGTATTCATACAGTTCAAATAGATATCTTTTGTATTAATTTTTAAAATTCAGTTGTATTTATGTGTAAAAAATGATGAAAATGATAAAAACACTTGAATTTCCTATTACACGAAAATACCTTAACAATATATATTTCTATAAATGAAAAAAACTATAATAATATTACGTCGCTGGTCTGGCACTGTGTGTGTGTGTGTGTGTGTGGTTGTGTGGATAACAAATATTTTTCAATATTTTATTGTTCTCTGATATGGCATGCAAAATATGTATATGATTCATTTTCATATTTATTATTTTATTACTTATATAGGTATGTAATTATTAAAAATTATATAAACATATTTCAATATATATTATATTGTTTTTGATTTGCAATAATAATAATAATAATAATAATAACAATCGTCATATTATACACAAAATCGCAATAACAATCTTATTATAATTATATTTTTTACGATATATAGTACGTATATTGTATATTAAGATAAAATATTAATCATCTTATATATACAAATTTGCTGTTTAAAATATTATTTAAATATGAATTAAAATAAAAATATATGTACATATTTATACGTATTTACGTATAAGACAGTGTATTAACATATATATATATACGCAATTTGTTAGTCTATTATTGTAAGAAGAATAAAAAAAATTGTGATAAGATCACACACACACTCAACAATAAACAAATTGTGATTATTTTAAATCTTTATCTCTTACGTAATATCTTATATAATTTATGTAAATTAAATTCTTTTTTAATTAAATGAAGCACACAATTAACAACAACACAATAATTTTATTGTATTATGTCTCTATGGAATTAATTGAATTGTGGCTTTGTGTAAAGAGAAATTTTAATTGATCGTAATTATTATTTTTTTTCTACAATATATTATAACTTTATCAGTCATACAGTTTCTGATCGAAAATACACACGTATACGCACCACTTGTCTATATTTGAATACATTCCTATATAGATATATGAAATTCTTATGTTATGAGGTGTATGGTTTAAATTGTATATGCAGCACACCAGAGTCAACGATAAAAAATTACTATACTATACAGTGAAATGGTGAAAGCTAAGAAATAGCATTAAATTTTCAATATAGCTATATTTTTCTTATAACCTGTATGAAATTAAACTAAATTATGAGAAAGGAAATTTGGGTGTTTACCGGAAAATCGACTTTTATGTGAATTATCATCATTTTTAATTATGGGCCATAGTTTAAAACGGATTTTCATTTTTGCTTGCAACATTGCAAATTGTAATCAATTTCCAATGTTTTATAGAAGCGAGATTTTTAAAATCGATACACGTAATGTCAAAATATATAATCGATTTTACCAATCGATGGCAGAGAAAATTTAAAGAAATTTGGGGTTGACAACTGTAACAAAAAATGTATGCAGTACCATTATTTTATACAAAATTTCAATGATGACATCAAATGGAAAATCGATTATAACTTTTGAGAACGTATGAATCAATTTTAAAAATCTATTCTATGGAATATTGGAAATTGATTATAATTTCGATTTAACAACTTTTCTATATATTCAGTCATCTTATTCATGCAGCAATACTTTCGGAATTTGTATGTAAAAAAAACAATTTATTTAATAATCTTTTCTTTCTTGTCTTTTCTAGCACTTTCTATTCACTTTCTAGCACTTTCTATTCAATAAACATATAAATTTCTTATATATTCCTATATCGGCTGTCCTCTGTATCTGTCTAAATAGATCACTGCCACAGTAGAATTGTTCCTAATTAATATAGAATTTATTTTAGTTAAATAAAAACCAATATCATATTTAAAAATGTATGTATTAAATTTAATCTTTATATATTTTTCATATATTTAATTTCTTGTCATCAATGTAATATATAACAAACTTCCCTTGTATCTTAATCCTTATTTATCGTGTGCCTTGAAATGTTGTTCGAAAATAGTCTGTATATTTAGGATATTTTCTAATTTATATTGGACATATCGTTTCAATGTAAAGAAATATGATTATGTATTTACAGGTTTTTAAGTAATCATTCGTACATTTTTTTTTATGGCTTTTACCATCGTTGTTATCAAATAACATATATACGTTTGGAACATAAAAAAAGAAGTAATTAAAAAAAATGTAAATTAAAACAATTGACGAGTGTATATTTATTTCGATGCGACTATTTGAAAGATATATATAAATTATACACTAACTAAATTACAATAATTATCACTTAAATCATAATTTATATATAAATTATAGGTATATAATTGTTACATATGGCGACACACTCTAAAATTTATCTATAAATCGCACATTATATGTGACTGTGAGTAATATAGAATTGTCGATTATAACATAAATATATATATAAAATATATTTTATTTATTGTATAGTAACAATTACTAATTCTTTTGTATTTTAATTTCATACTCATACTCGTCCAAATGTAAAATGTTGTTTTGTTATTTTGCGATTATAAGACTGAAACTAAAGCGGCGATAGATATATATATATATATATATATAGAAATTGATAAGTGATTGCGATTGTTATGATGTGTCATGGAAAATAACAAAAAATTCGATAGGATTTTCCAGTGGGCTTCTTTTTTCTTTTTCAAATTCTATATAATTTTGTTCCATTAACGCATCGCATAAGTTTTATTCGAATATATAAAAAATCGAGAATTTATTTTTTAAATTATAAGAAATTCGATTTTACCAAAAAAAAATATACTGCATATTTTTAGTAGCACCAATTTATCTGAAATTCATATTTTTTGGTATGATCTTATGCCTCTCATTGTTTTTTTTTTATATAACAAAGGATAGTATTAAATTTGTGTTAAAATCGAATGAAATAATCAACTACTGCAATCGTTTTACCAACCCGCTACTACAATGAATCTATAATTGAAGCGATCACAGTAAAAAGGACGATAAAAAATCGTATTGTCTGTGCCTATAAAAAAATTAATAAAATAATAACTTTTCGATAAATGTTTTTCATATTAAAATCAATCAATCTAATTTACAATTTATCTCCTTCATCCATATTATCCATATTATTGTATCAATAAACCTACGATTAGTTATTTTTTACGTCAATTTTTGTCTATATATTATATAATTTAGAAAATGCCACCACATTTTGTACGAAAAAAAAAGTGTATCGTTTGAAGGAAACATTTCCCTATTGAGTTTGTGTTATGAATTAGTGTAATTTTTATGAACCATAATATGAACTTAATTTAATAAATAAAAATACTTTGACTTGTATTATTCGTTTTGTTAAATTTTTGGGTAGTGTTTTTAAGTACGTAAATGTAATTTTGATGCGATAAATTTTGGTTAAATAATCAAATTCGCTTGTGCAGAGAAGACATTATTGACATTGTACACCATAAATAAAGCATTATAATATACAAAACAATTCATTTAAATAAAAAACAATTTTCATTTCACTTTACTTTGAACATAATAATTATTTTATATATATTGTAATTTTATTATTGCATTATAAATTTTTGTGATCTGATGATATCGCTTGCTCCGTCCGTATCGCGTATATGCAATAATATTTATATGAATACAATTTATATATTTATTTTTGATATATTGTCATATAAAATTATGTGTCACCGTTTGTCATCGCTTATTTTATTATGATAAGACGAAAATTATTATTTGTGACCGTGAATAAAATATATAAAAAATATAATAATAATAATAATAATAATAAATAAATTATAACTTTTTATCTTTTAATTATACATTAATTTTTTGAAAATCGCAGTGGCAGCTGTGACAGTTTTTTTTGTTTAACTTTTTTTATTATAGAGTTTTACCTATTTGCAATATATGGTCATTATATTTGAAATTATAATTTTATTTAATACTTCCTCCATAAATGTTAGCGCTTATATTAGACTTTCGAATACATTGTGTAACTAGTCAGCAACAATTTGTATATAAGTATCAATTTTTTGTAAATTACATTCAAAAATGCAAACGAAATTGTATTTTTTCAATTTTTTGCATTATTTTTTTAACGCTTTTTTTAAATTGGTGGTCTTCTACTGCGTATAATATCAATAATATAAATATACATGTGATATCATATATAGTAAAATTTTTATAAGATAATGAAATTGCTTTTTTTTATAATATATATATATTGTATATTTACATTTACTTGCTATAAATAATATGGTAAAAAATACAATATTAAATACCTAATATTATCATATTGTCTTGTTACGAGTATATGAACACGATATTAAACTAATCAATAATTGAAAAATAAAAAAAAAAATATATAGCAAACACAAAAAAAAAAAAAACCATAATATTGATTATAGGAATTTCCACAAATTGTTGATTATTTATTCATTCCAATTAAGAGCAACAAATGACAAGTATTACGATAAGTAAGTTATATATTTATATATATATAAAGAATTTTGTTTATACATTATCATTTTAACCATATAATAATAGATATCAGGATTATAAAAAAGTTATTATATTACAATATATATATAAATACAGAAACATCTAATCTACTATAAAATATATTGTTAAACAATTTAGTATATAATCGCGTATACTAGTACTTTAAAAAAAAAATTAATACAACCTAATATTTATATTTAAGATATATATTATTATATGCTTCTTATATAAAAATTATATGAATATCAGTGGTGATTCGTATACGATAATTGAAATTCATATAAACAATTATTATTATTATTGTCAAAGGCGACATATAATCAATTGGAAAATATCATTAAAAATTATTAGAAATAAAAGCTATAAAAATTCAGCCTCTTCTTAACCGCATTATGGATTCTGATTTGGTATGTATATATGTATAACTGATTTTTGATAGTTCCATATGGAAGCTCTTGACTCTATCTATATATCTTCTTCTTCTTCTTCTGCAAGTGTCATCTCCCGCTAGAACGTTGACAACCAACTGCATGACTTTTATTTTCAGCTGCTCGAAATAGTGAGTTCAAATCATTGACGAAAATTCATCAACCAGAATGTTTTTCTTCTGCCTGGATATCATTTTCCCATAATTTTTCCTTCAATTATAAACTGCAATAGTTGATATTTTTCATTACGCATTACATGACCGAAATTTTTCAGTATCCACATTTCAATTGCTTACCGTTTTTTTTTGGACATTACTTCAATTGAAGTTCATGCCTCTACTTTAACATATATATAACAGAATACAGAATACATAACATCGAATTAAATGTACACGTATAATGCACATCTCGTATGGTGAATATTTTCTTTATTTTCAAAAATTTTTTGTCTTGCCTTTTCAAATCTCAATCTTACCTATTCAATTTTCCAATATATATGCAATAGCTTATTTGTCACCGTGTCTATCTACTGATATATATATACAAGAATACTGCAGTTATATATGCGCATTAATCTGTGATGATATAATAATTTTAACACGCTTCGTCGTCATCGCCACTGACTGATAATATATACATATTTTTATATATACTCACAATCAGTGTAATATAACATTATCGCAGATTAATTAAAAAATAAATAAGAGATAAAAACACGAAATTTAATTATACAATATATTATTTATTTATATTTAAACAAATTTTATTTTTCATTATTATATAGAACACACATTTGTATTGTTTATTTAACATAAAATTTTTCTTTCCATAATAACACATATTTATTTATTGTAAAAAGGTTTTTGGTATTATTTGTAGAAAATTTATAAAATCACAAGAATTTTACAAAACGAGTATATTCTTAAATAATACAATTATTGGTATATATATATGTCATTCCATTTGCTCATAATTTTTTACTAGAATTGTTTTTATACAAATACCTATAATCAAAGAAAAATGACAAATAATCTTTTCCCTTAAATTTACACACACACGTGAAACGACAAAAAAAAAAAAACCACCGCAACAAACACCAGAATATAAATGTAATTTTTTTTAAGTACATATAAATGAAATAATATATACGCACGCGATAAATTCATAAATATTATATTATATACTTCGGTTAATTTTAAACGATGTATATTTAAATTGGACAGTTTTTATGATGGACAATAATTAGCATCAGCATTATAAGGCATTGCATGTGTTATTCAAAATGTGGATTAGTATATTTATATTCATGTAACATATTATGTGGATTAAAAACAATACCGAATCATTCAAATGGCAAACAAAAAAATAGGTGCAGTCATTCAGTCATTACTTAACTGCGGTATTAGAAATTCAATAAATGATTTATATAATTTTGCATGTTACGTCGTTTTAAGTTCGTTTTTTTTTTATATCAAATTGTAATTATAATACATGAATTGGAAAATGATAAATGTAAAAGTGATTTATTAAGCTAAAACTGATATTACTACAGAATGTTATCAACAACAACAATTGATTAATTATATATAGGTATTGGAACAATTATAGCAAAAATTGATCAAGGAAGATGTGAACAATTGATGATATCAAAAATGAAAAACCAAATATATTTTTCATATAACATTTTTACAAAATAAACATATTTTGAATTCAAAAATTAATATCTATATCATAAAAACGTATCAGAAAATATCGCAATTATTCTGTTTTTCCATTAAATGTGAAATTCTTCTATGCAATATTTGCATATACCAAAAATAAATAATATTATTGCAAATATATATTTTAATAAAATTAATTTAACATTAATATAAATATGGTACATAGTCGACATAATGTCTTCGACGACACACAAACGCAATATATAATATTTATTTTTATTATAAATACATTTTGTTATTACATTGTAATTATAATAAAGTTATATATAATTTATAGTAATCGTCGTTGAGCTTTACGCATAGGAAATGTATTGTAATATATGCGTATTTGTTATGAATAAATTATCATATTATGTATTTTAGTATTTTATATAGCCAGATGTTTTTTGTTAAGTTATTTATAAAATACATTATATTATTATTATTATTTGTATTATTCTACTAATATTACAAAACATTTAATTTTTAATATAACTAACTATATTATATAGTACATATACGCACTCATCATCATCGTATCAAGTTATGGTATTCCAAATGGGAAATCATATATATTTACAACAAACGCAGTTAAATAACACCGCATAAAGAACTATATAATAATTTACCAATTGATCTGAAATTATATGGAAATGTTTCCATATATTATTTTGCATATGAATGTGTTTGTTAATCATTGAATTTAAAGATCATATTTTTAAAAAAGACTTCTGATTCTATAATATATAAACGAACAAATAAAACAATAATACCATTTATTTAATTTCTTATGGTTAAATTGAACGGGAATTGACTTTACGATCCATATTAATATTATAGCATGAACGCTATAAAATATGTACCTAATGCGCCACTGATTGTTACATAATATTAATAAATTATTTTATACTAAAAGCCACTCATTGAATAAGTATTTGTATATTATATATATCTAATAGTATAACACGCTAAATCTAAAATTACTATTCATATAATTCATATCAATATATACTGTTTCAAATTCTCCAAAAAACCAGATTTTCAGTCCATTTTTTTTTCTTTTTGTACTGCGTATATATTTTACTAAACTACGCAATTTCAATATTATTATATTCGCGATAGATGATAGATTGCAGATAGCAGATTAAAATGTATCACACAAATACTGTGATGGTTAAAAAGATTGATATTTGGGTACTTCACAAATGAATTGCGTTGCAATATAAATTTTATTAAATTAATTTGTTTGTGAAACAAACTATTACTTCATTGTTCATTGTCTCGACAATATAACAACATGCGTAATATCATACATCAATCTGAATGTGAATTATATATAAAAAAAAAAAGGAGCATTCAGTACTTTACAAAACTATTTGAATATGGTAAATTTTTTACAAATTGATTACCCTCGGAAAAAAAACGAACTTTGGTTCAATTTATTGCTATGCTGTAGAAACTATCTTCTATATAAATGCGAATGCGTGTATTATATGAATAAAAAGTGGAAAAAATATATAATTGATTTGAAATTGTGTTAGTAGTTTTCGATTAACTGCGTACATTATACATTATATTTACTGCTGTCTGAGAATTGAAAAATTTAATTTTTCTAGTTAGGCATTGTAATTCTTTATTTATGTGTAAAATATTGCCCTTTTTTTTCCATCATTGACTAACATGGAACAAAAAAAAAAACGTTATTACAATATTCTTATACAATGTGTCTGTATAAATGGATATATATATATTTAACGCATCTAATCCTATATATATATGTATAAGTTTACAATATATATATATATATGAAACCGGAAGATAACGTGGGTGCGAACCATTTTATAATAATGTACATATTTTGTCGGTTTTGAATGAAATTAAAACTATATATATATATATGATATATTTCATATACACTGCAACATATATATATATACAATATATAGCGACGATACACTGTGCGACAATATTATGTATAAATAGTTGGGTATTTTAACTGGGAATTTCGGCGGGAAATTGTTTTGATATGTTAAATATTAATTACATTTTAGCTGAAATTATTATTATTACAAAACAACAACACAAAAATATGACAATATTATTATGCGGGCAAATATATATTTTTGTTTTAAATAATTAAATTGAAATAATTGAAATAAATTCGTATGCCAATGATGATGTGAGATAATTTATCAAAAGAATTACTAAACAAGAAATCAGCAATCATTTTAGATGTCGTTTATATATAGAAATGTAAGGGTGTTAAAAATCCTATACATATTGTATAAAAGTATATGTTTTGTATATAAAATAGGATTTGTTTTTTTTTGCACGAATGGTTTCCGATTATATTTTTATTATTTTACATATAATAATCCTATAGATATAGATTATTGAAATATATATAGATTAATATTGAATGATAATCTCCGCACAATCAAGTTAAAAACTTTCGAAAAAATATTATTTTGCAGATAAATGCGTCAATATAAATTAATTGTGCTCTGTGATTATTATATTATAATAATGTTATAGATAGAGATTTTTTCTGACATGATATTAATCTGTATATATACCATATATACGAGGTAAAGAAGTTATACGATTTACAGAAGCTGTAATTATTAATTGATTTATATAGTTAATATAAAGTTTTTATGTAAAATAAAATAATGTAAAAAACCGTTGAAACCCACTGGTGCATATAAAAATCTTATAGCGTATATAATTTTATATAGGTTTTTTAACACCATCACTTCACTGAAAAAACAAAGTACGTGGAGTCAACTAAAAAATAACGTCAAAACAATGAAATATTAATTAATTTGGCTGCAAGGAACATGGTTCATTGTTAAAATGAAATAACATTTATTAAATCAACGAATTCATTCATTAAAACATAATATCGAAAATGAATGTTTTTCAATGAATCACTTCGTTGGTTTACATTAAAAAATTGTATAATTGTTTTGATGAAAATTATTAATTTTTTCAACGTGTTCTGTTTATTAACTTATTATTGTGAACATTAATTAATTAATTAATGATTGCGAATCCATTCATTCAACGAACAAGTACATTAAAATAATTTTTAAAAATGAAAAATATTAATGAATTATTCATTGAAACAATGAAAAATGCGGTTATAAACGGCTATTCGTTGAAATTATGTGCAAATTTATTTTCAGTGTTTGGTAAAACAATAATTATTCCTCGTACGATTTATGCCGAAACTGTCTCCGGATAAATTGGCTATGCCCAAAATGGTATACCCCGAGAAACAGTTTCGGGGTAACATTTTTAGTATTGAATAACTCGGGTTGTATATAGTTTTAATATTTTTCCATGAAATAAAAAGTAAATGAAGGATGATGGCGAATCGAGAAAAGAATGTATTTATTTATTATTTTCTCGATTGAGAATTTTATAATTGATTGTGTTTAATTAATAAAAACGTTACGCCGAAATGCGCTCGCCGTCAATCCATTAGGCATAGTCAAGAATACCCATATATATATTAATTACTTTCATTGTAGTTTTTTTTTACTTCAGGAAAACTTAAACATCATTTCATATGGAGTTTTTAAATTGTATATAGTAAAACTATATAATAACATGGTTTTTTTTCGTGTTTTAGCTTATATAAGAATTGACAACAGACGACGTCTAATCTAAAGTATATAGCAACAATATATATTTAATAAAAAATTTACATTAATTATTTTATCGAATAATTGTGAAATATTGTCGCTGCGTGTGTATTTATAATATTAAAAATATGCGTGTTGGTTTTTTTAATTTTCGTGTTTTTTTTTCCATCATTTGTTATCAACAGTGAGGAAGAATGACTAATTAGATTTGTAAAATCAGAAAACATAAATTTTTTTAATACAATTCATTCATAAATAAAAATGCTTTTGTATTTCCTGTATACAATTATATACACACGGCCGGTTTATATATACTTATAATATGGTGTCTCGCTTTTTACATATCTATATATATATATATGATTTTAATGCGTATATATAAAAACACTCTTAATAAGTTAAAAAAATAAAACATTATAAATACGAGATATTTGTGAATGGAAAATCACATTTCTTTTTATATATATGGATTATAAAAAAAAAAAAAATGTTAATATATAAATTAAATGAATACTTTTTATATACATAAATTTATAATTTAAAAAACTTATCACTTATTAGTTCTTATATATACCAGAAAAATATAATATATATTTATACAGCAGGCAGTTTAATGTATTGTATATTAAAATATATTAATATAATATTTGATACATATGGTGTTCATTGCATCCGTATCTTCTTACTATACTATAGAGACGCAATATTTCTTTTAATCATAACGATTTCTTCTTTTATAGGTATATTTCAAATTTTTCATATATCATTTTTTAACACGTTAATCGCCACGATAATATCAGAAAAATTTTCACATGGGCCATGGGCCTTCTACCAAATCGCGTACGTCAGACATATATGTCTGACATAGCTCATGTAGAACTTCTTAGCGTCAGACATATATGACTGACATTGTGATTAACGTGTTAAAATTAAATAATGGACACGTCACTTGGTTTCAATTATTAACAAACTATAAATATATCGTATACGCATATATAGACTTTAAAAAAAGAAACCAAAATATGAGAAAAATATATCTATCATTTTATTTGTCAGACACTTCAATCCAGCAGTGTTTTATTGTAATATATATTACCTATTCAATATACAATATATTGTAAATTTATTTGTATTGTACAAATAAAATATATATTTTTCTATAACAAAGAATCAATAGAATCAATTTGTTTGTTAGTGGGTCTATTCAGACTTTTTGTTTTTTTTTATATGCGCTCATACAATAGAAGATATAGATGAAAAATCAAAATAAATAGAAAATGTATATATGTTTTTATAAATACATTCGATGTGTTACCATAAATTATAATTTGTATAGTAATATTTAATATGTGTGACTCTAATATAAGTATAGTTTATATCAGGTGTACCGGTATTAAATGAGCGCTTTTTTGTGCAAATAAAACACTAATTTTAAGTGGGAAAGTAAAAAAACATGTTATTCAAAATATTGGACATTGGCTTTCTACACATTTTTGTGAATACTGCACGCCAATTGAATTGTTCGTCTTTTGAAGTAAACCAAACCAGACACCCAATTTTCGACTTCTTCGGAAGGAATCAAAGTGCTGCTCAGTCAATGCACGTGGCCCATCGATGAAAACAAATGGTAGTCGGAAGGAGTCAAGTCTGGTGAATACGGCGTGTGGGGTAGCAGTTCCGAGTCAAGTGCTTTGATTGTATCCTGAACCGGTTTTGCTTTGTGTGCAGGTGCATTGTCATGGAGCAAAATTAACTTGCCATGTCTTCTGGCCCATTCTGATCGTTTTTCGATCAATGCATGGTTCAAATTGATCATTTGTTGTCGGTTTGCGATCAGCATTAACAGTTTCACCAGTTTTTAGGAACTCGTGGTACAACACACAGCATTTTCTTCTTACCGAAACGATTTGGTTTTGCAGTCGATGTTGATGGTTGTCCTGGATTAACCCATAAGTTTTTCCGTTTAGGATTCATAAAATAAATCAATTTTTCATCACCAGTAACAATTCGATGCAAAACTGATGTTCTTTCGTGTCTGGCAAGCAAAATTTTACAAGTGATCTTTCTCATATAGCTTTTAAACGGTCAGAAATTTTTTGTTGTGCAACATTTAACATTTCTGCCATTTGATTTTGATTCAAAGTGTCATCTTCGGCCAATATTGCTTGCAATTCGGTGTCTTCAAACTTTTTTTTGGTGAACTTCCACGTTCATTATTTCTCACATCAAAATCATTATCTCTGAACCGTTGCAACCATCTTTTGTATGTTGCTTCTGATAGAGCATGATCGCCATATGCGTCGACAAATATTCGATACGACTCTGCAGCACTTTTGTTCAAATGAAAACAAAAATATAATGCTTTTTTCTGGTACAAAATTCGACATTTTTAACACGATGAAAAAATATATGATGTTTTTGTACAATGACTTGATGTATACTAAATATGCTTGCGAGATATCATAGCAACAAAAAAAAAAAATTAAGGCTCGATCACAACAAATGTTCCCTATCGAGACATTTGTATCTTGACGCTCACTTCAAACCGGTACACCTGGCATATATATGAGGATATTGTCTTTTAATATACATATGGGTCGTTAAATTATCCACCACCGTATTCGATCTTAAAAAAAAAAACACAAATATAATTACAAAAATTGCAGGTTCAGTTAAATTTTATTTCGTTTATAATGTAATGAGACTTTTTTGTTTAAGAAACAACTCCTAACCAACAAAGCCATGGATAATAAGTGTGTTGGTTTCCTTGAATTTTCAAAAATTTCATATTTCTTTAATATATACGAATTTTAATGAAATTTTATATTGAAGACTTATTATATATAGAATTGCTCTGCAAGTATAACAACAATTTGATGAAGGAACTTATTAAATATCAGCTCAAACTCAATATAATAAATAATCTCCTTATTTGAGAAATTATCATATATATAAAATAGTATATTGTTTTCGTGAATTATATCCTTATGACTGACTATACCCATGAGATTTTATATTTCTGATATATATAGTAGAGACTTAAAAATAAAACTTATACTGTATAAAAATTTTGTATTTTAATAAATTATTATAGTTATGATATTATGATTGTCCTTATTATATTATTTGAGTCATTGTGTTGTGACTGTTTATTATATATTTTTCATACGCATTTGTATTATATATAAATATTATATTTATAAAATGGTCAAAGTGCGATATACACATAAATTTAAGAATTATGTGGGCCGCATATAAAAATAGCCTATATAACCACCAAAGATAGATTTTTGTTTGGTGTGTACGTACAGGCACACATATTTTTTTTTTATAGTTGCATGAGTATGTGTGTATATTAATAGTTGCATCACGTTAAAGGTATATATATATTTAATATATAAAAAATAATTAAATAAATAAAATTTGTAAATTTTTAATTGGATTGGGAATATAAAAATTTGTATAATCATATAAAAATAAATATAATAATTTCACACCCGTATTCAGAATTTTATTTACCTTTATTTTTCCTGAAACAACCCATTGGTCTGTTTCTTTGGTGTACGCACGTACGTAATATTAAAATAAACGATGTAATAATATAACTTTTAAATTTACAAAAGTAATATACTAAACTATATTGTATAGTTCTGGATTGATTGGACATATTTGTACATTATATAAATTTATATTTTAAATGCATTTTTTAAAATTATTATGTGTGAATTACGTGTTATTATACAGATATTTTAATCTGTATTCAAGGTTTCTCTTATAACACCCTACTGCTATTTGTTACACTATACATTAATTATTTTTAATAATGTTAAAAATATAATGACACCATCCATTGCAATGTGGTAGTTATAAATTTACACGCATTTTATTATAATTTACTGTGTGAATACGGGTGATTATATCATGATTAATATATACGCACTCATGTAGGTATATAATATATATATTTATATAAACATTCTATAAATATTACCTATTCAATGAAAATCCATTTTAAATATCTTAACAAAAATAACTCTCTCAAAGACTCAAATCATCCACCCACGTAATATTTATATATTCTTTCTTCTCCACTTCTATATATATATATATAGCACTATATTAAATATTATTAATAATGTTATTATGATTTTTCCGTTGTTGTTGTACAAACATTCATATTGGACTGGATGATGTTTTTTTCTTTTAAAAAAAAATACAACAACTTATTATTATTTTTTTTTTCATTACATACACTTATTATTATGAATTTATTTTCAAAATATGACACATTTGGTTAGAGAGACGACGACGACACATTGAGCACACATTTTATAGTATTTTATTTTATTAATTATACTATTATTGTTTATTTTGTTATAAGAGAAAAAATGTTTATAATAATTATTTTATTATTTAAGTTCAAATAAATTTTTGTAATGAAAACAATTACAATTATTATATTGTGTACGACAATTGGAACTTGCTGCTGGAAATTTATTAATGCTCGCAAATACAATTAAAATGAAACTATTATTATTTATTATAGATTAAAAAAAAAATGGTAATCTTTATTATGTGTGTGTGTGTGTGCAAATTATTAAGTTGAATATGGAAAATTTTTTATATTATCATTATATTATGTACAAAAAGAGTCGCATTGTCTCTATAGTATACAACCTATTACATAAAGAGTTAAACTTCACAGCTCTGTATGGTATTGGAATCGTTATATCAGCCTATAATTAATCCACATATTTAAATCAAGCTCACTGCAACAATATTAAAAAGCATATAATCATATAAGAATACCCGCCCAATATTATGTATGGTATAAATAGCAAAGAATCGCAGTAATATGATAAGAAATTATATTTTTCAATAATTTTCATGGTAACTATATGGGTTCAATTTGAAGTATTTTATATGATTTGCTATGTTGTACATGGGGTACAATTACATATTTATTATCAATTTTCATGGTAACTATATATGGGTTCAATTTGAAGTATTTTATATGATTTGCTATGTTGTACATGGGGTACATGGGGACGACTAATCATGATCATTCATATGCCATATTTTGAACCCAAAATAACTCAATCTTAAATGACTTTCATTTTTCTATATGGAATATTTATAAATAAAACTTTATTATTAATTAAAATAAAATATATAAAAATTTTCCTTTTTTTTCAAATCATTTTTAAAATGGAAAATAATATTTTCAAAAATATCCGTTTGTGCATTTGCATGCTAATTTAAAAAAGGATATAATGTAAATGTAAAAAATCAATGTATATATGGTTGAACAAAATGCGATGTTATTGTTGAGCGTGCGTATATTACAAATATATAATAGTATAATATTGAAATATGCGTGTTGTTATAGAGGTGATGGTACATTTTCTCATATATTATAGAACATTTTTGTTAAAAAAAAAACTAAAGTGATTTATTTATATAAATATTATAATAATATATAATAATACCAATAAAGCAACGAACATATTTAACATTATACACAAATAATACATATATAAATTGTCCGCGTGGGCACCCACACTTTTTTGTAATTTTAAAGTTTCAATCATGATTTTGGTATTTAGAAAAAAAAAATAGAAAAAAAAAACACATTTCATATTATTATTAATATACATTTAGCTTGAGATCATGTTGTTTGGTTATTTCCGAGATATTGTAGTATATATATATGTATAAGCGTATTATATGAACATATGTACACGGGTTAATGTTCTTTGTAAAGTTAGGTCCTTCAAATTTTTTTTTTAGTCACACACACACACACACACACAAATAGTTACGTTTAAAAAAAGATACAATTTAAATGTTATTTTTCTTTATTTCTTTATATTTAATTGTATATTTTGTTAAAATGAAATGATGATGTTTATATTTCAAAAAGCGATTTAATATACAAATAATGAATGTTAATATGAATGTGTTGTGTATGTTATATGTTTGTGATATTATTATATATTGAATATATTATGTAAAATTAAGTTCCGTAAGTCTTCTGGATATAATATGTGTAGAATCTGGTAATACCTACTCTTGAAAACTCTCTTTATAAACTTCAACAAACATATAACATTTGATGGTGAGAAGTGTAAACAAGCGATAGGTTTTTTTTTTTTTTTGTGCGCGGATGATCAATGGAAAGTGTTGTACAAAAAAATAAAGCAAATTTGTGGGAAGCATTATTATTATATAAAAAAATGTCGCTGTTAAAATTGTAATTGGAAATATAAAAATGGATTTACTGAGAATCGATAGTATAAAAAAGTTTGCGGTTACAGTCGCCAGTCCATCATAGTAAAAAAACGAAATATTTATGCTGATAAAAGTTTATAGGCTCTGTATATTTGGTATATCAAAAAGGTGTTATGTGCGCTATGAATTGTTGAAACTTTCTAAAACTATCATAACGATACCAAATAATACGATTGAATCAAACACTACAGATAAATATATTGTAAATGTCGTTAAAAATTATTTATACAAGGACGCAGAAAGTTATTCTATAAATTAAAATTCACATTAATATTAAAGGAAGGGAAGCACCGTTATTTCCTAGCAAGGTAAGTAAAAGATGCCCTGCGATTATATTAGCGGTTAATCGAATAGCTAATGTTCCAGTACGAATAATATTTCTAATAGTTTCTAGAAATTTGCGACCGAACCGTTGCTCCTACGCGCATTACTAATATATATTTATTCCGGTCGCCGTAGTTAGTTTTTCAAAAGATTATACGACTTCTGCAGACAGGGATTATACGACTGCAGATAGGGAATCCGTAAATTGCCTGATGGATGAGCGAAAGTTGTGATACCATGTGATGGAGCACACATTTAATAATGTTGTTAATTAATCATGTATAAATTTAACCAAAAAACGAAACTTACTTTTACAAATACCCAATTAATAAAGTTATTTAAATAAACAGTAAAAATTTCGATTCACACACATTTTCTGGATCGATTATAATATGGATTAATCAAATTTTCTGGTTTTCCACACTATATTTCAAGAACCAGAACTAGCTAGCTATAATGTAATAAATGTTAAATGAAGACGGCTTAAACTTAATCCCATTTAATTAATTGTTATATTTTTTTTGGAAAAACTTGATATTGTATTGAAGTTCTTCAATTACCATACCAATGATGTCAGTTTGTGAGTCCGCATAAAATTGAAAATAATTTACAATATTATTAAAATTTTTGGAATTTTTTGAGTTTAGTTATTGATAAATTTAGTAGATATGTTCAAAATAAAACTACCCCCACAGATAAGATGTTTGATTCAAGAATTTTTGGAAATTTTACAAAAATAAAAATTATGTTAATTGGGATTAAGATTCAAGCTATCATTTAGTATTTTTTTACATTAATTTCTATTGTGATCGAATCATTTTTAACGTTATATAGCAATTATGGGGTGCATTAATCGTAGAGATGGAAAGAAAAAATGATGCCTGAATATAGTAAGTGTATTTGCTAATCGAATTGCGTGCTTGAATCGAATGTTCGTAAATTTTTACTGTATATATTAGTATAAAAATATTGTCACTTTATAATATCACGTTTAATTATTCATATTGTAATTAATATAGTATTTTTATGTACAAAACACATAAAGAATTATTATGACGAGGAAATGCATGACTTTTTTTTTCATATTTACATTATTATTATTATTATTATTATTGCAATAATAAAAACATCAACAATTTATTTAATTTTACGATATATAGAATATTTTGTGTGTTTTGACTTTTGAGAGTGAGTGCATTACTATATATTATTTTATTACCATATTATAATATATGCGGTACATTTATGTGTGCGATGTTCTTTCCTATCATCATCTATATATACATTGAGTCAGAAATAAGAAAATAACGTCATATGGTTCATTGACAAACGAAAAGAAAAATCAATTACAAATAATATATATTTTTAAAAGTCGCGTTCTGTACGGACGAGTGTATCGTATATGCGTCGTGTTTATTGTATTAACCTACATTTTATTTCTTTTCTTACAATTTATATATACCATTTATTTATTTATATAATATTGTATTTATATTTATATATATATTTAGAAAATAAAAGGTTTCAATTCATATAATATAAATTGTGATTCATTTTCATTTATTATATAATTTCAATTGTTTTTTTACGTATATATACACATAAAAAAAAATGTATGTCTTGACCTTTAACTTATATATGTTTTTAAATTATTATATTTATGTAAGTCTATATATTTGTTGTATTTATATGTGTTATATAATATAGTGTTATAATTTTGTATATAAAAGTATAATTAATCTAATATAATAAATGGAAATTAATTATCGTTCATCTTACGTTCAATGTATACAATAGTATACGTATTGTAAAGCGGCGTGAAAAATTTCTGGTAAAATTTAACATAAATATTGTATGCTAAAATTCATAATGCAGGTAATATTCTGTGGAAAATTTATTAAAGTACTAAACAATATATTTTTTATTTTTTTATAATCGCACGACTTACTCACCAATATCAGAAACCATCTAATATTCAATATTTTACTATATAAATATATTATATAATTTGTATGTTAAACATTGCCATATATATATATAAATATATACTCAATTCGTAATAAACAAATATGGATTTTTGTGTTTTGTACCGGTAAAAAAATGATTAGCTGAGACAGGATTGTTGTTATAATATTTCATTTGATTGGGAAAAAAAATGCTGTTGAAAGTCATCGAATGCATGTGTCGAAGCTTATATAGAAAATATGGTTAAATCTGAAAGAAGGTGCAGAAGAGATTGATGCTTCAAAAGTAGTGGATAGTAATTGTAAGTGTCAGTAATTTGGTGAAACCAGTAAGGATTATTCCATTACTATTGTTGAAACTGAACCAAACTGTCATTAACGAATCAATTTAAAGTGATTATTATAAGAAAAGTAACCAAGATTTGGCAGTCACGATAAAATGGTTTTACACAACAATACAATTCTCTCCCGCATGCCGCAAAACCGGTCACAGAAACGTGGAAAGCACTTGGATGCGATCACTTCTCACACCGCTTTTATTAACCAAATGTTGTTCCATCATATTATCACTTGTTCAGATCATTCAATACCGCAATGAAATTCTACAAAATGACTTATCAAAAAAAAAAAAAAAAAAAAAAAACACACCCAATCCGATTGCATGAAAAATACATTTGTTCTGCGTACACACGAAATACTCACTAATTCCGAACCCATGAACTCATCTCATCTAGAGAAGAAGTACTTACCATCAATGACATCTCTGTACAAAAGTAATCTAGAAAGTATTACGGTAATGGAGTGATGCTGACTAGAGAAGTAAGTAGACAATCATCTATGTTATCACAGAACATACCGGTCTGACTGGGGTTTCAATAATATATTTATATCTATCAACTATGTGTATATTAAATTAAATGGATTTATTGTATACAATTACACTTAAAATAATAATACTAATCGAAAATAGACTCGTGAAATTATGAGTCATTCATTTAATTAAATTATTATATATAAATATATATTTTTATTGACTTAAGAAACTACGTAGTTTTGTCTCTATATAATATTTTATTTCATATATATATATATCGCTGCACGAGTATATAATATATAGACCATGTGATACATTATTTAATGAATGTAAATAAATAATATCGTCGCATCTTAATTATTATATATACAATATATATATATATCATATATGTGTGTGTGTTTATACATGTGGTGTATGAGTCTGATATATATTCAAAGTCATATATACAAATATTATTATTATAAATAATATACATTCCTTAAATTTATTTAAATTATTCCCATATAATATATATATGAGATATAAAACCGCATATGGTTTCCATTCCATTCCATTTATAATAAAACAAATTATAATTTTTAAACAATAGATTATTCGTTTTATTTTTTCATCTATATATTTTATTGTATTTATACACAATCTTATATCATTTTTTATATAACGTCTAATATCTTCTACTATAATATACACACGTGTAGTATCGCACAAAAGAAGGTGTGCGCAAATAAGTGGTTAAATGTTAAAAAAATGATATATATATTTCACATAAAAATAATAATTACGATTAAAAAAACTTCTGTTTTCATTATTATATAATTTAACAGACTATACTCCGATTTAACGCATTTTAAAGATTTATTTTCCCAAAAACAATGCCCATGTTCTTAATATAATTTCTATTTTAAAATATTGTTTATTGTTGCTTTTATACTTTAATGTTGTTCGGTACTGTATATGCGTAGTTTAAATTGTACCAATTTAAAACTAATTCATAATTGTACAATTCATATTTCATATTCATACAATATAAGATTATTTGGATATTAATAATATAAAAAAAATATAGTAAACAATCAATAGTAAAAAATAAAAAAAAACTGTACTACTACTACTACTACTACTACTGCAACAATAGTTAAATTTTCTATGAAACATACATTTGAGATTAAACTGAATTGTATATATAAGATTAACTTAATTTACGCACAACACATTAATATTTAATAGTAAATAGCTATTTATATATACGTATTATATGTAGCTTTATACACATTATAGATTCTACTACAATTGTAGCAGGTACTAATTGGTGGTGTCGTTTCACTATTCCGAGTTAATGTTAGTAGAGGTAGACCTAAGTTTAGACCTCCATGCATTTTCTGCTTAAATATGATAGGCCACCATGGGCGATGGCTGACATTCAAATGTGTTTTAAGTCTATTTTTTTGCAAAGTATAAATGTGAACACTTGTCATATGACAGTCTACGTCTATAAAGTAACTTAATGTTCAATATGCAGTGATCATAGTCACATGAGTGTTGATATCTGTATTTTGGATTAAACGTATTTCGAACCTGGCTAACGGCATGAGCAATATAAAAAAATGGATTGATTTTCAATAATTTGTAAGCTTTTAAATAACTCGTTTGATGCGTCGTTACCTTATACCTCCAACAAATTTCGAATAATAAATAATGCTTTTTCCATAAGTTTTTGTAGGTATTTGATCTATCTGGTCATTACATAAGTCCTAATTTTCTTTCATTTCATAATCTGTATTTTCTTAAACGATTTGTTAGATATTCAGTACTCCGCACATAATTTTATACTCACTGTATTGATCCATATCAAAATAATCATTATAAAATCAAAATTTGTTGTATTGTTATGATATTTTTACACCGGGTTCAATTTCAAATGTATGGTTGCGCATATACAACAGATTTTACGTGAATTTGAAATTATCGGAATGTATTTACAGAGTTAAATATTTGGAACCGAAAAAATATTTGTATACAAGAAATATTTAAACATGGGGATATGTTGTACATGGAAGATTTGGTTGTATATAGTAATTATTCAAGTGCATTTATTATCATTATTTGGTGGTGCGTAAACATTTCAATTAATTATTGATCCGTTTTATACCGTCCATTTAATAACTTTTTACCTGATAACTGATGGCATATATGGTTTTTTTTTGCAAATATAAAGATATCGATGCACGAGATATAATTTCAAATGAAACTGTACAAGATATATTATTCATAAAATAAAGTACTATATAACATTGATTAGAAAAATTATCGGCAACCCGTTTTTAAAATCGTCTTCTAATATATGAAAAATTGGACATTCATAACATTTTCATATGTTAACAAAATATTTAATATAAAACTTTTAAACAAATGTAATTCATAAAAAGCGGATTTTCTGCGAAAATTTAGTATATAGGTCACTTGCTTAACTATATAGATTTTTTTTCCCAAAATTTTCTTATATAGTTTTACATATTAACCTTTTTATCGGATTTCATATATAAATTTATTAAGTGGCAAAGTACATTTCAATCATTTTGTATACGAATATACGTACTATTTATAGCACACCAACTTTTTATATATAACATTATTTTGAAGGTATATTTTATAACAAATCTCAACAAATTCAAATTCATGAAATTTTTGTATACATATTTTTCGATTATGTTATTTAATGATGATGTTGGACATATGGCGTAAAAAAAAAAATGCTGTACATACGTAAAAATAAAATACATAAGTTAAAATACTAGAAAAAATTATACAAAATTTTAGCATACAGACGCATTTCTTAAGTACATATATATTTTATAAATACTTGACCATTTAAAATACAAATATAAATAATTGAAAGTGTTTTAAATCGTTTTTTAAGGTACTCAAAAGTATCGAAATATGTTTTATACAAATTTAAATACCAGTATATAGTATCTGTGATTCTATGTCAATATGCACCTCATATTATAGAATTGAAAAGTGTTGCAATTCAATGCTATATATATATATATGCAATTGAAAATATTTGTAAATGTCATTTATTCCAAAAATACACGGCAAGAATAAGAAAAATTAGGTTAATATATATTCACTTCTTATATCCTTATATTATATTGTATACATATACAATAATTAAATTAACACATGGTAATAATATTATGTTGACACACTGTAAATGATTACAATTATCCTTAATATCCTTAATATCCTTATATTATATGTAAACATATAATTAAATAAACACAATAATTAAATTAATACATGGTAATAATATTATGTTGACACACTGTAAATGATTACAATTATCCTTAATATCCTTAATATCCTTATATTATATGTAAACATATAATTAAATAAACACATAGTAGTAATATTATGTTGACACACTGTAAATGATAATTACAATTATTCTTTAATAGGTATTTGTATTAATATTAAAATGAAAATCATTTAACTATTAATATAACAACAATGAATATTTGTATAAATATAATATGTAAGAAAAAAACATACAATTAATTGCATGTGTTATCACTGCGTAAATTAATTTATTATAAATACTATTTTATTTATAGTATCTACATCATTTACTGCAAGTATATATAATATATAAATAAATACTAGTACATATGGTATGTATAATATAATAATAGCTATCTAAATAGTTACACATGTATATTCTTACTACTAAATTTAGACCAAATTTATAACATATATATAGCTGTCCAAAACATTAATTGAATTTTCCAATAATAAAATGGTTTCCATATACGCATATTTGAAATATATATATAATATATAAGTTGTCTATAACAATAAAGAATAAATGATACATTCACTACTTATAGCTAACTATATAGCCATATATACCATATACAATATATAAGATAGCGTTGTACGTATACTAGATAGGTATTGTGTATAGGTTAGATTATTCCATATATATTGTATATGGTATATATTATATTGATGGGAAAACATATTTATAATAATATATATGTAATAGGGGATGAAGGAAAAATTTCATTGAGATTGTGTGACGTCTGTCTTTTATATAAATTACAACTGTAATTGAGTGTTTCATTGATTCAGTTTCACACTAACCCCCGTCTCCGTTTCTATACTACAATATATATATAAACTAAATATAATATAATATATATAAACTATTTTATTGATATGTATTCAATATTAAATTAAATTTATTTGATATGGCTTTTGATATATATGTTTTTATATCAATATATCTAACATAACATAAAAATGTATAGAAATAAATATATTTTTAGGGTACCATCAATATACAAATATATGTGTGACTCATATCTAAAAATTAATATATGTTTTTAAATTAAATAAAATTTTTTTTTCTCTCTAGATATTGAAACACATCCTGCATCAGCAGTATTTCCACATTTATTACTTGGTAATGGTAATGATGCCGTTGATCCAACAATTGTCGGTGCAAATTATGTTTTAAATGTTACGTGTCAACCGCCGACATCACAACTACGACCCGGATTACAGTACAAACAAATACCAGCCAGTGATACACCACATCAAAATATAAAACAATATTTTCAAGAAGCTTATGATTTTATTGGTAAGTGTATTTTTTATTATTTATTTATTATTTTTTTTTTTAAGTCATATTTTGCTCTAAGTGGAGCTTTTATGTCATCTAATAAACCTTTCATTACAACCAATTATGGTAAATTACTCCGCATGGGAGAGTATATAACAATTTACCAATTGTGTACTTTACTGTACTGTAATTAACGAAGAAAGATAGATGTTTTCAAAATACTATTATTTTTATTTTTATATGGGTGATTAGCCCATAGTGCAGACATTGTTAATCTTTGAATAGCGTCCAACACCATATTTTCAAAGATATCCGTATTTGACTTTTTATTCCATCAACGAACAAATGGTCACCCAGCAGAAAAATTTTAGTATTATTAAATAAATACCGAAAAATTTCCTATGAACAAATAGCGGATTTGAACCCGATATATTTCATGATTAATAATATATATTTCGGCGGCGCTATGCAACTGCGCTACTGAGTGTTTTTTTTATTATTATTTATTTTTATTATTATTTATATAATTTATGTTTGGTACGTATACCCTAGTAACAATGTGTCCGTACTTTGAAAAATGAGAAAAATTTCCGTGGAAATAATCCACATATGTTACATGTGGAAAAGATATATTGGAATTTGTCTAAACAATGTCCACTTAATAAAATAGTATTTTATTTAGATGAATTGAAACCTTTGTATTGTCTGGGTCAAGGTAATATTTTCAACACCTATCCACGGTATTGTATTGATAATTTATGTCACCAATCATCCAAGACAGTGGTTAAAATGGGTTTTTATATTTCCCTTATCTACCCGTAGATATAATCCTCACTATTTTTAATTTATTTTCATAATTTTTAAAACAACCAGTAACTCAAAATTTTATAAGACTTTTAATGGATTCTATTCGCGAAAAGAACTTCTGGTCTATCGGTAAAATCTGAATTAAACAGTGATTTTGCATCATCATCATCATCATAAGAAAATTTATTCTGCTAATACGGACAATTCCACGGGTATTACTTGCAAAAATTCATGTACAATCTAAAGATAATTTTGCCAAAATCCGTGGATCTTCTCACAAAAAATTTGAATTTAAATTCTATGGATATTCTGTTGTGGAATAATAGAACCGAGAAATAATTTCTAAGGAGAATTCGTACAAATTATCATCGGAAATATACGGATAATCCAAGGGTATTTTTTTTTTATATTTCATGGACAGAGTTGCACTCATCATATAAAATTCTAGACGACATCTGTAAGAAATCCATAGATATTGACTCGGATTGAAACTACAGACTACTACATAAAATGCGGACATTTTGCGGACAAACTACGGACGGTGTTGTTACTAGGGTATAATATAATAGTAATTGATCGTAGAAATTACTCTTAATAATAATATATTTAATATCATTTTATTATATCCATAGTTCATGTTGTTTATTGTTATTTTATGTATATCCATTTTTATAATAAGTGATGAGGGTAATTAAATTTATCATTTTAAATTCTTATATAATCTCTCGTCGCTTTGCGTAATATATATATTCTATATGATGCTTTAATTTATTAATTTATAATTTCTCTATAGAACAATAAATAACATTAGATATCTAATATTATATTATAATTATAAAAAGAAATTATATCTTTAGAAATAATATTTACATATAAAATTTATGCTTTATAAAATAAATAGTAAAGTTACAAAAATTAACTCGGTACGGTATAAAAATATAGACGCAGAACAGAGGGTTAATAACATTTTCTTTCTATTCGCACTGCGTGTATGCAAATTATCTTCAAATATTATAAAAATATCAAATTAATTATTATATCCACAGTTCAGTATATACAATAAAAAATCCTTTCCCGCCCGCACACTTGACTGTCAACGGCACATTGACGCAGAGATTACCTTATACTATTGTAGTAACACTGATATTTTTTAATGACTATAGAAATAATTTATTAATCGATGATTATATAAAGAAATTTTTGGAAAAGAAAATAAAAAAAAACCAACATATAAATTTATAAAAAGTGAATGTACACCAATTATATGTGCACCACACCACGGTGACTGTGCGTAGTAAATTGTATTATTTTTATTACACTTATAACAATTAAGTTTTTTTTATACCTTCAGAAAATATTTAATTGATATTTAATTATATTATTATTATTATTATTATTATTATTTCTTTTTGCTCTAATAACTACAAATATTTTGTATCAAATTAAAATATTTTATTTATATATATTTGTATTGTAAAATAGAGATGTTTTTGCTATATGTATATAATTTGGATAAATCAATGTCCATTAATTTCATATTAACCTATAATTTTTATCTCACACTTTTACCTTTATTATTCTTTTTTTTATATTTATAAATACAAATGACATCTATTTTTAGTGTATATATTGTATTTAAAATGATATCATCTCCATATATATATATATAGAAAAGATTTTTCGTATTTATATATTTGATCATTTATATTTACATAAGAAAATAAATAAAAATATATATAATAATAAAATTGTTGAAGTAATTTTTCTCTATATTTACATTGTCTTTTTGTTTTATTAATTTCTTACATAAAATTCTAAGTCTATATAAATTCTATAAAGTATTGGTGTGTGTATACACGCTAAACACATGTATATTTGTTAGTTAATTCATTAAATAAATGATATAAGCTATATATTTAATATATAGATAATATTACAACAGATTAACTTTACCCGGTTTTTTGTGTCTGGGTAGCCTGTAATTATAATAGATTGAAATTAAAACGTAAAGCTTTACGCCGCACACGTTTGTATAAAATCATTTAATTTGATACTGCTTTTGTAGTACAACATAAATATTGTTTTATTTTTAGTGTTTTTAATTTATTGGAAAACCTTTAACATTGAATGAAAAGTAATTTTAGCGATCATTTTAAACCCCACATATATTTTTTATATCTTGATATAAAAAGTATCTTGAATAGATAAAAACTCAACTGATTAAAGATAAAGATAAATTAAAAAAGATAATTTTTTTGAATATTAAAATTATCTATTTTATTATATTTTTTTTTGCAATACTTTATTAATTTTTTAATGTCAAATTTCAATTGCGGTGTTGTGTGTATAAAATGTCGTCTTTTATAAATAAATAAATAAATAAATAAATATAAACGGTTGAAAATTTCGGACTAATCCATAAACCATAAATAAGTTTACAAAACTAAGAAATATTAAATAATAAACACAACGTCGATTTTTAAACCATTTGATAGTTAATTTTCAAATCAAATTCATATTTGTACACTATACCAATTGTAAGCTATTGGTATTATTTTGAAGTAGTAATATTATTATTTTAGGATTAAAATTATATTTTAAACCATGGTGAAATTAAGAAAAAAAAACACCTACGACAACCGAAAATAGAAAATTGTGTTATGTTTTTTAAAATCAAAATGGGATTATTATGTTTTGATAAAATATGGCACACCGTCACTTGTATATATGTCAAACTTGAGTTTATATTTTCGGTGTTTTAAACCGTCGGAGTTTAAACTTTTTCGTTCGGCAACAATATTTTTAAGCGTCGTAGAGATTTAAAATTTAATCTATAATGGTTTGATTATTAATCTAAACCTTTGTAGGGTTTACTTTTTAATCAACGTTCGGTATATGTAACCAAAAATAGTTAAAAATATTGAACCGTGTCCTCGTCCGTCATACGTTCATTTGATACATTTTTATATATCATCATGTAGGAAAAAAATAAAAAATCATTATATGAAACATATTGTTAATTTCATACTAAATTTTTTCCATTTCATTTTCTTTGGTCTGGACACCGTCTTTTTTGACGCTTCGTGGCTATTTAAATATATATATATATATATATATACAAAAATAAGCATATAATATCGTTTATAAATGCAGACTGTCGTTTATAATTTCTTTCTTGGAAATAATAATAATAAATATATATGTACGGCTACGCGTGGTATAACAAAATTTAATAACAATGAAGAATTAATATAATTTCTATATACGCATCAATACATATACAATTATAAATTCTTTTATTATTAACATACGTAATAACGTTCTCAGCACATTTTCTTTGTGAATTCAAAATATTCCCTATATATATATTTATGGTTGTATATTAATATAAATCCACATCCATCGGTAATATTATATAAATTATTTATTTCGAAAAACATATGTGAATTTTCGTTGTTCTTATGTTATTATACAATATGGGATTTTAAAGTCAAACCTAAAATGTATGTATATTGTATTATTCTAATATAGTTATGTAATATAAGACATATAGTGTGTACCGTAAAATATAAGGGTTTTTTTTTTTTTTTTTCATAAAACATTTGGCTTTTTATTATGTTATTATTAATACTATATAAGGAAAAATAAAATATTATGAGTCACATTCTAATGCTTTTATATAGAGACCATAAATTTGTAGGATTAGTTTTCTTTTATCCTTGATTTTATACGTTCTTATTATATTTGGATCAATTCTCGTATATTTACGTATTATATAATGAAAACCTTTAAAAAAAAAAATAAATAATATAACCGTTTTTATATAAATATACTCTTATTTTCATGTCAAAATTGTATATATATTTATACATACGTACTTAAGAAGTCCTTATATATCTATTTACTTTATTTACCATCGCATATACATAAAAAAAAAAAGATTTTCCGCTTTACAAGTCAGTATAAAGAAAATGGTTTCCTCCCTATATTTATATATATATTGTATGATGGTACTTATATACATAGGGATGTTTGTTAATGTTTTCTGCTGTCAAATACAGAAGAATATTTTTACAATGCCAATAAGAGTCATCAAAATGCATTATTTATGTATACCATATATATATACAAATACCATATGTGAAGTGGCAATAAAATGCAATTTTTTCCAATTTTTCATCCCCTAAAAATATGTGCATACATATAACTATTTATTTATAGTATAGTATAAAAATATATGTAAAGTTATGTATACCTTTATTTATATATATTTTTATATATAAAGTACTTAACATAAACATCCCTAAAAATTTGTTATATATATATATGAGTGTATTTGTTTTGTTTATATATACTATTTAGAAATTGAATCTTATTGTATATATTTAAAATCTTTTAAATTGTTTTATTTTTAATATATGTATATATTTTTATATTGAGGTAAATTAAATAAATACATAAAAACATAGTGATATTACTTAAAATATATACCATAGATTGGAGCAGATGTTATTTTACTATATATTTACCCCTATTATAAAGATTAAAAATTGTCAACACTATACACTATTTATTTACAACGTTTGACAAAACGTATTTTGTGTGCGCATAATATACGAATCATTTATATAGACGAACTCGTTTTTCTACGATCACTCACTATATTTATGGACACATAACTTTTTGCGTATTAATATTTAATTACTATATTTATATAGATTTTTAACTTCAAATTCAGCATTTACCAAATCCAATTCAGTATTTCAATAGGAAACAGTTGAAAAAATATAGATAAAAAAGGTTTTATAATTGAAATAATGAATTGAATTGAAATGAAAAATAACATAAATTTAATTTAATGAATAGGTTGCTCAAAAACAGCTGATGGCTATTACATTGTTGTATCCAGAAAATAATTGCTACAATGGACCAGTAGTGATTGTTCTGACACATTCTTTAATTATATTAACTAAATTCTGGTTATTGCTGCGTTGCCCAAAACTAACCATGTATTAGTTATATTTATTTCTTCTTGTAGTTTATTAATTAATTCTGCGAGAAATTCACACAAAATATCGCTGTTCACGCAGATGGGGTAGTAATTATTTTTTTTTTTATATAATATTTCCTTAATATTCATTGGTTGCAATTAAAGACTCGTTACGTTTTCGTACTATTGGCCGTTTGACATATGCAAAGGTGTTTTTGCTTTGGATCGTGCTTTCGTTGGACGCATATTTAATATAATTAAAATCAAAAATTCGTCTATGAATATAATTTTTTTCGCTTGCCTGATCTTGCATGATCCGTGAAATTGATTGCATATAATTTTCGTTTCATAATGGTTTCAGGAGAATTTAATTGCTCGATATTGATTGCTCGCACATTTAAGTGTAATTCGTAATTTTTTCAATGCATATTATTAATTATAAAGTTAAACTTAAACGCATCCTTTATGATTTCATAATTTTTTCGCATATGTTTTTTTAATTTTATATATATAGACGGATTTTCCTTCACTAATTTTACAATTTTTTTCCATAGTGTTATTATTCAATTTGATTTTATTGAAATATTAAATTTGATTTTTAAAAATTTAGTAAATGTCGATTCTGAGGAATTTCATCAAACTATCAATATATGAATATAATATGAATCATTATTTTTTTTATACAAATCACATTGTATACATAAATATATATTAAAAATTGTATGCATAAATGATTCAAAATCTATACCAAATAAAAAAAAAAAATTAAGATTCATATATTAATATAAGAAATTCCATTCATTATAATTTATAAATAATATAAAAAAATTATGCTTAAATAAGTATAGATAGATACATTGTGTAACTATATATATAAATATATATAGAGTACAGCATCATTGAACAGATAAATATATTGTACATATAAACAAACGAAGATTAAGTAAATACCATTTAAATGTATATATGTTGGCAAAATGCAACAAAATAATAATGAATTAATATTTCATTTTCGCAAATAATAAATATTCATTGTTTATTCATAATTATATACAAAATTCACATCCCAGAAATAGAGTTATAAAATATAATTTCTATATTTCTTCAAATTAAATGTTTATAAATAAATGTATATTTTTTGTTGATTTTATATATAAATATATGGTAAATATGGTACGAGACTATTGCAACAATTAATAGATGAGAATTTTCTAAAAGAATCAAATAATAATAATAATTATAATAAAGTAAATAAAAAATATATAATAATAAAACAATTAAATGATTCATCATTTTATCTAACTATTAAACATTATAATACTTAAATAATATGAATTTCATTTAATTAATTATTTATTTAAATATTGAGTTATTGATTATTATGGTAGGGCTTTAATACTTTTTATAATACTCTTCTTTTTTATTCCACAAATAGTTATAATTTTAGTTTGTTATTTTTTTCATTTCTACAATTACACCACTTTTTTCAAACATTTATAATTTTTAAACTGTGTTAGTCATAGCTAAATGGAATATTTTACAAAATTGTAGCGAAATAATTTAGTTTTACTCTTTTGATATAAAAATTATAGGTTGCGTCGTTAAATTTTTAAAAAAATTCATTTTAGTATGAAATTTGTGAGAAAACATAGTTATTTTTCAATTATTTTGTTCAATAACTTGAAACTGAAGCAATTTATAAAAAAAATTTAAAAACACAATTTAATTCTCTACAAATTCGGTATATTATAAATTTTCTGTATTTACCGTACTTTCGAAGTTATTCGACCATTAATGATGGAAAATGTTATAAGAAGCATTTTAAACAAATTTAAATACTTGTTTAAGATGCTTCTTATTCCATTCATTACATTTTAAGAAAATATTGGTATATTTAGTGTAAATAGCAAAAAGTAAAGTCATTCTGTTGACGAAACATATCTATAACACTTTTTTTTATATATAACAATTAATAACATTGCCGTATTCTTATTTTTTCAGTCTATATTTATTTGTCTAAATTTATACAATATCACAAATTATATTAAATTTTCATTTGTCAATCAATTCGGTTGCGTTAATCGATTTTAAAAATCTGTTGTACGAAATCATTGAAAATGATTGATAGAATTAAATGAACATTTTGAATCAATATATATAAGACACTTAAAAATTATGTTTTATAATGGTTAATTTTCCAAAATTTATTTATAACAAAACGTTTGTAGTGGGGTTTTTTTTTCGGCAATTTAACGATAATATGGTGAGGCTGTGTAATGAATGGATATTTGTTGAATTTTTACAAAATATTTAGTGATTTAATCTTAATGTTAATTGCGATCTCTTAAATTTAATTCATGCAATCTCTTTTGTTCAATAATTTCTTTAACATATCTCGAAAACAGAGGCCCAAATCGAAAAATGTTATTTAGTAATTTCGACTTAGAATTATACTCCCCATCACCACCCCTTTGAAGGAATGCGCACCCCTCGTGGACATCCTGTACAGAAAAAGTTTCTATTACATATGACAACAATTTAAGGGCTATTAGATACATGCAGCATTTAAAGTGTCATTACCATATGCAATTATGATTAAATATTATAAATAAATTATAATAAATAAATAATTAGAATAAAATGAATAAATCTCAACGGCCGACACGCTGTAATTGTAAACCGATTTACACATAATAACTAAAAGATATAAAGAGGTTTCATCAATGTATAGTTTTATTTTATTTTTAAATTTAGCACTATTGCTAAAAATAAGAAACATCTATAGAATATAATAAACTTTAACCTTCATTAGTTCTTCATAAGTTATTATATTTATTTATAATATATATTATTAACATATTAGTGTAAATAAATTTTTTTATTTATAAATATTTGAAAGAATATCTTCTTTTTTTTTTTTTCTATAATATAATCTATCTCTCATATACATAAAATATATATATTGTGTCGACACATATCTAGAGGTATTAAAATATATATCTACGTACTCGTAGTCGTACACATCATTTGTTTATTTATTTTGTATATAATAATTGTGAGTGCTTGAAAAAAATTAAAAAAAAAAATCTTTTTCAAATGATTAACGCATCACTACTACTGTGAATAATCAAGTATTTATTTTTTCTTTTAAATTGCTTACATATAAATATATAAAATAGTATAAATTAGAACTATAGTAAAATTCAATAGAGCACAGCAGGGAAATTTTATATATGGTATTATATGGACGACAATAATATTGTATTTAAATTTATCAATACCACAAAAATTCGGACGCATAATTAATTAATAAGAAATAAAATCTTAAAAATATATATTGAAATATTAATTGTATTACGGATAGTTCATAGGCGATCACTTAAATTGTAAATGCACATATAAATGTAGAAAAGCAATTGCACATATAACGATAAAGTCAGAGTGCGATGAGGTCAGAGAAATAGCATTCAGTTTTCCATATTACTATATATTTTTGTATACAAATTTTTAAAATCGATTCACACGCTCAAAAGATATAAACGAATTTCCCATTCGATGGTTGAGAAATTTTAAGTATCATTTATTCAAACAGAAAAACGAAAATATTTTGAATGATTTTTTAATGATCTCCATTCTATGAAAGATTAAAAATTTATTTTTATGAAATTTTACGTATTATATACAAAAATTAAAGTACGTTAAAAATATAACCCGTAGTAATTCAATAAAATGATAATTCTTAAAATTTGATTTGGCAAAAAATTAGTGAACATTCAAATAATTTTTAATCTAAAAACATTTTATCACATTTTGCTATACGCCGCACAATATTATTATATAAAGTGTTGGTTTTGATTGACTTTGATTACACATTTCTTTTCTACGCAACAACACACACCGAATTCATATATATTCTCTATATATGTGAGAAATTTTTAATAATATTTTAAAATAATAATCGAAAAAAAAGTCATCGATTTCAGATTACGTCATCTTTAAATCACAACACAAAAAATTAAATAAATAAGTGATTGCTTCATTGAATATATTATTATTTTTATAAAAAATATAAAACCAAGAGCATAAAATGACAAAATTTATTGTATGTATTATTATAATTTATGTGGATTTATATTATTTTGGAAGGAGCACGGGGGAGTGGCGGGAGGTGGGGGGGGGGGGAGAACGTTTAAACACACATATTACAATTTTATCATCAAAATACAATATTATATTATAAACGCAAATAATATCAAAAATTATTGCATAAATACAATATATTATTATTTAAAAAGCATCAGAGAGACATTGGCTATATATATATATTTAACCCCTTAAGGTTTTTGCACGAGCCAGGCTCGTCCTAACGAATTTTTGAAAAAAGGCATATAACGAGTCAATATAGTTTGATCTCGTCGTTTTTCCACTTTTTAAGACTTTCATCATAAAAGGTCAAGAACCTTAAGGGGTTAAATTCGGTATATATACAATATATATATATAATATACCTATCTACTAATATATATATATATACTTTACTTATATACTAAATATGTATATATAAATAAAGTATATAAATAATATAATATGTCATCAGAAATGCGATCTTCATAAATGCTGGTAAATATAAATAAAAACTATGGCATTATATTTATGGAACAAAAAAAAATCAAAAAGAATATTAAATATTTCATAATATAAATATGTGTATATACGTGGGCGGATCTATATTGAAGGTAAAATTAAATTACTTTTTGAACAATAAATAATCCATTTATTTATCCACCACATAATCTTCTTTTAGCTCAAAACACAATTTTTTGACGACGGAATCTTTTAATACTTTCGGAATAATATTTATATGGGATTCGTTGAGTTCTGCAAAATACAGGCGTCGCTATTACATGAATTTGATTGTAAATCTCTTTCTTCCTACCATATATAGATACAATTTTATGTTCCAAACCGCAGAGAACATAGTGGCTATCGGTGCGAATACGGTAATATAGATGTTCAGAAGCAATTCATATAATTTAATTCTTTGCTAAATGTGATCGATTTTTCTTAATTACATTTTGTAAATAATTAACGTTCTAATCAGAAAGAGATAATATGTGCGCATCACGATTATTGTTTTACCTTTTTTTGAAAATAAATAGTCCATAAAAATTTATATATCTATTTATCAAAACGTAATTGAAATTGGATATGTCCGCATCACGCAGATATCCAATCTGTTGACATACTGTGTGGGATAGCTTTATACAAATTATAAACTGTATTACTATTGTAGCAGCTACTAATTGGGAGTGTCGTTTCACTATGCCGAGTTAATGTTAGTAGAGGTAGACCTAAGTTTAGACCTCCATGCATTTTCGGCTTAAATATGATAGGCCACCATGGGCGATGGGTGACATTCAAATATGTTTTAAGTGTGTTTTTGTTGCAAAGTATAAAAGTGAACACGTCTATAAAGTAACTTAATTGAACTCGTCAATATGCAGTGATCATATAGTCACAGAAGTGTTAATATCTGTATTTTGGATTGAACGTATTTCGAGCGTGACTTGACGACACAAGCAAAATAAAAACATTGATAAATTCAATAATAATTCAGTTTAATATAAAATAAAATAAGAAGTATAATTTCCGGAAAAAATTGATATTTATAGAAATTAAGGAACAGATAATTTTCAATAATTTTTAAGTTTTTAAATAACTCATTTGATGGGTTTACCTTTTACCTCCAACAAATTTCGAGTAATAATTAATGTTTTTCCATCGGTAGGTATTTGATCCAGATAGGTCATTACATATTTCTTCATTTTCTTTCATTTCAAGTGCTATATTTTCATTAACGATTTGTAAGATTTCAGTATATTACACCATATGATTAAAAGTACATCACATGTTCATTCCAAAACCAACAGTTGTCCCATATAACGTTACCGTTGCGGATTTGATTGATTGGTTGGTTCCACATCGACTGGTACTTCGATTGTTTTTGCATATGTTGAATTTGTTGAATAATCATTTCGATTTAAAATTCACGCATTGTTTTTTTATTTTCAAAAGCACTATGAATGTCATTTCTATATTTATATATGTTATACTCGAAATCACTCAACAATATATCCCATAGATGATTCAATAAATAATTATTGTGATTGACGATCATGTGTACTTCGCATATATAAATAATATTCATCGCATCATAAATATATTGTACACGCACATTTCATATATTGTGTATTGCTGATATATTCAATTATTTATATGTGGAGGGAGAGGGTTGTTGAAATAAACAGAGGGTTGATCAGTATAACTAAATTTGTATGTAAAATATGATTAAATCATCGCAACAACAAAACAAATATTCCTTTTTAGATTTTCGCATATACATTTTTGATTTAAAATTGAATCATATTTTTTGACACATAATTTTTCCATTCATTTCGGTTCGAAGAATGGAAAGAAAAGGAAAACAAAAACAAAAAAAATATATATACAAAAATTCGTTTAATGAAATTGCAAATTTGATCCGAATGAATGCATTTTTTTTTCCTCCTTTCACAGGATATATGATTCATGTTCAATATAACAAAAAAATGTTAGCGATGTTAGGGTTGTAATAATTAATTTATCTAAAATATCGAAATATATTTATTCTAAATAGATAAATTATGATCGCACACAAACATTAATTATAATTATAATACACATCTTAAAAAGGTTATCATTAAAAATTCTAGTTTCTAATATAAATAACCGCACAAAAAGTAACAATAATTTACACATTTTAAGTATATTAATTAATAATATTATAGTGTAAATAATAAATGGTTAGAAAAAGTGTCTTTATTAAAATTTGATCTATGTATTTTTGTTTCGTTCCTTCTTTTTAAACAATCTCCTCACAAAAATCTTTCCAAAAACATTTAGCAACTCTGTGGTTGCGTATATATTGTTAAATAAATGAGAAGAGAAGATGAAATAAAATTAAAAGAAAACTGGAAAGTATATAAGACATTTTTTTTTTATATCTTAAACTGGTTAGTTCATCTCATAATTTTTTTTTTAAATTTTTTACATAACGCGTTTATGGTCTTTTTTTTTTCCTCTTCGTTTATTATCTCTCTATGATTGTTGTGTGCTTCTAAAATATGCTATACACATAAATTTATAATATTCGGCCTCTACCATGACGTCATTTATATCAAAGGTCACGTGTACAATGAGCAGAACAAGAACCAGAATTATTTATATTTATCTGAACAAAAAATTTACACGCGCACAACTTTAACACATTACAGCTGTAAATTTATATTCACATATAAACGAGAAAGAAGATCCTATATATTTTTATATAAAGAATAAATAACGAATGTTATGGAATAAACTGGAAATTTGTATAGTAAATACAGGCAACAATTGTTGGTATTATATATCTTTTTAAAATACATAATAGACACTATATACTATTTATATTGTATTGTATTGTACAATATATAAAAAGTATATAATAAATATATTGTGAAATTCTTGTATATGTTATTGTTTATTTATATATTTTGTAGTGAAGATAGTTTGAATAAGAAATTAAAGGTATTTTATATATTGAAATGTCATATCGCGCACACAGATTTCTATCGCTTTGTTTGTTTGTTTTTTTTTCTTCTTCATCTATATAAATGACTATAAATATATAATCTGATCAAAAATAACTCTAATTTGTGGAATAAAAACTCTTTTAAAATTAGTAGCCATTTGATTCGTAATATCTTTCGATACGTAATATGTCTATATATATATCAAAACATTTAATTCAATCGCATTAAATGAAAGAGTATTTTCCAGCTTCTACTTTGAATTTACTTTTAATTGATTCAATATACTATCAATATATACGTTTACTTTTAAATGCAGCTCTGTTATAATACAGATGGTACAAAATTAAATAAAAGATCATGTTACAAAAATATAGTATTTGTTGAATTTTTTTTTTTTTTGCATTAGAATAATTTACAAAATAATTTGATCGCCAAATGATGATATTCAAATAAATGTCATCAACATATTCAAAAACATTTATATTATGCCATGCATATTTTGTTGTTTTCGATGATAAAGATTCTTATCGTAAAACAATTTTACTATAAATACATATTTAATGCTGCTGCGTGTTTATACGTTGGTTGCGTTAAGTATATATACGCATTTTTTTAAGTAAGTTTTTTGTTCGAACAAACTGTCGCATAGAAATACTAAAAATATTCAATTCAATAATAAAACTATATTTAATTTAAAATTTTTATTCATATGTTTAAGCATCATGTACATTTATACATATATATATGGTTTATTATTGCGTTAAGTATGCGGATCTAATTTATTTGAGTATTTAAATATATTTGTACTAGTACATATTATTTTATTTAATTCAAATATTTTAATGCTTACTCTATATAAAGGCAAAATGTTTGAAAGCGAACTTTTAATGATCAATTTTTCAATCATTGATTTCAAGTATTTTTTTTTTTTTAATCATAGCAAACCATTATCACGTACTTTCTCTGAATTAAGATATATGGTGAATATTTGAATCGAGTATATATATATATGTGAATCGCGTTTGGTGGAAGCTTGTTATAATACCAGTTTATGTTTACCAGCATCCAGTATTTATTGCCATTCATAAATATTATAGCATCAACATGTAGAATTATTTTATACATTTTATATTAATAATTAAATAAAATAAATGCCATGTATTGGCGCAGTAACGAAGTTTTTAATATTACTATATTTTTCTTATAACTTGGATTAAAATAAATAGACTAAATTATGATAAAAAAAAATTGGATGTTCAACGAACTAAATTTTCCGGAAAATCGACTTTTATTAATTTCCATATTTTTTTTTTGTACAGAACTATAAACTATAATAATTTTCCAATCTTTCATAGAAGAGATTTTTAAAATCGATTTACGCATTCAAAAGTTATGATAGATGGTAAAGAAAATTTACGGAAATTTGTGGTACTGTATAAAGTTGCCAAACAAAATACAAAATTTCATTAATATAAAACGGAAAATCGATCATATTTTTTGAACGCTTCAATCATCAATTGTTATCTTCCGTGAAAGTTTGGAAATTGATTATAATTGTATTTAAATAAATAAATTATTAATTTAACTATTATAACAACAACTTTCGATAGGCTATATATGAAATATTCTTGAGATAATATTATAGTTTATGTATATGTTTTATAATTTAATGAAACACTGAATTAAATCTCACGGAAGCTATAAATTGGATATAAATTTAATTAATTTCCAAAATTAAATGTGTTCGTCTATATATAGTTGCAGAATGCAATTGATGTAAGAGAAGAGGAACAAAGACGAAGAATTTCTTATAAGAATTAATGGAAATGGAAGTGAAATGTAAAAACAAGCACAAAACTGATTTGTACTGAATACGCAAGTTAATACAATGCATTAATTATATTATATAAATGTTGTTCTGTAATATGTTGCAAAAATAATACCACCACACAAATATATGAAAATGTATATAACTTTCTTTATAAAATTTTTTTTTTAATACGATAGCATAATTTTATTTTAAAATAAATAAAAACAATAAATAAAATACAATTCAATAAAATTGTATATTAAAATAATATGTATAAATAAATGAATACAATATGGTATAGTAAAAATATATATTAATATATGACGAAGAAATAATACATATATATATATACAACATGTCAAGCATAACCATATGTATATTTAGAAAGCTATATAATTTACAATATATATACTTCTATAATTTATAAAAAAAAAAATAGAGATGAATAATTGAATTATGGTATTAATAAATAAATAACAGCAGCATATATTTTCTTATTGTGAACATAAATAAAAGAAAATTATATTGGTATATTTATTTTGAAAATAAATAAATAAAATAATGTAACTCAAGCCACTATATTGTACGAGCAAATATTAAATGTCATTTTTAATTTTGTTTTGTATATTCAAAACCATATAAAACATAATTTATTCATATAACCGAAGGTTATGTATATGCGGTATTTATATATTCATATGACCTGTAACAGTTTGTAACACATACACAATATATAGATAGAACAATTGTATATATGTATCATATAAACATTATATAAACAATACAAATAATGAGTTCAATCAACCAATATACAATATACAAACAAATATAATTTCTATTTTAAAAAGACCACACAATCTCCGATACATTAGTGTACAAAATGAATTTGTAATACACTCATTAAATATATACGCACGCATTAGATTCCTATATAAGACATTTGGATTACAAAAAATCCTAACACTGCGTTAATTTTTTTATATGGTGGCCATTTTGCGACGACCAACACCAGTTTTCATGATTTACTTTGCACACATTACATTATATAAAATAACATTTCTATATATACAATTTGCTCTACATATAACAAATGTGTCAAATGTGTGTGGCCAGCATTGAGAAAACAAATACTGGGGATTTGAAATTTAAAATAAAATATAAACAGAGAAAAATAGCGAAACTTAACTTTCGCTTATCAATTACGTGCATTGAAAAATTTGAAATTCTGTCAATGATAACTTCTAAAATATTTATAATTTCTATGATTTATGATTAAAAGGACTTAATGACCAAAAGGCATAAGTCACACATGTGGAACAAACAGAATACAAATGTTTTATCTTATTTGTATTGTATAGGATATGTAATAAAATTTTTGTATCACTAATTTTTATGATATACAAAACAATTATTCTAAAAAAATAATAAAAATAATTTTATTATCAATAAATTTAAAGAAAAATTGATTTTCCGGTTCATTCGTTTCGTTTCGTTTCAAAAAAAAAAAAAAACATTTTTATCTAATTTTTTGATAACAACAAAAATATTTTAAATATATAAAATAATTTTAAAAGAATCCTTTTAAAAAATATTATTTAAAATTATTTTGTATATCATAAAAAAACGTGCATGGTAAACAAAATAAACAGTGTTTAACGAATACTTTTGACATTGACTGTGTTTTATATATACAATTGGTAACAGTTTACCATACCAGTTTTTCTTATGTTATAAATATTCTTATAAAATAAAATATAGGTAAAAGATCGCAAATATACTTTGCCATAAACAATTAAAAAAGTAATAAATAAATAATAGATAATATAATAAAACAATATAAACGATAATTAAAATGTAATAAACAAAAGTGTACTCACCAATTCACTTTACGCCAAATTAGCCGGCCCAATAGATGAGCCGGTAACAGAAGAATGAATATTCTGCACATACAGTACAATTTGCAATTATAAATTTGACAAATAACAAAATCGCACCGCATATTTGCTATAGAGATAAAAAGAGAAAAAAAGCAAATTAATTTTATTATTATTATTATTATTATTACTATTGTAGGTAAATTTAAATAAATATATTTATTTTATTACTTTTTTTTTTTTCAAAATAATTTGGTACAATTTTAAACACAAAAACAGAGAAACAAGGCAACTACAATACAACAACAATAAATGCTATATAAAAATTTCTGTAACCGCGGCGTCACACAGACACAATGACATTTTTTATTTTTTTTTTTACGTATGCATATAAGAATTGAATTATTAAAAAACTAAAAATCTATACCATCTTTTCCACAAAAATTAATTATTGAATAATTTGGTAATTGTTGGGAAACAAATAAAATAAAAATAATTAAAACAATTGTAATATTTAAATATTTTAATGTATAAAATATAAGTGAATGATGCGGAGCACCACACTTACGCACATTATTGACCACGAACAAGGGAAAAAAGAAAGTTAAAATGTTAGGCATTTTTTAAACACACATTAACTAAACACTGTAATAATATATAGAAAATAAAACTTAAATATTATTAAATATTAATATTCGGTTTATAAATTTAAAATAATATATTATCTACTTTACATTAATTATTAAATATAAAATTATTAAATGATTTAATATGCAATTTTTTTTTTTTTCCTATTTTCCATTTACAATATGACGTGACTGACACAAGAAAAACAAAAACTAGCAATAAATAAAAATCGAAATTATAGATGTGTCATAAAAAAAAATTGATGATGACACAAGAGAAACGAAAAAAAAAACAATTGAATTTATTTCGGCTATATAAGAAATTCGAATTTATTTTTTTTTTATTATTATCGTAATTTTATTTGAAATTTAACGAATTTTCAAATTTAAAAATTTTATTTTTTATTAAAAGTGTATAAATTTTTTTTTTATTGAATGCTTAAATCAGAAAATGCATTTGAATTCAAATTTAATGGATTTTAATATTATTTAATATTATTTAAATTCTTAGCATTAGATAATTTGGAGTTTTAGCTTGCTATAATTCATCTACTCTGCTCCTAATATATGGTATGTACCAGGCATGACTGTCGGACTTATGCACGACGATGGTCATTATAGAGAAAAATCTATTTTATCCCGCATAAACATGAATTCAAAGAAATAATCCAAAGATGCTGATAACAAACAAACTTTAAAAGGAAATATTAATAACTTTTTGGTGCAGTAAAAATGTTTCAATACATCCCATTTCGGTTATTCCATAAATAAATTTATCGATTTGATAAATTGGTTTTTCTAAAATTGCAATTGTATTAAATTTTTACTATTTTTATGTAATGCGATGAAAATAGGATTTGTTTATCTAAACGAAAAATATACGCGACGCTGTCGATTTTTATACTGTTCATTCGTTCGGTTACCATCCGAGTATGATTGTAATTATGTGTTTTATCATATATCTACTTATAATGTGTGTGTGTGTCCTATATATTTTCTAGTATTTATTTCGGTAATTATTTAAAATTTATATAATATAATATTGTGGAATAATATAATGGCCATCAAAATTATTAGTTTTTAAAATAAGTAAATGAATGAATAAGGACGAATGCGTAAATATATTATTCCGTAAAGTTTATTTTACCATTATAAATGTCCTAAATATATAAATATATATTTTATTATAATTGGTATATCGTATGTGCTACTATTTATTTATACACGAATATCGACGAGTTCATTTAATACCTAAAATATTGCATGGATGTTGTGATAAATATTTACATTTCCTGCTTACATTATTATTTTATAATATTTATATATTTTTTATACCACCGCCACATGAAAATAAATATTGATTTATTATAAATAAATCAAATATATGTGTATGTGTCTGTATGTATGCGGTATACATATATATTAATACATATGTAAACATATATTGTATTATTATTATTATTATTATGAATGAGTCAACATCAACACAACAACTGAAATTATTATCATTTTAATGTGATTAATTTTATTTATAGATAATAACAATTTATTTATAAAAATATTTTATCTATACGTAACGTATATAATTGTATGTGTAAAATGAAATAAATAATGCAATATATAATTCAATTTATTATATACATTATTTAATTTATATATTATATATAAAACTAAATTTTTAATATATAATATATACTCGTAATTGTTATTATTAAAAAAATCTATATTCTTTAAATGTACCAACACCATGAAAAACCGAAAAAGGACGATACTTTAATTAAAAATTTATATATAGATAAAACAATTTATTATATTGTAATATAAATAATATTTTCGTAATTCATGTAACCTGTCACTAACATTGTTATCTACAAAAATTGTCTAAATATTTAGAACTACCTACGTTTTGTATATTAAATATAATGACTAATAAATTTTCCAAAAACAGTGAATATTGAATGAATGCAAGCGATACACAAGATATTATAATCGAAATATTGCATTCAATCCATTGTAATCACATCGAAATCAATTAACACATTGTTGACGGGCAATTTTACACGCAGAAAATACAATTTTCTTTATTAACACGATACGCAAAGCTTTTACAATATTCTAAAACGCTCTGAGTTTCATAAATTGACATGGATAATGCAATGCGGACGAGTTAATTCGTCACCGGTGAACAACGTTTGGATATAAAATCGGCTCAACAAAAATGTGTTAATATAAAAATAAATACTACAATTTTATATGGCAAAGATTTGAGTTTAAATTTTCATATAAAAAATCATCGCGTGAAATATTGCGAATTCATTTAAAATATTATATGCTCGGTTTTTTTTTATCACGGTATCAGTTTGGACTAATTACAATATTTACTGTATTTATACAATATATATATATAATTATTTTAAACAATATTTAATCATTTTTTTTAATTATCTAAACGTCAGTTTCGTTTATTTTCATATTATTAATAATTGTATATATTTTTGTTGATAATGAGTGCGATATATTTGTATTAATGTAAATTTAAGTGTATATATATATCATTGGATACGATATATGCCTATATTATCTCTATATATGCGTGCCTCTTTCTATTTGTTCATGTATAGATACGACGATAAGATAATATATATTTTCTGCGTTTAAATTACAATAAAATCAGACGAATAATATAAAAAAGTATAATTTTGTAAAAATTTGGGTGTTTATAAGGTCACACTCTTAATAATTATAATGTGCGTGTGATAATTATCAAAATGTATATATGAATAGTTGCTATATATGCGAAATTTTGGAAATTCTTCGATACCGAAGATAGTTTTATACGCACTGACCAGCTTGTGCAGAACTTATATACAGTATATGCACTTTTCAATTTAAATTTAAAATGGATTTTTAAATTTAGAATGCATCAGCTAAATTTTTGACAAAATTCGTTGAAAATTGATAACTCTATAGATATATTCTAAAGAACTATAGTAAACTATATGTATATCTGAAATTCCATTCCAATAAGGCATATCATAATTTAGTTTAATATAATATAGATGCTGTGAATATTTATTTTGCAGTGGCGAAGACTGAGAAATAGCATTCAGTTTTCAATATCGCTATATTTTTCTTATAACCAGGATGAAATTAAACTAAATTATGAAAAAACAATGTTTTGGATGTTCACCGAATTACATTTTCCGGAAATTTGATTTTCCGATAAAATTTAATAAGTGGACATTCCAAGTTTTTTTTGCATAATGTAGTCTATCCGAGAAAAATATAGTGATATTGCAATCTGAAAACATTTTTTCACGCTACGCAACTGTTATTTTGAAGGAAATCTATCCACATCATATCCAATTTCATTAGAATTTGACACACATTACGTATTCTCTTTAATTGGATAAAATTACATGAATAATTTGTTATGAAAACACTTATTATAAATATATAGTATAATTTTATACACAATTATAAACGAGTAAATAAACCATATATAATAGTTTATGTAATATATGTTATATTAATTATTAAATTTATATAGTGAACCATAGAATAATTAACAGAAAGAGTTTTCATATCTTATTTTTTATACTCACAGAATATAAATAAATTATAGAGTGCAGCATTGTTCCACATTGTGGTATGTGGAAGTGATACAATATATACCACAAATAATAATAAAATGATAATTAAGGACACACTTGAGATGCACGCCAAAGTGATATTAATAAATGAAGCGATTTTAATATATTGTATTTATCAGAATCCGAAATTAAAACTCCTTTTTATATATTTATCTATTACTCTCTACCGTCACAATATATATATATTTTATGATATAACAAAAAATAATTCATAATATTTCATATTGTAACATAATATGGATTATGTAAAAAAAATATAAACTAAAGGGGTTATTTGCAACGAACAAGTTATTAATTTGTGTAAATATGCTTTTATTTATTATATACATAACAATTTTCATATTATTATAAATTATTATAATTATAATAAATGTTTGCTATGATGATGATGATGATGATGATGACGATGATGATGTTGTTGATGAGAGGTAACATTATTATAAATATCACAATACAAAATACAATCATATCGAATATATGCAATATAATAAAATATGAGTCACTTTTAAATATTATATTATATTCATATACAATATTTACTAGTATGAGTTATATACTAACTAGTACATAATATATATATTATATTTAGTATATAAGTACATAAATTTTTTTACATTTAGTAAATAAACTTGGTCTGTTTTTATTTATGCAATCAACAAATAAATTGTGCGGTAATGTATTTGCATTTAATTCATATATTTTATATCTATGGATCACAGTAACGCTATATTTGTGTTATATTCGTTTCTATGGAGGTAAATTCTAAAAAAATTCTTAATTATCTTAATATTAATTTCAACTACGCCACTGACTGTGCACAACCTGTGTACAAAAACAAACGCACATAAAAAATAATGTTTTTAAATATACCATAAAATAAAAAAATAATTAAGTATTGTTTAAATAAAGTTAAAAAAAATTTCAATACTAATAATAATAATATTATATTCGTCTCTATATTTTATATATGGTGTTTTAATAAGGTGTTGAAATTAATAAAAATTAAAAAACTAAGTACATAATATTATTTATTTTATTTTGAAAAAAACATTAAATTTATGTGTATGTGAATTTTGTATCACAAATACGGAAATTGTAAAATTGATATTTTTTATTAGTAATTTTTTAAATTAAAAAAAAAAAATAAATACATTTAAGGTCAAATTTAATTAAATTTAAATGATAAAATGTCAAATACTATCAATACATATATAGCGTGAAAGCACCTAAATAATGCATGCGATCCAATCCGAGATCGATTGTATTATAGAAACGCGCAATTTTTAAATAATTGAAGGAAATTAATTGAAAAATACCAAAAATACGTTAAAAAGACAATGCAATAATCAATTTCTTGTGTAAAATTTACTTAATGTAGTGAATCCAATTTCTGCCAGTATCCCATTGACTGTCATTATTGAATTTAAACTTATACCGCTGGCATTTACTATATATGAATGAATTTGCTCTTTTGCAGCACCGATGCAATCTTCGGTTGTTCATTTAAATTACTAAAATACTGTCACATTGATAATTATTATACCATTAATATCATTGTCAAAAAGTAAATGGTTTCCATAGCTTGGCAGGGATTGTGGATCCATTCACTTAATTATTATAATATACTATATGATTAACCTTAATATAGAATTTTCCAAATTTATATATAAATCAATTTTCCATTATTTAAATAATCAATTATCTCGTTCATCATATAATGTTTAGAAATTACAGTCAATTACAATTTGGGCATATATTTGGTATATTATATATTTTTAATTTATAAAGATTTAAGATTTTAGTTGTCAGAAACAAAAGAATAAAATTAAATTCGCGATTATTATTATAATTGTCCAAAGTAAATGGTTTGCTTAACATGGCAAGGTTTGCGTTCATTATGATATGTATAATTTTTTACATACATACACATATGTTACGTGGAGCCTCAACTTTAGCCTTTCATATCGACTAAATACAACACATTTTTCTCCAATTTTTGGCTACCCAATAATGAATTAAATGTGTGGAAATGCTTTAAAAAAACACATACCATAAAAATGGAAATTAATTTATATCAAAAACTAAAATTTTTAATATGCAAAATTAATAAGAGCGCTATCCAGAAATATTATATATATAAGAGATGCAATTTCTTCAACAGCTATGGCATTTCTTCCAATATTATATTCTTTATAATTATTTTTTTCCTAATTTAAAGTAAATACTAAATAAAGTTTTGTTATTTTATTTTAATAAATGGCAACAAAATAAGCGAAACAATTTCATTTCGTCAATTATTTATTTTTCCTTTAAAATATTATTATTTTGGTGAGTTGTTAAATTAAAATTTGAGTGCTTTAAAGGTAAAAGATGATAATAAAAATCAAATTTTAATATTTTTTAGTAAATAGAAATAGGTCGCGGTCTATAATGGCAAATGAGGAATTGAAGAATATGGGCGTAACATTACAATTAAAATTTGTCGTTTATCAATGCGTTTTACTATTTATTATTACATTTAAAATTAGAAATTATCTGTATAGAAACCAAACAAGCTTAGCTTCTAGTATTTCATTCACATTTTATTTTTTCATTATTTTAATTAAATGTATGAAAATATATTGGACACGACGACACGGTGTATTTTAAATAATAATATATAGAATTTATAATTATTATAAATACAAATGAATTTGTCCCAGTTAATAATGCAATTTAAATAGTATTTTAAACAGCTATATATATTTACGTACGACTTACGAGTCTCATATTTAAATTAAATTATTCAAAATTGTATATCTATAATTTATGTAAAATAAATTTTATTAATATTTGCAAATCTTTATAATAATAATAATAATAATAATAATATGATTTTTAAATTCATATAAATCTGTTGATATTTTCATAGTAGGTTCATATATATGTAAAATGTGAGTGGCACATAATCGGTTTTATAGATTTTTGTTATAAAAATATAATTAATAACAGTTTGAAATTTGACAATATGTTTTCTTTAAATTCCATTCCATAAAATGAATTGGTTTATAAAAATAATTAATCGAATGAGTTTGAAAGTTTAAGTTGCGCGGATAAGCATAAGTCAGTCAGTCTGTGGTTATTAACTGCTGATGTATAGCTCTTATAAAAATGTATATTCACATATAGTGAGCGGACAAACGTTGGAAACATTTTCTACGAATACTATAAAGTTGACTGAATTGTATATAGGAATATTAAAAATTTCACTTGTTACACAGCGTCACATAAACACAATGAAATACACAAACATTCTGTTCAACATAATTTGACTATAAATAATTACACACCTTTTTTTTTCCATGTATACATATTTAAGTATACTTAATATATATATTAAATATTAGGTGTGTGAATGTATTCTTTGTATATTTTTTTTTATTTAGTAACAATCACATTTAAAAGTATTTCTGTAGAGATATTTCTTGCAGTATTAATAACAAATTATTATAGTATCCGCAAATGAAAAACTGCCTATATATATTTCTTTGAATTTTCTGGACTACAGACAGAGTATCTGATGAAAACCAATTTTCTATATATCAGAATTACCGAATTATTAAGCCAATACTGTACTATTTTTTTTTTTTTTTAATTTGCAGAAAACAAAAAAACTATAATAATACAAAAACAGAAAAACAAATAAAAAAAAATTTTAATCGATTTTAAAATCTATAAAATAAAATATAATTTGAATTTAATAAATTAATTTTTAAACAAAGTTTTAAATGTGTGTGTCTGTGTGTGTGTGTGTATTTAATAAGAATTTTATATAAATTAATTTAATATACACCGTCTGTCCGAAAAGGTACAACCGAAAGTGTATAAACAATTAATTTTTCGAAATATTCTATAATCTCAACTACAAAATACTGACTATTCAATATCTTCAATTTATACAAACATAGGTATTTTGTTTTGATAGCCTAATAAAGTTTGGTTTCATTAAAACAGGATTTTTGTGTAGATTTCCATATGATCTGCGGTGACCGCCACCATTCAGTATATACATTAAAACTTAATTTAGACAATAAATATATTAAAAACACCATGTTTACAATAATTTTTCAGCCATAAATATAGTAACTTCCAATGTGTTTTTATCGATGCCTTTGAAATGATGACGATAATTTGGTGGAAATTTTTAGTATAAGCTGATGTACGTGAACAAACGTTAAATGTACCTTTTGTATATAGGTCATTTTTCTCCAGGTTAAAATATCATGGAATTGTTGTTTTTGGTGGTATTACTAAGTATAATTTCTATGAATTATCAATGAAGATTTCTTATTTAATTTTACATAAGCGCACGAATTTTTCGTATGGTTTTCTTCCCTATGTAATTGTTGTGTTGATGATTAATTCATCATCATCCAAATCTTCTGTGGCATCTTATTTAAATTGTCGAAGGTTATATGCTAAAAAAAACTTGTGTTTATTATCATAAGCGATTTTAAGTAACGTTTGTTTCAACGAAGCATTTTTCTGTATTTTAAAAATAAATTTAATTTTCTTTCAGTGGTACAGTAGCACTGAGAGGTAGCCTTCAGTTTTCAATATCGCTATATTTTTCTTATAACCAGGATGAAATTAAATTGAATTATGAAAAAAAATTTGAGTGTTCACCGAATTAAATTTTCCGAAAAATCGACGACTATTTTTTGAATTATCATCATCTTTTTTAATTCTTGGTCATAGTTTTAATGGATTTCTATTTTTGCTTACAAAATTTCAAATCACAATCAATTTCCAATCTTTTATATGAGAAGCGAAATTTTTAAAATCGATTCACCCATTCAAAAAATATATAACAGTTTTTCCAATCGATGGCAGATAAAATTTAAAGAAATTTGTCGGGTACTGCGTATAAAGTGTATCATTATTTAATAAAAAAAACTGGAAAATGGAAAATCGTTCATATCTTTTGAGTGCGTGAATAGATTTTAAAAATCTGTTCTATAAAAGATTGGGAATTGATTATATAATTTGCAATTTTGTATATAAAATTGGAAATCCATTAAAAAAATGACCCGTTGTAAAATTCAAAAAGATTATAATTCTTAAAAGTCGATTTTCCGGAAAATTAAGTAAGTCAACATTCTAATTTTTGATTTTGGATAATGTAGTCTACTTTTAATTAGTCTATCCGAGACAAAATATATAGTGATATTGTAATCGGAAAACATTTTTTCAAGCTTCGCCACTGCAGTTCTTCTTTATATACGTTTAGTTATGACCGAAGCACAACAATTAGTGTTACAAAACAGTTTGCGGTTCACAATACAGATAGATTGGTAGTTGCTAAGTATAATTTTCAGTTTTTTTTTCAGACAAAGGGTGTATTATAAATAAATTTATTATTAAAATGCGATTGGATTGTTTTTTTTCTTCTTATTTTGTATAAACGCCATGTATATGGATTATTTTAACTTTAGTATAATGCATATTCTATGCTCTGTTACATACTAATAATATATATAAATATTGGTATGGTATACATAAATTTTACAATATTATGTTATTATATTTGTATATATTAATAAGTGCAAAGAACTCTTATGTGTCTTTTGCCTAAAGGCAAGGTTGAACAAGGTTGTTTATAAAAACTTGGGATAGTTGAATTCCATTCTCTCAATATATTGTTATTTTATATATATACGGAACGTTTTATAATATACTAGTATTTATTTTCTTATGTTTGTATTATATACGAAATTCATAATCATATTATTATTATTATTATTATTATTCTTTTTGTAACATTTTTATATGCTATTTATTTTACATATACACATAGAATACGACGTTACTCAATGGTAACTAAAACTATATACTAAATGTTGTGTATAGTTTATATAGAAAAACTTGTTTAATAGGTAGTTTATATATTTTTATATTTAATAAATTTGCATTTTTAAAGCAACATTTAATGTTGTTTATATCAAATAATAACATATAAATGTTGAAGTAAATAAATCGAATAATTTTTAAAATTTTATAAATTGAATAAAAAACAATTATAACAATATATTTATAGGTACAGGTAAAGTAATGGGGTATTATTTTTTTTTTCCTGGTTTAAGTTTAGTATTTTCTTTATATTATAATATAATATAGTAATAATTATTACGCATGCCAATTGGCAAGGTCATTTAAAACATGTTTAACTATAAGGTATAATTATGTGCCTATAAATGATATATAGATAGTGAAATAAATTTTAATATAAATATATTTAATTATAGTATAATACTACTATTTTTTACTTTATCTCTGCACTCGTATATATATATCATTTTTTTTTATTAATGTCTCTATATACCAATATATTTACTTTTTTCATACTATATCCTTCCTTTTATAATGTGTGATTCATTCATTCAATAGTCGGAATTTTATATTACAAAAAAGGTAAAAAAAAAAATTTTTGTATTCACCATTATGGTAAAAACTGTGCGTATTTAATATAAAGAAAAACGAAAATGTTTATTTATATACAAATATATAGGGTAGAGGATCCAAATTATATGGCCGCAGCAGTCACTCGGTAAATAACCGCTTTTTTTTTATAAATAATTTTATTGTAAATTAATTTATTATTTATTACAATACGCATTCAAATAGTTATATTGCGATCTTCGATTTCACATCGCTTATACCATATAATAATAGGTTTTTAACTTCAAATTCGGACTTTTCCATATCAACATTGGGATTTTAAAAATCAAATTTAAATTTTTTAAACATCAAATTCAGGATTTTATTCACACTATAAAATTTTCATATCATTTTTAATTTTTTACGAGAATTCTTCGCGGATCCTCTAAATTACCATGGCATTTAGTTAATATAATTAAAGAATCTGTGAGAACAATGGAAATTGTATAGCAATTATTTGCTGGACATAACGATGAAATATAGCGGATTCAATTGCGGCTATTTTTTATAGGCAATTTTTCAGTATATATTTTAATACTGAAATTTTTCCAGCTGCGTGATCATTTGTTTGTTTATGGAATAAAAAGAAAATCGGATATCATTGAAAATATGGTGCATACTCAAAGATTAACAATGTCTGCACACACACACACACACATCACTATCTATGGGCTAATCATCCATATAAAAATTATAGAATTATGAAAACATTTATCTTTCATTAATTGCAGTACAACAATTGGTAAATTGTTATAGACTCCGATGCGGAGTAATTTACCAACATTGTTGTCATATGAATATTGTTTATAAGATGTCATAAACTGCACTTGGAGCATTATATGAGCTATAATAATAATAATGAAATTGGCACATCAGCTGTTTCTGAACAATCTTATTGCAAAATTTTTTTAATTTATTTACATTGCCCGTATAACTTTTTACATTCCCCATTTGATAAGTTATTTTTTTTTTGCTAACCTATGGTAAATATTTCTTTACTTAAAAATCATTAAAAAATGAACAATTATATATTTTTATTAAAAATAACAAATTATTGATTTATAATTAATTCATAACAACCTGATTTTTAGTAACTAAAAATTATTTGTTCGTGAATATTTGAATTAATTAAAAGCATCTATCGAAACATAAATATGCAGATCAATTGGTGAATTGTTATTGTACAATGCATACTCATATATACGGAGTAATTTACCAATTTGACTGCAACGTAACGATAGGTTATGCTGTAAAACGAGATGAACTACTATATGAAGAGAATGCATTGGTGTTGTATGTCTGAGTAATAAACGCATATGTTCCGCTTGATAATGGGACGAAAAATGGGGTCCCAAATAGTGGTCTGATTCGATATTCCACGTAAAATTTTATACATAAAATTATTTCATTATTTTATTCTGCATTTACACGCGTTTTTATTTGTTAACTGGGACTAGAAAAAAATCCCTTATTTTGTTATTGTTTTCAATAAACTTAAGACATATTTAGAAAATATTGCGGTCACACTCAGTCAATTAGAATGAAATTTAGGTACTATAAAATAATAAATATGAATATAATGTCATTGTGGTTTAGATACATTTTTAATTATGTATATGCACAAATTAACGCAAACCATACCAGAGTTCAGTACAGAATACAAATTAAACAATATTATATATGCAAACGGAAAATGATTAAATGATTCCGGTGGTTTCTGTACTATATTTATTTATAGATTGTTATTATAAAATATGACAAATATTGTATATTTATTTATAAACGTTAAACAATTTTTTATTTGTATATAGACGCAAAGTATAATTGTTCTTATTTTATATCGGGGTTAATGAGATGTAATTAATTATAAACAGCAGCTGCTGGTATTTGCTTATAAAATCATATAGAAAAATACCCTCTCAAGTACATTATTTATTATTTTGTGCGTTTAAATTTTGTGTGTAGAAAAAAAAATGTTATTATTGTTTGGTATACTCTCCCATCCACACACACACACGTATATAAATATAATTTGGATACATCCTGCCATTATTCTCAAGGTGTTTAATATTTTCAAATATATAACATTGAAAGAAATGGCTACACATTGTCTATGTGTCATATATACAAAAATTACAAAATCGTTTTAATATATTTATTAAATATATTGATGAATCATCATCATCACACACACACACACACACACATTTATTACTTTACTATTTTTAACTTTCTTATTATGTTATTTTTAAATTTGTTGGTTTTTTTTTATTCACATTTCTTTTCCTGCGTCGTCTTTTTTTTTTTTTTGCGTAATTTATTTAAAAACTAAACAATATACGTAAATAAGATTTTACTCTTTAAAATATAATTAATTTAGAAATAATTTTTTTATATTTTTACGGATGGTAAAAATAATGATGACCTGTTCCTATTAATATAAATAAATAAATAAATAAATAAATAAATGTAATATCGGTATATTAGTGTAGATCTATCGCTCTCGTATATTAATCTCTGTGTAGCCCGCACGTATATAATGATGTCGATTTCCCGCCTGAAAAAGTTAACGTGAGTGGATTCAATACCATTACAATGAGTGACAGTGGTCAATCCTCCGGGAAAATATTTGAATAACCTTATTCCTAATATATTTTTATTAAAGTCAATACTAATAATTAATAAATTGTAAAATATTAACCCATTGGAAAATTTTCTGGAAAATCACTTTTCATGAATTATCAAATTTTCTATTTTCGAGCCCATAGTTTTAATGGATTTTCAATTTTTATTACATAATTATAAATTACAATTGTACCGAGAAAATATATTCGATTTTCCATTAGTACCTCAATTTAGTTTCACGAGCCGCTTTTGATTAGCGGATTGTATATTACAGCCCAGAAATGAGTGATGATGTATTGTGTCGCATGAAACCAAAGTTTCAGTGTTCAACTCTACTCTGTTAACAACTATAATCAAATTTAAAGCGATTATTATACAAGAAAAGCAACCAATATTTGACAAAGTCACGAAAAAATAATTTTTCAATAAATGCAAACGAGCACTTGAATGAGATGTGATATCATTTCCACCATATATATTCACTATAGATTTGTTACTCCATCCGATTATCAATTTTCAGATTGATGGCACATGTACTCTTGGATCAAATACCAAATGGTATTTATAATTTGCCATAAAAATTATGTGGGGGCGAAAGGTTATGTACTTAACAATGATAATTATATATGGTATGCATTCGATCAAAAATTATTTCCGCAGTGATTTTCTTGGAAAAAAAAAATGCACAAAAACGATAATCTCATACTAATACACCTATTATAATATAAAATAAATGAATGTGTATTTTTTATGTATCTGCAATATATAGGTGGTATATAAAGAAAATAAATATATATTTATATATAGTAATTCTCACGCTCTCACCTATACATTTATAAATATATATAAATAATAAATTGTATATGAGATTAAGTCACGTTGTCGTCGCATCACCACCAATGACGGAAGAAATTTTTGTCATCAATCTGCAGAATGCAGGCTTGATGATGTGGAACAAAAGATTAGTAGACTTGTTTAAATTTCATTTATTCATACGAAAATACAGAATACTCTTATTTTTGTCGAAATTGCTATAATTTTATTTTGTTATTTTTTTTATTTCTACAATTACACCAGTTTTTCAAACATTTATAACTCTTTTGTAGCAAAATAAAGTAGTTTTACTTTTTCAACCAAAAAAATTATATGAAGCGCTATGAAGATTTTTAAAAAAAAATCATTTTAGCACGAAATTTTTGAGAAATAATATTTATTTTCCAATTGTGCAATAACTCGAAACTGAAGCAAGTTATAAAAAAAAATGTATAACACAATTTAATTCAGAATTTTATTCTCTACAAATTCGGTCTACTATAAATTTTCTGTATTTACCTTACTTTCGAAGTTATTGGTCCATTAATGATGAGACTACCGAGAAAAATTCTTCGAGTCGTATCTCGAAAACAGAGGCTCAAATCGAAAATTGTTATTTGGTAATTTCGACTTAGAATTATGTTCCCCATCATCACCACCCCCTTGAAGGAATGCGCACCGCTCGTAGACAGCCTGTATATAATATGAAGATTATATTATATATAAAATATACACATTAGATTCTTACATTTATATTTTTTTAAATTATACACCTCATTCTGTTTTCCCTATATATGCGATTATTAAAATTCATATCTATAGTTCCATATACAACTATAAATACTTCAAATCATATATATATATATACCGAGTATATATATTGTAATAAAATCTTCTATAATTTAGTACACTATTTAAAATATTATATATAACAAATTGTTATAAGCCTTTAGGATATTATTCAATTTTTGTTTGTACACACATAAATATATATTACATTACATATAACATATATAGAATACGTAAACATGGGAAAACGGATATAAAGCTAATGTAAATTTTCAAAATAATTAAAATATATATATAATATCACCCCGGTTTTTCTAATGTACAATCTGCAAAGTTATATACATAAATACTATATATATATATATCCTTTTATTATATACTCGTCTCGTATATATGAACGTATTACTAATAATATAAAATGAACCCTCGTTTATCCTTCTTAATATATTGATATATATACATTTTATTCATTGTATAGCCATATACATATACCAAATAAACAAAACATACATATGCAGATATATGATCCAGTATATAACTATAGATATAGATGGAAAAATATGAATTAAATCTCCCGTGTGGTATATATTTAGTAAATATGTGATGAATAAAGCTTATCATATCCTTTATAATATCATAAATATATATATATATATATATATAGTTAAGTCAAAATCCCTTTTACAAGCTTACAACTATATTTTATATACATCAAGTTTGTCTGTTTTTAAATTATATTCAAATATATAGAAATGCAGATCAGGCTTTGTTTAAATATATAATATATTATATATACCTAAATACAATATATAAATTTCAAAAATGCATATGAAACACAATAGGGGAAGGTTGATTCGATTTTAAACAAACAGACACCAAATATGTTTAAATATAAATGGTTTAGTTTATTACATATACAAGGAGATGCCGTCGTAGTTGTAGTTGTGTACGTAGATACATAATATGATATTATGGATGAATCATCAATTGTATATATTATGTAGATTTTGTATATAAATATATATAAATTTATATGTTTATTTATGCTGTGTGGTGGGTGGTGGTACATCCAAAAGTGATTAAAATAGGGTTTGTAATTTTACCATATCTAATTTAATGATTTGTTGTTCTACCATATTTATATTATATATAATCTTTATGTGTGAATAAAGTATATAAATGTTAATATAATTGTATATGCTTTTAATTAGTAGTACCCAAATAATATAATACATTAAGTAAAAAAGTTTGTTTCGCACATCAAATTGTATGTTTTGGAAATGAAAAATCTTTTAAATTTCATATATGTACGCACATACACACGAATATATATACTAATATTTTTAATAACAGCAGAAAATTTGTATTCTATATATATATTTTATGGCATATTTATAATATAAAATTTACGTCAAAGATTTGCTTCAATAATTTTACGTCTGATATGAAAATGAATGCGGACAAAAAAAAAAATAAATAAATAATATAAATAATCTCCAGCTATACTATGACTAAAAAAAAATATACATATGTTTATTAAATTATCATCATTAACCTTTTATTTGTTGGTATTAAATATTGTAAATAATAAACATTATTTATTATAAAATAATATAGAAAAAAAATATGTTGTGATAAGCGAGAATATTCCCAAGGAAGTTTGGTTTTATCAAATCAAAATTAAATAATAATATTTAGTGTTTTTTTTTTCTTTTTCTATTTTGGTTTATGATAATAAAATAACTGATTTTATCGTTTTATATTTAAATATAAATACAATAATATTTAAAGTGACCATAAAAGAATTTACAACAAATCTATCGTTTGGTTTTATCAATAATTATACTCCTTTTACTGCACTGTATGTGACAAATTGTCATTTGCTATTGATTATTCTGCTACACTGTGAAAATAAAACACTAATTTTAAATTGGAAATAAAAAAAACATTTTATTCAAAATATTGGCCATTGCTTTGACCACCTTTCTGGAAATTTGTGGATACTGCACGCCAATAGAATTGTTCGTCTTTTGAAGCAAACCAATCAGAAACCCAATTTTCGACTTCTTCGTAGGAATCAAAGTGTTGCTCATCCAATGCACGTAGCCCATCGATGAAAACAAATGGTAGTCGGATATAGAGTCAAGTCTGACTACGTGAATACGGCGGGTGGGGTAGCAGCTCCCAGCCAAGTGCTTTGATTGTATCCTGAACCGATTTTGCTTTGTGTGTAGGTGCATTGTCATGGAGCTAAATTACCTTGCCATATCTTCTGGCCCATTCTGATCGTTTTTCGATCAATGCATGGTTCAAATTGATCATTTGTTGTCGGTAGCGATCGGTATTAATAGTTTCACAAGGTTTTAGGAGCTCATAGTATACCACACCTTTCCGGTCCCACCAAACACACAACATAGTCTTCTTGCCGAAACGATTTGGTTTTGCAGTCGATGTTGATGGCTGTCCTGGATTAACCCATGATTTTTTTCGTTTCCGGAGTCTTAAAATAAATCCATTTTTCATCGCCAGTAACAATTCGATGCAAAACTGATTTTCTTTCGTGTCTGGCAAGAAAAAATTTCACAAGTGTTTTTTCGGTTTTCCATCTGTCTTTCATTCAATTCATGTGACACCCATTTTCCACCCTTTTGGATCTTTCCCATGCAGCTCTTAAACGTTCAGAAATTGTTTGTTGTGCAACATTTAACATTTCTGCCATATGGTTTTTGATTCAAAGTGTCATCTTCCGTCAATAATGCTTGCAATTCGGTGTCTGCCACCTTTTTTGATGGTCTTCCACGTTCATTATTCCCTATCGAGCCATTTCTATCTTGACGCTCACTTTATACCGGTACACCTTGTGTCCAAAAAAGTAAAGGGACTGGTTATTTTAAACATATTTATATGTTTCTGACATCTGTCTAAAATTTTATGCCATTTATTTGTTTGGTTTTTCGAAATAAACACTTTATTTTTAATGTGTTTTAATTTTATTTTGGCGATTTTAATAATAGCTAATTTTATGGCGCAAAATAATTTGCATTAAATTTTGTTGAAAAAAATTAAATTTCTGCTACGAAAAGTTTTGAAATGTTGAAAAAGTGAAAGTTTATCAAGAACAAGATTTTTTTTTTATTGCTATAAAATGTTCACAGACGGTACAGAAGACGTTGAAAACGAATACGTTCTGGTAGAACAGTTTTCTTTATGATTACCATGGTGTTGTGCATCAAGAATTTCTTTCAACTGGTCAAATTGTTAATAAAGAATATTATGTAAGTGTTATGCGTCGTTTACGCGTGATTCTATTCGTAAAAAACGACCTGAATTATGACAAAACAGTTCGTGGTTTTTGCACCATGATAATGACACTGCTCGCTCATTCATTATTACTTCTTAATAGTTTTTTTTAATCAAAAATTCAGCTAATATGATTCCTCATAACCACCTTATTCACCTGATTTTCTGTTTCCACGCTTGAAATTACCACTTCGTTTGGACATTGTTTGGACTCTACAGAAAAGATACACAACAGAATTCGCTGTACGTGAACTGAAGGCTATGCCAGAAATCGAGTATAAAAAATGTTTTGATGAGTGAATGAAAACAAAAATGTGTTTGGGTGGGTGGCCGGCCACCCTACTTACAATGGTATATATACCGTAGTCAACAAACGCTCGCACACATCACACCAGCAAAATCTTTGTATATCATATATTAAATTAATAAATTAATATATAAATGTAAAAATAAATACAAAAAAATTTATATAATATTGAAAAAAAAAAAATAAAATAAATAAATATATAAATTTAGAAATGACACTTACACGCGACTTTTGGCAAATATTAACATATAAATACAAAATATATGACATCATATTATATTGACTATTTAATTATTTATTTATTAATTATTATTAATAATATAATTATTATAATTTAAACATATATAATACATAACCAATATTGGATATAAATATAAATATATATACAGTGGCGGCTTACCACCATGATACAATACGAGTATTCATATTAGGTTACATTGCACTTAAATTTATTGTTAGAATACAATTACAACCAAAAAAAAAATTTCCAAATGCAGACTTTTAACTTTATTGAATTACTTTCACGAATAATACGGTCAACAAATAAAGACCCATAAATAATCAATTTCAATTCAGTTAACTTACCGAATTAATTTATACAATGTATGCGGTTGCTTTTATATACGATAACATTGAACGGTGCGCCTGCTGCGAAAAAATTATAATAATATGGGTATAAATAAAGGTTTTGAATTTATAAGGGAAAGAAAGAAATCTTAAAAATGTCATCAATCCTATACCTATAATGTACCTATAATGAAAAGGTAAAAAAGGTATGTTCTGATTCATAGGAGTAATACAATTCTTATTTCTATGGTGTATCCGCCTTATGTAGTAATAATTTTATAAATCATTTTTTGTATAGATAAAATTAATTTTATTGTGTCGGTTAACAATGCATAAATCAATTTTAACATAGTATATAGCAAATGAGATGACATAATCAGATTCATGTAGAGATGCGGAATGAATAAATAAATATTAATTATATTTATGCGTTACATTTTCATTAAATTTGTATATGAAATTGATCGATGAATTTTTCATATTTTTCAATTTACCAATATTGTGAGAAAACTGTTTTTTCTATTATAAAAACTATAATTTGATTACTTTTAAAATATGCGTAAACCTAAACGTTATTTATCCTATCTATATATATACATTGGAAATACTTATTGTCATCATAATGAAGAATATATAGTTAGTTTGACAATGATTTCAAATTATATATATTATTGTATAAGATCGGCAGAGTTTTATTTATTATAAAGTAAACGATAAAAAAATATGTTAATTAGTAATTTAATTAGGGGATTATATTAAAATATAATACACACAATATAACATATGTTCCTAAACTATTACATAATAATTAGAGTATAGTATACAATATATTTTCATTGTTATTCATCTCATCATAAATTGATTATCAATTGTTTTCGCCACTTATTATTATACAATATACCGTGCAATTGCTTCGGTTCGCGCCGCGGTTATCAAACACACACACACATCTGTTCTTTGAACTTCGATGTCTACAACATATCCATATTTTTATGTACGAGAATTTATAAATCTAAAAGGACTTACAACATTTACACATCGCACTTTATATTGTGCACATAATTATCCGAAAAATAAATATTTTAGAAATAAAAGAAATTCAAATGGTGTACATTATCATCGATTTCAAAAAATTATAACATTTATAATAAAAATTAAAAAAAAAAAAACGGAAAGAAATTAATTTTCTTAAATTATAATTACAGAAAAAAACAAAAACAACATAAAAACCATTTTAATTTGCGTATATGCCATTCACACACAAAATCTATCATAGGTATTTTTCACATAAAAATAAAATATTTCAAATTTTATACTTCTATTATATTTATTGTGTACAATGAGAAATACTTTAGTAACACGAATATTAACAATTACGTACACGGACACACACACACACACACACACATAATATAAGAAAAGAGAGAAGGTCTTTCATTTCACTTAAATATCTTATTATATTAAGAAAAAAAAAACAAAATAAAACTTACAAGATGATTCATAATCTGTTTTTAGATGTTCTCAATTCATTTGGTATCATCATCTATTATACTCTACTAGTATATATATTATATATATACTAACTATATATTCATTAATAATATATATATATATACATTACTTACGAAATGTGTGTGTGTGTGTGTGTGTGTTATGTACAATAATAATAATAATAATATAATACATAATATATATACTAAAAATGTATATAATATATTCTCGTACATGGCAACCAACACTCGCACATACAATTAAATTAAATATATATATATAAGATGAAAATCTGTGTGATCATTGAAAAAATTTGCTTTCGAAATTTCAAATTCAAATAATACAATAATAATAGACACAGGCACTATATACATATAATTGTATGTTAAGACACTAATGTCAACAAGTTTCCCACCATCGAAGGTAAATCCTATATTATTTTGAATTAATTTAAAAAAAAATATTATACCAACAACGAACAATAATTAAACGGTTCAAAATTTTATTTGCGTGTATTAACAAATAGTCTTATGGTTAATGGTTTTATATATAGATGATGATTGTTGCATTTACATAAGGGGAAATTATTGCCGGCACATACATCGATAAAGGTCCATTGTTAATGAGCTAATCCTCAAAGCGCATACTTACACAAATGAAACCATAGAAACCATTTTATGATCATTCGTTCATTGTGTCTATATGCCGTTCGCATTTTATATAGATACATTTCTATGTATAGATGCGATTATCTGTGGGAAATATTTTCAATCAGGATAGATAGAACTAAAAAATATTGAGGTTTGCTTAAGTAAAAAGAATAAAAGGAAAAAAAAAAGAATGGAATTTCTTGTCAATAAATTCTATTGTAAAAATTAATATTCTATAACACAATAGATTTTTCGCGCATTTTAATTCATTAATCATTGAAGAGGTGGATATTCGAATGAAATTTACAATTATAAATGTTAAATACTAAAAACTTATATACTTATGCGGTATATCTTTTAACTGTATATATTGTGTACAGGGTGTCAACGAGTGGTACGAATTTCTTCAAGGGGGTGGTTATAGGGGACATAATTCTAAGTCGAAATTACTAAATAACATTTTTCGATTTGCGGCTCTGTTTTCGAGATACGGCCGTAAGAATTTTTCTCGGTAGTCTCATCATTAATGGACGACCAATAACTTTGAAATTAAGGTATATACAGAAAATTTAGAGTACACCGAATTTGTAGAGAATTAAATTCTGAATTAAATTGTGTTATAAATTTTTTTTTATAACTTGCTTCAGTTTCGACTTATTGAACAATATAATTGAAAAATAAATATCATTTCTCAAAAATTTCGTACTAAAATGAATTGTTTTTAAATATCTAAAGGCGCAACATATTATTGTATTATAAGTAAAATTAATGGGATTTGTTTATGTAATATGAATGACTGTAGTTACTTATTTATCGAATATTCCGGTTACATTCGTTGCCACTACCATATATTTTGTTTTATCTGCATTAATTATATATAACCAATGCCATCTCCTTGCGTATACCATAACGATTCGAAACCATTTTTGCCATAGTTATCATATTTCGACCCATTATGTGGATATCATCAGCATACTCTAATGAATAATGAATGACTAGACTATTGCTATTTTTAAATTATATATAGTTACATTAATATAGGGAATGGATATATAGAAAGGAAAAAGGATTATTCTCTAGATTTATTGTTGAAATTCGGTTAATCATAATCTATTCTTTTCTAATTCTTCTCTAACCAAATATTATAATATAGAAATTAAATTTGAGAAAATAAAATCAATTAGATCGTGCGCTCTGGTTTGGTTAAGCAAAGTTATTATATGATCGAATTTCGAATCTTAGCAGAAATAGTCGGTTTAAAATTGTTAAAATAGATCGTTGGCTTGAAAATGTATGTACTCCAGTGTAAATGCGATATATAAATATTATTATTATTTTACAAATACTCGTCTCGCATTATACAAATCTATAATTATTTGTTATATTTATATATTTTGTATTTTATGTATTTTAGTTTATATTAACTTATGTGTGTTACATTCATTCTCATATATGTATTTTATAATTATTTCTATACAATACACGCACATCGTATGTGTGTAATTGTTATATAAAAGTCATCAATCTATTAAATAAATATTTTAATTATGTAATGTTTACACGAAATATATATAAAAACTAATGTAACTAATATTGGAATGAAACTATATAATAAAAATTTAAACTATATGGTTAAATCCACATCATCTCGTAAAATGTAATGTGCGCGAGGCAGTGAAATAAATGTTAAAAAGTTTTTTTATTTATAAAAATTGAAAAATTAAGGCAATTTTAAATTTTTCACATCAATAAGTTTTGGGGGAAAAGAAAAATATTTATAATAATAATAAATGTTATTGAATTTAAAATAGTTACAAGTGATATACGATATATAAACGAAATATTGCATTCAATCCAATATAATCCACATGCCACATTCATTTAATTTGAAAATAAATACCTAGCTAACACAATGGTATCAATATTAATCATGGTAATGATTGCATTGATAAGTTATTCACACAAAGGTAAACAAAAAATAAACAGTATACAAATTTAACTCCTACATAACGCATTTGCAAATGGAAACCTATTCAGAAATGTTGTTAAACTATATTATTTCTATGGAATTCATTCTTATGAATTGTTGATTCTAATTAAATTACGGGAAATTACTTAGTTCAGATCGGTCAATATACAAGTATCATATATATAACTATATTTACACTTTTCATACATACATTTTAGTATACATTATTAATATTGATGCATATTCTTATATATAATAGATATATTTCAACACCACCTTAAACTTTTCGGCATAGGTTTCCATAATAATAATAATGTATTATACTTTTTATAGTTAGATTATCTATAAAACCAGAGTATTTTTCATAGTATATGTTAACTTAAGGATATTAATATTAATAGATCTGTTGTGTCTTATAAACATATATATATATTTTGACATACAATATTTTATGGAAGGAATAAGGGTGGTTATTTTTTATATATATATTTTTTTTTTAGCTTTCTATAGACACACACGTGACGAATGTTTATTTACTGATAAAATATTTTATTCTTTTTTTCGTATACGCCACGTGTATGACGTCACCTTATACATATATATCAATTTATAATAGAAATGTATTATAACATGGTACAGCTTCGCATCTTCACTTCTATTTAAATTTTCAAAATAAGAAATATGTGTAACAAAATTGTTAAGTAAAAGTAAATATTTCAATAAAAAAATCACCCTTTTTATTTATTTTGATGTTGTTAAATTTTCTAAAATAAATATTAAACAATATATATTTTTACGATTTGACTACGTATTTTGCTATATATTGTACCTAAATAATACATATAACGAAAGATAAATCCCATTAAAATATTTGTTATTTAATATAAAGTTAAATATATTGTATATATTTATGGTGCATAGTTAAGTTATATACTAAATAAAGTCATATTATGGTATGTATTGTTAAAAGAAATAAATCACATTTGTTTGGTTTTTTTTTTTATAATAACAATTTTGTAAATATTTTAATAATCACCCGAAAATTATTGTGTCGATTAACGAAAGATTAAATTAAATGTTAAAAGTTAAAAGAATGTTGTTATATAAAAATATATATTAATATTAAAAAAAATATAACAACCGTAAAAATGTTTCTGCGGAATCATACCTTTTATACGCATTAAAAAAAATATACAAACATTTTATTTCAATGTTCTTTCGTTATCGCTATACATAGAACCATTTTTTCAAGAAAAACATAGAAACCAAAAATTTTGTTCAAGTTCAATGTACCCACCACACACAATCTTTTGTATTTATAGTAGTAATAACAAAATTCAAGTCATTCATAGGAGATTATTTATTTTACAGTAGACTTAATCTAAATTTTTGTATTGTATTTTACAATAAATACATATAAATTAATAATCTCGATATTTTTTAAAGATAATGCGTTTCCCTTAATTTATATTTATAAAGGTTTTTTTTTTTTATAATATACAGGGTGTCCACGAGCTGTGCGCATTCCTTCAAGGTGGTGATGGGGAGCATAATTTCTGAGCCAAAATATTTTACAAAATTGTAGCGAAATAATATATTTTTACTTTTTTGATATAAAAATTATATGTTAGTACGAAATTTTTGAGAAAACATAATTATTTTTAAATTACATTGTTCAATAACTTGAAGCGAAAGCAATTTATAAAAAAAAATTTATAACACAATTTAATTCAGAATTTAATTTTCTACAAATTCGGTGTACTATAAATTTTCTGTATTTACCTAACTTTCGAAGTTATTGGTCCATTATGGATGAGACTGCCGAGAAAAATTCTTCGGGGTCATATCTCGAAAACAGAGTCGCAAATCGAAAAATGTTATTTAGTAATTTCGACTTAGAATTAGAATTATGTCCCCCATCACCACCTTGAAGGAATGCGCACCACCCGTAACAACCCTGTATAGCCAAAAACAAAATCTACAATATCTACAATTTAATTTAAGATTATGTATATGTTTATTTTATATATATTGGGTTACCTTTGTCAAAAACATACAAACCAAACCAGGCAAATAAAAGATCAAATCATTAATGTTACATACATCTGTATATGAAAACATTATCTATATATGATATACCATAAGAATTTATCTACAAATAAATATACATACATTTATTATATGAATATAAAAATATAAATAAGATAAAAATAAAATCATTTCTCATCAACCAATTTTACTACAAACCATTAATTTCCTTTTATTATTATATATATATGAACGTCTTATATTATTTTATGCTCCCTTTTTCTCATAATCCATCATTCCGGAAACCTGAATCACCGGTTTTTTATATATGCGTATTTATATAGATCCTTTTATATTATTTATTTATGTGCTGCATCGTATATGTATTGCATTCTTTTGTTGTGAATATATACAACATTATGGTATTTAATATGGGAAATAAAATATCCTATATTTACAATATCTATTTTGTTGTATTTTTCATCTATTACATCTAGAGGGATGTTGTCATGTGGTCTATACATCCACTATTTTATATACCATATAGTACAACTATGGAAATAAATGATTATACGTATTAGAAAATTTGTTCATTTATTTTTCTTTGAGGGGGGTTGTGTGCGTTAATATTTGGTCTATACATTTTAAAAAAACAACTTACAGTTTACGTTTAATAATTACATATATTCATACCTATAATATATACCAGGTGTACGGCTATCAAGTGAGCGTTATTTTGTGAAAATAAAACACTAATTTTAAATGGGAAAGTAAAAAACATTTGATTCAAAATATTGGTCATTGCTTTTTTTTTTTTTTTACACATTTTCACCATCTTTCTGGCAATTTGTGGATACTGCACGCCAATAGAATTGTTCGTCGTTTGAAGCAAACCAATCAGACACCCAATTTTCGACTACTTCATAGGAGTCGAAGTGCTGCTCATCCAATGCACGTGTCCTATCGATGAAAACAAATGGTATTCGAAAGGAGTCAAGTCTGGTGAATACGGTGAGTGGGGTAGCAGCTTCGAGCCAAGTGCTTTGATTGTATCCTGAACTGGTTTTGTTTTGTGTGCAGGTGCATTGTTATGGAGCAAAATTACTTTGCCAAGTCTTTTGGCCGATTCTGATCGTTTTTCGATCAATGTATGGTTCAAATTGTGCATTTGTTGTCGGCAGTGATCGGTATTAACAGTTTCACAAGGTTTTAGGAGCTCATAGTATACCACACCTATCTGGTCCCACCAAACACACAACATAGTCTTCTTGCCGAAACGATTTGATGTTACAGTCGATGTTGATGGTTGTCCTGGATTTTTCCGTTTCCGGACTCTTAAAATAAATCCATTTTTCATCGCCAGTAACAATTCGATGCAAAACTTATTTTCTGTCGTGTCTGGCAAGAAAAAATTTCACAAGTGTTTTTTCGGTTTTCCATCTGTCTTTCATTCAATTCTTGTGACACCCATTTTCCACACTTTTGGATCTTTCCCATGTTGCTTTTAAACGGTCAGAAATTGTTTGTTGTGCAACATTTAACATTCAGTCATCTTCCGCCAATATTGCTTGCAATTCGGTGTCTTCAAACTTTTTTCTGGCGGTCTTCCACGTTCATTATTTCTCACATCAAAATCATTATCTCTGAACCGTTGAAATGCTATAAATATATATACTCTATCTATCTCTATAATTAAACGGTATAGTTTAGTTCATATAGAAACTATATTATTTATACAAGGGCGTATATCAAGAAATATGCGTCATCTTATATGGTTGTTAAATAACGAAATTTTTTAATAAAATGTAACAATAAAATTGTTGTTATAAATTGGACACCCATTCAATATATTAAATTAAAAGTGAAAACCTTTTGTAATAGAAATAATAATTTCACTTTTTCTTTTTCCTTTTTTACACATACACACACACACACACACACGCATATAAACGCAATAAATTATACCATTATTTTACAACCTTTTAAAATATAAAATCACATAATATACAATAAGTAAAGTAAATTTACAAAAAGTAAACTATATTTACGCACATATATTATTTCAACAACAAAAGGATATTTCAAAAATGTTTGTTAAATAAAAGATGACTCACCACCACCACCACCACCACCACGTACAATGCGTATATAAAAATAGGGGTATTGTATATGCTGTGTGACGCATATTCGCAAACATATACAAACGCAGCATCCTCTGCAGATGTGTGCCGTATTATAGGAATCCTGACGAATTTAAAAAATTTCTGTTGTTAATAAATTTGGAAAGTTTTTTCATATCATAAATCATAAATTTATTATTTTGTTTGAATATTTGAAAATTTTCTATAAGAATTCAAACATATTTCACAAATGTACTGCATCATATGCACTTAGTCGCGTAGTATGATGCACCTTTAATGTTAATATTAAAAATTATATATATAATATAATATATATATATAAAATTAACTATGTCTGCACACACACACGTTCGCTATATGGACTAATCATTCATATGAAAATAATAGAATTATATAATAGAAAGATATATTTTTCGTTAATTACAGTACAATTATGGTGAATTGTTATGTAGTTCTATGCGGAGTAATTTACCAACTTGGATGTAATGAATGTTACATAGATGATATATAAACTCCACTTGGAATAATATTAATTGCTGCTGTTGCTACTATATTTATATGTTTTTTTAACTAAAAATATATATATATATTCTCAAGAGACCATCAACAACGTCTGATAAATTACACCAAGAAGATTATTATAGAGTAAATATCCTTAAACTGCATTTACATAGATCATATATAGGGACGATAGGACACATATATCTATAATAAAACATCCTAAATTCGTTAGGTAGACATCGATAACATATATTCCATATTCTTTGTAAAAAAAAATATGTTTTGCCTTTATATTTATGTTGTTATCAATATATTTTATATATCGATAATTTCAATATCTCATCATATTTGTTTCCTGTTGTGTACAGTCATCATATAATTTATTGGCATATATATATATATATTATTGTATCGTATTTGTTTATATGTTGTGTGTGTTACTATATATATTTTATGTATTTATATAAAACAATATCGCGTCGCATTTAATATATTTCCGGTATATTGGTATTAAATTATAAATATTTTTAAATCTATATATACACAACATTACAATACTGAAATAGCAACAGGGTAATACTAACTAAATTTTATAATGCTATTGTGACATCGTTGCGGTATCCAAATTTTATATTGATATATACAACAAAACGAATATATATGATCGTGAGTGGGGCGACATATAATTATATAATATGAATTGAAGTTAAATATTTACATCACAAAAATTTAATGTAATTTAAAAATATATTTTCATATTATTATGATTTATAAAAGTTTGAAATTTAAGTATAAAATATTTATTAGTAAAGGAAGGTTATTAGATCAATTATCTATACCAAACAAATCCTACCGCAAACTTATACTATTATCGAAACACTCTGTTTTTAAAATACAATTGTTATCATCGCATATTATATATTATGTTGTATGACTATGAATATATATGAAATAAAATAATAATAATAATAAAATTTATAATTAAATGAACCAATTTATTTTTAATTAATATACATATGTACTATAATATATTAATTAAATATAATGTACTAACCAACGCTGTATAAATAAACCGTATTTCCCTTTCATATATTATGGTTTACACGCTATGTCCCAAAAATAATGAGAAAATGACTTTATATAATATATATTGAACCCATAGTGCCAAATCGTATAGCTATACTAATTGATTTATGTATTATAAATCGACCTTAACAAATTGTTTAAGTTTCATGACAACTATTCCTTCAGTGTAAGCCAAAATACAATGAATTTCGTGACATTGGCATCAACATTAAATTTTGTTTTAAAATTTATAAAAATGATGGTAATGTTATGGTAATGCAAAAGTACAAGTTTTTAGATAGCATAAACGATTTTATACAGAAGGCAGCGAAACGGAAAGTAATGTCGAACGTTGAGGTGAACCATCTAAAGCATTTACTAAAGAAAATATTGAAAAAAGTGTGTGATTTCGTTAAAATTGCTAATATTCAGTGAGATTCATCAAAATGGATTATCGAAAAAAAACAATTCATTGACTTTTAACTTTTAATTTTTGCGTTACGAAAGATGAATTCAAAGTTTGTGCCAAATTAAGTGAAGAAAACATCCTAAAATTATATTTAACCGGTGACAAAACATAGTGTGTTCAATACCAAAAACCAAGAAACTAATAAGATGAAGGAAATACGCATATTTCGATGGTCGCACATTAACTAATACTTCCACTTAAAAGATTTTATTTTGATTTACACTGAAGTTAAAGGTCGTGAAACTTTGACAACCACTTCACACTACATAAAACTGTCTTATGACAATAGTTATTATAAAACTATTCTAATTATTTTTGGGACAAATGGTGTACATGAATGTATGAAAATTAAATTAAATAGTATAGGATGTGGTTTAATTATTTACAATATAAAAAAAAATGTAGTAGTATTTTTATTTATTTATTTCTGCTATTATTTTTATATTTTTAATTGATATCTGGACAAATATTACTTCCTCTTTTATAAATCAAATATATATTATATTATAAAATTTATTGCATTTATTATATGTATTGTATATTAATAAAAAATTACCTCAATAACCCTCTAAACTACAAAATAGACACTTTATTTTTTTAAAAGTTTAAATTACAAATTTCAACAATAAAAATTCACGTCATCGTCATCGTATGTGTGTGCATAGAGAACATAAAAAAAAACCATAAATTCAAAGTGAACCAAATTTTTAAATTAAATTCATGCTGAGGTTAACAAAATTGAAACTATATATAAAAATACAATAAACATTTATTAATTGCTTAATACAATAATAAATATTTTTAAATTTTTATTTAGACCCATTTTATGATATATAGGCGCAGTGTGCATTTTATTTATTTAATAACTATTTATTATTGTATTTTAATAAAATTATTTCATATATTTTTTATAAGGAGATTTTGTATACATTGATATATTTCTATTTCTATTGTATTGTATAGAATAATGCGTAAAATATGGCTGATTCATCAAAAGAATATTTTCATGAAGGTCAAATACGTACATTTATAAATACCTGATCCCATATACTTAATGACAAAAATAAATATTTCTATGCATTTATATATACCCCCCACCCCCTACGCCCATATGCCCAAAGACGCATATACACATTAAATAAATTATATCTAATTATTATAAAATCATTGACATATATGATCAATATTAGTTGTATTTTGTATATATAAATAAATTTAATAATAAATGTTGTTAAAATATTATTCATAAATATAAAAAAATTGGAAACTTATTGAATATAGGTTATTTTTTTATTAAAAAAAAAAGAAAGTATTTTTTCCTTGAAATACTTTTTCGAAATGTATTTTTAAGTATTAGAATATTTTATTTCAAATGATAAATTTAAAGTTTTCATTATTACATTATTACATATTATTTAATTAAAAATATATTACAAGAATTGTATGTCATAAGAGGATAACGTCCATATAATTAATACGATAATTATACGGTAATGAAAGTAATTAGTAGACCAAAGATGTGTCTACACATCAGTTTATCTATTATATGTTTATTAAAAATATTTGAATAGTCAACATTGCAACAACTCAAGTTCACATATTCAATAGTCCAAATCTATTTTCATATAAGCAAGCAATCTGTTCTGTTCAATCATCCCATGAAAGGCGACTGTTCAAAGCAAATCTGAAAAATCTCTTTTGAACTAATTCCAACCTATATATTGTATATATATAGCTTTGTTAACCAAATCAAAAAAAGCCGATCGCACCGGACAAGCGCAGTATAGAGAAAGAACCAACGCATAAAATAATGATCGAATCTATGGACTAGATAATTCTCGAGAATTACGAATAAAAAATTCCATTGGAACAACATTAGCATTACCGCGGTTAATACATATAACATATAATTAATATGCTATTTTAAGTTCAATTTACGATCAACTTAAAACACCCATATCATAAATTATCTATACTCCAGTGGTGACTCATGAGAAATATTTGAATAAGCTTATTCCAAATATATTTTTTTTACAGTCACTACTAATACAACATATCGCTTTTCATGGATTATCAAATTTTCTAATAACGAGTCACAGTTTTAACGGATTTCTAATTTGTATTACATAATATGTCAAAATCTAATCAATTTCCTTCCAGTCTTTCATAGAAGAAATTTTTAAAATTGATTCACGTCTTCAGAAAATATAGTCGATTTTCCATCGGAACCGCGAGAAACAATTTTCCACAAAATGTTCCATTGTGCTCCGAGCTAATATTTTACAATGTATGTAGTATTAGTAGTAACTTTAGGAAAAATATATTTTTGCATGTAAACCTCAATTTATTTGCACGAGCAAATACCCTGCTATACTCAAATATACCTTCTGCAGAATATTATAGAATACTATATGCTTCAGAGATTATATTTAAAATCGAAAAATTTACGCAGGTTCTGATGATATGCGTACCCATCATCCTATGTTACAAGCTCTAATTTATATAATATAATAAATGAATGATTTAGTTAAACATTATAAGATTACATATAAAGCGATTGCAACTCGATCGATGACAATTTATTTCCAATAATTTATTTAAAAACGAATTTTGTATATTTAATTAATAGTATTGGAATAAGTCGTTAGAGACTTTTCATCTGCACTGTACCTATACACCTAATTCATATTGCATTATTAAATAATTGCATAATTAAAATATATTTAATAAATTATTAGTTCAAACTTTATGTCAAACATTGTATCCGCTCGCTGTTGTGGCTCGAAATTTTTTTTTAGTTTTTACTTTTTAACTCTTTATAATGGAAACATGACCTCTATCACTTTTATGTCATAATTTAATAAAATTATTAAATATATTATACGATAATTGTAACAACACACTTACACACTATACCATTAAATAAATATTCATATATAATTTATAAAAAATGATTTTTGATGATGAATTAATATATAGGAATTTCCGCATATTCATGAATTTCATTGAAATTATTATATTCTTTTAAATAATACATAATTTCAAAATATGTGTAATAATATATTTTTCCTTCTATGATTGAATACAATATGCTGCGACATTAAATTATACATAAAATAAGCAATTTCTCACACATTGTTGTAATAAAAAGTGGCAATAAAATAAGTACATTTTTATTTGATAAATAATTTTGTTAGTTTTTAAGTCAGTTGTTATTTTTTTATTTTTTTTTCCAAATATTTATCAGGAATTTAATAAAAATAATAAATAATTTTTATAAATGAATAATAATTCTTTCATTAAATTCAATATTATGAAATGATTCATTTTAATGATAATTCATGACTTATACGTATACGAAATATAGAATAACGAATGGATTAATTAATTAATTAATTTTTTTTCATTTTCTCTTTACAGAATCAGCTCGTTTAAATGGCTCCAGAGTATTGTTACATTGTCAGGCAGGCATATCACGTAGCGCCACAATTGCCATTGCATATGTGATGCGTTATAAATGTTTATCATTATTGGATGCATATAAAATTGTAAAAGTAGCCCGACCAATAATTTCACCTAATTTAAATTTTATGGGACAACTATTGGAGCTGGAACAAAATCTACGTGCAACTGGAAAATTACCATTATCATCGGGCGACGGCGGTGGCGGCGGCGGCACATCATCAAGTTCAGATTCCGAAGAAATGGATGATGATGTATTTACACCAAATTTTATGTCAAATAAAAAAATGCAGACAAATGAAGATGAAAGTGGTGAATGTTCATCATCATCGTTACCATTATCACCGTTATCACCAATGTCATCATCATCATCATCATCATCATCATCATCATCAACAACATCATCACAACTATCCAGTTCATTATCTTTATCATCATCAGTATCGTCATCAAAAACAACATCAACAAGTTCAAGTAGTTTATCACCGATTGATGAAAGTGATCAAAAGGATTATAATATGATAACAAATACAATAGAAAATAATAATAATATAAATTCAATAAATGTATCAACCGAATCATCGGCAACGGTAGCGTCGTTATTACCACCACCACCACCACCACCATCACCGTCACCGTCATCATTGTCATTATCATTACCAATATTATTACCGTACCACCGTCACCAATGAGTTAATAGATTTAATAAGAATTGTTTTTTTTTTTCCTGGTATTTTAATGAATGTGTAAATATTAATTCAAACAAATAGAATAGATAAAAGAATTAAGAAAATTATTAGCTTATTTTTCCATGTAATCTAAAAATGTTAATTCTATTAATATGTATTTAAAAAATAATGAAAATCTATACTAATACCCTAAAAAAATATCTACTGATTTGTAACTATATTTATAAAAATAATAATAATTATAATTTGAGATGAGTATAGATAGAGCCATATATTATAGTATATATAAGAACCTTCAATATATGCGGTATTTATATATAGCACTCTTTATATTAACCGATCATTGTGTATTACATAATATGATCTTTAATTCTACCATAGATAAATAATGATTATTTTATATAAAAAATAAAGGAAAAAAAAAATAGTTAAGAAAATGTGTAAACAAATTGTAATTACATTTAAATTAAAATGTTTATGTATACACAACTTACAACGTCCTGTAATGTCAAAAACCGGTACGTAATTATAATTCGGGAATATTCAATATACATCAGCTCCTTTTGGTTAACAACCTAAAATCACTTTATTTACATCGAACAACTTTTACCCACATTGATACCCCACATTTGTCCGAAAAATAATAATCAAATTAATTAATTTTTACAATAACATAGAAAAATCAATCACTGCGGTTATTGTTCAACTGAAATACATTGAATTGTCCATCAGCACCTCAAAAACTTGTGTTTTCAATAAATGGAAACAATTGAAGTGTTATTTGCTACATTTTTCAACCGACACATACACAATAATTACTGTCACTTAATGTGTGGTATACATTCAATTCAAGGAAATGTATAGTTTATTGTGGAATAGCTTAACAATATATAAATCAATTAGCAGCGAATAGATCGCATGTTACTAGAACCGCATATATTAGAAAATCATTTCGATTATTTTTATGAATTACACAATTATTATCATAATATCAATTTATTGTTGGGCGTTTAAATTGAAAACAATTTTATTTTAATAAAATAAACTAATTTAGAAATAACCATTTTGGTTATTTTGCGTCCCGTTATAATGGACATAAAATAAGGAACCGACTTAATGGATAAGTTTTCTTTATAATTTTCATTATATTATTATCCAATGAATTCATATGTAGTGAAATCAGGGGCGGCTCCTGACAAATATTTGATCAATCGATTATATTTTCTGGATGCATGAAGCAATATTAAAAATTTCTTTTCGTTTAATATTGACAGTGTGTTTAGTTGGGACACATAAAATGCATTATTCCTTTTTTAATATTCTCACCACAGCAGTAATTACTTTTTGCCATATATGTTTTCGTTGATGATTGTTGCTGCGTTTCCAATGCGTTCCCGCGCGCGACACACTTATTTTTTTTTTTTGCAATAAAATTAAATATAGATAATTTTTGCAGTATTTAAAAAAATATAATTTACAATATATAAATAAGAAAAGTTACACATTTTCAGTAAACTTAAATTTTTTTTTATTTCTTTAATTTATTGTTAGTTAAAAGAATTGCATTTTTTTTTGTTTTTTATTTTTATCAATAAATGAATTAATTCTTTTAATAAAATTAAAAAAAAAAAACCCTATTAATATATGAATAATATTTAAAAGACGATAACATTATACACAAATATTTATAATTATAACAAATTTGAACCCGATGATATGAGAATATTTATTTGGATATTAAAAATTGTATTTCCAATACCATATTATTTATATAAATTAATTAAATTATATATTTATAATAAGTTATAAATGGGTCCATAAATTATACCATAAATGTGTAAAATTTGAAAGATTTTTTTTATTTTTAGAAAAAACTCACACAATGTGGGCATAGAAAATATATATTATTTAATTTTAAAAATGACATCACTTTTGTATTTAATACGCAATAATATATAGTAAAATCAAATCACACACAGTACAATTACATTTATATATATGAATTTCACATAAAAATTATAAATAATATCAGTGTAATAAATACTATTACGTAATATAATAATAACTTTAATTAAAATTACATACACAAGATGTAAATTTTCGCAAATATAATAATAAAAAAAAAAAACTTTAAATTATCACAATATAATTTTTAGTGTCAAATATATTATGCGGATGACACATCAAAACATATACCATTTTGATTAGGTTTACTTCCTTCTTTTGCGTTTAAAACTCTCTACTCTTTTACCATTAATTAATTGAAAACATTGATTCTTTTTATCATTGCGATTTAATTTGTAAAATACAAAGTTTAATAAAGAATTAATTTATTTTAAAACAATCGTTCTTTTCGCTTGGACGACGCAAAAATATGAATATGGAATCCACAATGTGGGAATCACTATTTGTTTTTTAGGGGAATCACATTTTGACGTGTTATTTTAATATGTATTATAACAAAATACGACTATATTGTCCGGCCGGCTGTGCAAAGTCATTAGACACTTGAATTTCTTTTCATGCAAAGGCATCCGACGAAGTTTACAATACATATATTATTGATTCCGGTTATTAAGACCTATGTTATAAGTATGAGGGTGCGATTAAATTTATTTAAACAATTGATATATTTGTAATAAAACACTGAAATTTATAATTAGCGATAATAAATATTGTTGTGACATTAGGTATTTTTTATATTTGAAAAATTATTTAACTAAATTACACATTTTGTTTATGAAATCAATTTATACATAAAAATTAATCCATGTTAATTTGGGGACCTATTATAAATAATCAAATATATAGTATAATATTACTTAAAAATTGACTGTTTGAAATTTATTTATAGTAAATATGCAGAAAATGATTAAAATTTAAAATATAAAAATTTTCTTTATTTTAACACGATAAATCCAATAAGATATGTAATTACTTAACTATCGCTGAACTAATTTGCGTATATGGTAGAAATGGAAAAGTCACACATATTTATATAAAATCAATTTTTATCATTATTACTATATTATAATAATATAATTAATTTATTTATAGTACTATGGGCTATAATCACCCACATAAAAATATCTATATCTTTCGTTAATTGCAGTACAATTGCGGAATGGTATAGGCCGGCAAATAATTTACCAAAACATGGTTGTACTGAATGTTTAATAGATACCATAATCTTCACTTCACAAATAATATGTAGATGACTTGCTAAATATATTTATATTTAATTAATTAATATTTGATATGGTAAAATATATAAATTATTATTTAAATAAATTATTCTCCGGTCATGAATTAAAACATTTTGTAATATATTTAAATAAATAGATAACAATAAAAATAATAATAATAATAATAATAATAATAGTAAAGCAAACTCTAGTCCACATATATATTACATAATTAATAGAATATAAAATATTTAAATATTATAGAATTAATATATATATTAAAATTAAAAAATATTTATAAATTATTTGTTGTTGTGTGTGAAAATATAAAATCACCGAGGCTGTGTTTTATAGGAATTAAATATATATATATATATATAAATAAAATAGAAATTTTACTACTACTACTTTTGACAAATTTATATTTTCTATATAACTTTTTATATGTATAAAAAGTAAAAATAAAAAAAAAATAATAAAAAATATATAATTAATAAATAATAATAATAATATTAATAGAAAAAAATCATCATCGCATCATACAAAAAAATAAAACACACACACACCTTAAACCTTTCGTGCACCTAAATTTTTTCTTTTAAATTATATAATATGTTTCGGCGCCCATACACCACCCACTGTTTTTGACATTTTTTGTGAAATAAAAAACGGTTCCCATGCTGCCAGAAATAAAATGTGTTTCAAAAGGGAAACAATTTATGTCCTTTTTCGTAGGTTGTAGCGCTAACCTCAACCAAACGTGTTTATATTCGATATAAATAAGTTTTGCGACATTTATAATTGTCGCTTACGATAATTTTTATAACACATAAGTCTTTAACATTTCACAATAATAGTTTGAGCTTGTGCAATATAAAATGATAGACAGCTCAGGCTATGTTGTAACAGACCCACGACTTGATAAAACTATATAAACTAATGATTTTGCTTCAGCTAATGAGGTGTTTTGAGCAGTTTCTTAAATGTTCATTTATTGTATTCTATCATTTATATATTGTATTGTTACATCGATAGATTATTGGAAAAAACTCTAGTATTACCATTCACACACCTATTATAATATAGCCTATGATTTTCCTAATAGTTAGTCAACACACTACACACTTGACATCATGTCACTTCCGCAATTGGACACAAGAAATTTTCAAGAAAATAGATTTCTTCTGCTGTTATATCTATAAACAGCCAACATCCAACTATACACACTCTAGTACAAATGGATGTCTATAATATATTTTGGTTTAATATATTGTAGTACGATACCAATCCTCTCGCCATGATTAATTTTATTTATTTATTATTTTTAATTATATATTGTTTTATCGTTTTTTTTTTTTTATGTGTGTTTCAAATATATATTAAATATAATTAAAAATAAAGTCGTTAAAAAAATTAATATAACAATAAAAATTAATAACAAAAACACATATCTAAAATTTTATTAATTATTTAAAAAAAAAAAAAAATCGTTTTATATTGATTCTGCTGATTTTTAAAATAAATAATAATTAATAACCTAAACCCATCGACGGGATACAAAATATTTATTGATTTTCATTGGCGCAAATTAGCAGATTTTAAAATCGAAATAATTAAACAAAAATATATATTTAACTTTAGAAAAAAAAACAATTATTTTTTAAGATTTATAATTAGTAATTTAATTTGTTTATATGTCACACACACACACACACACACACACACGCGCATCATCATTTTTATAAAAGAAATGATGGCAATTTTATAAATATAAGAGTACCTTTAATTAAAAATATTAGTGTGTTGGGTATTTATTTCGTATGCGAGACCGAAGGGAAAAGGGGTGGGGTTGGTTGGGCGAGGGTTAGGAAGATAACATAATTTTTTTTTTAATAGATTTTAGATGATACCGATTAAAAAACAAACAAAATTAATTGGTTAAAATGAGTCGTCTAGTTTTTTTTTTCCTATATATTTATATATATTTTTTATTTTAATTAATAAATATTTTTAATGGGATTATTTATATATAAATTAAACAATTAAGTATATATGTATAAAATAAATGCGGTATAGAAAATAAGAATATTTAATCATAAAATAAAAATAATAATTAAATATTTAATCACATTAAAAAAAAATCTATATTAATTTTTTGAGAAATAAAAAATATATAATGATTTTATTTTTTAATTTATAAATTTAAGAAAAATCAATTCTTTTTTCTTTTTTTTTTCTTTTTCGTGACTGATGAACTGAAATATATAATTATTTAGATTTAAAATAAAAATAAAATAAAAACAGACTTATTTAAACAAAACACAAAAAAAAATATGTTAAAAAATGAATTAAAAAACACGCGTTGAATTATGCACCCAGATTAAATTATTATTTATAATTTTAATTTTTTGTTTTTTTTTTTTTTGCCGAGGATTAATTCGCATTAATATTTTATAGATTATAATAATAAATTAATTATATAAATTTAAGTTTACATAAATATTCTTACGTAAAATTTAATTTAATAAAATTATAAACTTTCTTTGTATATATTATAAAACTTTATAGTTAACACACACACACACACATACACACACAAACACACACAAAATACATATATCAAATATAATAAAAACAAAAAATTAAATCTAAAATGATTGTGTATTATTTTATTTTTAACTAATTTAATGATATAAAAAAAATAAACGAGTCAAAGATATTTTCAATAAATAAAAATTTATTTAAATATAAAATGTATTTCAAATACTAGTACACTAAAAAAAACACGATCCGATAGCTGTCCTACCCCCGATAAGTGTCTCCATTCAATAAGTATCTCAAATTACTCATATGACTTTATAACTATGTCACCCTCATTGTATGAAATTATCTTTTGAAAAATTATACCATTAGGCGTTAGTTATATGGATTAAGAGTTAAGACATTTTCAACAACTGATTCTTTTGATTCTTATTCAAACAAATATTCTACTTAATTCCATATTCGATTCACTTCAAAAAGTATCTTTATAATTTCCTTGAGGTGTCCCTGAACCGTAAAACATAAGTACAAACATTTCAATGAAATCAGTAGCCGCACCAACTTCCACAAATATTTAAAATTTATTATTGAACACTTCAATTCATTCAAAGACAATCGGCTAAATAACAATCTTATGCTAATTAAAGTAATTTGTTTGTTACGGGTGAGCGATAGAAAGGAGTATGATAATAGTGTAACCTATATCCACAAACCTTTAGAATTTATCATATCAGCATACACATCAGTTTGAAATTAATCGGATAAATATAAAAATATGGTACTCAACAATTTTCTTGAGAATATTCAGGTCGTCGTGCGAGCGCCCCAAAAATAAATACTTCTACAAATCTCTATAACTTATCATTAAATAACTAGGAACAAACAGCCAAGATAAATTATCCTTATACAATTCGATATTAGGAAAATTTGAGCAGCAAACTTATCGCATTCAAACCAGAATGACGAATATGAAATATATTTGTGTACAATATATAAAGTGATGGAACCTTTGCCATGCTTTGTTTTATTTTAATTGTATGTAAATGTAAAGTAATCCACCATCAACATCACGACATCTGTGTAAATTATTGTTTCCCATTTGTTTTAGAATTTTTTTTAAATACGTAAAAGTAAATAAAATGAATATAAATTAATTTTAAAACGTACGTGGTGTTATCAAATAAATATCAAATAGTTTAAAAAATATTGTACATTTTTACAACCCCCAATGATAACTTAATAATTTTTTAATCTTAAATAGGTTATGGTAAAGAAAATTAAAAAGTCTCAATCAATTACCTATACTATAAGTTATATAAGATAAGGATAATAATTGTTCATCATGTTAAACGAGACGCATCATTTAACATCATTGGAATTGTAAGTAATATATAAAACATTTAAATATTTCATAAGGAAAGTAAAATTTTATAACTACAAAAATACCTGAATAAATTATGTTACAAAAATACAGGCACTATATATAATATGCAGAATGGAATAGTATATCGTAACTTTTAATCCATTCCATACACATAGTTAAAATAGTATGTGATAAAATAGAATCAAACAATTTAGTTAAATAGAACAATATATTATCAAAATGTATAATGTAATAAAAATATGTGTACTCACCATCGAAAACATAACCGCACAAATAGAACAGAAAAACAACAGGTGCATAATTATCTTCTGTTGGCTGACTGACTGGATTCGGTTCAGGTCACTTTTATATTATAAGTTTTTATACAAATATCTACTTCAATCCGGCACATGTTAAAATTATTAAAAAACCGTAAATATATACACATATTTTATTTATAAACAAATATGTAATTGAAAAATTTACAACGCACACACACGCACAAATTATTACAAAAAAAAACACGAACTTTATTATCATATTAATTAAAAGAAAAACTAAAAATTTACCATGAACTAATAAATATTAGGATAAAAGAAAAACAATAGTTGATTATTACAATATTGATGAAATAAATAACAATTAAAACACAAAAACTATTGCAGATTTAATGCACGCCAAATTAAAATGAAAATCAAGAAAAAATTGTTGTTGGAACACTGTAGACACACTATTCCAACTATAGCCTATTTTATATTTTTAAATAAACGCAGAAATACTCTAATAACACATAAAATAAAAACTATTTATTAAAATTTAATATATTTTTTACAATAATAACTAATTTAGGATAATCTACTTTATTAATTATTATTAACAATTAAATAAAAAATATTTTATTGATCTTTTTTTTTTCCTTTTTCATATGAACCATTCACCAGTCACTGCGACGCTAATAAAAAACAAAAATATACTAGAAATGGCGCACTAATAAATTTGTGAAACCAACCTATTCCATATTCTGTTTCCGTTTTCATAAAAAGCTTTGCACTTGCACTTTATAATAACCCTAGTAACAAATTATTTCTTACTTTCAGTAGATGCCACCATAGGGAAAAAGTACATTCTCAAGCAATTGGTACTAATATTTGTTTCAATTGCGTTACTCCTTGTCTATGGGGAAAAAGTGTACGAGCTATTGTGAAATTTAAATAATCTGTGGTGTCAGATGTGGTGTAGTGTAATGGTTTTGTGTTTGACACTTACAGTGACAGAATGACATATCTAAAAAAAAAAAAACAAATAATTACAAAAATAACAAAAACAAATGTGATGTCTTGGAAATTGGAAAACTTGAAGAAAAATCAAATCAAATAAAATTTATTTTTAATTAAAAACTTATCTTATTAAGTGCAAAGTTGATAACATCGGTTAGATAATTACGCTTTTTTTTTTTTTTTGTAATATATATTTATTTTATTTTAATTTCAATAAATTTTAATTATAACAGAATAATTTTTTTTTATTAATTATTATCTGTGTAAATAATAATATTCTCTACAACGTTTATTATTAACATTAAGATAATGATGTTTATTTTTATTTTTCTATTTTAAATAGCACAAGCACAACCACAAATCAAATATGTCATCAATTGTGTTATCAAGTTTGTGTGGAAGAATTACATCAAAATCCCTTAGAAACGTAAGTTTCATCAATTTGAATTGTCATTCCTTTGCCATTTTATTCTTATTTTTTATATGAAGATTAGGAAAACAACGATCTTACTGCAGACGAATTGGTGAATTGTAGTATATAATGAATAGTCTTATTCCCATCTCCCATGCGGAGTAATTTACTAACTGGACTGCAAACTGATTAATGAATGGTTTTGTAGATGCCATATGCTCCACTTGGAGTAGTATGATTTGATGATAATGCATACATGTTGCTTGGACCAATTTTATTAATCATATAAAATAGATAATCGATTCGTCACAAAAACCTCTACAATTCAAACATATGAAAATATTGCGAATTCCTACACAAACAATAAGTAGACGCAATTTCGTCGTAGAATGATTTAATGTAAAGTATGTATACGTTAATAAATATTTCATTAGAGACTATGGAAAACGAAAGTAGACTAATTTAAACTTGGACCTTAAATTATAAATTAATACATCTCGTCACTTATTGTAGCCATACATGATTTTGTAATAAATGTACGTTTTCGGTCCTTAAAAGCATACAATACAATGTATATCGCATTTACACATCTATTTCTACACTATTTCATTATAGTTCAACTATCTACATTCATTTCAAATATTTGTATAATTAAAATTAATATTTTTATTTTAGTTTTTAACATCACAAACACGATCACTTAATCTATTAGAATACCAGAGTAAAAGTTTATTACAGGAAAGTGGTGTATCAATACAATCGTTTCGAGTACTTGAAGGCAAACATGATGAAACTGTTTTAGATGATTTTAGTAATAACTATTAAATAAAAAACTATATTATTAATTGAATGTTGATTGAAAATAAAAATAAATGTATACACATTTACATTATAGATCCGTCCGAATATGTTGTAAAAGCACAAATATTAGCTGGTGGTAGAGGTAAAGGACATTTTTCAAATGGTTTTAAGGGAGGTGTTCACATTACAAAAAAGTAAATATTAATTTAATTATATTCATATAACATGTTATTATTATACATCACATACGATATATAGCAACATTTCAATAATTGCAGTCGCAACGAAGTAATTCCATTAGTTGAAAGAATGGTTGGTCATAAATTAATAACAAAACAAACGCCTGATGAAGGTATTTTAGTGAAAAAGGTAATGGTAGCAAATAGTGTAAATATTATACGAGAAACGTACATATGTATTGTTATGGATAGAGAACATAATGGTCCAGTTTTAATTGCATCACCAGCTGGTGGTATGGATATTGAAGCTGTTGCTGAAAAAACACCAGAAAAAATTAAAACTGTTCCGATAAATATGGATGAAGGTTTAAGCGAATTAAAATGTAAAGAGATTGCAGAATTTCTTGAATTTAAGGGTAATTTAATTGATAAGGCAGCCAATGAAATTGGAAATTTGTGGAAATTATTTCTAAAAGTTGATGCTGTACAAATTGAAATAAATCCGTTAGCCGAAACCGACGATGGACAAGTAATATCTGTGGACGCAAAATTAAATTTTGATGATAATGCACAATTTAGACAAAAAGAAATATTTGCCATGGAAGATGAAAGTGAAAGTGATCCTAGAGAAGTAGAAGCGGCCAAATATAATTTAAATTATGTAGCAATGGATGGTAATATTGGTTGTTTAGTAAATGGTGCCGGTTTAGCAATGGCAACAATGGACATTATAAAATTACATGGTAGCAGTCCGGCTAATTTTTTGGATTGTGGCGGTAATGTAAAAGAAGATCAAGTACTTAAGGCATTCCGAATATTATTATCTGATCAAAATGTTAAAGCTATTTTAGTTAATGTTTTTGGTGGAATTGTTAATTGCGCAACAATTGCTAATGGCATCATAAATGCATATAAAGTATTGGATGTAAAAATTCCACTTGTTGCACGATTAGCTGGAACAAATGCTACCGATGCCAAACGAATATTATCTGAATCCGGATTACCAATACAGCCAGCAAAAGATTTAGATGAAGCAGCACGTTTAGCTGTCAAATCAATTCAGTAATACACTAACAAAATATTGTTTTATGTTAAGTAATGAATGTGTAATGATTAATTTTACAAACTGTAAAGACGCACGCAACATGTCTTCCAATGATTAATCACAATGATTTTTATGTTGTGATGAAACTTTTTCTATCTTTTTAAAATAAAAATGTAAATATCTGGTCTTACTAAATTACATCTTTTGCATTTAATGAATAAAAGACAATTTCAATTGTATATTATTATTATTATTATTATTGTAGTATTTGATTTTAATAGAAAATTATAATTGTACAATAAACAAATTTATATTGGTACAGATTCATGGAGGTTTGTTTCGCTACAGGGGATTAGAAAAGGGCGAAAATTTGAAAAATACGGAGTTAGAAGAGACAAACAATGTATATATCTTGCATATACATCATCAGCATCGATAAAAATAAACAATTATAAATATATTAATCTTAATCTTTTCGGGTGTACTACTTATGTAATAATAATTGGTAATTCCTATAAAAATAATTTTTTTTAAAAATGTAAATTTTTAACACTTTACTCACAAATTTGTACCTAGGGCCCTAGGGTTCAATGACTTTAGATAATATAATAATTTTATTGTATTTTATTTGCTGAAGGATACTATGAAAACGTTTGTGTCGAAGATGATGAAAGTAAATTATATAATTACACAAGATTCAGTACTTCACCAATATTTTATTTCTTAATTTTTATCAGCTATTATCTCTATAACTATTAATCCAATTCATTGTTTTACTTCTGAATCCACAGGCTATGCTATAATATGTATATTTACCAACAAACGCGTTGGCAATATATTGATTCAATGGTTTTTTTGAAGTTATACGTAATCAATTCTTTCGGCGACTAGCCATATTCATTTCTATTAATATAGGAATGTGTACCAGTAAATTTAATATATTTTGCAGTCGATCGCGTCCTAAAATGTTATTTAATTTAAATTTGATATTGCAATTGCTGCCAACTGAGTGGTGCATTGTTTGGCCCGATGAAACCTGAAACTGTATTATATTTTTGAAGTTTTTGCTAAATTTCCTCCATCAAATGGTCCAATTATAATGAATATGGCATGCTGCTGTTATTGCTTTACCTTTTATCGAAACACATTCTATAAAATATACCATATAAATAATATTAAACGATCTGTGAACACCAAAAAATGCTTGTCATCGTAACCTTACCAATTGATGGAACAGTTTATTACTTCTTTGGCTCAGTTGCAAAATATTTAGATAGTTTCTTAGAGTTAGGCAGTTCTGTAATTTTGGATGTATAGTGTTGAATCCATACTTCACTTCATTTTTAAAGGTTCAAAAACAATGCTGAGTAGTGGTCGCATAAACATGATTATGTTTTTGATCGATTTTACTAACAAGGCACCCATTCTGCATCCTCTTTTTTCATTTGCAAATGATGATGTAAGATATTATGTATACGTTCCTGCGATATGTTTACCATGTCAGCAATCTGACGTACTGTCAATTTATTATCCTGCAACAGAAGTTGATGGATTTTGTTTATCATATCAGGTGTTGTTACCTCATTTGGACGACCTGTACGTGGTATTGTTTCAGTACTTGTACGACCATTACGGAATTCGGTAAACCATTTATGGATCATTTTAATTGACGGAGCGGATCCCGGATAACATTTATCAAGCTCTGCTTTTGTTTCTGTTATGGTTTTTTGACACAAAAAATAGTATTTTATTAACACACGAAATTCACTTTTCTCCATTTTATTTAACAACAAAAATCAATAATTTGGTTTACTCCAGATTTACTTTACTATTACTTGCATTCACACCACTTCGTCAACTTCGTTTCAGGATGACATTTCAAATTGACAATTGGTTCATATGTTGAAGCTTTGCATTGAGTTTTCGGTGTACCTAACATATTTGAAACAGATTTCAATTTTGATATGTTATTATATCGGATGATTTACAATAAATTTACATATAAACAGAATTATAAAGATATGAATATCTACACACTAGCTATATCTGCAACCTTGTATTTTATAGGAATTATTGGCCACAGAAATACAAACATAACCTTTCTTTAAAGATTTTTAAACAATTACGAGAAATTTAATTAAAATGTACTAAATTAGGATAAACATGCATACGGTGGTAAATACAATAATTTCGTCTAGCTTCTATTAATAAATTGACTTTTATCAGTACCCATAATGAAAAAAACCCTGTATGAAATAAAAGAATTATTCAATTCTAACAATGTGACAGACTTCGTAAATTAAAAACACGAACACAATTTATGTGTAAATTATTATATCTTAAATCTGAACAGATTTATAAAGAAACATTTTAAAATCAATTCGAAATTAATATGTTTATAAGTATACATTTAAAATATTACATGTGATATCAATTTCATATTTGGTTAGGATTTAATTTAATCTATAACATAAAAAAATTCCCTATTTAGGAGACTGCATTTTTGTTACAAATATTATTTTATTTTTAATATTTATGCTAATCTATATTTTGTATATTTTAAAACTTACCCCAGACCAGAGTAATCTGATGAAAATCATATCAGCAGGTTTAAACATACCATCAAAACTAAAAGCCGATGTTTTATTTTTGTTAATATATTTTCAATTTATTTAATTTGGATTGTGTTGCATAGTTTTTTAAAATGCTGGTGCTACAGTACAGAGAATCTTAATCAGTTTGTTAATAAACAACCACGCTTAATCTATGAATATTGTATATCGTATAGCGAAAGAAGAGCATTGGATCGATTTTGAAAAAACCCAAAATGATCATGCATAATTTAATTAATTTACTTTTTACAAACCCCTTATGGAGTAGTGTGTAATAAAATGCAATAATAACCAAAAGCACCGTAACGTTATTTTTATTGATTTTGGATGATAAAATTAGCTGTATTGCATTACGTCACCAAAATTTTCTGTAATCCAGTTTCATTATTCATATGCTTGCTTGAAAAACTATTAATAACGTAACGGTTATAGCAAAAACTAGAGTCTAGTCTAGACGAAATAAAATTATTTTAATGTACAAATTTATTAATTTTAAACATTATACTTACCTCTAACATACTCCTATATTAACCGATTACGGGTGTTCGTGTACGTTAACATTTCTAAGCTAGGGATTGACAAACTAGAAACAAAACCACAAATTTGGGATAAGTAAGTTAGATTTATGTTCAATATAATGACACAAAGTCGTATCGATTGTACACCAGAAGAAATTGTTCCAATTGACTACGATTCTATAGCGCTGATTATATATTGCTATACTACTGTTACTTCTAACATTATTAACAACACCATTTACTTCATCAAACTGGAACGTTTACTTCTTATGAAATTGTTTGACCAATTTAAATCTAGAAACAGTTCAATACGCAGAGAATGATTATTATGTTTAACAATCATTTGTACTTTGTCCAACATATTTGAAAACAGTTGAAAACCAGGAACTAAGATTAAGGACGTGAAGAAAATACAGTGAATCCCAAATTTCGTCACTCAAACTGGTCCATGCATCTTAAAGTATTTTCTAGTATGATCGCCATCAACTAGATTTTCAATTTTTTTTAACATTGTATAATCAAAATAAATTGAACGCTACTATCTTTGTTTCTTATTGTATATTTATTAAAAATTTCACATAATATACTGTGAGAAAAAGCTGAAATCTACAAGTAACTAATTCTAAATTGTGGAATTTTTGCATTTTAAAACGGCAATAGCTTCACCTACATTATATATTCCTTATAATATAAAATGCTTGATATTCGTTATTTAATTCAAAATTTGTACGTTATTAGACAAAAAAAAACAAAATTAAAAAAAAACCTATAGAAAACTATCTTGTTAACTTGAATAAAGTATAAATTTTACACCTTATAAATATAAATTATATTTGAAGTCATTATATATGCTCTTTTATAAGTATATATTACAACAATAATATAACACATATTTAATTATATCGTCGAAATAGCCCAAACGTACTCGTCGTTCAACTGATACCACCATGTCAGTGTCACTAGTAATTTTTTTACTCTGATTTAATGAAAACGTTTAACTTATACCTGAAAAAGGCAATTTAATTTAGATGGAGTAAATTCGTAATTTTATATTAAATTACCTGAGTATCAATCAAGACGATATTAATTTATTGTTGATACTCATCACACCAAAATTTCACCAAATGCCGCATTCTAGTATTCTACTTGAAATACTCGCAAGAAACATCTCATCGTAACATATGTAACAAGTACATTGCAAAAAGTTAGCGATCCACTGTAGAAGACTTGTTCAAAATATATCCAGTCATCAAACGGATGGTCTGCAGTCTTTGAAAACTTCCTTAATGTTCCAAGAATTTCCACATTATGCGTAAATCAGCGCGCAGGTTAATTAATTAAAGTCATTTTTAAATATTCTTTTTTTAATTTTTAGATTTTCAAGTTTACCATTTTTTTTTTTTTTTTTTTTTTTTTGTTAAATCTTAAGTTAATGAAAATTATTTTTTTTTTTTGCAATATAATAATAATAATGGAAATCCTGTGTTTATGTTAAGCATAAAAAAAAATTCAAACACACACTATTTTACAGCTACCAGCTCTTGAATATATATTGTCGCTTGTTGAATTGCATCTTCTTCACCTTTAATTGTTACTCCAGTGCATCCATTATGGCCCGGATCCCGATCTAGTAAAATATTCATTATTACAATTTGTTACGAATTTGCGGCTTGCGCGAAAAACTAATTTAAATTTTATTTTTATTTTCATACCAATTTTTACATGGACATTGAAATTATCTTGTATTTCTCGGATTTTTCCGCCTCCGCGTCCAATAACCATACCAACTTTATTCGAGTCGATTTCAATGACTGATGAAGCTGCTCCTTCTACAAAATTCCCGCCTGATCGTCCACCGCCACCTCCGCTACCACCATAATTTTGTCTTTGCCCACCACTTCCACCGTAATTTGAACGATATCCTCCCTGACTGTATCCCCCATCTCTTTGACCACCCCCTCCACCACTGCCACCATATCTTGAATTGTATCCACCGCCACTTCCGCCACTTTGATACCCACCACTACCACCTTCGCGTCTTTGTCCACCACCACTACCGTAACTTCTGCTGCTGCCGTAGCTACGACCACCATTTTGTTCAGTGTTCCATGATTCACTCATATTGATTATGTGTATTTTTTTGATAAGATCTAATTATTGTAAGATAATTTCAACATATTTTTTAAGAATCGACATTAATGCAACGAAATTTTCGTTTTTTTTATTTATTTATCTATTATTTATTTTAGTAAATCAATATTTTCATATAAAAAAAAAAAAAAAAAAATTAAAAAAAATTTTCGTTTACATAAAACTTTTTAAAAAATTCGTGGGACGTGAAATTGGCGTTAGTTTAAGGCCGAATAAAAATTGGGAAAATTTTTTTTTTTTCCATAACACTCCTTTCAAATTTATCGACGCATGTTACATTATAGGGGATCACCGAACTTTGTGCAACTGTAAATTTTCGTAAAATACGCAAAATTACGTGCAATTAATTCAATTTATGTTAAAATATTTATTACTTATATTTGATTCTATTAAATTTTCAAGATAATAACTTAAAATTGTTTGTAATATATGAATTTAAAAATTTAGCATTAGTACATAGATATAACAAAAGTCGCATTTACATGATGGCGGCCGCCGTGTATAATCTATCTATTGCAACTCATTGTTAAAAAATTTTATTTGAACACGTTTTATGATAAATTTTTTTTTTCCCAATTTACGCAATAAATATATTATAAAATATAAAATAAATATATAAATAATGTTAATAATAATAATTACCTTAAAAACTGATAATTTATTGTAATAAATTTATTCAATTTAACAGCGAAATATCACAAAAAAAAAAAGAACTAATTTAATTTAAAAAGATGCTTAGCAAAATGTGTAGTCAGTTTCAGCAGAGTACGTATCGAATGGAAGATGAGTGAACTAAAAAAAAAGCAGTAGAAAAAAGATCCACCGAAAAAAAAGCCACCACGACGAACAAAAGCCGCAACGTACCGATCACATAGTTACGCAGCTTATTGCAGTGGGTAGTCTGCGTTGACCTTGAACGATGCGGTACTCATATAGCTATACTTTCGGCATCGTTCACAGAATGTATTGTGGTTCAATTTTTTCTTTCAATTTATTGGATTTTAAATTCTATTAACAAATTTTCAATTTTTTTTTATGTACGAATTAAATAAAATTTGTAATACTATTGTCATTTGTGTTACATTTTATTTATCTAAAAAATTTCATTTGCTATGTCTCCACTTGATAAAGTTTGCAAAAAACATTTCACTCAGTAAACTTTATCCATCCGAAGAATAAAGATTGTATACTATAAAGTTAATGATCTCGACATTTCTAAGATAAAGTTTGAGTTTCCACTTAATAAACATCAAGATAATCTTATATTCCATAAACTTCATCAAGTAGAGACATAGCAATAGACTCATTTCTGTTATATTGAAGGAGTGATGTTATGGGATGGGAGTTGATGAAGAGACGATAGTCCATTGTCAGGCTTTTGTATTGTCATTATGATTTTTTTCAGAAGGAAGAAGTGACATATATCATTTTTCTTATGTCATATCCCGCGAATATATCTGAATTTATTTCGTGTAAATAAAGTATTAATAATTGATGTTTTAATTTAATATAATTAAAGGAAACTTATTAATTATTAACAGAAATCGCTGTGTTATTAAGCAAAAGAATAGAGATGATGGTTTTACTGCAATGGGGTTTTCTGATTGTTTATAATCGTTTCATCTTCAATAAAATTCACTACAGTGCAAAATATTGTGGAATTTAATCTTTAAATTTGTTCAACTTGTCGTAAATGTCAGAAATTGTTTACAAACTAGTGTAGATAAATCAAAAGAATTTAAGAATAAACGAACAAATTGGAAGATTCTTATAATTTAGATAATAAAATTTTAAATGTTTGTAATTAATTATAGTACATCAATTAAATTATTCAAGTGATAAGCTATTATTTGTACGAAGAAATTTCAAAGAAACATATTAAATAAATTATAATTCGTATACAAAAGTATAAATTAAAAATTGATCAAAACTGATAAAGCATAAGAAAGTTGAAAGTGATAATTATAGGAACGAGCCCATTATATCGATACGCATTGCGTTGAAGTTTCGATATAGTTTGCCGACTAAACTTTCTCTCTCGATTTTCTCACTCGTTTTTTGTCGGGATATCTCGAGAGACGAGCTGGCGGACGTTATTACACGTTCATCTTTTTTTGTCGTTTCTTCCCAGTAAACTGTAATTTGTCATAATAAATTCAAGTATGAAAATATTAAATATATGTACAATTTGTTCAAAATGATAAAGTTTTCTTTTTTTTTTTCGTTTCATATTAATTTCTTGTAGACATATCATAAATTTCGTATTTCAAAATTCACTTTAATTAATCTGAATGATTTCACAATATTCTTCGTTTAAATAAATTGATGTGTGTATAGAAAAAGAACACGATAGCTTTCAGTTTCAATTTTTGAGTCAAGCTTTGTTTCTAAATGAGGGATGAAAATCATCGGACAAAAAAATAACTCCTCAGAAGATTTTCAAGCGCGAGTTTTTCATATGTCTTATCACTAGTGTATTTAAATTTGTTATTATAACAACAAAATGATGTTTGTTTAATGTATTTATGCATGTGTAGTGAATTGTTGTATTTGCATGAGAAATATAATGTTCGCACCTTGTCCCTTCGTTTGTAAACTAGCCTTCAGACACAAGTAAATCACGATCGAAACCTCCATTTTACACATTTTGCGTGTGCAAAATCGTTTTTCATTGACAAATAAATGTTCAAATATTTATCGAAAACTGAAAACGGTTTGTCACCTTATTGTCAAATTTTGGTCAAACTTTGCCGCTGGGGTTCTTGGGTTTATTTATGGTTTTATGTGTCATTTCATTTTCTCTTTTTTCATTCCATCTCCATTAACTCCATTTCCATATTCAATTTTCATATATTTGTTCTTTTCTTTTTTATATTTATTCCCTCTTTTATTTCATTTATTGTTTATTCGTGTATTTGTGATGTTCGTGAGTGTGTGTTTGGCGTGATTGTAAATTTTTTATTTGAATTTGAAACTTAAAAGTTGAACTTGAAATTATATTACTATTAGATTTAGAATTAGTTGTTTGCTTGCATTAATGTTAAAAAGTTGTATATTTTATTTTCTGATTTCATAATTGATTTTTTATACATTTTTCATTTTGTAGAAGAAAAATAACATATTTTTATTTTACAAAATTACAAGTATTACTATACTTCAAAGTAAAGGTAAAGAATTTTATTATTTCTATTATAAAATTATAATTCATATAAATCGTATAGATAAATCTAACCTCAAAATGTCTTTTGCCGATTGTAATTAATTTTTTTTCCAAGTTCAACTTAACATTCTTCGCATAATAATTAAAATTCCATTAATAATTAATTTTTATCATAATAAAATTTAATAAAATTTAATTTTAAGGCAACATTACAATAAGAATAGGGCCAATACCCTATCGCATCATACTTTGTTCTTTCAAAGTAACATTACTTCAGTCAGCCTCAGCAATTTTCATTTTTTTTTTATTAATACAATATATTTATTTTTTTTTTGCTTTAATTTAATTAATTTCATGCAATAGATAAATAATATAAGAAACAATTTCATTAAATTAAGTTTCAAGTCATTAATACATTTAACAAAAAAAATAATATGAGTGATGATGGTTGGCAGGAAGATACGGTTGTAGCTGCTGTCTCAGCACAAAATCAACCATCAACTTTTAATAAAAATAATTCTATTAATAGAAATTATAATACTACAGGCAACAATAATCGTCAAAATAACAATTGGCGTGACAATGACCGCAGTAACGATACTCCATCATATAATAGAGATAGAGGTAGTAATGGTCGTACTCAGTCCTCATATAATAGAGGTAATGAGAACGCCACTCAGCAATCTTATTACAGAGGAAGTAATAATAATGACAGAAAATGGCAAAATAATCAGACACGACAACACGATAACGGCAATAACCGCGAATGGCGACACACTTCCAAAAATCAAGAGACTAATAATCGGTACAATAGGAACGATGATAGTTCTTCAATAACATTTGAAGTTTTACCAAATAAAGTCGGAAAGATTATAGGAAAAGGAGGCAGTACAATTAAGGAAATTCAGAGTACATATAATGTTGCTATTAAAATAGGTTTGTTAATTGAATTGCAATAATTGTTTAAAAATATGAAAGTTTTTTATTTTATTGATTTTTTTTTAATCAGACCAGGAAAGTCGTGCCGACGGAATGTCAGTAGTATTAATACGAGGTAAAGAAAAGGAAAATATGGAATCTGCAAAAAAACATATTGAAGAGTTGATTACAGATCAGTTCAACTTGTTTTCTTTAAATTCTGATAATCAAGAGGATAATAATAGATGTTCGCCACAACAAGAAGTGCAGCAAATAGATTGGGCTGCCATTGCAAGACAATCGGTATGTATTTATTATTACGTTACTTTTTAACCCCTTGTAGTTTTAATTGTTTGAATAAATTGTAAAGTTATCACAAAGTAAATTTATATTTATACGAGTAGTACTCGTGATACTTTCACAAAGTAAAAATAAGTTTACACGAGTCAGACTCGTGATTGATTTACAAAGTCAAAATAAGTTTACACGAGTCAGACTCGTGATTAATGCACAACAGGTTAACGATATAATATATAATACTTATTGGCATTATTTTTTTTTTCGTTTTATAGGAAGAAGACAACATACTAAGATGGGCAAATTGTCCGACAATGATTAAAAATTTTTATAATGAAGATCCTTTTGTTGCCAATATGTCAGCTGCCGATATTACTGAATTTCGTGTATTGAATAATAATATAAGTGTTGCAAGAACATTTCAAAAAGATGATGATATGAATATTCCAAATCCAGTACTAAAATTTGAACATTGTTTTTCGGAGTACCCAGATTTACTAGACGAAATACGAAAACAGGGTTTTGAGAAACCTTCACCTATCCAATGTCAAGCTTGGCCAATATTATTGAAAGGTGAAGATTTAATTGGTATTGCACAAACAGGAACTGGAAAAACATTAGCTTTTTTGTTACCGGCTATGATACATACCGAATATCAACCACAGCCACGTAGTGAACGTACTGGTGCAAATGTGTTAGTATTTGCACCAACTCGGGAATTAGCCTTGCAAATTGATAAAGAAGTAAAGAAATATCAATTTCGGGGAATGAAATCGTAATTATTATATTTATTAATTAATTATGTGTAGAATTTTTCGTTAATGTTTTTGTATATAAATATTACTTTTTCATTTTAGTGTTTGTGTATACGGCGGTGGTAATCGAAGGGAACAAATGGAAACAGTTGGTAAAGGTGTTGAAATTATAATTGCAACACCGGGTCGTTTAAATGATTTAGTACAAGCCAAGTCAATAGATTTAAACTCTATAACATATTTGGTTTTGGATGAAGCTGATCGTATGTTAGATATGGGATTTGAAGCGGAAATACGTAAAGTATTGTTATCCATACGACCGGATCGACAAACAGTAATGACTAGTGCTACATGGCCACCGGGTGTTAGAAATCTTGCAGAAAAATATATGAACAATCCAATACAAGTGTGCATTGGTTCATTGGATTTGGCTGCTGTGCAATCAGTTGAACAAATTATTGAAATTATTGATGAAGAAAATAAATTTAAACGAGTAATTAACTGATTATAATCAATTTTTTTTTTTTATTGTTTGCAAATATTATATTTTTCTTTTCATTTTTATTTTTTTTTTTATAATTCAGATTATGAGTTTCATTAGCGAAATGAATTCGACTGATAAAATAATTATATTTTGCGGAAAAAAAGCACGGGCTGATGATTTGTCCAGTGACATTAGTCTAAGAAATATTGCTACGCAGTGCATTCATGGCGACAGAGATCAAGTAATTTTTTTTTATTATAATTTTGATTTGCCTATCGTATTTTTTTATGAATTTAATGAATTTAAATAATTTTCAATACGAAAATATGTAGACACTTTTTATTAATATCAATTTCGAAATATAACCGTTAATTATAGCAATCGATCGCGGTTACCAACTTTTAATATTTTCTTGCAACTGCAATGAAATAATATTTAATATGAATTGCTATTCGGTTAAGTTAAGCAAATAATAATTTTGGTGGTGTAACAACATTACGTCGAATCGATCCGTTTTGAAATTCTTGTATGCAGTTTGATAAATTATTTTTCCAATCATTAGAAATTTGTATCCTTTCCATAAATTTTGTTGTATTATTATTTACCGGCAACGTGTATTTAGTGGAGTTACTGTTTTTGATATAAAATATTCGAATAGCATATAGAATTTTCTTCAGACGATTTTCCACTATTGAGTGTTTTTTTTAAATTTGTTTCTCCCGACTACTATTCAGTGCTTTGAAACGATAAACAATTCGAATTTAGGCACATATGAATTATACAATTTCAGGCTGATCGTGAACAAGCATTAGAAGATATAAAATCTGGTGAAGTAAATATTTTAATAGCTACCGATGTTGCATCAAGAGGCATTGACATTGAAGATATATCACATGTTATAAATTATGATTTCCCAAGAAATATAGAAGAGTATGTTCATCGCGTTGGACGTACGGGTCGAGCAGGACGTACAGGAATAGCCATAAGTTTGCTGACCCGCGAAGATTGGGGATCAGCACCAGAATTAATTAAAATTTTAGAAAAAACCGATCAAGTTGTACCTGATGAATTGCGTGAGATGAAAAATCGTTTTGAACATATGAAAGAACGTCGAGAACAAGAACGCCAGCAATTTGGTGTTGGTAATAAACGTGGACGCGGCGGTGGTGGTTTTAGAGGAGAAGGAGGAGGAGGAGGAGGCGGACGAAGATATTAAGTTTATGACTATTATTATTATAATAATTATAGTTTTGTTATTATAATTCTTATTATTTTATATTTCTACTTTTGTTTTTTTCTCCAAAATATTTTTTTTTTTTTGTTAAACGAATCTCATTATTTTAATTTCATTTTATATAAGTTAATTTTATATTATTTACGTTATCTTGAATTGAAAATTGAATATTTCTTATTTTGTAATAAACATTTCCATAAATATAATGATGGTTTTGGGTTTTTCTAATTATTTTAAAGATAAATATAGTAAAGTAATTAATTATGTAGGAATGTGTGTGTGTGTGTGTGATACTAAATTATAATATATCATTGCATTTAAGTGGGTTGTTTTGTGCACTATACATTAAACAGGTTTAAGTTTAGAAGAATTATTAGTAATTCGTCATATAGAAGAACATGTTTTAATTATAATATATATTTTTTCCAAACAAATACTAAAGATAAAAACTGTTCTTCGATTTAAATTCTTTATTTATTTACTTTGTATTTATGTACAAGTAGTTAGACAAAAAGATACATTGAATACACATTAGACACACCTGTCTGATTAATTGTTTTTTTGTTATCATTTGCCTATGTATAAAATTAAAATGAAAAATAATTAAACAAATTGCCAGACTTTTCTTCTCTGTGTTATATTGTGTCATTATAGTTTATGAAGAATTACCTTTGGAATTTTTGGCAATATATCAATAAATAATATAAATTATTCTTCCTATCTATATTATCATATGTAAATGTAATCTTATTGAATTGTGTGTTGCTTTTTATTGTATGCACTATTAAATGAAATAATTATAAGAAATGGTATTTACAGATACTTCACGTTTCGTATGCTGAAGCACAATTAAACATACCGTTATTTAAATGAAATATTTATCTAATCTAATAAATAGCGTAATAGAATGATATAGGACATTATTTACAAATGTTATCTTCTAATAAATTATAGTTTTACTTACTTACTAACTCCATGGCATTATAACCCAGGTGCGGTTTTAGCCTTCTCCAACACGCTTGTCCAACCTGACCTATCCGCAGTCAATGTCTTCCATTCCCGAATTTTAACTATCTTTATATCACAGTTTACTGCATGTAGCCATCTCGCCTTAGGTCTTTCGGCTCTCCTACCTTTAGGATTACCATTCAACAGTTTTTTCGGCACACGCTCCTTCTCCATGCGTACTACGTGTAAAAGCCATCTTAATCTATTGATCGTTTTGACAATATTTGGTTGATCGTACACCTTGTCTAATTCAAAATTGTACGTTCGCCTCCAACCATTCTGTTCTTTGACGGGACCAAATATGCCACGGAGTATCTTTCGTACAAAAACCCGAAAGTATTGTTCCTGGTTCTGTGTCATGCACCAAGCCTCCGATCCATACGTTAATATTGGACGTATTAATGTTGTATATAGCTTGCTAACTTAAGATCTCGTTGTAATGTTTTCGATTGGAAATGTTTTTTATAGCCCTTAATAACATCTGTTTCCAGTTGCTACCCTCTTCAATTACATTTTTTACATTTATTAACGATCCTAAGTATACAAAACTATTGACTATTTCAAAATTTGTGTTCTCAAATATTAACAGTTTGAAGTCTTGAATTCCTGATGTATTCGTTACCACCATTTTTTAGATAGTTTTATAATTAGTTAGGTGCAGTGGGATGCAGTTCGTTATCAGATAAAAATTTAGCATTTAGAAAAATATAGTTAAATATGTGAAATATATTTCCTATAGTTTTTAATAGAAAGACTTAAGACGATTTTCGAAACATTAAAAAACAAACAAACAAAAATATATCCAATTGATTTGCGACGGTGCGCATATTCGATGACCGCGTAATCATTATTTTTATAAAAATACATTTTATCGATTTATATATTTTAATTAATTAAAAAAATTTCGCATTCGTTAAACGTGTTTTAATTAGAAAACAATAAAAAATTATTGAGATTAATTGAAGTTTTTTTTTTTTTTCTATTTTGGTTCTGCTCTGCTCTTCCAACAATTACTTCTTATAAATAATAATTTTTATTACCACATTCTATATTAAATTTGAATGTTTAATTTTATTTCATCTGGAAAACATATAATTTGTGTTAACGATAATTTAAGTGTAGTTTTAACATTTCATAATATGGTTTTAGATTTAAAATTTTTCCGTTGTGAAAATACACCATGGGGTTTTCGTTTAAGTGGCGGTTCAGATTTTGATTATCCATTAACTGTTATTAAGGTAGGTCGTAAATAATTGTATATTTATATTTTTATGCGTATGATAATTTGATGGAGGGATTGTTATGCAAATGAAAAATAACTATTTTATTATTGCATAATATTTTTTATTGTGATTATATAATTTTCAATTAGGTTCACACACACGCACATATAAAATATACTATAATATATTATATATTGCATTTAGATATAAATTAAATATAATTTTAAATAATAAACGTTTATATATTGAATTGCTATTACAATTCTTAAAATAAATTTTCTAGAATGTTATATTAAATGGTTGTATGCCAAATTCTCAATATTTAAATATTATGAAGGCGCCATTCAATTACACATTTAAATATATAACATTCATCAATATACATTTTAGATTGTAAGAAATTATAATACGTCTTATGTATATCATGTTACACAGAGAGGACACTTATTATATAACATAATTATTACTATACGCATAGTATTCCCTTAGAGCAATTCCTAAATAAAAAATAGTGAATTATAATCAGATTAATTAAATTTAATTATACCAAGCTCATTAATAATAATTGATTTTTAGGTGACCGAAGGCAGTATAGCTGAAGAGGCTGGTATGAAAGTTGGTGATGTTGTGGTTCGAGTAAATGAAATTGCAATTAGTAATTTAAATCATGGTGAAGCACATGATTTAATAATGACATGTGGTAATAATTTTATGTTATATGTTATTCGACCGGATGCTGCAAATGGCGAAAATGTGGATGAAATTGCAGAACAACAAACATCATTAAATTCTACAGCTGATACCGATACCGCGGATAATAATAGAAATAACAACGATAACAAATGTGATAATTTTCTACAACAAATACAAAGTCCAGATAGTCATGCGTACTCAAATATGAGTCAAATATCATTGAATAGTATGATCACAGAATTAAGTGATTGTAAATCGGATGAAAATAGTGAAAAAATTATAGAAGAACATATTGCAGAAATAATGTCTGGTGAAGCAGAAGTTTTAAAAGAACATAATGTTCTGGGGTAGGTCACATAAATTAATTAATAATCGATTAATATAATAAAAAGAACATATAATTAATTTATATTTTTGAAAAAAATCTAAAATAGTGTAAATTTTCAAAAAATTATGCCAAAAGCGGGTATGTTTAAAAGTAGTGAAGTATTTAAACAATTAAACGAAGAGGCCATAAAAACAAAAGCTGAAAAAGATAAAGAAATTAAAAAATGGACAACATTTTTACAAAAACCAAATCGTCCGATACCCAAAAGTAAATTTCAATTGGAATTTGAAGCAAAGGTATATTATTATTATTATTATAATTGAATATATTGTTATTAAAATGCTACACAGAGAGGACAGATATACCTCTTAGAGCATTTGAAAATTGCTATTTACAAATTTACATGCACTTTTAATTGCTATATGCATTTTTTAAATTTAATACAGTAGTAAAGGCTACAAAAAGTACTATCCCAAGGTAATCATTTTCATACATAGGTTGATTGATTACTTTTTATCATAATTTGATCGTTATTTATGGTGATTGAGAGTCCACAAAAACCTTCAACTAGATTATAATTATTGATGTCATTTTTAAAAGTTTTACATGTAATTCTTTAAATTACAAAATTTTACTTATTCTCAAGGAATCTGGAATAATTGAATTAATAAAGCATCTGTCGAAACATAACTGCAGACAAATTCATGATTTGTTATATACTCATACATAATTGACTGTAATGTTAGACGAACCTCCAAATAGAGATTATAACTATTATACAACCACAAATTCTTCGACATAAAGTATATGCGAAAATGTAATACATAATGCATAACCCAGGTATGGATTAACATTAAAGTAACCATAGGAGCTAAATATAAGCTTTTACATTTCTCAAAATTAATTAAAAATGTTGAGTAATAAACGCATTCCATTGACTAGGCTAGGTCATTCTAACCATAAACATAAATAAGTAGTATAAGTTACTATGACAAAATAATGATATTATAGATAATTTATTTAATAATAATAATACTTTTACAAAATTGTATAGAAAGCTCAACTGGGATATCGTGTTAAAATATGTAAACAACCAAAACCACGTTGTGCACCGAATCGAACACCAACACCACCAGCCGAACCAATTATTGAACCAGAACCAATTGATATGAATACATCGATTGAATTAGTTCCGGGTCCAGAACCACAATATGTGGAATATTTAAATGATGACCATAATACTAATGATGTGGCTAATAATAGCGAATTATCGGTTGTAGAAAACACCAATGTTGAAAATTCTACAGAAGAAAATTTACAAATTGAAAATAACGACAATAATAATAATAATAATAATAATAATAAGGACACTGTTTCAGAGAAAACCGAAAATTTCTGTGAAAATGAAGAGCCAGATGTTGTAGTAGAAGAAGACAAAATTATCAAAACTGAAGAAAAATTATTTTTAGAAAATCAATTAATTAGCGTACAGAAACAATTATTACAATTATCAACACTGCCGTCAACAATTCAAGCCACATTAGATGCTGTAACAAAACAATTAGCTGATTTAGTGCCCGGTTTTAGATTACAAAATTCTATAATTTCGGAAAAAAGTAATGAAATATGTAAAATTGAAGAAAAAATTACTTGTGAAACAAAAGATAATGATGGTGCAGTAACAACAGAGATGGCCGACGACGGTGAAGAACATATGGTTGATGTTAAACATCAAATGGCTGATATAAAAATTGAAAGTGATATGGATGAAGCAGAAATCCATCAAGATGCTGCCGCCATCATTAACGAAGTAAATGAAAATAAAGCAATTCATATTGAGGATAAGTCAACAATTGTCAGTGATCAATGTGAGATTGATGATTCAACCGAAACACGAGAACTAATCGAATCTCAAAAGATGGAAAAAGTATTTCGTAAACAAGAAGAAGAATGGTTAAGAAAAAGACAAAAAGTAAGTTAATTTTTTTTTTTTAAAAAACCTATACCACCTTAGAAATAGGGGCAGCTGATAAAATAGATTCCATTGCAACATAATTTGATTGCAAAACTATTCTTTATAAATATAATTTGATATAACGAAAAAATTTCGTGGGCCCCAAATTTCGATCATTATTGATGATTAAATAAAGATGCAGAATTTCAAAATATACAAACTCCCTCGCCCCCAACGCGGCATAACACTTGTATTTTTTAAATTATTTATTTATATAATTTAAATAAAACAAAACCTAAAATATGTATAATATAGGAACAAAATAAATTAAGAGAAGAACTTGAACAAAGAATAATTACACAACGTGTACAAAAACGATCAACAAAATCTTTAGGTGGTCCATTAACTCCACAAGAACGACCATTAGTGTTACCGGGCGGACGTAAATGGAGAAATGAAAAAGATGCATATAATGAAGAATTTATAGCTGAAATTATAAGTTCACAAGCTGAATTAATTACGGGAACGACATTAGGGTAATTTCTGTATATAAAAAATAACTAAATTTATTATATCAATGCGAAAATCAATCAATCATTTTTTGCATATATAAAATAATAATTTCTGTTTTAGTTTCGCTCTTTGCTTTTTATCATTATAATTTCATTTTCATTTTCATTTAGGAACAAATATGAAAGTCCTCTTTTGGGTTACGATGAAAGGTAATATATTTTCAAAGAAAAAAACGAAAAAAGCAAAGGTCATTCTTCATCTTGTTTATCTGTTCAACCTCGTCGTCACATTATTCATTTGTGTCAATTAATTATAAATATTTATTGTAGTCTAATTCATTATGCACTTTACATAAGCGCCATATTACACTGTGAATACATCATTTCCTGTTTATGCATTCTTTTGCATTTCAAAATATCATATATATGTAAACTTTATCGTAAATATTTCGAGACAATTCAAACTTTTTATATTGGGTACCCTGCAAAGAATATAACAAAGTTAGAACTTTTAGTCCACTATGATGATCACTTTTACTAAATATTATTTAAATATAGTGATATAATGAAAATTACCAACCCAATTCTAATTAGAACAAAATCAGATGTAGTATTATTATAAAACACAAAAATTAGAATTAGAGAATATAGATAATTTCTAATTGGATTAACTGTAACATTTGAAAATTAGTTTTCCACATAACATGTTTGAATCTTTCTATAGTATCAAATGATTTTGAAAAATCATGATGACTCAAAAGAGTGGTGACACTTGATTTTTTACCTACTGTTAATTATAGAAATATCGGTAATAATTATTAACAATGCAGTTGAAGTGTTATGATTATGCCGAAATCCTAATGGAAATTTTGTAGAGGAATCAAATTTAATAGCAGTTAATACATCAAATATCTTACCAAATTAAATCTAAACCAATATGGTACTCAATTAGTAAGTGGCACACGAAGCAAAAATTTTTAGAAACTAATACAACTTCAGTTTTTCACTGTATTTTATATATTTCTGGAGTGGTCCATAATAGCTAATATTTGTGTGGTTATAAAAATAAATGTTTGCAATTGCGATGCTACAATTTTCCTCCTTTGAGGTTTATAAATTGAAATATTCTACTGTCTAACTTTTGTGTACGTTAAGAAAGTGACCTTGTCTACCATCGCTAAAATAGAATCCTAATTTTGTTATATTCATTGCAGAGCCACAAAGCTGTTGAATTGTATCGGATATTATTGAGTGTGTGTTTTTTTTTCAATTTAGTTAATATTCATTTCATATCATCTCGCATCTACTAACATTTGTTGTTTTTATTTGGGTTTTTTTTTTCTTTAGATAGCACAATGGAATAAAATTTGGTCTTGGTCTGATGAAGTTAAAGAGAGTTTATATAGGTGTCGCAAGTAAGTACACACCGCAATATTACATCATAATACAATTGTAGATGTACTGTAGCAAGAGCAAATATTCATATTAATTCATAATACGATAAAAATTATGGTTTTATAATTATATAAAAAACATTCACAATATATTTACTATTTTTTAATTAGATTTAGAGAATCAAATTGTGGTTTAATTTTACATAAATTTGAAAAAAATCAATCATAAATTGGGCATGTAGTGAGTATATATCCGTAATTTTATATATGATTAACATTTATATAAATAGCGAGTTTATTAATCTAATATATACGATATTATTAAGGTTGGTATTTTTTTTAATACATATTTATATTCTTAAAAGTAATTAATAATTATATCATTAAAATATATTTAATTTAATAAAATCCCCTTTCTGATTGTTAAAACTATTTAAATTATTACTGATTGATTGCATTTCTTTTAATTTTTAGAATTAATTTTTCCAAATATAAAAAACCTGAAAAAGATTTATCAAATTTGAATAAAAGTGAAGTTTTTAAAATGATACATCATATTGAAAATGAACCAAAACATGGAATTTCTGTGCGACCACCAAAAGTGATGGCTGCCGATGATATTCAAAATGTAAATTAAAATATTATTATGGACACAATTTGTCTCATATAAGTAATGCAGTATTAATTGTATAATGGCGAACGATACTGTGAACAATGCTGGAAATCGTAATATAATGTGTGATAATTTTATTGTGGATTATATATATTATATATTTACAGTATAGTTATAATAATCCATTAACGCGAAGTGTGATCAACACAAATGCGATCGATCATTAACTAATTTTATATGGCTCTATAATGGCGCTCTATAAATGGAATGGACAGTAACGGGTGACACAACTTTTAATATGTTGTATTTCTGTTTTATTGTATATAATATGAAAATAAAATTAAGTTTTCCATTAATCGATTAAATGATGCATTACTTATGTATGGAGATGTGTGTTCCAATAAATTTCTTAACTTTTTGTAATTTATTTATTTATTTATTTATTTTATAGTATAATTCATCTGTATCGTGTGGTTGATATCTTCAGATTAAATATATTTAATTTTATTATATAAAGAATTAGAATTATAAAAATTATATAAATTTATTTCATTTCATATATTATTTATTTATTTTAGATACGATAATATTTTATGTATTTTTTTTACATATTTATTTATAGTCTAATTAAGTGTTACATACATAAGTTTAGAATATATATTATTGTTGCGAACATGTATTCGCGCAGTAATCAAACTATATGCATGTGAATATTATATAATAATAAGATAATAATAAATTTTAACACTTAAATAATACACATTACTTTATTCAATTTTATTTATCTTTTGCTGAACAAAATATTTAAATTTATTTTAAATGTTTAAAAGATCCAGATGAATTTTATTTAATGGTGTCCACATTGATTTACATAACAAATGAATTTTATTGCATAAAATGTTAATTAACAAAATTAATCAATAGAATGAAGTTTATAGTTCATGCTGTTGCAAAATCTAATCGGATTTGAAGTCGCTATCCAATTCTTGTTTAATTCTAATTATAATTGGTTGAATGTAAATATAAATTAAATCTATTTCTGGTAATAATTCTCTATGCAATTCAAAGTCATCTTGTTTCCCATCGATTTGTTTATGCATTTCAGAATCAATATTACAATTTTTTATCATACATTCGACAATTTGATTGATTATAAGTGCTTATGTTAATTTGTTCGCCATAACTATTATAATATATGTTTTTCTTTCACAATCTTTTGTAAAACATTTTTGGCCTTTCTGTGTTATTCCGATGTTTGGTTCCAAGTGGATTTTAATACTGTTATCATTTGTAGATTCATTGCCTGAGGGTTGATGTCAAAACTTTAAATTGACGATATTGACCAGTAAAAAATCAATATGAAATTTTATAGTGATCATGATCAAACTATATAAGTACACCCAATTTAAATGGCCTTGTAAAATCCAATAGTATCAAGGTAGAGAGATGCTGCTTATCTATCGTACATCATATGTGTAGGGTTAATTCTAATTGTAAAGGCCACTAAAGATCGCATTGATAGGTAGACAAACTATTATTACGTTGAAAATATGTGTAGATATTCTTTTATCTTCATATAATATTCAATTACCTTTTGGAATGGAAGAAAATTAGTTAACACGTATGATTTTATCACGGCAGGCATTTCGCGTCCAATCAAGTTACCCACAACACATAACACAACACATATTATATTATAAATTTACCAGTGTGAATTCTAATCCAATTTCATTCGTTTTTTTAAACATGGAACGTGTGAAAAATATTAAGGAGATTTGGATTTACTAAAAAACACCCCTTTTTATAATTACCTTTGAATTACGAGTGAGGGTTCATAGTGAAAGTGGTCTGCCCTATATTGTAAACCTGTGATTGTTATATTAAAACTACAGGCAGATAAGATAATGCGCCTGATTAATTCCTAATGTATAGTTTTCTAAACAGCGAGATGCATATATTTTGGGACAAAAGGAAAAATGAATGTAGACAAGTATCAAATCCACACAAATTTACTAGTTTGTTCGCTCAGCACGATTCTCTTTTAATATAATTTAACATTCAAATTATAATAGATATATTTTGATTTATTTAATTTTCATTTTCCAAACAAATTCGCTTTGTGTGCGTTGTTATAAGTTTTTCTTAAAATAAAATTATTTATGTAGATCGAAACAGAAATATATAATTAATTTTATTCTGTATATTTGTATTGCTTGCTATTGGGTATTTACCTTGAAATAGTACTTTTCTTTTTTTTTTACAAATAATAAATTTTGACTTTATTATTGATATGCGATGAAGATGCTTAAAAAATTATTAAATGTGAAAAAAATGGGTAGCATACGTTTACAAAAAATGAGGATGGTTTTAATGTAATAAAATTGTTAACCACATGAATTGACCGAAAGACTGCCTGTTTTGGATTCCCTATACGATAACTTTACATGTGCGAAAACATAAATACTCCAAAAACGAATATTTTGGAAGTAATATGGTATTACTGTGCATTTGGTGGGAAATTAGCAAAGTGTACAAAAGGTGTACAGGTGTTATACGAGTTTCTGTAACAGAATGAAACCATATCACAGATGCCATTGTCAACAAACAGCAATTAAACAATTTGAAGAATGCTTGAAGGGAAGGACGCTATAGAGTATATTTGTCAATAAGACATGTCAAGATTATTCTGCAGCAAGACACCGGAGCTAGATCAAATATAACAAAGCCGCTGCAAATGGTGTTATGATTACTGCCCTCGCTTCAAAGAAACCAACATATTGTGACAACGATGGACAATACTATGTGATTAAAATACCAGCCAGGTAACACACTAAAAAGTCGATTTTCAAGGTAAACACACAATACTTATTTATATTTATTGTTTATAATATATTATATATAAAAGATACATTTTATTCTTTGGCACACACTAAGATCATATGAATTCGAAAAATAAAAAACTTATATATAACTGAAGTCGAAGTTGGCACAAGTATCTACCACCAATATTTGGATAGTACGCCGTATAGACATAGATAACAATTAAATATTGTGTATATACCATTAGCAATTCAATACATTTATATACTTTAGTTCTAAAATCTAAATGGTTATTTATAATTGTTATTATTTCGCGTTTCATTATATTATTAATATTATTTATTATATGCAACATCCCTTTAAATATGGGTTACAATTTTAAATTATGGGAATTGAACATAAAATTTATGATCACCTCAGTGTGATCGAACGAATCCCGTTTATAAGTAAAGAAATAAGTTTAAATTCAATAGAATTAATAGAATACCGAAAACAGAATAACGTGTGGTGTACCACGTTCTCTATATTAAGTTCATTTTATAGCAACAAACCATTGCGCTAATTAATGAATTCTTAAAAAACTCACAATATATGTATTTTATAGTAAACAATTAAATTGAACATATAATTTCAATGCAGAGGGCAAACGAGAAGGTTTAAAATTTTCAGATTTCCAACAAAAAAATTACTATCACCACAATAATACAAAAAAAACTACTTAATGAAAACCTTCTAAATTTAACTAAATGTATACTACAACAATAATTAAAATCAATTAGTCTTGAATTAATACTCGATCAATATTATTGTAACTAATAAATATACGTGCGTGCGTATAAGCGTGTGAATTTTAAGAATTAAATTCGTATTTATTATTTGTATATTTATTTATAGATTTCCTTTTAATAATATAGAGGCGAGTGTAGTATCGTTACAAAATTTTCATTGCAGAGTTAATAATAGTTCCAAACTCTGATAAAAAATAAATAAATAGATACAATATTATACAAAAGTAATAATAATATGATAATAATAATAATAATAATAATAATAATAATAATAACAATAATAATAATAATTAATTTAGAAATAAAATTGATCGTCATGTAATTTTTTATAATAGAATGTTCTAATTATAAATTATATAATTTCATAAAATATATTTATAAAAACATATAAAACTAATAATATATTGTTTATTTATTATTATTATTATTTTTATTTATTATTATAATTATTGTTATAAAATGAAATGACAATTTTGAAATTATCCGGAATATATTTATCGATCGATACATATATTTTTTTTATTTTAACAATTATTCAATCATTTTTTATATTAATTTTATTACATAAATTTTAATTTATTTATACGATAAAAATTAGGTCAATAAATCGCATACAAAACTTTATATAAAATTATAAAAATAAAATGCCGGAAGCTTTTATAGTTGAAATAAAAAATAAACCAGCTAAAATTGAGGTACTTAGTCCGACTAATTCAAGAAAATATATTGAAAATGAAAGATGGGGTTTTCGAATAACTGGTGGTGCAGAATTTGGAATGCCAATTACAGTATTTCAAGTAAGATTATAATATGTGCGGTGACCTGACGCCTTTTCCTATTCAGTTTTTTTTTTATATAGTTTTTCCACCATAACATCTTTGTGTGTGATATTCATAATTTTTAATTGATGAACCGCCACAGCCGGCTGATTTCCGATAATGAAATTTGGGAAAAACAAATAGACAAAAAAAATGATTTTCTCTTAATTAATTATTAATTATATATTATTTGTTAGATGATCGTGAAAAGATATAAATATCATATACACTATCTGTCCGCAAAATAAGCGGAATGGATTAAGAAAAAATCATGTAATTAATTTATTTTTACAAAGATAAATTTATTTATTTGATAAATATCCGTGCTCAACTGAACTTCATCTATTAGCACTTTCACACCAAAAGAACAAATTCTTTCGGAGAAAATATCTTTGGAATCATAAAAATAAATAAGTATTATGCTTTTTTACTTTTGAGTTTATCAAACGCAACTCATTCGGATTTTCATCATCTGGTGACCGACATTCAACACTTATTTACCCTTAGTTTCTGGTTAATGTATTTAAAACACCGCACCAGCGACAATAGTTATTAAGAAATTATCGTAACTTTCAGCGTTATATTATATTATGATGTCTTTGGAACTATTAATTCGTTGCAATTTTTGATCATTGCAGATGTGGAACAAACTCTGAATTCACCTTTCGTAGACCAATTTTTTCACTTACAATCTCATGAATTGTTGTATTTGGTACAGCAAAGTTTCATTTCTATGACTTGTACTGAATATTTCTCGTTGATTTTCACACGAAATCACACACTTAGTTCTGTCATGTACTTATATGAAAGGGAACTAAATTGGAAATTAAGAATGAATTAAGTAGGATTGATTTTTTAAAGACCAAAGGAAATTTCAAGGACAATTTTCATTATTTAGTATTGCTGTGTGGCTCTTAAGAAGGACAATTAAACATCGGTTTTAGTATTAACATCATAAGATCATGAAGAAACAGGAAAAAAAAGAAAGAACATTTCTGAGGCACCGTAAGTCATCGCAGTTTATCATTTATATGTATTCGGTAATATTTTGTATCCCGTCACGATGTCCATAGGCTTGATTGAGACTTAAAATATATATAGGAATATATAATTGATGATAAAGTGGTGATGAGAAAAAAAAACCGAATAATTTGTATTATTATGTATGATTCCATGCTGGATTCCACACAATTTAACAAAAACTTGGAAAACAATCTTGTGCCAAATTGTGTAAAGAAAATTAAATTTGGTATACGAAACTAAAAGCAACAATCGTAACTATGTTTTGGTATTTTAACATGAAACAAAACGAACGAAAATATCTCGCGTTGCCATATATTGTTTGAAAGAAATTGCTTTGTGTCGAAAACCGTAGACATGTACTGGACAAGTGTTTGTTTTTAAAGATCTTAATCGTTAAACGTATTTCTATCGCGAATTTCAAGAATCCTAATAACAACGTCGGCTACATCTATAGATGCTATAGCTTTATATAAACTTCTTAGATTTTATCATTCTCTCGCTTTTGGAACACTATTCAACAAATATGTAATAAATAGCATTTGATGAGTCAAAATGTGGCATTAGATATTAAAAATCAATAAAATAATATTCTTAATTCTAAAAATTTTATAGTCTTTCGCCGCATTTATCCCGGAATTTAAGCAGCAGCCCTCGCGTAAACATAAATAATAATAAAATTTCTTTTTATTAACTTTTATAATTTTGTATAAACATAAATATATTCATTTATTTTTATCGCAATTATACACAAATTTTTCTTTCACTCCGATTTTAAATTTCCTCATTTTCCTCGAGGCACGTCGTATATTTTATGCCGCGTATTATAATTTAATGAATTTTTTTTATATTTTCTCGTATCTTGTAATACAAACAAACAATTGAAAAATGACGTCAATTATAAATTGAAAAAATAAAAGAATTTATTCAGATGGATATTTTATTTTTTCATCTTTGCTGCCAACAAAATTATATTATTATTATTGTATTATTCTCTAATAACATTTTCGCTTTTGTTTTCATTAATTTTTATTTTTATATAGCGACTAATGTATTTTCAAAAAATTATAAATTAAATCAGTTTATTACAGCCAGTTTTTATTGATGAATGTATATTAAAAATAAAAAGATTTATATAGTGAGAGTGCGGCAGTCAGCTATTAAATTATAAATACGTATTTGTAAAACATAATAATTGCGATCGATTTATTGTTTGTCCGGAATATATTGTATTTAAGAATTATTATTGTGTCTATATAATTGTATAGTAATTGTTCTAGAAACTTATTATTTTTGTATAAACTATATAATATTGAATGTGAATGTTGTCCTGATAATTAAATTCCAAAATATTTTATTAGATTGTGTGTTTTTTTTTTATTGATCCAAAAATTTACACCATAAACATTAATTAATTAATATAAAATATAAAATTATCCATATTTGAATCCATCTAAATTAAAATAAAAACAAAGTCACAGCATGAGTACGAGTACTAGTTCCACATCATCGTCTAATAACAATAATCAACCTACTAAAAGATTACCATTTTATAAACCATTAGAACAAAAAACTAATATTTATAAATTTGAAAAGAAAGATTTGAGAAATGTACCAGTTATACAAAGATTTAAACAAGATAATAATAATAATTCACAGGTAACTGAAGGCGGACGGGCTGATCAAGCAGGTATACAATTGGGTGATACTATTGTGAAAATTAACGAAGTTGATATTAGAAATATGTCTTTAGCTGAAACACATAAAAAAATTGAATCAGCCGGAAATGATATAAAATTATCAGTAAAAAAGTAAGTTTTTTTTATATGCTTGTAATTATAGATATATACTCGTAGATGAAAAATTGATGGAATATGCCAGATTTTTGGCAGAAACTTCACCAGTTCCGTTTGATTAATTTTTGTTGTTGTTATGTTGCATATGCAATGAATAGCGATGACATATATTAACATCAAACTTGGTCAAAAAAACATTTTAAAATGAAAAATGAAAAATTACGTCATCTGATATTCTTCGATTTTCGCAACTTCAAATGCATTTATGATGATATATTTGTGCGAGTGATCTAAATTTTGATAATTCAATCGCATTTACAGAATGTTGGATTCAGTTTCAAGCTTGATACATGTGTACCGGTACCAGATTTTTTGAAAACTGGAAGAAATAAGCACAACACAATATTCGGCTGCATATAAAAATGACATTTTTATAGAAATAATAATCTACAGAACAATTACTAAAGCCGACTTGCATTGAATGAAGGTTTTACTATGCTTGGGATTGCAGTAGAATAATTCACTATTAGTTATTTATTTTTTTGAAACAATATAGCAACTGACAAGTAATAGCTGTGATCAATTTATTACTATAGATTGGATAAAGCAATAAAAAGGAACGTTATAATATAAGCTAAAATGGGAAATATTGCAACACCCTTCATCTTCTCCTTCAGACTTTATCATATCTATTCAGATCTCTGTGTAGAATAGTTTGAATGACAATAATATCAGATCGTAGTGATGAAGACGTCGAAAACTGGATTAACCGAAACGTCTAGTTGAAGGAAACTGATGAGATTTGTATAATTGTTAAATCAAGCAATTTCTATATAAAAATATAAACAATCATAGTTTTCAAATCTTGAGCACGAAGTTATGCATTCATTCAATATTTATATAAATAAGAATATATTTTTAAGCACGCGATAAATATATAATACAATATAAAACATAAATATATTATTAATAAATTTATCTTCGCCGGGAAAATGTCAAGTCACACGTTTATTTTTATAGAATATATAATAATTTATAGTTTGTTGCCGGGATTTGTATTTAATTTCTTGTTTCTTAAAAATGAAAAATATGCCAATATGTTAGCAATTCCTAATTTAAAATAATAATATTAAAAAATTTTTATTTACCATCGGAAGCATATAATTTGATGGGTGGTTGTTCAAAGCGACTAATAAATATTTTTAGAATTTGTAACTATTTGTAAGGAAAACTTTGTCGATCGGTACTTAATGGTGGAAAACCTACAGATCATCATTTAAATATATTAAATAAATAATAATAAATTCATTTTAATGGGAATATTAATGATATACGGCAGAGCCTTAAACAGATGTCTATAGGCGTTACCCATAGCTCCTCTAAACTTAAGAATTTATATTAAATAGATGTGTCCATGTGCTGTGAAAAAAGAGGATTCTATATATAATTTTTGTATGAGCAAGATATTCTTGAAAATCACCAATAAAAATTTTTGCTACATATTCTTAATTAATTATTTTACTTTTTTTTTAGTTTCGAAGAAGATGAAAATAATGAGAAATCAGTAAATGGTCATGACGTAATATTGGATAATAAATCTGATTCAAGGAAACAATTATTAGAGAAAAAACCAGAAATTGATCATGGTAATTAATATTTAAATTATTATTTTTACATGTATTTATTTATTGGAATGATAATTTTTTTTTAATCCCAAAATAATATATATTTTTGGTTGGTCCTACAAAATATATAATTCTGGACAAAAAAAAAAAAACACAAAACCCAGAACGTAAAGTATGGCATCCTATTGTTTGGCAACAACCAACATCTCCTGTCCCACAAGAAGAAATCGGAAAGGTTATATATTTTATATAATATAGAATGTTTCGCTTCAATAAAATATATATGTGTGACTAATAAAACTAACTATTTGTATTTCACTATTCCGCAGGATGCTCATCCCCATAAGCGAATTATTCGAAATATTCGAAGATTTTTCAAAGAAACCGAAAATAATCCTGAACTTAGACAAAAACACATTGAAGATATGTTATTAGCATTACCAACAGCATCCAAACAATTTTAACATATTTTATTTAATTATTATTTTTTTTTCACATATATAATTTGATTAATTACACTTTTTATTATATTTATGATATAAATTCTTTATAATTTATATTAATCATTTATAATTAATTAATTTATTTGATTAATTATTTATTTATTTAATTATTTATTTGAATCCATATATATTTATATTTATATATAACTAAAAACTTATATTTATGTTTATATTAATAATAAAATTATAATTACTTTATAATAATTATTGTAATATTATATGTGTTTTATAAATTCCATTCCGTTTTTGTTATAAAAATATAAAATTCGCACACAGTAAATCTTGAAGATAAACTAAGAGCTATGCAAAAGAGATTGGCTCAAATAGCAACGATTCCATATTTAATTCAATCAACATTGGATGCAGTTTCAAAAACATTTGATGGATTTATACCATCAACGGTTGATGATGATGATGATGCATCTGATATTGTGGTAATGTCATCAAAAAACAAAGACGATGATTTGGAACTGGAAAACGTCATGGTTATCAAAGATTTGAATGATAATAATAATTTAAATAATAATTTAAAATTATATGATATTGATGAAAATGAAGAGTTGTGTAACAACGACGATGATCATGATGATGATGTTAATACGGATGGCGATAATTTTGATAAATCTATTGAATTTAATAGTTCATTTGAAATTGAAGAGGAATTAACAAGGGAACCATCACCGATGGTACCATTAGAATTATCTGAAAATGCAATTTTAAGAATGGAAAAACAATTAAAAGTAAATATAAATTAAATAACTTTTTTTTTAAAATATACTATTAAAAATGAAAATTTGAATCACGTGCGCAAATATAGTTAAAGGAAATGGAAAAATCATGGCCATGGAGTGATCGTGAAAAGAAAATTTATAAGTAATTAATACATAAATAATTCTTTTTAAAAACTTACTTATTAATTCTTACTAATATTTCTCATATAGACGTTCTAATTGTCATTTGGTTCCGACTGCAAATTTAATTCAAAATAAGTATATTTTTTAAATTATATATATTTTTGTAATATTTTAACGTAATATTTAAAAAATTAAATTATATTTTTTCGCTCTTAATATATATAGAATAAAACAACTTAATGAATCGAAAATATTCGCTAATTATACAAGAAAATATCATGGAATTAATTAAGTTATTATTATATTTTGCAAAAAAAAAAGCATTTTAAAAGCATTTTTTTTGCACACCGGATTGAAATAGGTTGCGTTACATAAAATTTATGTTTATGATTTTTTGTAGAATTAAATTGCGTTTATTTTTTGTTGTACAAACTTAATGTTTTAAATTATTATAATATAGAAAAAATGCAAATAACAAAATAATAATTTAATATTTTTTGATTAGAAGATTGAAGAAGAACTAACGATAAGAAAGGAACTCTTGTAGTGTTGCACACCGATTTCCATGAAATGCGGTGCCAGTTTGTTAGTATGCTATTCATCAAGATAGAAAACATCACATTGTATTTTGAAAGAGAGTAACGAGTTCGCTAGGAATAAAAAAAAACCAATATAGGTTTAAATGTTAACTGTCTGGCCATTAGTGCGAAGAATTTGAGAATTTGATAAATACAGGAAAATATAAAATGGGCGATAAACTCATTCGCTTCTTTAAAAACACTGTAGGTAAATGTAGCGTTTCACCGTGACTTCTACATACAATTCTTACTGAAATTATCAGTTCGGTTTTTTCAACCCAACAAGATAACTGGAAATAAAGAACATAAACGCAGTAAGTTTAGCATAAAATTTAAACTAATACGAATCTGAAGTGAAGTAAAATATTTTACGATAAGAGTCGGAGCTCACTGCGGTCAATTTCTCAGAATGTAAATTAATATTCATGAAATGTAGAATTTCGATAACTGATTAGGAAGTAATTTTGAAATCAGAAAAATCACAAATAACTTTCAATATATTTGCTTTGACGCGGTCAGACTGTAATAGTCAATTAAATAACAATCAGATGGAGGTTGTTAAATAGATAAATTCTTATACTACTTCTGCAAATATTTGATAATTCGAACACCCCTTAAAATAAAACTAGTTGTTTTCATGATAATGGTAAAAGATCAAACCTGCAACCTTTCCAGTAGTACCTTACAAAGATAATGTTTGGACTTACTAAACAAGGGCGACACATTATGTATGAAATTTAAGTAAAACTGATATTTCAAAGATCTAGGACATTTCAAATACGAAATTACAAATGATAATTTTCACATCTACTGAGATAATGTTGCTATTCACATGAAAGAAAATTGCTGCGTCACTTTTTGCAACAGCCACATATATTTCATTAAGTTAGCGTTCCACTCAGTTTGTAACGTAAAGGCACAGGAAAACTTTATGTAATTTATACATTTTAAAATATGAAAAGTAATGACTTTAATTCCACATTATTATTAAATAAATTTTTCTAAATTTTATTTTATTAAATTTAAACTATTAATAATAAATAATAATAGCATTTAAAAAATATTTGTACGTATAAAAAATTAATATAAATTTAAATACTAAAATATATACAAAATAATGTAGTTTTTTAGTAAAGAATCGTCGGTCATCGCATCCCGTCGTCGACATAAATTCGTTATTTAAATTTTATTTTGTGCTTCTAATTTATTTTTAGCTTCTAATAAATCTTCAGATGTATCAATAACATTATCATTTGATTCTGTAACTTCAATAGGTTCTTTTCTATTTAACAGTCTTTCAATTATATGCTCTTCAGCTTTACTTGGTACCATAAAGCAATTTGATTCTCTACAAATAAACGATATATTTTAGAAAAAATAAATAAATTATAACAAAAAAAAAATAAATATGAATTACTAACTTGTAAATTGGTTTTTTACGATCATTCCATGGAAAGTTTCCGGTCCATTTGTTATGAAATACAGGTGGTTTTCTTTTGGCTAAAAAATAAAATTAATTTTATAAAACACATACAAATAGAAGAGAAAAAATTAATTATTGTATAATAATATAAAATATATATCTCTTACGTGGTGTAAACCAAAAGTCTACGGTAAATTCATCCTCAGTGTCTTCATCATCATTACTATACCATAAATAATATATAAAGTTATTATAATTTGATCAATATTACTATCGACTTTAATGTGAGTATATAAATTATAACATACCCTTGAACATAAATTCGAACATATTTTCCTGAACGACGTATTAACAATTGTGCTTCTTGAAGTGTTAACGTATGTGCAAATGTATCATTAATTCGTGTAATAATATCATTAACACGTATACCAGCTCGTCGAGCATAACCACTTCGATTAACCTTTTTTGTTAAATAAATATATATATTATATTTTAATTCTTTATAAATCAATAAACACCGCACACATATATAAATTTAACTTACACCAATTACAGTTAATGGTTCAAATTGATCTATGCCACCAGTTACTTCAAAACCCCATAATATATCAACAAATGACATAATTCTTTTATCTGTTTCCAATGTATACGTAATACGTAATTCATATTCGACATTTTCAAATGGTAATGGCGGCAGCCGAATGTTCGGAAAACGTTTTGGATCAAAAAGCATCTTTTTTCACTTTTTCACACAACTTCACTTTATTTGTATTTTATTTCCTAATTATAATAAAAATTAATATATAACACACTGACGCACTTTGTTTGAATATATCCTTTTTAGATCAATCGAAACGAAAGAATTCAAATTTATAAACTAAATCTGCAGTTTTATATAAAAAGTTTTTAGATACAAATAAATATATCGATTCAAATTTAATTTTATATATATATTTATAAATTGTATTTCAATGTCAATATTACTATATGAATGTCCTATTTCTATCTGTACGATATAACAATCAGGAACTTATCATCAATATATTTTTATTTATAAATATGCGAATGTACAATAAATCAGGTGTATTCAACATATATTTAAATAAAAAAGGATTTGTTCCGTGCTGTTTAAGTCACGTACACACATGTGAAACGTTTTGATATTAGGTATTTAAATGTGGTGCGGTAGCATATAGATGCTCTCATAAGAACAAGGATCATAACATTTCAGGAGTGAGCTGTGTTTGATAATCGGTACCAGTAAACATTATAGAAAGCGACGCCCATTGCAAAATATTAAAAATAATTGTCCGGCACATTATATTGCCGAAAATAATAAATTCATAAATTCAACAAATTCATGTGGGGAAGTTTGTGTTGGAATATATTGATTTTTCTTCGATTACATAGATAAGACACAGCCGCACCATTAACAAATACGTAAAATTTTATATCGTATACTGCACAAAAACAGTACACAGGCGACACACCCTATATACATTTAAAAGCAATAATTGTTTACAATAAACTCATTACATTTCATCATTACTTTTTATCATATAACGCAACATTGAATTTTGCACATAACAATTAAAATGAATTGGTATATTTGATTATATTATTATATATATTCATGTATTAGATTGATCATATATACTATTAATAGGCAATTGATTTGAAAATAAATTAATTAATTTGTAAATTTATATAATATAAAAATAGATAACAGCATATAACATTTAAATTTATAAATACATTTGAAATTTATATTTGCAACAACACAAACAAGTACTGATAAAATGATTAGCGCATAAATATAGTTTTGGCCCTAATTCAGTTTTAAAATATACGCTATTAACAATGGGACTGTGTTCATATTTAGGGAAATAATATTGGACAATAAACAGCGTAATTTATCAACAGTATGTGTCTATATCATATAATTGTTGATGGTATTCAAATAATTACACACGCATTCCATGCGTTCCATGTTGTGAATCAAAATAGTTTTTCATCATAATTATGATGGGAACGAAGCACCCGGAACATGTGTCACTATCTCATTCCTATATAATTACAATAAATCTGCTTATCTCATTAAATGAAATAAGAAAATCTAATAAATTATAATTGTATCAATTCTATATGATGAATATTTTAGTTCTGTATATATGAGAGCATTTGGAATAAGGAGTAAAAATGGTGTCACATATGGTAATAATGTCTAAGATCCACTGTATAAGAAATGGGCGCTTCTATCTATCGATATACACTAAATATTAATCTTAGAATGACAATGTTTTCAATGAATAATCTGCATAAGAGTATCAAGCGACAGCATGAACTATAGTTCTATATAGAGTTATTAATTGGACTAACACCGCTTCGCACATTCATGTAAATACCAGATAAAAATGGTTTCACCCAAATGATATATGCATTAATATAGGATTAGTGTAAATGAAGCGAAGAAGCGAAAAAGTATAATCGTCGGTCATCAAAAGATACTACATCAATTGTAAAATGATGCCATTTAATAACCGACTTAAGGTGCTCGCAGAAACATTGTTACTTACACAGTAATTAAATCAGAATGAGATAAAAAGAAAAACCAATCAAAGCAGCTGAGGTCGTATTTTCACAGGATTTTAATTAATATTTATAAGCATTAACTATCGGAAGTTCTATTAGGTTTAAAAAGACATCCCATCATTTGCATTTGTATGTATACAACTTAATACAAAATAAATCAGATATCAAATTTTATTTGAAATTAAATTTAATTCTATATAGGTATATTTTTTGCACAACAACACAAATCGTGTATAGTGTTCTGTGAAATATCTTGGGGGAATATTATATATTCTGTTTTTGGAATTCAGTTTAATATTAATATTTATTATATTTATATTTTACTTTACAATAGGACTGATTACACACTTGTATTGTTGAATTTATACATGCGTATATTAAAATGTGGGATTTTTAATGATGATTAATAAATGTATATATGCTGAACAATACAAAAATATTATAATAATATATTTCTGAATAATAAATATTATTCTATTATTGTATTATAATAATGTTTATGTATGCACCTGATTATTCTCTATCTATATATAAAAGCATGCAATGTATTAATTAAATTTAAATGATTGCATTCGTTTTATATATTTTAATTACATATTATTATGTACATATGCAACCAGGTAAATATATATCAGATACTTGTATTTGAAAAACTTAGAACATATATCAAATACTTTTCTAAAAGACTTTCTCGTTGCTTTTTATAGCTTTATAAAATTTTCATTTTACTAATTTTTTAAATTCGAATATATTAATATTTTTATGATTAAATATCCTTGCATTGCAAAATTTCCAAGATAAGTGTGTATATATTTAAAATCTAAATATATCTATTAATAATTTAAAATATATATGAAAAGATTTATTTCAAATGTTGAATTCAATAGTATTTCATTAGAATTTCCGCATGAATTACTCAGGATTAGTAATTTACACATCCCAAATCCGTAAAATATTTTTAGAAGTTTACGTGTAAAGATTAAAATTTATACTGCGGCACTTCACACAGAAATTTTCCGAGTTGTTTTGCAATCTTAAACATAAGTATTTTATAATAAGTTCTATAAACGGTTTTATGGAATTAGGTGAGACTACTCATTCGCTCTTTCTGGCTGCACCACCATGTAGATCCTGAATATTCACATTTCTTACATAAAAAGTATATTAAAATTGATTCCTCATGCCAAATATCTAAGCAAATTATCCGCGAAACATTACACCGCTTAAATTAAATGCCAAACAAATCACATTTTTATGCATTTTCAAATAGGCTATATCATCGCATATATTTACGAGGTCAATGAATACAATAAAAATAAAAATATTTTCTTTTATAAAACGTATACGTTACATATAGCCGTACGTGTTTGTATGGCGAATGGGAATTCCCAATTAGAAGATTTTTTTTTCAAATATATTTATTTTCTATTTTTAAGAAACTAATACAAAATTCATAAAGAATGACCTTCGAGCTTCATAGCGGTTTTTAATTAAAAAAATTAAAAATACACAGCACTCAATGTTCTATAATTTAAATGATAAGAATTAAAAATATATTAAATTGTTAGATGGAAATTCCATTTAAAATGATTTCATAATGTTTATCCCAAGTAACATAGAAACCAATGTTTAGCTGTGGCAGGTAGTAACGTTGTTGAATAGTCCGAAATCTGTGTTTATAGCTAAAATTGTGCTGATTAAAACATAACATTTACATAAAAATATAACACCGAAAATATAGACAAAATATAGTTAAAAACTATATATTTAGTTGAATATTACGTTTTTTTTTTCAAAGTCGTGCTACATAATTTAAGCTAAAATGTAGATCATAGGAAAAAGTGACCAAAATGCTTCTTAAAAATGGCATACCTAAGAAATTTACATCAAAATATATTTTCATAGTTTTAATTCAAAAATTACTCACATAATCTAATTAAAATTTTAAATCTAAAAGTGCATGATTTCCAAATGTTATATATTCCATAAATTTGTATAATAATTATCCCGCTAACCACTTTAGCTATATATCCAGTTATCCACGTACTTACAGATAATATATTGGTTCTTAGCTGCCGTAGCCAAGAGTCTGATGTCAATCGAAACGTTGTAACAGCAGAAAACCAATTGGTAATGTTAATTGGGATATTTGTTTGTTTGCAATATGAAAACGTTAATATCATTTTTTTATAATTTTTATAATAAATTCATTTAATTACTATTTCTATACATTTATTATTTATTTCTTCTTCTATATACACAAAGATTATGTTAACGCACGCATCCAAGTAACATTCTGGTTATATGGTGTTATAATTTATTACAAAATCTATTGTATTGAACAAAAAGATCAACAGATATATTTATTTTTATAAAAAGTTAATATATTTTTGCTTGGTGAAAAAGAAAAAACCTATTATGAACTTTAGTCTTCAAAAACTAGTTTTATATTTTTAATATAATTTATTGTTAAATACTTGTATGTAATTTTATTATACTATGTACAATATATATAGGTGTATTGTTAATATATATATATATATATATATATACTTATAATAGAATGATGTTAATGTGAACGTCTCTAAGAACAAAACTTATATGTATTTGAATGTTATGCTAATATAAATTGTATTGGCATATATAGTACACCAAGCGATATAAATTAAAACCACAATATAATAATGCCTCAATTGAAAACGATTATTAAAGTTATACAGAATCCCTTAAGAATTTTATATTTCTAGATTCAGATATACTGCAGCTCAGTTTCAAAAGAATATTCATTTACAACAAAATCATTAAAATTGAATTGAAATTATTTCTTCTTTGTACATTTATAATTTTATATTAATTATATTGTCAGATACGTCTCTATAATAATCACATATGAAAATATAATATATCTTTACTTACATATAAATATATACCTTTACAATACAAACACCTTCTACATATTTCAATATATTATATATTTGTGTATGCAATTATGTTATATTCAGTCAGCTATTATATACGCGATATATATGTAAATGTATTCATATTATAAATATAAGCGAAATTATGTGATATTTTTGTTCCAATGTCACTGAATCAATTATCGTTATAAAAGCTGTTATTATATTATATTCAGTTGTTGTGATTCACTCTGGATGGACATATCGTTGTAAAAGTTTTCGTCGAAAATTATATTTGTTATTAATAAATTGTATACAATTATTTAATTAAATAAAATGTTATTTTTTCGAGTATTTAGTGTAATATTGTTTATAGCTAATACAAAATTATGTGTAGCCAATATAGAAACTTCAATGAAAGAATTTGAAATTGTTCCGGATGTTATTGATATACCACCATTTAATCTTCTTGAAGTAAAATAGTTTTTATATATTAATATTTAAACAAAAAAAAAAAAAAATTCAATATACATTTGCAATATATTATTTATAGATAACATATCCAAGTGGCGTTAAAGTTAAAGAAGGCAATGAATTAACACCAACACAAGTACAACATATACCATCTGTAGTTTGGGATGCAAATGCAATTGATTATTATACATTAATAATGGCCGATCCAGATGCACCGAGTCGACGTGATCCAATCTATCGTGAATATCGTCATTGGACTGTTGTAAATATACCGGGTAATGATGTATCAAAAGGTCAAACATTATTTGGATTTATAGGATCGGGTCCACCATATGATACTGGATTACATCGTTATGTATTTTTAGTGTATAAACAAAATGGTAAATTGTATTTTGATGAACCAATAGCTACGAGTAGGTAAGCAATTAATTAAATTTTATATTATATAATAAAAATAAGAAATTTATACAAATAATACATCACTTTCACTCTGCCTTCCCATTAAACGTATTTCTTAATAGTAAATACTATTAACAAATATATCTAAAATTGTATAATACAATATACACACGCATGATATTAGACCACTCTGATTTGATCAATAATAACTATTACTTGTTATTATTTATTCAGTGAGTATTATATATATGTGACATGTGTGTGTGTGTGTGTATTTATAATTTATTGTAACCTTCATCCATATCCAAAAATCATTAATATATTTGATTAGACAGTACAAGTGCACACACATACATAATAATTCAAGCAAATAATTACCAAATAAAATAACTCTATATGGAATATATTTTATATTTCAGAGATTCAGATAATCGTGGAAAATCATCTATAAAAAAATTTGCTAAAAAATATAATTTAGGAAATCCAATAGCCGGTAATTTTTATCAAGCTAAATATGATGATTACGTAGCAACATTAAATGCTCAATTAGGTAAGTATTTATTTTATACTAAGATTAATTTTTTATTTTAATATCTTATATATCATAATAATGATAATAATTATTTATTTTCAATCCTAAATGTCAATGTATCGTTGTTATCTCACAAAAGTAGTATAATTCGCAGTTGATATAATGTTAATGCTTAAAGATCTGGTTCATTACCGAAATTTACATGTGAATTATTTCGTAATTATTTTAACACTGACATCATTTCAGTTGGTTTACGAATTCCTCCTTTTTTTGAAATAAAAAAAAGGGATATTTCTGAAAATATGATGCTGGACGATAATCATTGAAAAGTCTTTGCAACTATTGATAATTGCAGACCAATTGGTGAATTATTATATATACTCCAATGCGGAGTAACTTATACCAACTTGACATAAATTTTTGTTATTGATTGCCAATTTAATTTGGCAATTTCTTAAAAAATTAATAATAATTATAGTAATCAAATTAAGACATAATGCCTTATATGTTTCAATTTATAACGTTTTTGCGTTATGTTCATAAAAGTAATTTTAATAATACAATTGCAAAAACTAAACTAATTACAATTAATATTAATCTTTAATTAATATACAAATAAATTATTAAAAAAATTGTATAAAATTTATATAAAAACTTAAAATATAGTAAACTATATTTCAATTAATAATATAATATAAATATAATCAGAAAAAAAAAATAATAATTTAACATAAAGGACACAAACATTATAAAAATATGTATAATTTAAATTTACACTAAACTAATATATATGCGTGTATGAAATCTATACTATTTATTCAATAATTAAAAATGTATAATTTCTAACCCAACAAATACTTTTTTGAAAAACATCACTCTAAACACGTGAAATATTAATAGTTTAGCAGTAATGAAACACTTACAATTAAAATGACTATAACGTTTCGACTGTTTCTTTATAACAATCATTATCGAACACAGTAACGTACATAAGTGTATTTGTTACAATTGATATTGTTTTAATTTAAAGAGAAATATATTTTACGTGTTTGTTCGGTTCTGTTCTGTTACATTAATTAATATATATTAAAATTTAAAATTAAATACAAATTATATTAAAATTGAATATAATCAATTCTTCTTCTTTCCATAATATTTAATTAATTAATATTATCAAATTCAGTTCATACATGGCTCCGAAACAATTTTCAATTTTAACTGATTGCTTTTATTTCTAATTTATGTACAAATTTTTTAAATCATTAAATTAATCAAGAAAAATATATTTATATAAATACAAGTTTGTAACAATGTGTCCATTGAGGAATGACATTTTTCAAATACTCTCAAATATTTTCAAATACAAATTTGTATTCTTTTAAGTTATTATTCTACAAGATTTTTATAATAACATCATTTTTAAAATTTAGTTACGTGTGTTCTTATATTAACATCTGGTATAAGATTGTAGGTTGTTTTCGTTACCAAACAAAGAATGTGTGTAGTAGTACATTCCATGTACTATAATTACCATTTTTGTTATCGATTATTTTTTATTTTTTCTTGTGATAGATTAGTCGTCAAATTCTTCCATTTCTGTTACAAATGTGTAACCCCAAATTTTATTGTACTATAATTTATGTGCAAATTGAAATACTAATAATATATAGCTCTTTTATTATTAGTAACATAAGGTGGTATTCTTTTAAAATTTTCAGCCATACACACGATAACTTAATTCTTCTAATTCATTTAAGTTTTTTTTTCCCAATTTAGTTTATCCATGTATAGTTATTCTTTACTATAAATTATTATCTACACATTGGTTTGATGTTTCATTAACTATATAATATGTTATATGATATTTTCAACGTTAATTGTTCCTTCAATATTTAATATTCCAATTTTGTGCATACATCATGTATTTATTAATTGTTGTTTCACATAAAATCTCCGTGTAATCACTTTGGATAACAATTTATATTGCTACCAAAGATATTGCCGAAATATCGTAAACATTTTACCGATACAATAACTTTCAGTTACCGAGTCACAAATAACTGAAAAAAAAAAAATAAAATACAATTATTGAAAAAATTAAGAGAAATTATTATTAAATTTTTTTTCAAACCACAATATAACTCAACATAATAATTTATTGTTATGCTGTAAAGTATTTTTACAGAGAAATGATTGATTGAAATGTGTATATTTTAGTTACAAAACTTGTACAGACAAATGATACCTATAAATATGGTAATGAAATTTTAACAATGTCTACGAAAAGTATTACCATCAAAAGGGAGGTTTTAACGTGAATTATATTAAGGATTATTTTCCCTTAAGAAGAAACAATTTCAACATAAATATGTTTTTATAAAACTTTTGCACATCTGTGCTATATATGAAATTGTTCATAGAAAAAGTTTTCTTCATAATCATATTATTCTGCGAATACTGTATATTTCCATAGATTCCACTGATTCATGCAATTATTTTGTATTATTTCTATTAACAACAATTTAATGAAATGTTTATGTGTATAATAACAATACTAATGTAAAAAAAATAAACATGTTTATAATACAAAGCGATCTGAAGTATATATTATCTCTGTGCCCACTTATAATACTCGTAATTAAAGATAATTATTAAAATAAATAAAAATACTAAACTCAAATGACTTTGCTTATTTTACTCAATAAATTTTATTTAATTTGTTTTTACTTGCACCGCGTGCACATACCTCAATTCGTTCGAAACTAAACAAAAAAATAATTATAGGTGAACCAGACATGGATATTGCCAATTCTATGAAAATATTTGAAATTGTTCCTGATGTTATTGATACACCGCCAAATAAATTTATTGATGTAAGTCTAATTGAAAAAAAAAAAAAAATAATAATAAACTGTTTATATTTTAAAAGTAATATCACACGGAAAAATAATAAACAATAAAATAAATATATTTTTTTGCATTTGTCAGATAACATATCCAAGCGGAGCTAAAGTACAAGAAGGAAATGAATTAACACCAACACAAGTAAAAGATTTGCCAACTATTAGTTGGGATGCAAATCCAAATGATTATTATACATTAATAATGACCGATCCGGATGCACCGAGTCGACAAAAACCGACTCTTCGTGAGGTACGTCATTGGACGGTCGTAAATATACCGGGTAATAATTTATCAAAAGGTGAAACTATATTTGAATTTATTGGTTCCGGTCCACCAGTTGGTACAGGATTACATCGTTACATATTTTTATTATACAAACAAAATGGAATATTAAATGTGGATGAACCTAGAACTACAAAAAGGTAAGAACGAACATCTTTTATACAAATACAAAATATGTATATATACTTGTTATATTTAATTGATCTCTAATTATTCATCACCGCATATATCTTGGTCAAATCGTGCAGAATTTATTTTTAATTGCTTAATCATTGCGTATTTAAGTGACTTATTGTCTATTAAAGACATATATTATATAATATAAATTCTATGAGACCTTGTTGTTATTTATATATACATAAATTATTGATTTTATTTCTATCTATATATAGAATAAATTATGGGAATTACCGTGCGGATAGTTAACCTTAACAAACTAGTTTAATGAATTAATTGTGTTATATATAAAATTAAAAGTATAGCGATAACATTTTTTTTTTGTATTTAAACACGAAATGGAAATCATCTTTGTTTCAATAATATATTGCTTTATCTATTGCATTGTATAATATAGAGATAGACAATAGCTGTGTATTGGCAGTAAATATTAAGTTTATACTATTGAATAATTCAATAATTTGCGAAAGAATATGTTAATTAATAACGTTGCTGTTTGTAATCTAACTTAACTGAATTCATATCATCATTTTATATATTGTTTTCATTATAAACACGCAGAGTGTATGCAATTTATTCTCATATACTGTTTTCATCATGTATTTAATTTTGTTGCGACAATGTCGCGAATTTGTTAATTGCTTTGTTTAGTTAATTGTTTATGCAATTTGCAAATTTTAAATTGTTTCGGTTTAGTACCAGGGTACATGGCACACTTGCTAAACACGGTAGCAATGAATTTATCTTCTCCGCTTAGCAGATTATTCGCACGAGTTTTAAATCTTATGGTTTTATTTTGTTTGGTCGTACATGTTTCCAAAGATTGCTCCCATGTGCGATGACAGTTTTTTTTAAGAAAACGTTTGTAACTTGTGAAAACTGTTTAAAAGTTGGGATTATGCCCAAACATTTATTATATAATTTATTATTGTGTATTACAGAGCAAATAATTTTACTATACTGTTTTTATTATATATTTTTTTTAGGAGCCGTAAAAATCGTATATCATCATCAACAAGAAAATTTGTTGAAAAATATCGATTAGGAAATCCAGTAGCTGGTAATTTCTATATAGCTCAATATGATGAATATGTACCATTATTACATGCTCAATTCACAGAATAAACACTTCGTTTTTTTTTTTTTCTTTAATAAATTAATTTCTTTTGAAGGGGTTATCTAATGCGCTGTGAGACCCATGCCGTGTTAAAAGTGTAAGGTTTTTAATTTTTGGAATTTATTAATGGCGGATTAAATACAAATATTATTTATTAAATCTAAAATTTTAATAAAAATGCAAACGTAACTTTTTCAATAATTAAATTAACAGAAAAACTTAATATTTTATGAACTGGGTCTCTCGAAATACGGATTGGATAATCCCTTAATTATTTTTTGCATATGCATTTTTTAATTTCTTACTGAACAATTACGAATTTTATCAAATTTATAATAAATTTAAATATATAATTGAAAATATATTCGAGATATTTTTATTTGTACATTTTTATACTTTATGTTTATAAAATTTAATCATGGATCATCGGTTTGCACAAAAATATATTCTAAGTGGCACACGCAACCCTATACCCCACCAGCACTATCGGATTATCGGATTAGCACATACAAAGTACTTTTTAATATATATAGTAAGTAAAACTTTTCTCGTCCGAAGTATCTGTTATTGTGAAATTGCGAATTTTTTATTCAAACGTCAAAAATTGTGTTATTATAAGCATGCGAATCTTGGAGCTTTGGATTAAGTGCAAATAAGCACAAATTAATAGTCATATTAAACGGTGAAAATAAGATGGTTCGAAGATACTTTTCGGAGGTGTGTGTGTGTGATGAATATTACCAAGTGATCCAGGAAATAGAATTCACATCCTCCACATGCTTTTATTTAAGGTACCTATATGAAGGACTTTAACTAATGTTAAAGTGATCAAATGCTCTTTCAAACCCTCCAAATTATATAAACATATACAATAAATTAAGAAGAAGAATTAGAAGAAATTTAATCGCCTATTATTAGGTCGGTCATACTAACCCTTAAAACGGCGATACGATATAGATTTGCTCAACAGAAGCCAGCAATTCAATTATAGTAATACGTACAGTAAATCAATTACAAATAATAACTATTATTTTATTATTATATTTATATTTTATTTTATATATACAAATATATATAGAGAAATTTATCACATAATTACTCAAATATTGATCGATGAGAAAACTGAAATAATTATTATATCAATTAAAATATTAAATAAAATATAAATTTTTAGGAATAAAAACATAGTGTTAATATTTTTTTTTACTTAAAATTATAATATATATGCGATGTGTTTTGTGTGTGTATGTGTGTGTGTGTTAACTTAATGATATAATTGCATGTTTTATAAAAAATCGAAATTATTGCTATGAGAACACAGGAAATAATTAAATCCATAATGATATTTGCTTCTAACATATAAAGTATAATTTTAGGATTATAGACTTAATCAGTACTAGGTAATGAATAATATTTTCATATTTGCTTACAATTAATTATTAACTAAATTTAAAGTAATTTAAAAAGAGTAAAAGACAGCACCAATTTTTAACGTACGCATACACTTACACATACAAATACATTCTTTGACAAAAGAACTAAAAATACAAAATTTTAAAAGATTGAATTGAATATCACAAGAAAAAACTATTCAATTATTTATGTTTTGCATTTTCAATGAAATGAAGTAATGCACTTACAATGTAACTACTAGTTGATTATAATATAAAATTGATATATATATATATATCTGAAATATACATCATCATTCGATTTAAATAATCGATGTCAGAAGAGTTTATGCTTACGGAATAGTGTCCAAAAGAAACTATCGAAAATTGTATGTGAACAATTTACTGTTAAAATATAGTTTATTACTAGTACATATATTATAAATATCAAAGTTTAAGGAAAAACAATAGATAAAATAAATTGAAAAAAAAGGAGAAATAAGGAAAAATGGATGATGATTGTTAAAGACTTTAGTATTTATATGTTGTAAAATATACATTAGTATTTTCTTTTATTTAAATTTATTATCTTAATGTTATTTCTATTAGTTCTAAAATTTAAATATTTTGTCGATTCTTAATATTTAAATATCTATAAAAACATTATATATATAATATTATTAGTAATATTTTTGTCAAAAGTATATTGTCTTCACGCTACAAAGACATTTCTTTCCTGATGATACTTTGAATAAAAGCTAAGCTTTTATCAATCAAACTTATCTATCTGGTATGGAGGCAGCAATTTTATTTTGAAATATTTTAACAAATGTCGTTAGTATAATATGTATTTTATATGAAACATATTTACTAAATTGAATACCGGCAATATATTACTGGATTTCATATAAGGTTGAACTCTGTAAAATAAGGATATATTAAAATTAATGATAGATTAGCTTAAAAAAATACTTAATATTTCGTGTGTTGTTTTATTTGTTTTAATTGAAACATCAATAAAAAGAGAAATATTAAATTTTCTATTTTAATTTTATTTAATTTATAAATATAACATTTGAAGTGATCGGAAAAACTCTCTCAAATGCGAACGACTATGGGAAAATTTTAACATTATATAACACCATTTATGAGATACCTATTTTATTGTTTATAGTGGATAGTGTTTACAAAATGAAATAACATCACTTAAAATGATACATACAGAACAATTTAGTTATAGCTTATACAATTTCGGCCATTCCGTGTAAGCTGCTTTTTTTTTTATCAGAGAAAACATTAACTTTTCAAATTAAAAATAAAAATGCTGACTTTACAATTGATGTCATAATGGACAGACATTATTCTTATTTACTTATTCGGTGTAATTACACAGAGATTGTGATTTGTGATTTAGATTGCTAAATCCATTTTTACATATCTATTAACTATTTACATATTGGTATAAAATGTATTTCAAGATATGATAGGTAATAAAGAATTTATTGTATGGCAATCGAATTTTTAGTTTAATTTTGGTAATCATATTAATGATTGCGTTATAAGAAAATAAATACATATAAATAATGCAATTACGATTTGGCATAACAAATTACAATTAATGGATATTTATGTTGAAGAATATGTACAATATGCCAACCAAATTGTATATATATAATTTATAATTTTTAAGAAATAACCAATCGGGAAAGAAAACTTCATTTTCTACAAAAAATTTAATAAAAATAAGATTTTATAATTACCTTTAATACAGATATCATCTGTTTCCATATTAATTGAGTGTAATACTTGTAGATACAGTCGATACAAAATGATCTTGTTTTACATGTTTATTTTTCATACTAGAACTAATAAAAGTTTGAGGACACCATTCACATTGAAAGGGGCGTTCGCCAGTATGTGTGCGTATATGATTTTTATATGTTGATGATTTTTTATAAATTCGTCCACAATATTCACATTTAAATATGTTTTCATTTTGTATCATATTATTATTATTATTATTAATATTATTATCAATTGGTTGTTGCAGCTGTTGCTGCTGTTGTTGTTGTTGTTGTTGTTGTTGTTGTGGTTGTAGTGTAAATAATGGTTCAATTTGCATCGGTTGATTTAAATTAGCAATTGTTATTGGCATTGTAGCAATCGTTTGGGTTGCTATAGACGTTGTTTTTATTGTCGTTGTTGTTGTTGTTGTGGTGGTTGTTGATGCCGACGATTGAGCATGCATTTTCAAATGCGTACGATAATATCGTTCTGTTTTAAATAATTTCGTACAGATTTTACATTCATACGGTCTTAATTCTGAATGACTTTTTACATGTAATTTATAATTGGACGATGATGTAAAACCTTTCGAACATATTTCACAGCGAAACGGACGCTCACCGGTATGCACAAGATAATGTGTTTTATAATTACACAATGCTGAAAATCTTTTATCACAAACATTACATTGGTATGGTTTTTCACCGGTGTGACTTTTTTTATGACTTTTATAATTGCAAACAACGGAAAAAGTTTTGCCACAAATTTCACATTGATATGGTCGATAACCGGTATGTATTCGCATGTGTGTTGTATAATTACATGATTGACTAAACGATTTATTACATAATGTACATTTATATCGTTTACCAGTATTATGATGAATTTTTGAATGTATACCTTTATATTTAGCTGTTTCAAATTTTTCACCACAAATATCACAAACATATGGTTTTTCACCTAAATGAATTTTCGTATGAATTTTACAATTGGCCAATTTGGCAAAATGTCTACCGCATTCGGCACATTTATAAGGACGTTCACCTGTATGCACATTTAAATGCTTTGTTAATTCAGACTTAACTTTAAATTGTTTTTTACATACTGAACATGAGAAAAAACACGGTTTTTGTGAATGTTTTTGTAAATTATTGAGTTTCATAAAACCACGTTTACAATTTTGGCATTCATAATTGTATATAATTTCTTTTTTCTTTGTAAACAAAATTGTATTATCAATTTTTTCCTTAACATCTCCGTCTTTCATATTGTTCGGTTCGGTTATTTCAAAAATAATTATTTGTGAAGGTTGTTGATCAGTAGCTTGTTGTTGAAGTTGCAGTTGATCTTTCTCTTGATTAGGATGAAGCTGTTCTTGTTCTAATGGTTGTTGTTGCTGTAATGGCGGTGGGGGTGGTTGTGGTTGTGGTGGCGGCGGATTCAAAACATTTAAATATTGATCATCTTTATAAATGTCCCACAAATCCATTTTAATATTATTATAGATATACTTAAATTAAATAAATAAAACTTATATTATAGAGAAAAAAAAATAAAGCAATTAGCCAAAATAATACATAAACTTCATATAAAATGTACCGCCATCTCCGCAGCCATTTTAATTTCTCAGTTCAATTGTTGTCATGATGCGAATTTTATTTTCTTTTTTGTTCTCATTAATTTTGATTTTTATGAATTATATTCGATTACAATTACGACTTTTTTTTATTATATATTAACATCGAAATTTAAAACTTATTTTTTATTTTAACAACACTATAATTTAATGCGCATTTATTAAATGATTTTAATTAAATTTTTATTTTCATTAAAACTTCTTGAAAATTGTATACAAATGCTACTACAATGATGAAGATGATCTGATCAGAATGACTATTGACAATGATTTCACTCATGAATATTTACTGACGGCCAAATAATAAATTTTGAGAAACTGTCCAACTGTCATCTTGCAGTTGCGGTTATGGATACTTTTAAAATAAAACACAGACTTGACCGCAAAGCGAAAAGTCGTATAAGGAATCAATTATTCTAATACACATTTATACAAATTCAATGGGATCGGTTCCAAATTTGTTAAAGATGTAAGATGGTTTATAATTCAAAATGCATTTTATCTTTTTATTTCATTTAAATAAAAATACATACATAACAAGTACATACATTTGCACATAAAATAATAACAGACACCTAAAACCAACAATAATCTATAAACAAAAATGAAACTTTCGACGTCAGGAACATTTTCAAGTAGGATGTTTATTCCTTGTTCGAAATAGGAAAAAGATTTCGACAAATTTTTTGATGTTAGCTTTTTGGCTGTATAGCAAGGTAAGGGTGTATTTTTAAAATATTAATTTTATCTTAAAAATATCAAAAAATTATAACCGTAAAAAAATTGATAATTTTTTACAGAAAAAAATACTTGCACTTAGCTTTTTTCCGGCGACAAAGAATAATTCAAGCCAATGTTTTTTTGACCGTTTTGACAATTGTCTATTTATTCGCTCGTTTATAACTTCATATCAATTATAAGCAAAAATCCAAAAAATTAAAATCTATTCTCCTAAATGAACTAAATGAATTTTGTCTGAATAAATAATATACATTTTAATAATCGAAGTGAAACAAATAAAAATAAAAAATTTATTTATAATATTTATATAAAATACAAATATTTAATAATGTCACGTGGAAGTTCAGCAGGTTTTGATAGACATATAACAATATTTTCGCCAGAAGGAAGATTGTATCAAGTTGGTAAGTGTATAGTATTTAATATGTGCACAAACAAAAATTGGTTATGTCAATGACTAGACAATAATAAAATATTTTTGTATATCTTTTTGAAGAATATGCATTTAAATCAATAAATCAAGAAGGTCTAACTTCTGTAGCAATGAAAGGTCGTGATGTTGCTGTTGTGGCTACCCAAAAGAAAATTTCTGAAAAATTAATTGATCCGAAAACCGTAACTCATCTGTTTCGTATAACAAAACACATTGGCTGCGTTATGACTGGTCGAATTGGTATGTACTTTTAATTAAAATAATATCTAAAAAAATTCAAATTGTAAAAAAAAAAAAACAAATTTAATTATAGCTGATAGCAAATCACAAGTGCAAAGAGCACGTTTTGAAGCAGCCAATTGGCTGTATAGATATGGAGCGGAAATGCCGGTGGATGTTTTATGTCGTCGTATAGCCGATATTAATCAAGTTTATACACAAAATGCTGAAATGAGACCATTAGGATGTAGTATGGTTTTAATTGCATACGATGAAGATAAAGGTCCTTGTGTATATAAAACCGATCCGGCTGGTTATTATTGTGGTTTTAGAGCTATATCAGTTGGAGTAAAACAAACTGAAGCAAATAGCTATTTGGAAAAGAAATTAAAAAAACGTACTGATTATTCAGAAGAAGAAGCTGTTCAATTGGCTATATCATGTTTATCAACCGTATTAGCTGTTGATTTTAAACCAAGTGAAATTGAAATTGGTATTGTAACAAAAGATAAACCAGAATTTCGTATTTTAACTGAAGAAGAAAATGATAAATATCTTACAGCTATATCAGAAAAAGATTAATTGTATTGTTTCATTATATATCTATATTTTTTTTTTAAATACATTTTGGTGAATATAAAAAAAATTAAAATTTTATTTTTATATCAAATTTATTTTCCAGTTGTAGTTGTAGTAGAAGTTGCAAGTGGATTTCTTAACACAAGAATTACCGAATCACCACGTAAAAACATTTTAGAAATGAAACGATCTTTATTTACTGGTTTTACTTTTTTCTTTCCTTTTCCAGTTCGCGGTACTTCAGTCCACATTTCTTTAACACTTTCAAGCACCATATTACAATGCCGATCAAATGCTTTTACTCGTCCCAATAATTTTTTATTATTTCGGCAATTGATTAATACTTGAGTATTATTTTTAACAGATTGTGTTAATACTGACAATGGGCCAGTATTGAATTCTTCTTCTTCCTGTTTTGCAAGTTCTTCTGGTGTTAATTCTGATTTTGGTTTAGCAATAGACCTGTAAAATAAATAAAATATAAAAATTAAAAACGTTTCGTAGAGGGAAATTACAGAAGTGTAAACTTGTTTTATCTATAGTCTTTCGTGGAGCAACAGAAAAATAATAATTGAAAAATGATGGTACTTACATTTTATTGAATAAAAATGAGATTTATTTTAACTTTAAGAAAATATTAAAAATATAAATAATATAAAACGTTTTTAGATTATAAAAAAAACTAATTCGATTTGATTGTTTGTGGTATTTTATTGTGATAATGCGATTGGTTAAAATCGAAAAGGAAAATGAATTTTATGAAAGAAAAGAATAGCAAAAAATGCTAGAAAATCAATCAAATGCTCTCAACATGCTCTCAAATTAAAATGGTGATTTTTGACAGTATATTTTATGATCACAGCTGCCATCTAAATTTTAATATATGCTGTTCACTTAAAAGTGTGGACATTGTGTTTTCTATTTTTCCTTCTAGCGTTGTAATTTTTTTAATATGAAAAAGGAACAATATTTCTATAATAAAAAAATTGTGAGTAAAAAAAAAAAGACCAATGTTTAATAAAACTTTTCTAATATATATTGTTCAAAATCATTGTTAACTTAAATATTATGTTATTTCATTAACTTAATATTAACTAATGTTTTAGTATACTTTATTTATCATCATTATCAGCTAAAAAATATAGTAAATATAAAATGAAAGTTTTTTTTTTAATAATATTATTTATATATTGATAATATATGCAAATAATAATTTGTCAAAATGACTATCGATATATATGTAAATGTTTTAATTTATGTAATTTATAGGTTTATGTATTATTTTTTATTATATATATTTGGAAGTTCACATGAAAAATTCTTCAGTCGAATGAGACATTGGTAGTCACGTACGCCCTGGCCTATCTAATATTGATATTTCTATAACGCGTAAACCACGATATGTTGGATCTGTGATTTGTAGTCCTTTTGGATTATAAATACGCTCATTTTGTGATGCAATATATTTTGAAATTTTACGAAGACACTATTAATAGAATAACATTAAAAATTAAACATTCCAAACAAAAGATGTAACAATAATATAGTAAATAAAATACTTTTTCATAATGAGTCTCTGAACACATATACATTAAATAAGCAGTAATACATGCTAAACATCCTTCACAATATGTACTGCAAACACCTTTTTCAGCTTCAGCAAAATACTCATTTAATCGATTAATTGTTGATTCAAAAATTGGTCGTTCAATCTTTGATTATAAAATTTCGATAATTTATAACATATTTATTTACTATTCTTTAAAAGTCAGTGTAATTATATAGAAACTACGGTCATACATACCCGTCCTTCGAGTTCTGGAGGAAATCTTATCTGAAATTTTACCGATGTGCCTTCACTGTAGTCTCTTTGAACAAAAACCTTCATATAATTTGGCTGTAGTGCTGGAGTTCCTGGTTGGGACATTCTACAATCACTAATCATTTACATACACACACAATAATAAAATTAAAAATATTTTAATTTATTGTTAATCCTTTAAGATGGAATATTGGTATAAATTCCAATAATTAAATTTTTAGATAAAAAAAACAATAAACATATACTCAAGATATATGAAAAATTAAAAAAAAAATTTCTTTTTTATTTATAAATATATTTTTCTTTATTATTAATGTCAAATTTGACAAAGAGCAACATTTCGAAATTTTGACAATTGGACTTTTAAAAAATTCAATATTATTACAGTGCCATCATGCAGGAAATATATGTAATTGCAAAATGAAATATTTCATTTCGAATTTTGCTTCTTGTACTAATTAAAATTCAATATTTTTGAATTTTTTATTTGAAATGGGTTTGTTGGTGTTATTTAATATAATGCAATTTGAAATTTTTATAAAAAGCACTTTGTGCCACAATGTGAAGTGTTGAAAACACTCAAAAGTGGATGGAAAATTCTCTGGTAAACATTCTATCTGAACTTCTTGCAGTAACATGTATCATAAATATTAAAAATTGGTTAAAGTGTTACCAAAATACTTCAAATGCATAAAATAGCTGGAAGTGACCATAATTTCTTTAAAACTATTGTAACCGGTGATGAAAAATTATGTTTTCAGTACAAACCAGAAACTATAAGAGTGAAAGTGCAGAATTGTGATCATCATAAAAAAAAATCTCGTTTGATGAAGTCAAAACAATGCTGATTTTCCATTACAATTCCAATAAGGTATTATATTTAGCATAGAATTGTTTCAAGTGGTGCAACTGTTATTGTTGCTATGATTTATTTGGTGCATTGAAGCATTTGATAAATAGTATTTGCCATGAACAATAGCACAGTCCTCCATACTCAATAACATTTCAATCATTGTGATCTAACAAAGTAATTTGATGAATTTTTGCAAAAATAAATTTTAATTAATTTTTTTTTTAATTAGTAATTTTGCGGACACAGGATAAAATAAAAAAATGTATACTATTAAATAACATAATAATTGGAATTCTTTAATATACCATATTTGTGCGTATATTTCTTGTGTATATATGTATATTAGTAAGAGTAACGACGACAACTTAATTTCTAATGCTAATTGAATGATTAATTTTTTATAATGTATAAAAGTAACAAGTTTCGGACGAGCATCTACAAAAAGGTTTGTTTTTAAATATGGAAAATATTATATTTAAAGTAAATAAAAAACATAATAAATATATATTATAATAGAGCAAAATATCTATTCCCATCATCAATAAACATTACTTTTTTATTTATACATAAATTATTAATAAAAAAATTGTTATCGATATATAAAATATAAATAAATTACGAAAACATATAATTGCGTTACTTAAAACAGGAAATTAAAAGTAAAACGTATATAACGCATATGTATAATACGCAATAGACGAACTATATACAGAGAGACTGCAAATTATTACGCCGCACACACACATCATCAACATCATTATATATTTCTGATAATCCTCGAGGCAGCACATAGAAATCATCATAACAAAAACTAATGCATAATTGTTGTTCTATTAAGTTAAAGTCTTCATATATCCTCAGGTTTTTTTGCACACCTTCTGCACCATGTATCAACCTTCCTCCGGCCATGTAGATTCCGTTGTTTATGTTCACCACACACCGTCTCAAACCGATCCATATAGTTATTTTAGCTGTTGGATTTAAATATACATTTATATTTATTTGCACCAGATACAAAACTTCTACTTACATTATTTCTGCTTTTATAATTATTATCAATTTAAATTACGTATACAACTTGTGCGAATGGAATATATCAATGTAACAAAGACTGTATATATGGGACCATATAATGAATTCGTCGGTTTAGTTTAGAGTTTGCATTTAAAATATAATATAGTTTGAGAAGATGGTGCTGAAGTTTAAATATAATTTTAAATGGAGACGGTCGTGTTGTCTTCAACAGTCTTATTATATGTATTAGGTGTTTACATGATATTGTATTTGACAATATACTGTAGTCGCTAGTAGTCTTTAATTTAATTAATTTCTTAATTTATGAGAGACTGTTGTATACTTTGTTTCCAACACTCGTAATTATGAGACTTTAAATAGTATAGAGTGCGTATCTTATATGATCTTTTACAGTGGCGCGTCGTGAGAAATAATAATAATTTCAACAAACTGATGATATTAAGAAAGCGCATACATTTAAAATTTATAGTTGCGATATTTGTATATTGCTTTTACTATATCAGTATCAGTGCGGAGTTAATATAAAAGATGATAAATAAAACAAGTTTATCACATTAGGAGGTTAGTATTATAAAATGATTACTCTAATTGTAAGTAATAATTTAAATGCTTTCTTCTATCATGTCATATCTGCACCTATATTTAAGTACAAGCAATAATGTATTAGGTAAAAAGTATAGTATATAGAAGACATATTTAAAACAAGATCAACTTATAGAAGATTAATTTAATAATAAAAAATAAGAGTTATTTTGATTTTCTTATTTAATAGCGAATTATTATTTTCTCTTATTTATTTTGTTATTAATAATATTCGAGTACAAACGAAAAAACTTAAATTATATTTATAGAAAATATTAGCAATATATGATAAGGTGGATGTATAATTAAAAGTTAAAATATTCGCATAATCAAGTAATTTAATGTTAAGCAAAGTAGAGCATATATATTGTGTATATATATGACATCCAACAGACATTCATTACAGTGTCACGTGTTACTTTGGTAAATAAATGTACATATGCGGGTGTATATAACAATTTACTATATGATGAAATACAAAACATTGAAAAATACAGCAGACATCAAAATGCGGTCGTGCACGAACATTTTTGCCTATGAGAAAACAATCAACATAACAAGAATCATGCTCATAATCGATCAAAACCTATTCTTGTGTGATTACTTCTTAACATTGTTGAGATCTGTTTATACGTAATCAGAAAGAATGTTAACGTACACACTGGAAACAAAAGAACAGTTGAAGCAAAAGGAGTCTGGCGGAAGTACACCAAGAAGGGCAAAATCCATGTGAATTTGATACAATAGAAAATGATTCCTCAATATTATACACAAATATATATATATCTCACTCACAAGCCTAAAACTTAACATATATTATAAGGTTAGACAATATTTAAAATTATATTACTTTTGTCCTGAGGCGCGATAGAATATCATTAAAAAAAACAAATGATTTTTAATGAAATGTAAACGGAGATAATTATATGTCGTATGTTAACATTTGGTATGATTACATTATCTAATAATAATCGTAGTATATAGATGAGCACATAGGCATTGACATCGTGAGCCCATTAAATATGAATGTTATTGTTTTCCTTTTAATTTAAAATACACTTATATATATAAATTTTAACCTGAAGCATTTAACAAGAATCTAAAAAAAAAATTCACATAAATATACTAGTCCGTGGTGTTGGTCGACGGACATGTACTATAGAAACTTGAATATTAATTTATTACGAGTACATAAAGTTGTTTAGGTTTAGAGACTATATACAATAATAATTTTGCATTTGCGATACATTTTTCAATTTTATAAATGTACACAGTGAGTTTAACCCGCGATGAGTTCAGCGACGAGACTATACAGATATATATATATATATATATTGTATTGATATCCAGTAAATTGAAATAATGGTCGTTTATCTATTATCCTTCATATGAGTAAATTATGTTATTCATTTGTAATTCTGTTTTCTTAGGATTCACAGTCACCTTGAAATTTTCCATGCATATTCTACATGTGTTATTCGAAAGAATTCCCATCAGTGTCAGATGACACCCAAAACTGCATAAAATCTAAGAGCTAATTTAGATTGCTCACATCTTGTCATATTCTCCAAGCGTTTCCAGTATAACCCTCCATAATCAATTTCTGTGAGTATTTAAACCGGATTATATGACGAGACAGGTTCAGTTCAGCGGAGTAAATGTCTGTACTCGGCTTTTTCTCTATCAAGGATCTATCCGCAAACATTGTAATCATTGATGGGGCTTCCCATACTCAATGAGAGTTTTATGGTTTTTTTTCGGTTTTGTTTTCATCTATATTGTCATATCTTGTTCTATAATCGATTATACATATTTAGTAGAACCTTTCTCTGCTGCACATACATTGTTTCTGCGTACCCAATCGACAGAACATTTATTTCCTCCAGGTCATTGAGTAAAAATACCCGATGCATGTTTTATCGCTATAAGCTTCGATGGTTGTATTTTATTCTATATATTAATTAAAAACAATTAAAAGTAGATTCTATTAGTACCGGAAAAAATTAGGAATAAATAAACAATACATAAATTGTATGTACAAGCGATACGCACTAAACTTTTTCATTAAAACAAGCGTTGTCGATATACAACCCTGTCACAACATAAATATATATTTACATGATGCCAACTTGTGTATGAAAATATGTATATTGTATTTGTGTATGTTATCTATACAATATATATGTAATATAATAATTAATGATGGTAAAATTTGTGTACACCAACATTTTAATTTCACTATATTGACTGTATAAATAATGTTAAAAGGTTTCGAGTTTATATATATTGCGAAAAAATAAACAAATACTCGTATATGGTAAGTTAAAAATGTATATATAAAAATGGAAACAAATTATAAACTATATTCATATAATAAATATTAGAAAATATTGTGCTCCTATTTTTCCGTATAATATAATCAAACTATATCAACATTAAGTGGTTGAACATCATTTTAAAAAAATTATTATTTTATAATTTCTAGCAGGTATATATTATAATCTTGACCTCATATTTTATCATAAAAGACAGTGTCTTAATGTGATAACTACATCTATTGCATTTTATCTTTACATATAGACAGACTCAAATGGATATTTACAGACAACTATAAAATATACAAACATTAATATTAGTTTATTTTTAATTTTAATAATAATAATAACAAATTTACAAATAATAAAATAATTAATTAAAATACGATATTTGTTTAGAAAATTGAAAAAAAAGTGTGATTATTAATATAATAAAATAAATAAAAAAAATATTCTAACGCTCTCGGATATTATGTATTTTGTGTAACGAAACAGGAAAAATTTAATTTAATTTAATTTTTATTAGAAAATTATAATTTTATATATTAACAAAAATGAAAAATTTATTAAATAGAAAATATTATTCAGTGGTGACAATTTTAATTCATATATTTATTTTGTATTGCGTGCTACCTATAAATTTAGTGTATTCTAAACACATTTCTACCGATGATTACGTATCAACAACACAGTCCGAATGTTTTACATCAAAAAGGATATTTTCTTGTGTTAAATATAAAGCCGCTCGTTTCATTTGGTCATTTGCAAATGGTCGGATGAATTTATTTGAACATGAAAATGTACAACGATCAATGCGACCTACCACCACCACAAGTAATAATAATGAAAAATCTAAAAAAAGAAATACATTTTCAATTGTAAAATTAAGTGAACGAATAAATAATGTCGGTGATGAACAAGTGTATCCCAAACAAATTACAGGTAAATATATAATGTATTTTTTAGTTAGTATTTTTCTTTTGGCAAAATGTAATTATAAATGTTTCCATTTGTTTTAATTATATTTAACGAGGAATAGTTAAATGTTTTCCCTCATGCATTATAAAATTTTTATATACCATATATAGTTTAAGCGATGCGAATCGACACGTTTTGATTTAGACGAATAATATAGAATGTTGTTTTAAGGACGAAAGGAAGATGCTGCAATATGTATTATTGTGGGGGTTAAACATAGAAATAAATTAAGATTGTTTATAGTCCTAAACAACAAGTTAGATAATATTTATTTTAAATTAATTAAATTTTTATTATATGGCGGACGATTTTAACGTACACAATTCTAAATGGTTATTTCATATTCAAATTAAAATATGATCCACATGTTCAGTATACATAGAAATATTCAATCTATTGAACGGAATGAGTCGCAATTAGTTGACCTATATTTGACATCAAATGATTCAATGCAGTTTGTACCATTTATGTTTATGTCCACTTATCCATATATTAAATATGCTACTACCACGTCGGTGTATTTCCATAACTCATATAATGTTATTGTTTCCACTTTACTTATTTGACAACTATCCGACACCATAGATAAATTATAATTTAGGGTTTTAAACATATGGTAGTTGGGATAAGCTAAATATCAAAGAATTTAAGAGACTGCTGTCATTTATTCCTTAAAAGTTCCTATCGATTGTTCTGAGCAAATACGCTCTAATGATTATGAAATACATATTATATTATCAGGAATAAGAAAACGAATACCCTATATATATATAAAATACAAAATTATTAATAGTAAACCAACTGCACGGCATTGCGTTTACAGAGAAAGTAGAGTCTGTAAAAGATAAGAAAAGAGTTACAGGTGTGTAGCTATAGGACAAACTGCACCGAAACCATAAACCCACCGATTCGCTATAAAATTTTTTAAGTATATTATTGATTTAAATTGTTTTTTAAGTTCAAGCATATCAACTAAAGGATTCTAAAACTATTTATATTAAAGTATGAATATTATTAAGAACATGTGATAGTGCAAAATAAAATCCAAATACGGATGCATATGGGTAATAGTAATGGTTAATTTGTGTACCTACAGCAAGGTGTAATTGAAGTATGGAATGACGAAATCAAATAAAACCATAATATAAGTGATAGTTATTAACAGTCAGTAATTCAATTGAGTTCAATAACTGAAACTAAAACGACACAGACATGCAGAATACGCCGAAATGAATGCAAAGACATTATTCTGAAGCCTAATATTCTGAAACATGTAGTCACATTGTGCAAAAACAGTAAATGCAATGTTAGAAGCATACTCGACTGACAAGTATTAAATCACTAAATCGTATTCATCTGGCTCCATCAGATTTAACTATTTCTTCCATTTGATACGCAGTTAATTCTTTCTGATTAGCACTTCAGTTCTTATTAAAATCATCAATAAATGGTTTGATGACTGCGGATAGCTTTAATAGGAACCAAATTCTTTTTTCCGCGAATTGTTTAAGATTTAAAAATTTATATACGTTTTGAACCTGAAATCATATCAATCAGTATGTAACACACATACAATACACATATATTAAAGGATCATTCATCTTTATGTATGTGATATCGTTTTCGATCACATTTTAAAAAATTCCCGGTTTACGATGAATCCATTTTAAAAAATGAAATTATACTTATATTATCATAAATACAAAATACAAATCGATTCTAAAAATACAAAATTGACTAACATTTATCAATGCTTGTATGAAATTGGAATTGAGCACACCACAAGGATATTTATTATGTAATAAAACTACAAATACATATACTACCATATAGTTGTTAAAAATTTTAATTCTACCATTGACAGACCAGATAGTTGATGATGGTTAACTTAACTAAATAAATAAATAAAATATAGTATGTGTATACTAAATGTAAAAATAATAAATATATTATAAAAGTATTCAACTTTTTTTTGACTTGTTTAAATCGTTTGTTATAAAAAACAAATCCATTTTTACAAAAACTTATTGTCGATGTGTGTTGAATTCGTTATGTAATACAGTTTGTATTGCATATTTTAAATCGTGTATTTGGTTGTTATTCTTATACGTATACGTATGGAATATGTATGCAATATACAAAAGTTTCGTGCTCGCATGTATATATTAACCATTACAAAATCAAGCATATATTATAAAATATAGAAAAAGTCAACTCAAAGGTATATATGATAATAAAGAACAGATGGTAATAATCAGATTTTATATACTCCTCATACAAGAACACAAGGGATTACCTGTATCATTCCTTTTTTTATTTTTTTGAGTTGGGTTTTATTCCAAATATTATACAATAAATTTTTATGAAATAAAAAGATATCAACTTTTTTATTCGATTTATATATTTTTCTTATACAATAAATGTATAAATGTGAATGTGTCTGCATTATATATTCATGTATTACTATTTTGAATTTTGACATATTTATACCAATCATCTTGTATTAACTATATACACATATTGATTATTATGACGTGACATAATTATATGCATGTATAATAGAAGATTATATACTTATACGTATTAACACGTTGACGGACAGTAGAAACAAGTGAAATTCGAAAATTGACACTATATGTTTTTGTAATTTTTAGAATATTAGAAGTATAGTTTTACTCTTTCTGCTTAAATACACTTAATTTTGATTAATTTTTTTATTTCTATTTAAAGTGTAAAATCAATCATAAACAAATATTTACCAGTATAAACAAAAAATATCGTTAAATGTATCAATAGCAACTGTAAATTGAAGAGAAAACAAGATCGCACTACTCCGTTCACAACCACGTGCATACTCAATGTATAACCTTGCATACTAAATTTTTTTTCGAAAACATGACACTAGGCTTCTACTTGTACGCTGGTAAATGCACATTTGTGCTGCTACAGCCGCAGTGTCTAAAAACGACCGTTTCGTATTGGACGGCTATTGCCGTCATGTCACATAGTGAACTTGAACTTGACGGCTATAGACGCAACTGTCCGTCAACGTGTTAACAATAATAAATAGGTAACAACTCAGATTCAGATTTCTACCAGTCCTGTGTGTCTATATTTCTATATTATTGAATATATATGGTATACTAGAAATTAATGTGTCATAAAATATTTAAAATTATTGAATCAAATTCAATATTATAATATTTACTTCATTGATTTTTTTAGATTATATAATATTTTCATTTTGAATTATTTGCGACATCATTTTCATAAATTTTTATGTATTATATGAGAAAGTTGAGCAAACAGATGCACACCTACATACATTACTATATTTCCATATTATATGTAATATGTATAATGAAATAAAGATAGTAACCAAACACTACTATGAGTATACAGGCTATCAAAGGTTGATTTTAAGTATATAAATTGAAATTTGGTATATATCCGGCTCATCGAGATATTATTATTTGCCGAATGATTGTAGTTTTTAAACAAAAAAATCTAGGAATTTTATCATAATAACCGCGGGTTTTAGTAAAGGTTAGTTAAAAAAAACTGAATTTCTATTCAATATGCAAATATGTGGTAAGAAGAACTTTTAAAAATGAATTTTCAATTAAAATATCATTTCATGTAGAGTTTTATCTTCCAATCGAGATTCTAACGAAATATATTGAAGAACATACTGTTTTTATTTGGTTTTAAATATTTAACATTTATTTCAATAACGAAATAAGCGTTAGTACACCTTCATCGAAGTATATATGTGTATTTGTCCTTAAAAGCTATACACTATATAAAATATACCACAATTTTCCAATAGTCTGGCCGAAGCTAAATTACGTAACGAAAGAATGTACTTTTAACTAAATAGCAAATTGTCGTAATCAAAATAAATTGAATTTACGAAAGTTAAGTGCAATAATATCTATTATAGCTTTTCTGATACTGGTTCCGCGTCTATTGTTGTTGTTATTGTTGTTGTTTATCATAATTTAAATAGTTATTCCTATGGTGGTTTAGCAATTTAATTATTCTAATAATTATCAACAATATTGTTTTTAAAGAAACCAAAATATCAAAACATTGGTTTAATATGAAATATGTTGAAAAGTGTATATGGTGATTTCGGTAAAGTCAAGCGACTATATCCATTAATGAATGCACAACTACAAACTATAGACCATTTAGGGTCTGTATTATATTATTAAATAGTATGTTATGTGGTTCAGTATATAAGTTAATCCATTTTATTTAACGCACCACAGCACCGCAGGCAGCACTCTGCAGGTATAAAAGTTATAAATTTATGCGCCACAAAAGGTAAATACATAATTTTCTGGCGATAATCCCTTTTACATTCAACATTGTACAATAATAAAAAAACAATAGATAAATCTCAATATAGAAAAAAAAAACAATAAAATAATTTATATTTTAACTTTAGTCCTATTTTTATCTCATTAAATCTTCATCATTATTTAATTCTGTTTTACTATAGAACGAACACCATTCTTGTTTTATTTTTTAAGTTAAAGTCTTTACTTTATACATATATTCACCAAGTTTTGCCACCTTTCTCCTATACGTACGTTTGATTAAACTCCTCCATATAAAAATTGTATGACGTCCTATCCCATCAACATTTTCGTCGTCTGATGTGAATCTCAATGTTTGTTTGGACTTTTGTTTGGCAAAAATTTATAGACGAGATGTCATAATCCGTCCGCGATCTGCTTCTTTCACATTACTATAATAGAATTTCGACATTTGAATCAAAAATGCTCAATTCGGTGTTTAAACTAATACTATTGAATAGATGTTACACGTTAGATGTTATTCCGAATACATTAACAAGACAATCCCGGAGAATTTCATATTCTATCTATCTACAATATATACTTTAAATATTCTTCTCCGCGTCAACATTCATACAGTTCTTAATGTTAACCTCTTTTAATGTTAATACTTTTGTAACAGTTGTAATTTATTTTCCTCGAGTTCCTCCATCACGACTCTGTGTATAGATATGGATCTTATTATTGAGTGGTGCAAAAGAAACACTATATATAACTCCAGTACACACTTATTATGTGCCACTATTTCATTATATCAATAATTTACAAATAAACATTAATTACAATCAATAAATAAATTAAAAAATTACTATTTTTGTTAGGCACGAACATAAAATTAAATAAAATAAAGGGTACACGTCATCTGATGTCTTCTTTTCTTATATTTGTAATATCTATATTTATGTGCGTGTTCATATTTTCAAGTAGACAGCAATTTTTATTTTTATATTTATATTTATATACATTTTTTTACAATGTCAGTAATATTTTGGCAATTTATTTAATTAAATTAATTTAAAAATTCATTAAAACAAAAATAAACGAATTATTTTATAATTTTATGAAATTAATTGCTTTAATTATAAATAAATTTTATTTTACGAGTATTATATGGAATTTAAAAAAACGTATATTTTATAGGTAAAATTTTTTTCAAACGGGCATTATTATAATGTAAAGTGAACAAAAAATTATATATTAAATTACAATATATTTTATTTAAGTTCATGTATAATATATATATATGTGGGATGTTCAAATAGTTCGCAGCTATGCTCAAATTAGTAGTGTTCAGTGTTTTTTTTTAATACAGAAAATATTGGTAATGGATATTCGCATGGGGCGATGGTAACGAATGCGCATGAGGGGTGTTGCATTTATACAATCAATTGATGATTAGTGTGATCAATGTTTGTAAACCGTTGAACCTGAAAATATTATTTAAAACTTCGGAAAAAAAGTGGATGCGAAAATTAGTCAGTTTCGAATTTGTATTTTACAGAATCTCTGGGAAATTTAAAACTATAGAACATTGTTGGACCAATTGATTTTTAACAATTAATGTTTTCATTCCAGATTCGCAACATTTTTTTGAACAGCTCTCGTCTAACTGAATAGGGTTCTCGGATTATATGTAAAATATAAAATAATATATAAAATATAATATTAATGAGAATCGCTTAAATCGGTCGTCGGTATACACACGTACATATTGCAAAAAAATAAATATATATTATTGTGTAGAGTTTAAATTTTATTAGTATTCGATGTTGTATAGATTCTGACAAAATAATTCTGAGGATGAAAACGGGGTTATTTTCTAAAATTTATTTTAGTGCCTATAGATCATACAATAACAAAAAAAATTAACATTGCATCTTATATATCGTACCTCTGTCACTCGTTATAAATTTAATGTAATCCATAACGTGTACGTTTTATATTTTCACAAACATATTGGTGAACATTACGTTTTACCATTATATATTGTAATTAGTCACACAAGTCAGATGCTCTATTTAATGTTAACGTTATAATAGTTTCTTTGTACGATCGTACGATTAATGTACGTATTTTCACAGCTAACGAATGTTATGGTTTAACAAAGGTCCTTATAAATTTAAAGATACTATTTTAATTGAAGACAATTGAAAGAAGCACTAACCACACGATATTATTAAAGGACTCAAGTTTACCAAATTAATATGTTTATTTAGGCGAATACGTAAATTTTGTAAAGTTATACGATACATATTTACTTGTTACACTTCAGAGACAATACAATAGACTATTAGAATATAGGTGTTTATGCCATTAAAGTTTCTATTTAATCACAGTTCATATGTTTTTTCTCTTATGAAGAGTTCATGCCATTTGGTAGTAACAGAGTAGGTTTTGGTGTGTTCACATATTTATATCTTCGGCAATTTGTGCATTGGAGTGTTTTACATTCTTTATTCTTTGGCGGTACATGTTTATTCTTAAGTGCATTAAATATTGAACATATCTGTATTGATATATTTTGATTTTAGTTTCATACAGTGGCATTGTTGTTTGTCGTCGATGTTAGATAATTATTTGGTTACCGATTAAAGTATTATTTTTAATTTAATTCAGTTCCATTGATATCTACTGACTATATATTGTATAACCGGATTGAATGACAAAAATGTCTGTATAAATTTAAGTAATAAATAGCATTTAAGAATTTGGAGCACTTAAACTTTTTTTTACCATAAAGAATGGTTATGTATATAAGTGGTTAATTGTTGAAACCAATATGAATGTAAGTAATATCATCTATATAAGAGATTTTATAATAGATTTCTTCTTTAAATTTTTCCTGCAGTGGATTCAAAATAATTTAAATTTTCGATTTCATATGAAAAATGTAATTCTTTTCTTGTACGATTTTAAAGCAGTAGAATTTGGAAAAGTACATGAAGCTTCTAATTGTGTCGCCAGAAATTTTGCTCTGCTCTGGATGTAAATTGATGGACCTGTTTTTTAAAAATAAATTTGTTGACTACTATAAATACATTTTAAATCTACAGTAATGTTAGTATCCTACAATAATTATCTGCAATGTGTTTGAAATTAGCATCACTTTTGTTTGCATAAATATCAATCGCAACATAGAAACATACTTTAATTCTCGCAAAACTTATTAACTATTGAATTTTACTGATTACATTATTATAAAATTTGTATCAATAAAATTGTAATGTATTCCTATTTCTAATAAATTAATTCTTATAATTCTAAATATTGTATGTTTACAAATAGGTGAAAATGAATTCAATAAATTATGGAAATTTCTTCAACGATCGTTTAATACATTTATTTTTGGTCATGGTATAAGAATGTCACTAGAAAAGGAGTCGGGAGTAAATGTTATAGCAGATAATTTAACAGATTTTACTGGTAATTATAATTAATATATATAAATTTAAATTGTTTTCGTTAAATTATTTTTTTGCTATCAATTTATTTGTAGGCGATGCACGAGGAAAAAAGAAAAAGAAATGGCATATTATATTTCCAATAGCAATTTTAATTAAATTAATGCATATAAAATTAATGATAAAAATTGCATTACTTGCAATTGGTTTATTACAAATTTTAACAATTGGTGGCGGTGTATTATTATTCCATTATTTAAAAAATAATACACTTTGTAAAATTAATCCACATTTATTACAAACCCATAGTCATGTAACAAGTGACTCAGAACATGGTAATATAGTTTTTTTTTTCTCTTTTATTTAATATAATTAATAATTTCATTCATATAATTGAAAAAATTAAAACAAATTATTTTTTTTACATATAGATTTAGGGTATTCAGCATATAGTGGATATGTTGGAACCGGTGGAGTGTCATCGTCATATGTACCTACTCACGGCAGTGGTTACAATAAAGATTGGACCAACAAAAGAACGTATAATAATCATGCCTATAATATTTTGGATGAATGAAATTAAAATTTTAATGTGATTTGTATACAATATATAAGACTATAAATAAATAAGTACATTTAGGATAAAATATTTATTAAATAAAAAAAAATTGATAAGTTTGTTAGCTTTTGTTGTATAATAATGATAATAAAAAAAAATAATATACCATATTTATTGCATACAAAAGTATATTTAAATATATGCAGAAAAAGTGTGTATACAAAAAAGTATACATAAAATATATTGTATCCAAGTATGGGTGCGCGAAATATTTACCTCTTTACCTATAGCATATTACATATAGAAATGCTTATCATTTTTAAACGACAACTGGGACTGATATAAAAAAAACGTGACGGATCATATTTTTAACAAAATTTGACAAATTTTATTTACCTTATACAAAATCGACAACTCTTTTTTGTATAATAACATAATAAAAACGAAATGGTTTATTATTCATCATTCAAATATGAAATAATTTTATTTCAATATTTTTCCATTCGGTTGTGATGTGTTTTTTTTTCTTTTATTCATCTTATTATTTATAGAAGATCAAAATTTTCAACTTTTTTTTTTTTATTATTGTTATATATGGATAAAATGTGTAGATAAGGAAATAATACAATAAATGAGATATAGGGCGAAGCTGCGGTGACAGATAGTACATTTTTTCCTATAGAAACACGGTTACCGATATATATATATTAATTAAAATTATTGCGGATATAATATATTAAATTAATATTGACTAGAAATGCTTTCGAAACGTGCGGATTGTAATCATACCACAGTACTACTAACCTAATAAGTGATTGAAGCAATTATTAATAACTTATTACTATCCGCATAAACCAATCGATATATAGGGCAGCGATCAAAAAAGTCTTTAGTGTCCTTTTCAAAGATTTTCCCTTCTTTAAGAAATTTGATCAAATTCTTTACCGAAAGGATTTGTATCTGTTTATGGTTTGATAATAACGCTAAATTCCAAGTACGTATCATTCTCGTTTTTCAAACATATGAAGTATTGGATTAGTTATGAGAAAGTATGTTTTATTATGAATTTTGACATGTTTATCAACAAAAGTTTACTTCGATGGTGTGGTTGCATTGCACGGATAGTGTGCAGTTGGGTTTCGCAGAACTTTATTAAGTGTACCCCTCATGAAGATTTAGTTTAGAGATTTCATTTATCTTATTTAATTCTAGAAATTCAATTAATTGTTTTATTATATAGAATACCCAATCATTTGTCATTGTCATTGCTAATGTTCGTTGGACCAACTGTTCGTCCGTATCGAGGAAAACCACAGAAGGGCGGTTTTACAACTAATAGTTTTATTGCCATCATTCTTTCAAATGTTTCCCTATACAAGTTGACGCAAAAATACTCTTTTCAATTCCACCCTGTATACAATTTATTTTTTATTTACAGGTATTAGGAATAGTATATGTGAAAGTATTCTCCTAATGTAATAAAAGGAAATGAGAAAATTAATATGTAGAAAAATAGAATATAATTTTCATAAATAATATAATAAAAAGATATATTCTAATAACTATAGATGAAACAAAATTGTATAAATTTTTGTATGATATTTTCAACAAAGTGTTTTAGTGAGGCGTGTTTCGGCTAAAGCGCGGTTACTGGCATAAGAAACATTTTCAGAATTTTTCATATTAATATAATTATATTTAATTGAATTACGTTTATGGAATCTGAACAGCTAATTTCTTTGAAATTGAATGTGGACGCAATTCCGAGAGTATAACAATATTTGCATACACTACCACACAGTATCAGGAGTTGATGTAAGATCTGCAAATTATTATAAAATATTGAATAAAAGGTATTATCAAAATATACGAAATAATATACACCGCCTATCCTTTGTTCACGCAAAACATAGATTTAAAAAACATTACTTTTATTCATTTTTGACGATTTATTCCATAAATGCACTAAAATTGGTACATCAAATTCAAATAAGTTTCAATATAAAATCTGTGTATCCAAACAAAGCAAATCACTTAAAGGTGCATAGATTACATACAAAATTATATAACCGTGCATCTACAAAAATCGAGTGAAAGTGAAATTACGTAAATTCGCTTAAAAAAAGGATATGGTGTTTGTAAATAAATAATATATATAAATAACAAATTTACTTTATATGAGCGGTAATACATATTATTGTTTACGGAAATAAATAAAATAATATTTGATGAATACCTGTTGTAAACTGTGTGTTTATATATATCATGAAGAATTTTACAGCAACATTTTGCTTGTTTATATAGGCAGCGGTAGATATACACATACGTTAAATATATGCAGTACATATGGAATTCCGAAAATTAGAATTTTAATATTTTTTGTTTGAAAAATTTTGTATGTGCGTTGTGTATGACAAATGATGTGAGTAAATAAACGTGTACGTATGAATTTAATAAAATATGTATGTAATGTATTGTTGTAGTATCAAATGCAGAGAGAATAGTACGTGAGGAGCGGCTTGATAAGATTGGAAGAAAAATCTGGGAGATGTCACTATTGTCATAATATATTGTAGGAATATTATTTTTCATATGTTGTATTCTTTAAAATAATGTGCATTTAAAATTTCAAATAGATATACTGAAAAACTATAGGGTAAATTGTATCGACGGAATTCAACATTCTGTCAAGCTCAAATTCGGTAGAGTTATTGACATGCAATAAACATAAAGGCATTAAAATATTGCTGAATTATCGTTGCAGAAAGTTTATTAAAATTTACAAAGATTACGTTGAAAAAATAAATATGAGTTTTGTTAAAAAAAAGTAATTATTACACTTTCTCATCAAACCGCCCACTCGTTTATATGTTTATAATGCTATAGTATACAGTTACAGGTTACACAATTGTACTTTTTAGTATTCCTGAGGATGTTAAGTGGTATATGCACGCACCTACATATATACAAATATATAGATAGATAAAGAGTAATGTGTTAGTGCATATCGCAATATCCTCGCGTATAATATCTTGCTTTTTTTGCATTATGTATATTTTTTTGTTAACATAATCTCCCTCACTTTGTTTTTATTTGCATACTTTTATATTTTGTTTATTTATATTATTAATTTATGTATTTATTATTCATCAATGTTATGTACTGGAACTGTATATATGTAAATATGTAATTATAAAACATATGACGATATGACGACATATACATATTCATATATGTACATTTAGATACGACTAAAGAGACTAATAATTGACTAAATGCATATGAATTGCGTAAATTTTTATTAAATGTAAGTTGACTTCGAAATGTTTAATTTCGCTTTTTTTTGATATGCAATACATAAAATTACCAAATTGATATTTTAAATTGTAAATGTGTGTAATTTTGTTAATTTCAGAGCAACTATAGCAGAATCTTAATATGAATGACCTAGATTAACCGATTATGGAAAAATATCAACGCACTAACATATTCGTACTAAAATGGTAATCTATCTACGCCACGGAATGAATTCGGTTTCAATGCATTGAAATATATATCGTAATTTCAGAAACGCTGTTGTTGGTATAAAATAACGATATCAATATAAGTTTATGGCTGCAATGACAATTTGTGTTTAGAATTTTGTTTCTGCGCGAAACAGTAAATGTTAAAAATCTAATAATATCGTAATTATCGAAACAGTAAATGTTAAAAATCTAATAATATCGTAATTATCGAAATATATGGCTTGGGAAATATTCTGTTTTTTAAGTTTATAAAACAACTGTACTATAATTTCTGAAACCTTATTAATTATGCATCCTATTTCATTAAGAATTGGACTAATTCAAAAGAAAATCAACTGGTTTATCTATCTCATATGTCTGATTTAATTACGGAAAGTATAATGATCCTAAAATTATTAGTAATTTGTTTGATGATTATTTTTCGGTTGGTGGCTTGAATGCTCAATATTTTAATTATATTTAATCATTATTTGATCCAGGAACATGAATACTTCTGTCTGTCGAAATTCATATTATAGTAATATAGTAACTAATAAGTAACTTTGATCAAAATATCAATTTAATGCAAACTCGTAATCTCTGAAATCAGAAATAAAATTATAATTTTTTTTTATCATTCAAAGTTATGATAAAAATGATAAACAACATTGTTTAGTTTTTACATTAGAAATTATATAATTATAAATGGCTATGCCTCAATTATATTTTCCGACAAAAAAGTAATGTAAGTAAAACGAACAGATGATATTTGTAATCAATATTTGTATAACATACGTGCATTCCATTTATGTGTTATTGTTACAAACATGTTATACTATAATCGGTTTAACTTCTTCGACGACGTGGATTACAGTTTAGGCTATTCTTTTGAATAAAAACCATAATCATTGTTTAAACAATATATGTTACGTGTTTGCGATGTAGATGATCTATAAATATATAAAGATTATAGATACTTTAAAAAATATAACTTAAATCTATACATTTTATCTTTAAAATGTATTTTATTGATAGTTAGATTAGACTATAGTGTGGTATCTAATAGTGCTGAAGCCATTTGAATATTCTATTCTTATGTATTGCATACATATGTATAGATACAAACATATACGCGATTATATGTATATACGCACATATTATTATTATATTGCCTCAAATATACAATACGAGGTGTGCGTACAATTTCACATAATATTTTATTGGTTTTGTTGTTTTCAGCAAATGGTACTCAACAAATTATATGTATATAAAAGAATTTATCTATAAGAGACAGAACAGAACGTGCACATTTCAAATGATAAAAGATGTATCAATTTATGGTTAATATAACATATATATGTTAGTTGTTCTTAAATGTCAACTATATGATGTGCGTATAGTGGTACTCATACGTAAATGTGTAAAAGTATTTTCATGTTATTGAAATTATGTTAACATTTATGTATACTATAAATATAGACATAGAAATGTTTATTTTGATGTAGCTTTTATAGAGAACTCTTTCTATTAATAAAATAATATATATGACACATAAAGTGCATATACTTAACTTTACTATTAAATAGTAAATAACTATACTCCATATGGAATTAATAATTTTTACTATAGTATGAATATTCTATAATTTAATATATTAATTGTAAGTATATAACAATTAAATATTCTACTAATTTATTTAAATGGTATATTCATAACTAGAAAAATTAATCAGATGAGAGGAATACAAAAACGACACTATGAAATCTACATCTCATATTACGTGTAGCTAATTAATTTTTTGTATGGTTTTTTCTATTTAAAACCCATCGATATTGTTGATCTTATTAACAGAGGAGGCAGTCTGTGCGCATACATTTATTTTGTAATAATTTGAAAAATTTATAAAATAAATAAATACACATAATAAAATCAACTACTTGTAGATACGTGACCATATGGCGTCATACCGGCTGTCAAAATGTAAATGATGTGCATTAAGATATCAATAAGACACAATACATATTACGCAAATCAATTGTTAAAATTATAATAACACCCACAATGAAATGTAAAAACATTCTTTCGAATACCAGGTATATATATAGATATTTTCCTTAATTTCATTATTATATTTGAATAATTATCCTATAATAGTTTGCGTGTGTGTGCAGACATGTTGTATACGCAGACGAAAAAATAAAAGTAATACAGAAGGAAAAATTATCTCAAAAGTATGAATATATTTTCTTTAAACTTTCGCATTTTTTCCTTTCAAATATCGCATATAGAAAATACTATAAGGATAATATACTTTTGTAATGTGCAAGATGTAATAAATACACCTGTGTCCGCAAAATAACGCCAATGATTTTCTAACATATCTGCGATAACGTGTTGGTTGATTTCATAACATTTCGCATTTTTAAATTATAGTGTAAGCTAAAATACAGTTTTGTGCGTAGATCGAAAATTGTATGAAGCACCAAAAGAAACAGTTTTAAAATTGGCGAAAATGCTACCGAAAAGTTTGAGATGTATTATTATTTAAAAAAACACAAAAATGTCATCAATTACTTCAACCATTTCTGTTGAAGCAGATTACTTCGTAATTGAATGTTCCTATTCTCTAAAGATAAAATAATTCTTTGCTACATTCAAATTATTTTTCAGACAGACGGTGTGATATTACATGCGCGAAGCTTATTAAGAAAAGTTTTTTTTTTTTTTTTTAGTTTTATACATGAAAAATATTATCAAGGTTTGGTAATTAGTTAGACAATTAGATACGTGATGCATGCAAATGTATAAGAATATATACGCAGCATATATTTCTAAAACAGATATATTTAACACAAAGTATTGTAAAGTATACCTACATAAGTTCATATTATACCATAAAATATTCGTTCATTGACTTGTCCGAATTTAGCACTAAATCTAAATTATTAAAGGGGATATTTGAACTCAATGTTTATGAAAAATACTTACAAAATTTTAAAGCGGGTTAGTAGTTGGTTTCGAATCAGTGTCATATTCAATTCAAAATGTCACAGAAAAGAAACCTTATTGATCTAAAATATCATCAATGTATAAACAAATTATTTTGGAGGTTCAAGTGCGAATGAACAGAAATGCAAGTTTTCCAGGACATCATAAATTAATCCCATTTAGATGTGTGTGTGTGTGTGGTAATCTTCCAATTAACGTGTGTAAATAAAATCTCCAATTTCTAAGCGTTGTTGAAGTGTTAAACATTCGCAATTTTGATGGTTTGAAAAGAAAATAAAAAGTTTGTGTTTTATTAAAACTATTTAAAGTTCAATCGCGCTAAAAAAGACACCCTATAAATACTTTAAAAAATTATTAAAACTGTAAACATCTAAAATAAACCTTCAAAAATTTACTTGCATTTTGTTGACGGTCTGTGAAAGTTTTCAAACTTTCGTGTAATCAAAAGAATAAATGGTTAATTTTTCTTATATTGATTGATTGAATATAGTGACTATAAATTGAACATACCATACATAACTTTTGCTCTATTTAACCTTCATTTGTATAGTTATAGAAAATTAGGTCATATGTATATGGTCGTTAATAACACCCACTACACATTATTTCATATAACATTATATGTTGTATAAGTAAAGTATACACCAAAGATGAAGTTCACAGAAAGGCGTTGTTAACAACATATAAATACATATTCAATGTATGAACTAATGGAAAAGAAAATTAAGATATGTTATTTATTACGTATAAAACCATTTCACGGACATTTTATACAATATCATGAACCTCTTATTATTATGTGCATATTTATGATTATATGTTATGATGTATTTTCTCTTAAATATATATATACGTCGAGTATATTATAGAAAATTTGTATGCCTTTTTATTCAATTTATTTTTTTAAATATTATTTACTTTTTACAAAGGGTTTATTATTATAATTCCAACTTCGATATAATATATTATATTGTAGATTACCATTTTACTATACAAATCTCTGTCCGAAAAATGATCAGCTTGACTTTCTAATCAATATGCATCTGGTTAACGTCATCTATAAACGGCGGCTGATTGATTTATGTATTTTGAACCGATGTTAACAAATGGGCCATACTATTTCAAGACATTTATTCAGTAGTCCAGTAGTTTTTGTGAGCCGGATAAAAAATGTATAAATAACAAAGTTATACACAATTAAATTTGGTTTTAAAATTGGAATTAAAACGCTTGAAATAATTAACATTGCTAATGGTGATAAAATTGTTTATTCAAAACATAAGTTTTTGCGTTGCAACGTCGATTCAAGGATTACAATGTCTTGTATATATTATTTCGGTGTATTACAGGTTTGGCATTTGTTGTATTCCTGGTGAATATCGAGAGCCAGAATGTAGGCTATTATTTCACAATAATACAACTTCTTATTGTGCGAGAATTGTCGCTGACATTGAACAGTATAAACGACCGTCATACTCAACAATATTCCATTCAGTTACTTAAAAAAGTCATTCGATGTAGTTGTATAGGATGTGTCCAAATCTATACGTATTTCAGTTGAGGTAGAATATTTTGAATAAATAAATTAAATGATTGTTTTTTTCTTAATCCATTCCGTTGGATGTTGGGACAGAGGGTATATTTATTATATTATATTATTTATACCTGCGGCTATATATAAAATAAAATTTTTTATTGAATATCGAAAAAATCTTTCATTTTGTTTTACATCGACTCCAGCACAAAGTAATTGCATTTTTGTATTTTCATGAAAATAATGTTTTCCAGTAACTTAAATTTACGATCCATTTTGTTGGAGATGCGACAACCTCATGATTCGTTTTTGTCAGCTTGTGATGCGTATTTTCCTTTGCGCATGTAAAAAAGCAAAGAATGACTTAATTTTGATTTTCCAATTTTTAACCGATGCTACACAAAAAATACACAACAACAAAAGAATATAAAATTTTGACTGAATAACCATTGAAGCACTTACTAACAAACAACAATATTTGTTGATTTGACATTGCCAAAACGTATAAACATTGAGAAAGAAATGTGCAATCACTTAGTTTTCACCCAAATGCGTATGAATCTACTATAATAATGCCGAATTCTTTTTTATGTAATACTACGACTATTTTCGAAAAAAACAAAGATGAAATAAAATACATTTATGAAAATAATATTTATTTGTTTGCTATTTTCGTTTTCGTATATTCTAATCTAGTAAATTTTTAATAATAAATAAATATATAATGAAGTTTATGTTCGAGTATATATGAACAAATAAATTTATAGTTATCAGGGTTATCGACATTATTGTGTTATATAATGTTGTATATAAGAGGTGCAAGACCGTAAAATAAGAATTGTTTAATAAAAAATATATTATAAACATTTTTTTAAAGTGTGCTATATAAATGATATCACATATAATAGTACATATAAACATAAATGACATCCAGCCACATTAAATGTTAATATGCAATTAAAAAATGTCTAGCTATTTCGAAATGGAAATGTGAAATTATTAATATCTGGTGTCGCAGTACAAGTATTTTTGTTATTGATATTTTTCTTTTAAAGTGATAAAGTTTAACAACATCGAATTGAAATTAATGAAATTAACATTTAACAGATATGAAAAAATTAATGTTGTTACATATTTTTCAGTATATCGTTTTTATATATTTAATTAATTAAAATCGAAATGTTGAAGTGCGTATATATTTTGTAAATTTAAATAAGTTTATAAATAAAGAAATAAAATTATATATAACTTCAACAATAACATAAAATAAAGGTCGCTCCACCAAATAATACAAAAACTAAATATGTAATTTTAATAACAACATATAAGATCCATCTTAATTATCTAATATTATAACCGATACCAGTAAAATTTGGTTTGTTATTAGTATTTAAATTAAATAATTTTATTGCATACAATATTAATTAATGGCTCAATAATTTTTCAGGGTTTTTCGTATACGGATATTTACTCCCTATATGGGGACATATACCAAAGTGTCTTTCATAGGTGTATGACCACCGAAAAACTTGTTCAATTTAACTTCGACAGAATATTCAGCAACAAAACCATTACAATAATGGAATTATTATAAATATGAACAGCAATCGGTAATCTGTAAGTTCATTCATTATATCACCATAGATATAGTCTGATACATTATGAATAAATTAAATGATTTTTCTGGTCTGCAGAGGAGACCATAGAACAACTACTCAAAAATTGTGGCGCACTTTATCATTACTTTATCATGTATTTTAGGTAATTGCTGAAGTTGAATGCCGCATGATAAATCCAGGTAAGAGGTGAAGCCTGTGCGGTTTTAACAGATATTGATTGAATGGTTTAAGCTATTACAGAAGAATCCATTGTGTATTTTCCAAATACCAAATGCTCACAGCATTTTCCATTTGTCGGACAATCATATAAATTAGTGTCATGCCGATTCTTCCGAAATATTTTGCAAACATTGCTTAAAATGTTACTTGGGCTTGGGGGGTCATTTAAAAAATAGGTTTTCTTATTTTTTTTTTTTTTATCATTTTTTAATTATAAAAATAAAACAATAAATTATTTAATTTTTAAATGATATAATTTTTTATTAATTAAAAATTTTAGGTTTATGTATAATTTTGATTTATATACATTTAGAGTATTTGGTATGGTATTTTTTTTTGAAAATACATAGGTATGTGTTTAGGTAAAACTTGAATAAGTATATAATATATATATATAACACAGATATTAGTACATAGAGTACATACAGAAGCAATTGTAGCGGCAAAAAATAAAATAAATATACACCATCTCACCATCTGTCCCATAATAAACCAGAATGGTTATGTAAACCATAGAAAACGTTAGCTTAATTTTTTTGTGATTATATTATGCGAACGTTCCTCAACAAACTGTTAAAATTTCATGACACTACATTCAGTAGAATCGAAAATGCAACATCATAAAGTAACAGCTGTTATTTGTGCGTCCGTCAAAAAATGAATATAAAAACAAAAAACCAAAACATTAAATTTTGTTTTAAAATTGGTAAAAATACTACCATTTTGTTTAAAATCGCTGTGATGGTGATAATTTTATGAGTTTAAAGCACAAGTTTTTCAACTTCATAAGTGATTCAGGCTGGCACCATTGTAGTTATAAAAGATTGTGAACGTCTCGGCCGACCATCTGAAACAATTTGTCGAAGAAAACATTGTTTTCGTGAAAATTTTGTAAAAAATCTTCATCGAGATTTATCGAAATGTAGCTCAGATTACCGAAAACAATAATCCATCGAATTTAAACTGATTCATGATAGACGATTTCTAAGTTTGTTCCACATCAATAGAAATGATGATCAAAAATTACACTGAATTGAATTAATAATAAATTTTTTTTGCTTTAACAAAACTGCAACTAATTTCTATTCTCTAAACTTCATTTGGTTATATCAAAGAAAACCGTTTTGAGCATCAATTGAAGGAGGCGACGACAACCGTTTTCGCAACAGCATAAAAGACATAAAAGTAATTTGATTCGGTTGTACAATGCGTGAAAAACCGGCTGTATTTCAGTTGATGGAGATTATTTTGAATCAGTGAAACTTTTAATACCATAATTTTTGTGTGTTTGTGTTTTTTAATCCATTCATCCGGATTATTATGGGACCGGAGTTATACATATAGTATATATTTATTTAAGATCAACATATTAATTTTTAATAATAACACAACCAAAAATAATTATTTCTTTTGAACTTGTTAGAATTTACCTACTCTTCTGAAACACACACACACACACACACACACACACAACATAATATATAATACGAAGAAAATTTATTGAGATAAATTTATTATATTGTATAATTCGTATATGCGTTACCAAACCAATATATAAATTTACTATATAGAATAGAGAATATAGAATCTAGAATATAAATATATTATATAGATGGATAGATAAAATAGAAAATTGAATAGAGATTGCGTACGCGCGCAAATACTAATATAGAAGTGAAAAATTGTAAAATATTTTTTAGTATATATTTTATATTGTATAAAAATATAAATTATATAAATAATAATTTTTAGTATGAGTAACTGTTATAAGGTTTCTTTTAATATAAATATATATATAATACAATTTTGTATATATTTTTTCATATAAATATAATATTTTTTAACAAAATTTTATTGTGAAATTACTTACTATATATATATAGTACAAGAAGAAAAAAAAAACAGCAGTAGGTGTATATATACGCGAACGACAAACAGCAGCAGTAGCAGCAACAGCAGCAGCTTATATATACAATGATACAATATTATATTATATACGTGAATTCACTGTATATTATGTACTAAAACTAAACAGTAGCTCATTGAATTTTCGTTAAATCAGATAACACCGGGCTTTTCAAGTGAACGGACTATAAGAAATGCAAATGAAAAAAATTAAAAATAATAAAATAAAATCGAAAATAATTCCGTTAAAAATTTGTGAAACTATTATGGGACACAAATAAACGTATAATTTTTAAACAATTTAACTTAATTATTATATATACAACGGGCGCTTATATTTATTGTACATAAAAACATAAATAATAATAAATAATTAATATAATTTCCGAAATTTAATTATACATTATTTACAAAACAAAACATAATTTTTATCATTATTAATGGCATGAGATTATGTACAGAGATAACACGATATACAAATTCATATTAATATTATTTTTATATTTATGCTAATTAATATTTATCAATCGCATTAATTATTAAATACTACGACGAGACGGATTATACAAAATAATGCAGTTTTATAAATAAGTTAATTATAAAATTAAGATATAAAAAAAGATTTAATAATATATTTTTGTGTTGTATTTTATTAATATATTTTATTTTTTGTTAATAAATGTAAATATATGTGCGAGTAAAATAATAATTTTTATATATTTTTTTAATTATATATTAATTAATTAATTAATTAATTTCATTTAAATATACTTTTATCGCTCATTGTATCTCGGTTTTATCAATAGCCCATTTTTATGTTTATTTATTTTGCTTTATTTTTTTAATGAATAATTTGTAATTATATAAAAATTGTGTGTACTAAGTGCGTGGTCTTGTTGTTTTAATACGTATATATATTGCGTTTAATTGATTAAAATTTATTAAAATTAAATTAAAATAAATAATTAAGAAAAAAGAAAAACGTAAAACCGAAAAAATTTGTTTATAACAAAAAAAAAATTAAACTAATATTTTTAAATTTGTGTTATTTTATTTTTTCCATAATAATACATTGCTGCTCGTTTTAATGTGATTACGGCGCGCGCGGTGGCACCCTCAGTACATTCAACTATCTATAACAAATTATAACAAATTTAGTTTTTCCATTCATAACATTAATAAATTTTCAAACGAATATTTATTACATAGTGTTTGTGTTTGTGTGTGTGTGTGTGTGTGTTTGTTATAAGTTAAAATAAGTGGTAAATTACGTTTTTATGATGTTAGAAAAAAAAAATATGCCATAATATTATAAAGAGTGCGTGTAAAAATAAAAAAAACGAATAACTTTTTATTATATTTGTGTTTCAAAAAAAAAAAATAAATAAAAAGCACAGTCATAACTCAAATGGATGTCTGTTACTGAAGTTTATGCTGTGCTATACATGCAATTTATTTTATATATTGTATTTCATAATTTAAACAAAAACCAACATAATGAAAAAATATGAATCCTATGTTTTATTTTAAACTACAAAATTTCAGTTATTAGATTATTATATTTATGCGGTATGTATTTGAAATATTACTATTATATTATAACACAATAAATTTAATATAAAATTATACTTTAACTTAAAACGTGTACATAAATATATATATATATATAACCTATCATCATCGCAGTTTTATTATAAACATATATATATATATATTATACAAAATAGTCTATATGTTATATAGTTTCTCTAAAAGTCTAAACTATACATTAAACTATATATTATAGCAGCACCCTCACAACTCATCTATATCCGGTATTTTTTATTTTTTATTTTTATCTTTATTTATGCGGGTTAATAAAAAAAAAAATAGGAAAACAAAATTGAAAAACGAAGAAAATTAGAAAATAGAAAAACTGGAAAAAAAAATTTAATGAAAATATACTTATTGTTGTATAGACTTACCTACCTAAATACAATAATAGCTATAGATTTTCCAGATGTTTTCTTTTGTGTTGAAAATTTAATATATAATATAATGAAACATTTACACTATACAACCTCTGTCGCATAATAATTCCGGAAAATGGATTAAAATAACACCAAAATAATGGAATAAATTTTCACAAAAATTATTTTATTTATTTAAAATAATCTCCATCAACTGAAATACATCGATTTGTGCATCCATCCATGTGCAAATAAATCAAAAAATTACGGTTTTATGTTTGTGATTGGAATGCTGTTGAGAATACCTTCAATTCGGTATCATTTCTTAAAGCCAACTGAAGTTTAGAGAATAAAAATTAGTCACAGGGCGAATATTCTGGTAACAGAGATTTTAACAACTACAGCGGAATAGCTTTATTAAACATTACCTATTATAGATATTTGCTAATATACTATACAATAGACTTATTCCATATGCTAATGAAATTATCGGAGAATACCAGTGTAGTTTCTGCGCAGATCGATCTACATCAAATATATATATAGTATACTGTAGATCTTGGAAAAGTGTTGGGAATTCAATGTTTATACACACCATTTTTGTTTGTTGATTTTAAAGCGCCATATGCTAGAGTCAATAGGTAGAAATTATGGAAAATTATGGCAGAATTTGGTATTCCAAAAAAACTGATAGATTTGGTGACGTTGAAAAATGTGAAGTCACAAGTACGAATCTGTGTTAAATTATCTGCACACTTTGAGACGGTTGTTGGACCACGACTAGGCGACCCATTATCAATACTACATTTTTATATTTTATTAGCGTATGCTGATGATATAGACATATGGGGTCGGAATATGATAACTGTCAAGGATGCTTTCTAATCGTTACACAAGGCGGCATCGGGTTTAGGTCCCAAAGTGAATGCAGGCAAAACAAAATATATGGTGGTAACGAATATATCAGGAATTCGAGACATCAAATTAGTAATATTGGAGAATACAATTTTGAAATAGTCAATAGTTTTGTAAACTTAGCATCGTTGATAAATGTATTGTAGATAATGATATTGAAGAGGAAATTCTGTTCTGGAAAATTTCGGATTGGAAGACATTGACTGCGGATAGGTCAGGTTGGAGAAGCGTGTTGGAGAAAGCTAAGACCTACGACCACACTTGGGTTATAATACCACGGAGTAAGTAATAAGAATATGGTGATTAAGCATATGATTAAGCAAAAAAATTTGATTATTACTTCTGTGCAATTTTTGTTCTTCATTTAATTGATGTAGAATAAACTTTGTAGACCAGTTAAAATTTCGATGAATTGTTGTTTTCGGTATTCCAATAAACTCCATTTCGATGAATCTTGCTGAAGATTTCTTACAAAATGGTCACGAAATCACGCACTTTTTCAATATTTTCTTCAGTAAATTGAGCACTTGGACGACCTGAACGTTCATCATCACTTAAAGCTACCCTGCCTTTTGTGTGAAGCATTTATACCATTTAAAAACTTGTGCTGTTAACTCACAATTATCACATTATGCGATTTTAAACAAATCATACGTTTGTTTGAGTAGCATTTTTAATCAACTTTAAAATAAAATTTATTGTTTTGGTTCTATGTTTTTATATTCATTTTTCGATTCACAAAAACAGCTGTAGTTTTATCGTGTTGTATTTTCGTTTCTACCGAATTTAATGTCATAAAATGTTGACATTTTGTTGAGGAACGTTCACAGAACATAATCATAAAAAAATTAATCCATTGGCTCAACGTTTCCTATGGTTGACATAGCCATTCCTTTTTATTATGGGACAGAGGGTGAAATATAATATTGTATATATTGTATATTATATAGAGAATAAAAAATAACCTCTTAAGTTGAATTTTTTTTTTCTTTCAAATAGTAATATATGTATTTGTTTAATAAATTGCCTAACTTTTCTTTTAACAACTCTTTTGAAGATTTAATTATTTTCTAATAAATTTTTTTTTCTACAAATATTTCTCGGATTTTTCATGTGCTAGAATGAATTGTATATGGGCTGTGTAAAAAATTATTATTATTATTTTATTATAGATTTACTTGACTACTGGCGTATATATTTTATTTATGTTACAACACATTACACACATTTAAAAACTCTGTAAAGTTAAAGTAGTCAATAACCATAAAATTTTTAAATAAATAAGTAGTTTGCCATTTATTGTAGAAAAATTATATTAATTATAAAATTTAAATAAACATGGTCAACAATTCTCTATAGCTATCTATTCCCATCAATCATTGTGATTCGATTATGCAAATCGCTTTTTATATACTTTGGCGAAATTTTGATTCGATTTTTTCTGACCCAGATCACTTTTAAATCTTGTCTGCAACGGACTATAAAATGTACCATTAATTTGAATCAAACATCATGAGTGTAAATCAAAAGAGGTTTACAAAAGTGCTGGAAAATTAAATTAAATGCAAATCTGGAATAGTTATATAAATTAAATAAAATATAAAAATATGTAATTTAACATGTAATTGAAATTGAACCAGGAAAAATAATTAAAAAAATAACAATTAAGTTATCGCTTGGATTGGATTTAACGAAAAGGAATATATTATTTAAGTAATTGAGAGTAAACCACATTGACTTTATAATATTCATAAGCACCTGATGTAATATTATTGTAATATTATTAAATAAATTATTTCATTTTAAAACAAACGGATTCTATCAAATATTTGTATTTGAATTGATTTTCATATTTGTATGAAACAAACAATTTGCTTATAAATTCTATGAATAATTTTCCCAAATTTAAGAAAAAATGTGTATCATTAATTTATAATAGAATGCATATTTACAGAATAATAAATTTAAGTAATTTTGTATGTATTAATTTTATTTACTTATGATTTCTAATAAAAATACAAATTTACTTGATTTGATATGCCATTTAAAATTCAATTCAAGCAAATGAATGATTGAATTTAGTAAATGTTTCAGTAAAATTAAGCAATTATTTGCATGATTACCTATCAATTGAAAGAAAATCTTTTACATCGTATTGGTAAAACTCATCAAAATTGATGACATATTACATTGTTATTTTACGAAAAATCATACATGAAATAGAGACCTATTGCAACTAATAAGTAACCTGTGAGGATAGGTCGCACTTTAATGTAATATTGTAATGTATAGTTACAAAAGCATATAGGTTCTTGATTTTTCATAGGAATTACAAAAAGAGTAGAGTTAAAATAACCAATAAGGTATTTTCAACAATTAGTTGACATCGGAATGTGTTATATTAATTCAATGTTATCCAAATTATAGAAAATAGCTATTGTAACAAAAGGCATGTTTGCAAAATTGTGTTATCCTAAATTTCCTGGTTGAGTATATTTATTATATATACAATATATGCCTATAGAGATTATATTTTTTGAACACGAATCGATTGACAATTATTTCCATTTTCTCAGTTGAAAAAATAAATTAATTAAAATTCAATTTTAAGGTTTAGTAATTTTTTTCTGCCATTGCAATTACGCGTACGAATAAATAGATTTTTATTATATTTTAAATACCAAATACAGATATTTAATTATATATATATTTAGAGATATATGTGTATTTACACAATAGGCAGAACCGTCGTGTTATATAACAACACAATATTAAGACATCTTAATGAAAAATAATTGTCTTATCGGAATTTTTTAAATTCATTTTATTTATACGAAAAAAAAAAATATAGCAAATAAAGTTCATTATAAATTTTAATTGAAAATTTTCTATTGCAAAAAATATTTCTTAATTTTATATTTTTATTCTATAGTACCTCTATATAAATTGTACGCGACGTATAAAATTTCATGAGATTATTATTATTTGATTATATGGTAATATTGATTTCCAAAATCCTTTGAATTTTTTCACAATGGATATATAAACGGATCAGATTACTTACACGTTTACACATTGCTGGGTAATTTCATTTATTCCTATTGTGATTCACCAACAAATTAAAACTAGTTGTATACATACGGTTAACGTACTTCTTCAAAGTAGGCGAGCCGGCCACTGGTGTACAGAACAAGTGTTTTACGTAGAACAATTTCTGAATATGTGTTATATGACATTAAATTATATGGGATAGGTAACACAAGTAGAATCAATGGAAATAACGCTGTATTTGGGTACGCACAACAAGAGGAATAAAGCTCATTTATAGATTTTGAAAGTTTCAACCAGAATATATTTCTATTGTTTTATTTTTGCCAAAGGAATTACGAGAATGATTTTAAATTTATATTTTCTGTGTCTACGTTTGTAGGTACATATTTGAAAATTTTTTATATAACTATATAAAAATAGTTTTTCCGGAAAATATACTCGGTTAAATGTATAAAAAAATTCAAAAGAAAATTAATTATTTTTTTTTTTAAATAAATTATATATATTTATTTATAGCTTAAATGTGTGTATAGGGTATTAGATCACATTGATGAACACACCACCCCTTCCGTCATACCATATAATTTAAATGTTAAATGAATTCATGCATTTCTAAGCATTGGAATTCGTTTTTTTTACAAATTTTTATACGTTTGATAAACTTATTAACAGTAATTCATTCCGATTTGCTTTTGGTGGATATAGAGCCATTTTGTAAACATAGCCCCAGATCAATTTTGTCTTTTGTTTGATATGGAAGGATATATAGAATTAGTATTATAGTGCAACTTCGGTTAATCCTACGATCGGTTAAATCAAATTTTTAACATCGCTGACCACTCCGTATAAAAATATTGTATCTAATTTGATTTATTCGTTAATTTTAGTGACCCAAAAAAAATGGTTATCATTGTGTATTTATACTTGAACCAATTCGATTATATTCAGTTAGTTTTTTATTTTCATTTTGCTATTTATTTGTTTACATTTTCAGTAATTTTTGTATTTTTCATACATAAGAATTCGCACAATAAATTATTGTATAATTGAGGACAATTTCCACGAAATATTGATTTAGCATCAGTTGCCCAGATTAGGTTAGTGAAATCGAAAATACTTTAGATAATTTCTTCAATTCTGAATGTAAATGAAATGTGAATGAGACGCTACATTGTTAACCAGACACTGCAGTTTTCAGATAAGATTCATCCAATATATTTGCAGTGATTACTTCACCGATTTTGATGAAATTAATTATGCATAGTTTTATAACGAATGGATTACATAAAAACATAATTTATCAAGCCCCATATAGAAAATTATATTCAGGATCACCTTTGCAGACATGAAATGTGATTATAAATATGAAGAATTTTTAATAGATTCTAAATAAATTATATAGTCAACAAGAGGTCATAGTGCGATTTCCAAACTATTACATGACTTGAGAAATTTAGTTATTTTTCAAACGATTTTGATGAAAAGTTTGTATATAATTAGATTAAAATATACGAACAATTTTTATTAAGTTGCTATAGCAAATTAGATAATCAGATTCGGTTGTAAAACATTCTAGAAATCTTTAATTTTCTTTATTATTTTTGTAACGATTTCGATGAAATTTAATATTTTATGTACCAACAATCGGTTCAAGTTTTCAATTCTCAAAATAATTAGTTTACTACTAATGCTAGATCACAGAAACAAAAAATTGCTAGGAAAAATAATTTAATAAATTATAACCTGTTGTGAATGTCTTGTTTAGTTTTCAACAATATATTGCAGATAAGATAATATCACCAAATTTACTAAGCTATCTGGAATCATTCGATTTTACGAAGATGGTTGCAGAGCTATCAATAAATCTAATGACAGTTGACCTGTACTTGCTTAGCTATCCGATAGAATAAGAACCATTTTTAATTTTTGCTATTTGCTTGCGCCTGACAATTTTCAAAGATATACATTATATAGAAATTATTTGCATCAAATTTGACTTGGAAGATTGTTTTCAAATTTGTGTGTGTTAAAATATTAATTTGTATATAGATAAAATTATAAAAAGGGACTAAGTTATAGAGAGATATTGACTAGGTGTTTATATAAACGATATAATAAAGAAAGAATATCTTCCACAGATATTAGTATAATTTTTTAAATATTACAAATTGCCATTTTAAAGACTGTGCGCGAAGGTGGACACACTCTACACTATTTAATTGCGAATAATAATAGACGATGACGTTGTTAAATGTGATGTGTAATAATAATAATGCATACCTACACACTGGAGTTTTTTTTTAATTTTTTCACAATCCTTTGAAGTTAAAACCGAACGTATATTTACGTATAAGCAATATAAGTAAAAATATAAAGATTTTTCATATAAATATGAAAAAGTACCCATCACTAAAACCTATATATTATATATATAACTGATGATATTTAAGGTTAAGGTTTTCAGTCGGTTTTTTATGTTTTTTTTTTTTAATTTAAAAAAGTTTTCTTTTTGTGATCGCCGTCATTTATTTTTATTTATTTTCATATATTGTGGTATTACATGGAACGCAACGCCATATATTTACAGACAATTTTTCTTAAACTTTTATATTTTGCTTTCGTATTTACATATTTATATTTATGAAGGAAAAGGGCAAAGTCAAAAATAACCATAACATTTTGCTTTTTTTTTTTTCAAAAATATTTTCCTTATTTCTTTTCTTTTAGAATTTTTTCCCAATTATACGGTGAATTTATTTGATTAGTTAAAAACTCAACCTATTTATATTGATGATAATAATTGTTTATATAATTTAGTTAATTATGCTTATATAGAAAGAAAAATATTTATAAAAATATATAATAAATGACATCATCACAGAAATAAAAAAATAATTAGTATTTTTTCTTTTTCAATTACTGCTGGATAATTGGAATTTTATTTTATTGTACGTAGATATACGATATCCGAGATATGTAACTATACGACTACGCAATTCTATCAATTGAAATATTCTACAACTTATTATTAAGTAAATGCCGTGTGTACATGCATAACATTAAATAATAATTACATTTTATGAATAGCTTTGGAATTATATATTTTCTATAATTATCAAAGTAAAAATATTATATTTTCTTCATAACTATAATATTTCTTGTTATATATATTTGAAATTCTATATATGAAATACATGCGATTTTAAAAATCCTGTATAAAGCTAGTAATATTTTATTTATGATATATTAAAATGTGGTCGTAATTAAATAAATGCTTATTTTACTCATTTATACATAGATATAATATATGTGTATTTTATTTCTGGATTGCGTATATCGAATGGATTTATTTATCCCTCAGGATAAAATAAAATTGTACTTTATTGTATGTAGGTATTATTTTTTATATAAGATAATAATAACTAATTTTGTACGTTTCCCTGTTTGTAAATGTATATTATAATTAACAACCGCCGGTATTACTGAAGAAATCATGCAGTCACCATTGGAATAAAAAATTCATCCAAACACAAATATAACAACATTTAATATAGTGTGTTCGAATACGAAATTTAAAGTGTGCTTTTTTACTGTTTTAAGCTACACGTGGTGTAGGTATAAAACAGAATTTTTTTCTGGTCCAGAATTTAGTTATAGAAACAGAGTGGTCTAGAACAGAGTATTGAAATGATCTATTCTGATTTAGATTATGTAGCCAGCGTTGCAATATCGGCCTGCAACAGAAACAGAAATAATATTTCAGTTATCACTAATAATTTGCTAAGTTTAGACAAAGAAATTTATAGGAATATTGAAAAACACGGAAATTTACAGTGCACAAGAAATTTACGAAGCAAATTGAATGCTAGGAAACCGAAAAGTAACATTCACGCAATGTATACAAACAACGAGCAGGCGAAAGTGCACATGTTATTTAGATTGATCGACATCTGATGGATGATTATTTTATTTTATTTTGAATCAAAAAAAAAAATGTGTGTGTACAAACAATGCAATCAAATAAATTACTTTGACATTCTGAATCTGGCCTTAGAAACAATTCACAGTGAAATGACGATTTACGAAGTTAAAACTTCTGTTGTTGTCTGGTACAGAATTTTTCTGGATCTAATGTATGAAATTTTGGACTAGTAAAAAATTCGGTTTTATACCATAACGTAACTTAATATGCAAAATTTATTGATAACATGGCGATGCATTTCTAGAAGAAATTCGGCCCAGTGAGAAGAAAAAAACAAAATTTTAATAATTAATAGCAGGAAAAGTATCAACAATTTTTATATCGTTCTTGACTTTGTATGTTGTATTTTTTTCTCCATTTGTTTTAAGTTTGATGCGTATTTAATTTGTTCAACTAAAAAAATGGCAGTTGCGATAAAGTAGAAAGGAATAAGTTTAATTTAGTTTTTCGGTTTAAAACTGTAATTACAAACCAAAAAATTGGAAAAAACTGCAAAAGAAAAGCTCTTCTTCCATATAAACAAAACATTTCATATTACCGGGGCTTAATAATTAATAATAAATGATTGCAACCCGGTATAATCTCTCCATGATACATAACGCGTATACTTTCATTAAAATAAATAATGTATTTTATGAATATTCGTGTGTGAAGCTGTGAATTATATAATAGAAAGTGTATATGACTTTGTTAATTTATTTATTTAAAATTACCATATTTTATTTCCACGTTTATATTTTTGATGTAAGTACTATTAAGTTATTTGCATTGTTTCCCTTATGTTTATAGGATGTTATATAGGTAACTGTTATATTTAATCTGATCTATATACATGTAGGGAAATTACGTGCAACCATAATGATTTTGTTCGTTTATCAAAGTATTTTTTTATAATTAACTTTAAACTGGGTAAAAAATCCATTCATATTTAATATTTATGAAAATGAACATATGAAATCATCATGATTTATTTCTGTTACATAGAGCATCATTAAAAAAAACGTCGCATCTTGTTCTATTTTTAGCCAGAGACTGCAACTCTAGCCAGATACTGTTACCCCGATCATAGGTTTGTTACAATGATAGTTCTTAGGTCGGTTAACCTTTCTATTCTACCCCGCGGATTTTGTCACTGTTGGGATTCTTTGGTAAAATCCTCCACACTTCTTTTTTTAATATGTACGTTCGATCCATCCCAATTTTTGACGTTTGATATCAAGTTTTGTATGTTTACACTTCATCTAAAGCTTTTCATTACGTATCTGCCAATTGCACAAAGGATTCTTCTAAGGCATTTATTTACAAAAATATGTAGGCAAAATTTGTTCACAGACAAGCACTACCTCCAAGTTTCGCATATATTTATTAAGAATAAAACAATCTCAATTTGGTATTCAGTACCACCATAAGGTATGGTATATGCATTGTTAGTTCTCTTTAGAAACGACTCTGTTTTTATGTATAACCTATTTTCTCATATGTTTTAACGTAAATTTGGAATATATAATCGATTTTCAGTTATGAACGAATAAAATATGCAACAATATTTTGTGTAAAATATATTCACTCAACCGCATATAATAAATTAATTAATATACTATTATATTACGTATTAACATGTAATGTAATGTAACATAATTATATATTTGCAAAATGACGATAACGTTTTCATAATGATGATGAAACAATATGAAACTATATTCTAATTATAAATAAATTGTATGCAGATATATAATCAAAAATATATGTACATTTGTTAATCTATAATTGATGAATGTTACAATATAAATAATATAAGAGAAAAAAACAATTATACCATATATATTTTTCAATGTGTCTGCAGAGCGAGAATATATAATTTTAATGCCTTTATATGTACATCAATCATTATATAATAAATGTTTATATAGTCCCACATAACATTTTAGAATGGCAGATATAAATGCAGAATAAAAGCGCACAGAATTGAGGCTGCCGATATTCTACAATTTGTTTCATTATACCGAAGACGGTTTGGTCGAACCGAAATACTGCCTCTAGTACAAATACTATTACTTTATTTGCGATGCGGAGACGCCTTACCGCCACTTTTATATTCGTAATATCTATATCAATATAACTTAAAAATTATATAATGAGTATTCTCAAGTTATTTCCATATTATTATTGGATTATTAAGGATTATTTTCAAAAGTACTATTTACACAGGGAGTAACATTTAATCATACTTGTGTACACACCTAAAAACCAACATTTCAGTATCGCCAGATGTTAAAGTAAAATACGACGATGTAAATAAAATTATGGATTATATTATTTGGGAATTAATTTTTATTATTAAATATATTATATTCATTCATTATCGTTAAAATACAAAAGAAACATTTCACATAACACAACATCAAATTTGAATGAGTAGATGAGATAATAGTCATCGGTACAAGTTTTATAAGATAAAATGATCCATATTATATTGCGATCATTTATTTCAATAAATATGTAAATTGTTGCTAATCTTTATGGGACTACTAAGAGCATATGTATATCATGTAGAATATTCTAGAGACGCACTCGAAATTTTTAATCTTCCGCAAATTGTTGTATGGGAAAGATTATGGTATATATTATAGAAAAAATAAAGAAATATATATAAATATTGTATTTTTTAATTTTATACTTATACTGATGTTCTTATATTATATATACGCAAATACACATTTCTAATTATAAGACATAAATCAACAGAAAAAAAAATTAAAAACTTAATCTTAAACATTTGTTTTTTCTTGGCTAATGGTACAATACAATATATATAAAAAAATAAATAAATATATTACCATGCGACTTTATTTCCTTTTTCCAAAAAAACATTATATTATATATAGTACGGGCTGTTCGAAAATTTCGCGTATCGAAAATGAAAACCCATATTATTTTAATTTTCAATTAAGTCTCTCAAACATACACATGCTTCGCAGCGATGTTAAAGTCTCAAAATCACTTCTACATATATATTGAGTTCATCTAAGGTCTACAAAATATTTGTTTACATCTCTGTTATCGCTTCTTCGCATTTGTTGAAAAATGCTTTCAGCTGCTAAGACTTTTTTTTAAAGATTTGGCAAACAGCTGAAATTCGAAATTATTCTTATGAAAACTAAAAAAAAGTCTAATAAGTTATATATACAATTCTTCAAGTGCTCCTCTATTGATGTCATTTCGCAAACTATTTGAACAACCATCGTATATTATACAATTATATAAGTACTTTCGTGTGTACATTGTACATCATATATTTAAAATTGATAAATTATAATCTCTTTTTCGTATCGTCATCATATGAATTTAATTATTATAATAAATATATATAAATATACATTAGATAAGAATTTGTGTTTACGTTTTGCATTTGATTTTTTAATGGAAATATGTATTTATATTTGCTTCGTATATGTTTTTAAAAAATATTTTAATATATATATATTTATTTTTACATACCTATAGTGAATTATGTATGACTAATTAATATATGTTAAAATAGATAAGGTACTAATATATTACCTTTTAGTTATAGTATCATAAATGCACATACATCGTAAACTCTATCTTATACGCAATCTATAATCCATATATTATAGTATGTATATTGTTGTATTGTAACAATCAATGATCAACATTATACTGAAGAGACCCACTTAATGCAAATATATGCATAAATTTTCACTTTATATCCTAATTAATATCCAATTTCAGATCTCTTAATAATGCATGAATAACTTTGTATTATATATTATACGAATTGAATTACAGAAATTTAGCATAGAATTTATATGGGACAATATTGTTAAAAGCAGCATAATATAAGTGGCCACAAAGACATTTGCTATACTTTTTAAGGATATTTCTCAACTCAGCATGAAATAAGAATTTTCGTTTAATACAATTAGTGCTGGTGCATAGCTTGGTTTTGTCTTCGTCTATAATTGTCTTTGTCCTAAATGTTAAATCATTCAAAATACATGTTCTGGTTCACAAGCTTTAAAACAAAATGCTAACTAATAACATCGTCCTTACAAATTTAAAAAAATTAAAAAATTTTACTTTTTACAAACTTCATGCGAAATATGTACTACGTGCAATCAAATGCCACCAAATATATGGTGTGACATTACCATCAATTTGTTATAAGGTTTTTAATATAAAATTTAGCTATGAACGGCAGAAGATTTTTCTTTAATGCATTGGACGACGATAAAGATAATTACAAAACCAAGTTATGAACCAGCACTTAGTCCTCAACAGTGATAATTTCTCAAATAATGAGATTATTCTCTGTTCATTATGTCTCTATATGGATATCAATTTTCACCAAATTTGTCAGAAATTGAGGCTATACGAATTTAAATTTAAATCCCAAATTTTATTCAATTAGAATAACAGGTATACAATTACTTTTGTAATCTACCCGCAGTAGAACTGACCGCTAATGATTTGATGAAAATGTAAATAGGAAATATTCGCATATAATTTATAAATTTTCTTATAAAATTTTAATCAACAGATGCAAATAAAAATTAATAAAATTTTTCAAGTTTATGGTACATCCATAGAAAACGAAATTTAAAATATCGATCATATAATCCCATTTGAATAAGAATTCTTTGGTAAAATTTCCTCAAAATTCTCAACAGAATAGTAATACATTGAAAAATGATCTATTTATCTGGATGTCTTTGCGTATAGGAGCTGATTAACAAAAAAAAAACCACAATAAAATCAATACTTAAATTATTTTTGAAAATGTCATTCATTCATTATACCGGCCAAATAATTTACGTATATGCTAGAGGTTAAAATGCCAAAATCGAATTTGGAAGTGTGTTTGAGGTTACTTTAAATGATATATTGAGATTACGTTATGTATACGATTTTCTATATTAATATACCTGTTTTGTATATAATACAAAAAAATTAAATAATTAAAAATTATCCATACAACTTTTTCAAACTGTATTCAATCGGTAATATGAATATACTACTATATATGTAAGAGTTAAGTTAGTATTATTACATTAAACGGCAGGCATGTATTATTTATAATAATACTCAATTGAGTTGAGTGTATGGCTTCATAAATTTATAAATTATAAGTAAATATTGACTTGAATTCATGAACACAAAGTAATTACGATTTTTTTTTTTTTTATGAAAAGCAATTATTTCATAGAACGAAATAACTAATTGCGATTTGTAACGCAATTATATATCATTCTTAAGAATGATTTGCAAAGAATGAATTAAATATTTATGGGATGGTATAAAGTTATGGACTATGTATTGGTTATGGTAATATTTATTAACTTCTCGTTTTATCAATTTCATTGCTTTTTCATTGCTTGCATTTTGATTAGTTGTTGAATGTAATGGTAAACACATCTGAACTGAACGTTTGTTCTACTAAATTCCCATTGATGTACTCTATCATATAAATACAATAATATCGAATTCAAATGAAATGTTTGCAATCACTTAGTGGTCAACCCAACGTTTATTACAATAAAAAATTTACTGATAATGGAAAATAAAATTTTTTTTTTTTATGCTAATGATCGGATCGATATACAATTATAATTTAACAATAAACTCTTAAGTAGCTATGCATATTTATAGCTATAGCTATAGAATATTGATTAATATATATATTTTCCTAATTTATTTTTTCATTAATTTTATTATTCGTTTTAACATATTATATAAAATTACCACACACACACTCATATATACACATTTATTATATAATATATGTTTTAATTAGATATATAACTCAAATTGTTGTTCATCGACGCCTAAGGTAATATTTATATTACACAATCACAGCGATTTTAAGTATATCTATAACTAGAACAAAAAAAGCTATACTCATTTACTAAAAGTTTTTTTGTTTTATTATTACATGTTGAATAATTCAATTAATTCTATTATCGGTGTTTTATAGTCATCATATTATATTATATATTCCCTCATATATTCACAATACTTATGTGAATAGTATATTATTTATGATATGGTATTTATATGTAAATAACCACCGGGGGTGGTGAGATTATTTTAGTGGTATTTATTAAATATTGTATTTTATATATATATCTATAAACAAAAAAATAATATTATTCAGTGTGTGCGTATTTATAACCCAATAAACGTTTTTATGATGTTATTGATATATTTACATTTTGTAGTTGTAGGTCTTCGTATATATGGTTGGACTAATGTGTAAATCTATTGTAATGGAAAGGTGATTATAAATATACGTGTTGCTTTATATAATAACAATTGTTTATAAATAATTATATATAAATATATAAATAAAAATAAATATAAATACGTGCGTATTGACAGTATTTGGAATGGAATGGCAAATGATATATTTGTGTATTTTTATAAATAAATTATATATGCGGCAACTAATGTATCTTATGGAAGAAAAATGCAATATAACTATTTGATAATTTAATGTTGGAACGAAGTCCAACGAAATGGTTATTTCGACGTGATATTTGAAACACCCAAAACCAATCGATTTGTTAAAAAACGTAACATTTACTGCTGCTAAATCGCCAGCATTATTTGGCTTTCGGTTTTCCTTCTCATTTCTGCAACGCAAATTCGGTTATGCTCAAAAAATGTTATCAATTAAATGGTTCTGGATCTATGTATACCATTGGAAATATTAAGGATACATATGAGACTGCGTGTATGCAAATAAAGTAATTCAAATAAAATGGTAAAATTTAAGAATTTATAAAAATCTGGATTTATTATGAAAAATGAATAATAAATCGAAGCAATTAAAATTATAAAATAGATATAAAAAGCACTGGAGCAATTTTACTGGATGAGTATGAGAGCACCTATAGAAGGAGAATGGTGAAAATTGAGTGTGAGGGAAAGTTTTAAAAAAACCGTTTCATTTCAAAAGGATAACTAATAATTTTCAAGCCAACAAGCTTTAAAACTAATCGAATTTTGGTAATATACATTTTTTTTTTTTCAAAATGCATATCTTGGGTTCGAAGGATATAGAGGGGATGACTTTGCACATTTTCCAACTTAACCTACTGCTTCTGGACGACAGAAATCTAATTCCAAAATTTCATAACGAAACGTATAACAAAATATAGTAAACTATTTCTGTTTTTTTAAGAAGGTATCAAAAAAATGATTTGATTATAGCTACAACATAAAAACTTAATCTTATTTCAGAAAATCCGTTTATTGGTGATTCCATTGGTGTGGGTAAAAGTTGTAGGTTATAGCATACGATGGACATATAATACTTTCAATAAATTATTATTTAATTTAAAAACAAAAAAAACGAATATCTTTTATTTGCACAAAAAAAAAAGGACGTAATAGATATACATGCACTCAACAGATAACGTAAACAAATGATGATGAATTATTTAAATTTAAGTGTGTTATGGCGTGTATATTATATTCCAATAATTCACTGGCTATAAATATCAGTGACACAAAGTCTATATATGTTGTGTATAACTTCAATATATGATGGTTATACATAACTGACCCTCTATTGAAATTAATTTTTCAATAAATATAATTTGTTACATCTATATAAGCTGTGTACATTTTTGCATATACCATATATATTATGTCACTAGATATAGGGTCAGACGTAATCAATTTTGAATTATTAATAGAAATTATATATATAATCAGTATATTGAACATTTCTATAAATAAATATTTTTGATTAACATAGGTTACGTACTATAATATTCAATAATATGTACGCACAGGTAACCACCTTATAAATATAAAAGCACTCTTGTAACACAGTTTCTATATAACACGATGGCGTGAAACCAAATTTTATGAAATCATCTCAAGTAAAACGGTTGAATTTTTGACGTCGTTGACTTATTTTATATATTGACGTTACTTAAAATAATGACGGGTCATAATTAGGTACCAGGAATCACTAAATTTAACCACAAAATTCCAAAATCAAATGAACCAACAAATATAAATACTATCTGCTATCAGTGGAAACTTTATAATGGGATTAAGTTTAAATCAACGGTAAATATTTATCTATTTTAATTTGTTTGAATTTTTCAACAGTTATTAGATCTGATAGATGAACGGTTAAAAAAGTCAAGTAAAACCTCCAATACATAACTTCAACGAATGCCACTGAAATTCAAGCGAAAACAAATCGAAATAGACTCAATATTTTTTAATATATACACTTTGCCATTGGAAATGTTGTACAACTTGTTGCGACCAATTTCGCTACGGACAACCTGTATATACAAAACAGATATAAAAATAGAACCAATATCATCTTCAACTTTGACAAATTTTATATATTATTATAAATAAATAAATAATAATAATAGTTTAATGACTTTATGACGACGCACCGCAATAAGTTTTCGTCTTCTTCCATTAAATTATTTTATATTTATTATATTATAATACAATAATTTCAGTACGTTTTTTGAAAATTAAACGAAATTAATTTGTCAAAGTACATTACATTTAATAAATGTTTGTCTAGTAATAAATATCTATATATTATAAATTATAATATTGCGATGTGAACTGAATTTAAATGAAAATGAAATATGTTATTAAAATATTAAATATTTAATGTATTTATTACAATCTAAATTTAAAATGTATTGTCCGACAATTAACTAGAAATGGATTAAGAAAAACACAAGCAATTAATTTATTTTTACAATAATATAGAAAGGTTATCATTACGGATTTATTCTTCCTCAACTGAAAACACATTGAATCGTCGATGCAACACTCAAAAATTTGTGTTTTGGATAATCAAAAGTATTTCAAACGTTTCGGTTTTTATCAAATCTCTAAACAAAAATGTTATAGTTAGTTCTTTGATCTTTTCAACTGACTCACGAAAACAAATGTGACTTTTATTTCGTTGTATTTTGATTTTACAATGAAGCCAATGGTATATATTTCATACATACAATACATATTTCAATAAGTAGACAATAGATGATTTACCAGATCCATATATATATATATATATAATATTAAAAATTAGTAAGTAATTCTGGATATTTTTCGGACACAGGGTGTAGCAAAGAGTTTCCCGAGTTTCCGGTTTTTTTTGTATTTGTCATTTATATTTTGTATATTGTACATTAACTATATTTACAATTTATTATAATATTTAGTATATAAATAAAAAAAAAGTAATATTTATAGAGATATAGAATTTATTATTAAATATTGCAAAAATTTGTATACGTTTGAAAATTTAATTAAATTTAAATTATTTTTAATGGGATTTATGAATGAAACATACACACACACACACACAAAATATTAAACAGTCAATTTAATTTCATAATAAAATATATAATAAACAATAAAAAAATAATACAAATATTTGTACAGACATTGGAAAATTTAATGTTAATATTCTTTGTCATTTATATAGTTTGGGTGTGCATGACGGAAAACTCATTGAAACCAGATAATTTCCATATTTTCATTTTTTATTAATTTGAAAATAATAAGTTCTTCTATAGAATATAACCATAAAAAAAAGTAAATTTTCTACTATATACACATTTCAGGTCAGTAAAAATTGAACATTATGGTTACTGCGAGTTATGATGACCCGCAGCATTTCGACAAAGGAAACTGTAGGTCTGCCCGAGACTATACCCTGTACATTTCCTTTAATCTTTTGTATTATATTTATTATTTCCATATATTACATTAACAATAAGTATGTTTTAATGATTTTTTACGAATGTAAGAATAAATTGTTGATTGATATTTGCATTGAGTTTTATTTGTGTGTATTCTTTAATCTTAATATCGCGTTTATATATGTACCATATGAGATTACTACAATCAATGTCAGTAATTTTAAGCTGATTGTGAGTGAATTTTATTATACAATAAATATATTATTACAAATTTGAACAATGAATTCAATATTATTTCCGTTCGTGCGCGTATATGCGGTTTATAATCTTAATGTATCTATATATACTTCCTACATAAGTTGTATTCAGTATATTGCTATGGAAATATTTATTATTTCTTTTATTATTATTGTATGTATAGTATGTTCGCCAAATTTTCTTCTCATAGTGAACTGAAAATTCAAACATTGCGTGAGAAATGACTATAAGAACTACAAAGTTTTTTTTTTATTCTTCTATATATGTTTTACTGAAGGAGCCTCTGGTGTGGTTCAGTGTGTGTCTTTCAATAAAAAACAACTATACTTTTACGAATCATGTTGATTTTGTAATTAAAATATATGGTGCTGTGTCATAAAATTATATATAGTAAGATCTATAACGGATATAGGCTGGCACACATAAATATTGTATGTAATTGAATCAATGACATTACAACGTGGCTTATTATAGAGCCATATTGAGAGATTATTTTCTTACAGTTTTTGGTTAAAATTTGTTATACTGAACATAAATTTGTACATAAATGAATAGCGTTCATTGTTTCAATGAATAATTCATTAATATGTTTCATTTTTAAAAATTATCTTAATATACTTGTTCATTGAATGAATGAATTCGCGGTCATTATTTAATTAATGTACAGAATATTAAGTTAATAAACAGAACACATTGAAAAAATGAATAATATTCATCAAAATAATTATACAATTCTTTAAACCAACGTAGTGATTCATTGAAAAACATTCATTTTCGATATTATGTTTTAATGAATTAATTCGTTGATTTAATAAATGTGATTTCATTTTAACAATGAACCATGTTCCTTGGAGCAAAATTAATTAATATTTCATTGTTTTGACGTTACATTTTAATTGAATTCACTTATTTATCGTTTCAGTGTACATAACAAAATTGATTGTGTTAATTGACAAATTAAAGCAGCAATTAATGTCATGCCGAATTACATTGGCTTTTTTAATTTATCAAATTTATAATATTCATATTTAATTATATTATTATTGTATTTGGGCTTCATTACTGTACTTTATATAGTGGGTCTTAAGCAAACATATAAATAAATTACTTATAGAATTTAATGAGAATGGATAAGAATTGAAAATATTTTATTATTTTTATATATATTTCACATGTGTCACTCATTTCCTATAAGACGAACACGAAGTGGTTATCAAAAAAAAAAATAGACATATAATAGATAAAATAATTTACATCGAGTTCAGTAAGAAGGATCCTCTGCGAACATTATATAAATTAACTCTCCGGCGCACATAATGGAATCTTCTAATAATATATATATATTTACAGACATTTCACATGAAAATTTAAAACTTATATTACGAATATAAAATAAACAAGTTATTTTCATATTACAGAACTAAAATTAACATGAAGATTTATTAGACTTGAGACATTTTTTACATTATATAGACTTAAATTTATAATAAATTATATTGTGTGTGCCAGCTAAAGAATAAAATAAACAAAATAACAATTTTTATTTATTATAAAATTATAATAACACACAAGTACAATACAATATAATATATATTTAGTATATAGTTAGTAACAGGAAACTCCTAAGAGATTGTTATAAATTTAATAAAATTATTTATAGGTTGCATTTGACATAAGTTTAAAAAAGTATATTATTATATAAAATATATATTTGTGGATATGTATGTATTTGGTAGAAATGTTACACACATCTATATATATATATATGTTATATGTCTTCGTTGTATATACGCATATAACATCCCTTATTTTCGTTCTTTAAATGTCAATTTCAAATCTCAACCCTCTTCTATTTATTATACTCACTCAGACTCAGCTCATAAAATCTTGAGTTATTTTATGTGTAAAAATTATGCTATATTATGTAAAATTTTACTTTATTATTAAAATTTTATGAAAATAAACTATAGTTTGTTTATATGTGATGCAATACTGTTAATATATTGTATTGTAAGAGTTTGTATATAATAATATATGTATGTGTGACTGTATACAATTGGCATACTTGGAGCTTAATTCACATTCTATGCGTATGTACCATATTTTAATTTTCATTTTATATGGATTTACAATGTAAAAGGATTCAGATTGCTTCTTTGATGAATGCCAAGAGATTTGAGAATATAATTAATTATATTCTCTAAAAAAATATTTTAGTTAACATTTATAACACCCCCAAATTTTATACGTATGTACTTATAAAGATAAAAGATATTCAACTATATTAGAGATTATAGTGCTATTCACAAGCTTTTTTGTGCCGTCAAACTATAAATTATTAATTTTTATTGTATATGATGGAAAAAAATTATGAGGTTTTTCTGTTCAGTTATGCCATGCAAATATACAGAAAATTGTTAATAAATCAAATAATTCTTGAAATAAAAATTGGAACAAGTTTAAAAGTGACTGCGTGAATTGAAATGAATTTAATAACATGAAAATTTGCTCCTTGTGAATAACACATAGTTCACATTGTATTTTGCATATAAAAGATTTTATGATTTTATTTCTATGTTATATTATAATACATCGTTAATACATAATATTTTTATATAATTTATATTCATTCAGACGATACACTACATAATAGACTGTAATATAATATATATATATATATATAGTAATAGAACATATAGTACATTAAGTATTATACAAGGTGTTTGCACGAGTTCTGTGCAAACCATCAATGGCATAATTCAAAGTCGAAAATGTTTATTAACACTTTTCCTTTTGAGACCTCTGTTTTCGCGATACGACCCTAAGAAATTATTTCAGTATAGTCTTATCTTTAAAGACACCATATAGTAACTTCGAAATTATGTAGGTAATTACAAAAAAATGTAACTTCATCGATTTTGTTGTGTTTAAAAGACCTAATTTATCTGTATTAATAACTTTTTTTTATAACTTTTTGATGGAATTATTAATTTTTATTCTTCTATGTTTTACTGAAGGATCTTCTGGTGTGTGTGTGTCTTGAAAATAAAACCTGCAACTTTTGCGAATCATTTTGATTTTGTAATTAAAATAGATGGTGGTAGGTGTCGTTAAATTATAGTAAGATCTATAACAGAATATGCGTGACATTTTTGATCATTGATGGCACACAAAATTATTGTTCGAATTGATGCAATACGAAGAAGATTTTTGAAATGTATGTTAAGATTTATTCCTTGAACTTATTGCATTTATGGCATATTTACAAAAAATGTAAATCATCAAATTTTTTGAGAATGATATTTCTAATTCATCTTTTTTTTTTATAAACTTACTTCATATTCAAGTTATTGAACAGCACATTTTAAAAATAACCATTTTTTTTTGTTTCAAAAATTTCGTCCTAAAATGAATTTGTTTTTTAAATCTAAACTATTATTGTTTTTCTTAAAAAAGTGAAACTATAATGTTTCGTTATGAAAAATAATCGTGGACACCCTGTACATACATACATAATCCGTTGTGCTGAATATATATTACAATGGAAATGCATGAACGAAAATTAATTGAAATATCAAGTGTATGGTAATTTTTTCTTCGCATGATATGAATATTTTTTGTGTTGTTAAGAAAAGAATATAAATTTAAATGTTATTACAGATGCAAAATCTATGCATACACATACGCGAGCATTTATACTATATCATAGTTACAGTTCTGATCCGAAATAATGAAAACGATAGAAATAAAGTGGATTTGATAAAAAAATTGTAACCATGGGAAAATTCGTGTTTTCTTTTACCAGTTTTATATAAATCTCTGTGTATATGAATATTATAGTGTAATAAATTTAAGATATTGAACACAATTTTTTCTCGTTATATAATATGTACGCAGACACTTCAAGCGAAACAATGTATCTACTACGAATGTTATCATATATCTGAAATTACCAGATACTTAACCATAATAAATGTATAGAGCTATATATATATTTTAAAGTATAAGTATATGTGCAGATACTTAACAAAACTATGGTAACAACGATTTTCCAAATGTAATGTAAAATGTAGCGAATTTATAGAATGGAAATAATATTTGGTATCAAAACGAATTGTATTATAAAGATTTTACGAGAAATAAATATTGAAAAATGTTTTGTCTTTAGTTTTCGTTTCATTATAATTTATAGTTCAAGAGATAAAAAATCCTAAGTTTTTCATTCGGTATTTCTTTTCTGACCAGTTCTGTATACATTTTAATAGTAAGTTATTCCATACACTACACAAATACAATTCAAGTATAATACGGAAAGCTCTTTGAAATTTTTATTATAATGTAATATATTGTATCATTATATTGTATTAAATAATATCAAATAAGCTTATAGTAAATAAATTTATATGTACATACAACCTCTGTCCCATAATAATTCGGAATAGATTAAAAAACACAAAAATAAATATTAAATTTTCACAAAAATCATTTTATTTATTCAAAATAATTTCCATCAACTCAAATACGCATCGATTTGCATACGTTAAACACGTGAATCAAATGACATTTTTATGCCTGTGATTGAAATGCTGTTATAAAAACGGTGGTCTTTGCCTTTTGTATACCTTCAAGTCTGATGCAAAACGGTTTCCTTTCATAGCCAAATGAAGTTTTGGGAATAGAAATTAGTCGTAGGGAGTTAAATTAAATGAATATAGTGAATGATTAAGCAAAAAACTTGATTATTAGTTCAATTCGGTGCAATTTTTGATCATCATTTCTATTGATGTGGAATACACTTTGAATTCATCTATCGTAGACCATTTTTTTCAGCTAAAATTCGATGAATTATTGTTTTTGGTATTCCAAGCTTCATTCCGATTAAACACTCGTTGAAGATTTCTTTCAAAATTGTCATGAAATCATCCACACGGTTTGCTTTCATAGCCAAATGAAGTTTTGGGAATAGAAATTAGTCGTAGGGAGTTAAATTAAATGAATATAGTGAATGATTAAGCAAAAAACTTGATTATTAGTTCAATTCGGTGCAATTTTTGATCATCATTTCTATTGATGTGGAATACACTTTGAATTCATCTATCCTAGACCATTTTTTTCAGCTAAAATTCGATGAATTATTGTTTTTGGTATTCCAAGCTCCATTCCGATTAAACACTCGTTGAAGATTTCTTTCAAAATTGTCATGAAATCATCCACTTTTTCAATGTTTTCTTCAGTAAATTGCTTCAATCGACCTGGACGTTCACCATTACTTATGTAGTTTCGCTGCCTTCTGCGTGAATCATTTGTGCCATTTAAAAACTTGTGCTGTTACACTTTTATCACCATAACGACTATTTTAAATAAATCATACGTTTGAGTAGCATTTTTACCAATTTTAAAACAAAATTAGAAGTTGATTCATTGTTTTTATATTCATTTTTCGACTGACGCACAAATAACAGCTGTAACTTTATGGTGTTATATTTTCGTTGCTGTACTGAATGTATAATGCCATGCAACGTTGACAAAACATAATGGGTTTACATTGCCATTCGGGTATATTATGGGACAGCGGGTGTATATATATCTGCAGCATCGTATATAGTAAAGACAGACATATATAACATAAGTTGAATTGAATCCATATATTTAAATTGTTAAAAAAAGAAATAAATTTCATTTCAATCAATTTTTTTGAATTTTAGAATTTCTGTATAGTTACAATAAATTGAATATTTAAATTTTGCTAAAAAGAATATTGGAAAAAACACAGAGATCTAAATAATTTAATAAAAGCAAGCAATAGTTGTGCAAATAAAACTTAATCTATTATAGTGATTCAATGTTATGTATAAAACTGAACTTATATATCTATAGTCTGAGATAGTTATACCTACAACTAATAACACTAAACTGTTATACTTGCAATAAAGCTACTTCAACATGAAATAATCGTTTTTTGCTTTGTATTCAGTTTCTGAAATATAATACAGCAGTAACACTGTGTTACCAAACAATATGCGACTACAACATTACTATTTTTTTTGGGTCATATCTCCAGGACTATTATAATTCTATAAAAAAAATGTATTATAAATGCGAATTTATATTTTGTTTCACAGAATATTTAATTATTTGTTAATATAATACACGTAGTTATTTGTTAATATAATACACGTAGTTATATCATTTAATTAAAATAAAAAAAACTTTTTGTTGATTTATTTGTAACAATTTTGCAAATGTGCAATTGTACTCTAAAATTCTCCTTCGTACATTTTAATAAATATATGTTCTTATATATAAGTTTTGTATATTCCAAATGTATATATATCTCGTTAATTATACTACAATTTACATATACTGAATTGACAATAATAATAATAGTGATAGTTATATCATGTATAATGAATGTACGTACCATGCATTATGTTCAAATATGTATACAATTTTACAATTTTGTGAAGCAAAATATATAGTATTACATATAATATCGTATTTAATAAATAATTTCTAAACTATATATGTACAGGGTGCGTAGGGTATTTGAAGATATCCTTATATGTGGCCCGATCATTCGTACAAATTTCGATCAAAACCAAAAAATCAATTGGAAAAATGATAGAAGGCTAATTTCCAGCTACTGTTATGGTTTTAGGAGTTGTGTACAACGAAGGTCATGTTATGCCATCTCATTTCTTTTTCCCAGATGGCCAAGAATTTCCATGACCGAATCACCGCGAACTAGCTCTTCAGATCCCAAATCCCCTGGATTATTACGTTTGGCGCGTAGTTCAACGTAAGGCTAATAAACATCTTCATTTAACAGCATTTTTTCGCTGAAGGATGCTATAGCTACCACTATGGTCAACATAAATAAGGCGCATTTTATTCCGGCATATGCAGTCCTTTCCGACCCCGCAATGAGAAAGTTATTGCCGCTATTGAAAATTTTATTGAATAATTTTATAGTCAAATATAGTCACTTAAGATTGTACAAAAATTTTATGTAATTATAATAAATTTTGTAAAAAATATAATCAAATTAGTTTTAATCTCAATGAACCAATTAAATATACCATACGCACCCTGTATAGTGTGATATGATGAAAGCTTTAAAAAGAGTATTCAAGCATGTGATTAATTCTAATTTAAATTTCTCTATTTATAATAGTATTTTATTTAAAAAAAAGTTAAATTACGAATTGAATACATTCTTTTTCATATAATGAAATTTATACGTATCTTTTGAAAGAATTTATATAATTAAATTGAAAGAGATTCTCAATATATATATTTTGTATTTCACTTAATCACATTTGATGATAATTTTAAAATTACTGTTGTTATTTTACACTATGAATAAATTTCTGTTTTTATAATTAATTTGATGCAACAACTGAGGTGCGTTAACGTTTGTTGTCCCATATTAAAAAATAGTTTTCATAACTTTTGTAACAGCAAAATATATAGTATATGAAACAATAATTATTGTCGAGTTTTGGAAGTACATTAAGATGTCAGCAAAATTTAAATAAATAAATTTTCGTTGTGATTCCATTTAATAATTATTTAAAATGTTACCAAATACTAGCTCTTAGTTTTGTGCACTTACTTTTGTCTATATGACATTATAGATATTAAATATAATTTTTAAGAGGAAACCTCTTATGAAATATTAATAATATTCTAAATTTCACATTTCTTGATTTTGTTGTGTGCAATAAATAATATTTTGAAAATGTATATATTTTATACAAAAATGTAATATAACTTCTTGAACTCTTTGATAGCATTATTTATTTATTTTTTATTGTATATTATGCGTGTATTTGAGCGGATATATACGGCGGTTTATTCATATAAAGTTATTTATTTCAGCTTTGATGCGTACTTATCTAAAATATATACGAGAATAAAAATTGTATTTCTTAAGTATGGTTAAAAGAGCTTTGATAAAATACATATTTAAATATATTATGTAAAAAATATATGAAATTGTGAAAGTATGTTAAAAGAGATTTTTCACACCAATATTATGCACCTATACTTTTATATTTGCGTTTTTTAGATTTAAACTAATTTTAATGATTAAAATATCAATATCGATATTAGGTTTTTTACTGCAATATAAAATACATTGAATCGATAGACACCAAAATGAAATACAATTCCAGCACTGGATTTTCACAAATTTTTTAATAATTTATGTGTATATAGCCGAATATCCTAATGTACCAGGTAACTTCACGCATTGTTAAGACAAATGTTAGAATTTAGTGATTCGGTGGTGTGAAAATGATATATAATTTAAGAATCAACTTTGAATTATATTCATCGAACGCAAATGTATTGATAGATAGACATTAATGTCACAGCGTGGTTGTACAAAATTTTTGTTTCATTAATTATATTCAAGTAATATGAAGTTACTCCAAGTGGAACTTCAATTTATGATGGCATCTACCAAACGGTCAATTTGGTGAAAAATTGCTCCGCATGGGAGTATATAACAATTCAACAATTATTATTATTTATTTATTTTAAAGCACTGCAAATTCGTTTGATAGAAAAAGAATTTCCATGAAATACCTATAACTCCAATATTTTTATATATTTCTTAAATTTATAAGTTAAGGGCGGTACGTGTGATAGTTGTTGCACAAAGATTTTAAGAATCTAATATAGTTTGCGAAAAGCATACATTCAAATTTCATTAAAACAAAAGGTTAGACTATAAAAAGAATAAAAAGAGTTGTAATTCAAATTTGAAATTTGAATTTCATTCTTCATATATATTTTAATAAAAATTTTAAATTAAAAGCTTCAGTAAATGCGTCTGTTTTAAATATCTCAACACACAACTCGAATCGTTCAACCCTTATTTCGAATGTCAGAAATGTAAATACAAAAAGTATTACATTCTTGCAAAAATTTTTACATTTACAGACAATTACAATCATTCGCGAACGCAACCATTTAAAAATCATAATAAAATAGTAGTAATAGAAAAAATTTCAAAAGAATAAACATAAACGTTTTCTCACTAGAGCTGCCACTCCAATGGTTGCAACTCAAGGTGTGATATAGTATCTTCAATACTTAATATAAAGATATCCGGAATACATATACTAAAAGTTATTTAAATACTTTTTCAACTCATACTAACTTCTATTTGAAGTATAAATACGTATTTGAGATAAATACAATATTAAGATTATTTTACTTATTAATCTCAATTTACTATATTATAAGAATGTTCGTGCAGTGAGTAGTCAAAGGTTTATATATAATTATTTATAGAATATATAAGCTATAATGACTAACCGTATTCAAAAAGTTCTAATAATAACTTTGAAATGGAAATCTTCAGAACTTTTCAAACAGAGCAATTGTGATTTTTACCAATTATTAAGAATCTAATACATATTGTGGTTATAAATTAAAAATAAATATTATGCACATCATATGTTTATGTAATTTTTATTGGAGATAATTAAATAAGGTAAAATATAAATATATATACGATATAATTTCAGCCTAATACCAAATCCTATATAATAAATTTATTCTGCTTATATAATAATATATTCTGCATTATTTGTTAAATAAAATATACAATTATTTATATACCGATACATTTACTTCCAACACATAAGAAGTTTAAGCTAATTTATTGTATATATAAGTAACTTTATATATAAATATAATATGTTACGGAAGCCTATTGTTTCCATGCGGATGTGGAGCTTATAACATATTACTATATATGTGTATACATATGAGAATGTACTTGGTGTACATCAATACTTTATATAAATATGAGAAGTATTGTATAACTGTCTATATATCTAGTATATTCTATATTCTATTCTATGTTCTATCTATATATTGCTATACATTTTATATAATATTATATCTACTTACGCACGTAAGTGGTATTGTATAGGTATTTTATACAAAATTTATAGCTCACAATTTTACTATTGTTTCGTATATGCGTATACGTATATCAGATGCGTTCATGATATAAATTGAGATGTATAAAATTCGATTATTTATTTTCACTTTACTTTAAAATTCAAATTCGATACACAATCTGAATATGAATTTTGGTTTAAAATAATATACATATCTCTGAAAATATAAATATACATATAGCTATGAACTCGAATATAGAGGTATAGAAGATACTACCATGTTCAAATTTGATCCACAACCGTAGTTGGCATTGCTACCCATTTTTAGCTTGATTACTTGTTAGTTGTTGATTTGACTGCTTTTTGTTTACATCAAAATTTTATTTCTTTGCCATTTTTAAATATATAAAATATTGGATATTCAATAAATGTGCATTTGTGTTAAAAGGGGAATCAAATGTTCAGATACATTGAAAATGATAGAAAAGTGTTTTGGTGATAATTAATAAAACAGCCATATATACACGTGGTTTGAACGCTGTCTAAGTGGTCGTGCTGATTTTTGATCATGCTGCAAGACCATCAACATCGAAAACCGAAGAAAACATTGAAAAAATAATAAAAATTTTAACTGAAAATTCAACATATCAATGTGTAAAAAAGAGCAGAGTTATAGAAAAATAATTCATGGATTATGCATCATGCTCAATGTAGCATCGTACAATGGACGGGTTATTCGTGAATTTTTAGCCAAAAACAATACAACAGTCATTTTATGGTAACGAGCTCCAAATTCACCTGATATGGCACCACGTGTGACTTCCTTCTATTCGATAAAGTACAAAAAAAAAACACTTCGAGCACGTTGTGACAGCACTGAAGTCATACAACAAAAATCACTAGAAGCTTTAACGGCTATATCGAAGAGGGAGTACCGCAGAAGTATTTCGAGAGCTGGATCAAACGCTGGCGCATAGGCGTATATATAGCAGTTGATGGGAAGCCAACATAAATCATAGATCAAGAATAATGTATTTTAAACTATATACGAACATATAAACAAATGCCGAGTCAAATTTGATCATTAGTAGTGATTTGAATGTTGATTTGATATATAGTGTGTGAAATAAATATACCAATATTATTTATGTATTTATACACAAAATTTAGATATGTAAATGTGCAAACATATGATAAAATATGCGTCTATAAATGCTAAACCTCTTTGAAATATCATATGAAAATAATATATGTTTAAATTTTCTGATAAATATATATTTTTCTCGTTAAATTTAGTATATTAATATATTAACGCACAATTGTGTGGTTACCATTAAATACGCTAATGGTAAAATTAATTTGGAAATAAAATTGTACATATTATCGGATACTATAAAAATTCTTTGTTGAATAGAAAACGACGTGCACGTTATGTTGTACGAGCTTATAAGAATGAACAATAAAATAATGTTAAGTTATAAGATTAACCAATTCAATAATTAAATGAAATGTTTATAGATGTATGTTATATGTATTAAAGTGCGATACTGGTATACAATAATTAAACCTAAAAATTTCACCGTAACAACCCATATAAGAGTAAATACAAGGTTTTTAAAAGGATTGTTTTTATTATACTATTTTGGTAATACTAATTAATATATATTTTATATAGAAAAAGGTATATGTATAGGACAATATAATAGCAAATATTTGCACATTTGGTGGTGTTTAAGTATAATATTATACTACTGAGATAGCTATATAGAGTAAAGGCACAGCAATCCTCTCCCATTTTTTTGATTTGGTGTCACACTTTTAACTAAAGCGTGTTATTTTAAAATAGATTATGTGGTCGATATAAGAATCATAAAAAAATTTTATTTTGTTATATGCGGTTCAAAAATACGTTGTCTGCATTACTGATGAGCTGAAATTTTCATGGGTTATGCAATTCAATTGTTTGATATTAAAAATTGTCTAATATATGTGTGACAGGACAGTTACATGTGCGCTGCATGGGTGATGTCAGTCTACCCTATAATATTGTATACTTTCATCTTTAAGATTTAAATATATATAATAATAAGAAAAGCTGATTATACAGATTTTTTTTTCATAATATTACACAATATTTAATGTTATTTACATTAACCATAGTAACTTTACAATTATATGGGTTCAATTTTATTTTATATATACACCTATACGTGTATACGTACATAACTTTTAGTAATTGTTATAATATATATATATATGGCTATTGAACTTGCAGAACACCTGAAAAAGTGAGTATTTTTTAAGCATATATGAAGTCAAGCATTAATTTTATTGAAATGGAATGTAAACATAAATTCAATGAATAAATTGTACACATAAATTCTCCATTATCAGAATAATGAAAAATATAGTAGTTCACATTTTCTTATTATAACAATGGACAAAATTTCTGTTTTCATTACTATATATTTCAAATCAAAACTCCATCAAAAATTTTGATCTGTTAAATAATTGTTTTCACCGTTTTTCTTTTTAGCTGCAACAAATTAGGAAAATGTGACATTGTAAATTTTTGAGTGTGTTGCATAATAATTTCCAACAACACACATTTTATTTTTATCATAATATTTATTATTATATTACATCGTACGTATTACCTTCTGATATTACGCAAGTACTTGCATCACCCAATGTCAACATAACATACATAGACACACTACCCGTTTTACCGTGGGGTGGTATACATCAATTCAATTTTGCTTTGGGTATATGCGAATTGCTTCTACATCTACTTTGACGGTTGTCTTCAGATTTAGCATTCAGCTTCTATACTTTTGGATTTTCCAAATTAGAACAAAAATAACTCCATTGAAACGGATTTCAGTCGAATATGAAACTGCTATCATTATTTTGAAAATCTAGAGAAATCACACTATATATAAATTTTTTTGTATTTTCCATTTTAATTCCGGAAATATTTCGAAACTTAAATGGTATGATGAAAAACCCTTGGCACCTTTTATTTATTTACACATATTTAATCTTCCCCCATAAGTCAATCTTAAATACAATATATAAATAATAATTTAATATTACCATATTATCCAAATTATGCATTTCATTTTTATTTATTTATTTATTTATTTATTGGTGCGTGATGTGTTAACTTTAACACGCGCAATTTCTATTATAAAAAAATGTAATAAAATTTAAAAATCAATATAATTTCATATTGATTTTAATGAGATTGTAAAATAATGAACAAATTAAAAGAAAAAAAATTGTATTGAACAGAAAATGTTGTCAGTTCATTGAATAAAATTTAAAAAAATATTATTTCAACTATATTTTTTACACACATATTTATTTTTTTTTCTGGTCAAATAAACAATTAAAATTTGTAATTTTTGAATAAGTTGCGGCGGTTTTGTCTGCGTTTATATGTTCTGTTAATTAATAAGTTAATTATTGATACTTAATTAATATTTGAATCAGGCATTATTTAATGGTTGAGTGTTTTTTTATTCCGAAAAATGTTTATTACATTATAAAAATAAACATTGTTTTAATTTTTGCTATTGCGATAATAAAGAATTATCTATTAGTTTTAGAAATTAATTGACGCGGAATATGTGTCGATAAAATTAATGCTATTATTTAAAGAATTCGGCCAAATATAATTATGAAAACCATGCGACTTTCACCAGTGGCTGCTTTGATCCGATGAATTCATCGTGCCATTTCTTTAATGACCAACTCATCTTAGTCTATTGATTTTGATGGTTTAGACAATATTTAATTCACCGCACAACCTCTGTCTATTTCAAAATTGTATCTGCTTATAAGTTTAAATGAAAATATCTCAAATACTTATTATAATTCATATTCCAAGATAAACGATTAATTATATGTCGGTGTAAATAAACATAAATGCTTAATTTTTCTACAAAAACAATTAAGTTGATACACATCGATAATATGATAAGAAGTTCAACCACCGATATTTTTATAAATAAATGTATGGCAACTTCCTCAACTATATGTTATTACACGGAATGTACAATATAAGTTAATTTTTAAATATTTTATAAATTATCTATATTTGAAAAAGTGTTTGAATAATAAATAAAATCAATATTGCTCGTTATAGAATTTATATATGCAATGCAGTGTGAAAAATTTAAGTGAATAAATTCCATATGCCAATAAACAATTAAGTTATAAACATTCTATGTACGAGTGTATACAGTACGTCGGTATATACGAGAGTTTTTCGGTATAATAAATATCATTTATCATGTAAATATATTAGTAAAATTTAAAGGCAATAAATCATTTATGCAACTCAATAAGTACAATTTATCGATAACGCAAAAAAAATAAATCTGTATATAATTTGAGAGAAGCTTCACATATAAATATCTCAAAATAAACATAAATTTAAAATAAATGTTTGAACATATGCAATTGTTGTATTTTTCTTTTTTACATTTCACATTAAAATTATGTGCAAGAAAAAGTAATACAGTAAAAATCAGATTAAATTACACCAGATTTCAACATAATTCACTTAGGCTCAGATATTGAAAATCTGAATAATTTAACCATTTCACATTCAATTTCAATCAAATTTCGTATATTATAGAGGTAAGAGAATGAAAATACAAAAAATACAATCGTTAAAACACTCTTACAAAATATGTGCCATATGAGTTGATTTCTATTTTGATTACAAAACTTCCATATAATAATATTTTGTGTTTCCAAACATTAAAATTCAGGTGATTATGAAAATTCGCTTAAAGATTAAATTCTTTTCTTTCACTATCCGATGAAAAAAGTATGCATATGAAACGAATTTTTCCTGTATTCAATATATAATATAATAACAGACGCTCTTCGTAAATTATCATTTATGCGCGTTGATTTCTTTCTTTTTTATTATAATTTTATATAAATAGATAATTTAGTAATTTAACAAGTGGTGTGAAAAACAGAACCAGAAAATTTTTTATGCAACATAAATTATATATTATTATTTTATTATAAATTGCGTATACAATAAATTATTATCATTTCAATGTTTTCCATTACAACTATGAAATTATTTCATAAAGATTCTCGTATGCTGTTTTTACACGTAACATACGAAAATTTTTGCTGCTATTCAATTCTATTGTAATTGGCATGGAAATTATGTTTTCACATAATTTAAAATTTTTTGTATATTTCTTTTTGTTTCTATTTCCAAACTTTAACAAATAGATAACAATACCTCATACGACGAATTATATATCTAATATTCACCCACAAAATCTGTGAAAAATGACAGTGGTGAAGCCTGAGAAATAGCTTTCAATTTTTAATATCATTATATTTTTTTTTTAACTTGGATGAAATTAAACTAAATTATGAAAAAAAATTTGTATGTTCAGCGAATAAATTTCCAAATCGGTCAAATCGTTTGAATGCGTGAATCGATTATAAAAATCTATTCTATGAAAGATTGGAAATTGATTATAATTTGAAATTATGTACTCACAAAAATGGAAATCTGATAAAAAGATGGTTTGTAATTCTAAAAAATGTTAAAAGTCAATTTTCCGGAAAATTTACTAAATAGACTTTTCAATTTTTTTTTCATAATGTAGCCTACTTCAACTTTACAGAAAAAACCAGGGCTATTGTAATTTTGAAACATTCAACAACATTGAAGAACGAAATAATTGGTTATTTAAAGATTGAAATTAGTATAAATCCCAAAATGACAAAATGTCAATGGGACACTGACAGAGATTGGGTCCACTACCTTAATAATATTGAAATAATTAAGTGAATGAACCTAATCGCTGAAATGTTAAGGAAACTTTTACTTTGGATGGTATTAATTTAATAATTTTTATTGTTGTGACAGTATTTTGATAATTTAAATGAAAAATCGAAAATTGCATCGTTCGCTGCAAATAAAATAACAAATTCATTTATAATAATCCAGCGGGATAAGTTTAAATTCAAAAATGACTAGCAACACTGACATAGATTGGATCCATTACCTTATGTTTTTTTTTTCCACAAACAAATATATAACTAGAAATATACAAACGACGACACATTGACAATAAAAGAATTTCTAATATACGTTTTTTTTTCATTTTATTTACATCGTAATACAAAATATATATCTGAGTCTTCTGCAAAATTACATATTATATCGGTATTTATGTATTGTATAATTTTAAATTTACTTAAATTATTTACAAAATGAAATTTTTAAATGTAAATTTCTTTTTTAAAATTTCAAATAATAATACATTATTATATTATTTATGAATTACATTATATTATTTAATACAATATTTATTCACTCGAAATGAATAACATTTACATTTTTTCTTTATTTCATCACATCACAATATATGGCAATACAATTTTTTTTTCTGTTATTGTACAATATAAAAGTTAAAGAAGCAAAAGAAAAAATAAAGTATATATTCTATTTTTCTGTTATTATATAAAAGATTATGTTACTTATATTATTTATACACGAACAATGCGCTACGACAACTTGGGATGAGCATTAATTTATGTCCGTTAATATTTTATATGAATTAGTTAGTTAAAATGCACTATGCATACAAAAAATTTTAATTTACTACATCTGCTTTGAATTTTAAACATTACAACCATTTTTTTCAAATATATATTACAATTAAATAAATTATACAAATAGTATCTGCATGCGACCAGAATATGCGGACATTAAAGATGACATATTAGAATATGCCAATTATATAAATGAAATAATAATGTTTTTCTTAATGATAAATTAGATAATTATAACATAAGTTCGTATCTACAAGATTTAATTGTTTTCTTCATTGTTATTATTCTTTAGGTTTTCTATTATTTCTAATGAAGTTAAACACATTTCTACATTGGGATGGAATTTTTGGAATGTAACAAGAAAAATTATAATAAATATGTTTCCACTTTGTGGGTACAATTTTATATCCATTAAAATGAAAGGCAATACCAAGTGGTTGACATGTTACATAACAATCGTACCTAAAATTATGATAGGACTATGATAGGATGTGCTGCAAATAACTATAAATCTAATTGATATTTGTACACCTCATTAGTTGCTGATATTGTTCTATATCTTGTGCTTATAGACCATTATTAAATGACATTTGAAAAATTTGAAAATATTCCAACCAATTATAGTAATTGACGGTGGTACATTCTCCACACAAGTATCCGCGACTTATATCGTAAATTTCATTTGACATTAGCTAACCAATATAAAATTATTGATACAAATAATAATAACAATAAAATAATAATAAAATTAAACAAAAATAATTACGAACTAACTTTAAGTTAACTTGGAAAAAATAATTTAAAATGACAATATTGACATTATATAATTGTAATATATTAGCAGCTTCATTAACACGAACTAATTGTGCTACTGCTAAATGCATATTTCGACACTTTTAAAGAAACGTAGCAGGTACATATTAGCAATTAATGAAATTTCAATTCTGAATTGGATATAATAATTGATGTATTTTTCTATACTCCCAGGCGGAATAATTTACCGTAACTTGACTGTATAACGTATGTCTGATGGTATAGATGCAAGAGATGCTTTTGCATGATGATGATATATGATATGAATATATTAATACATGTTTTAAGGATTCATCTTTTATATTGTATATATGTTATTATATATTTTCTGTATGTATAAGGTTTAAAATGAAATTGTTATGTGTTGTTATGTTTTCAACGCAAATTACACAATGTAGAGCAAAAAAATTTAATATAAATTGCACATGTAAATACAAATCGTCGTCGTTTTTTTATAAACAATGTTGCGAAATAATAAAAGTTAACGCGTTAGAAAAGAAAAAAACAAACGATTTTGTATACATTTAATAAAATAATAATTTAAAATTATGTGATGAAAAGTGGATGTAATATAAAAAAATTTAACATACAAATTATTTCGATTTATTTTATATTGCTCCTGTCTGTACTGACAGTGTCAGTATACTGTACAACTGTAATATTTAGTGTATATACATATAATAATATATATTAGCATCCATAACAATAGCATGAATTTATATTTATGTAAAATTATAGTGGATAAGCTCGCACATTTATAAATTTAATAAGATTTATTATAATTTAGAATGAAAGAATACTTGTTTCATGTATTTTTTTTAATAAAATTTCTATTAATGATAAAATCCAAAATGAACCACACACATTCGCAACAGGCCAATATAGGTAACGAACACCGGGAAATAAATAATCAAGAAAGCTATAATTAGAAAAAATTATTGTATATTGAACAATGAAAAAGTTAAACAAGAATGTACGCGGTGACGCTAGGCCTGAGATATAGCATTTAATTGTCAAATCGAATTAAATAAATTATCATCTTTTTAATTACACGGGCCATAGTTTCAATGTTTACAGACTTAACAATTTAATCAATTTCCAACTTTATATAGAGAAAAAATTTTATAAATTGATTCACTCGTTTCTTTACAAACATATGGAAAAGTCTCTACAGTAATGGAAATTGGTATTATATCCTGTATACTGAAGTCATCTACGCAATTTGAGCATATTTTGCAAAATTTAACAAAACATATATTATTTCGTAATGCATTCGAAAAGATTGGAATATCGTTGTATTAATAAAGAGTGTCTATTAACCAGTGGTTAAGGCTGAGAAATAGCATTTAGTTTTCAATATCGCTATATTTTTCTTATAACCTGGGTGAAATTAAATTAAATTATGAAAAAAAAATCTGAGTGTTCACCGAATTAAATTTTCCGGAAAATCGATTTTTATGAATTATAACCTTTTTTTAATTATGGGTCATAGTTTAAACGGATTTCCATTTTTGCTTAGAGCATTGCAAATTATAATCAATTTTCAATCTTTCATAGAAGAAAGTTTTAAAATCGATTCAAACGTTCAAAAGATATAACCGATTTCCCAATCGATGGCAGAGAAAATTTAAAGAAATTTGTGGTACTATATAAAGTTGTTAACCGAATGGTACAACAAATTTATAAAATACCATTATTTCATACAAAGTTTCATCAAATGATGGAAAATCCGTCATATCTTTTGAACGTTTGAATCGATTATAAAAATCTCTTCTATGAAAGATTGGAAATTGATTATAATTTGCAATTTTGTATACAAAACTGGAAAACCATGGCCCGTAATTAAAAATATGATGATAATTCATAAAAGTCGATTTTCCGGAAAATTTAGTAAGTGAACATTCCAATTTTTGTTTATAATGTTGTCTACTTTCAACTCGTCTACCACATAAATACAGTGATATTTCAATCTGAAAATATTTTTTCACGCGTCGCCAACGGTATCAACGCTATAATTAAACATATAAAAGTTATTAATGAAATTATATTCAAAATAATAATATTATCATTATCAAATGTACAAACATTGTACACGTCCTGGAAACACTATTGTAAGATATTTATCATCATTTTTCTATCACGATGGATATATCCTCTGTAAATTAATTGTGCGTGTTATGCGGAATGGTGTAGTGTTGTTGTTGCCTATATTAAGTGTGAGGTTTACTTGCTATTGTTTTCTCTGTACTTCTTCCATTACTGATCCTATTGAATACCAATGTTTATTAATATTATTTCTGGTGTATATCGGCTGTATTGTTTTTGGTATATATTGTTTATTTGACACCTACCATATGTCTACGTTTCATGATGTAATTAAAAGAGACTTTCGTGTATGTCTTAAAATATTGTAACTCACTAATTTTAATATTAATCTTTGCATTGCTTATATAAATTTGGTCAAGCCATTTTTCTCGAACGTCTTTCTGGTTTCTGCGTATATAATCGGTTTAGTTGCATGCCGGTCATTATGCGATTGCTAAATGTTTCTGTCAGTATATATAGCGGTTATTGAATTTCTTTTTCAATTGGATGAAGACGTTTTATAATCTAAAGTGTGAAACAATTCAAGTTTTTAGAAAACATTAAGAATGTATTGAATTCTGAACCATAATTTTATTAAATTTTTATTTTAGTTGACAGATTATGAAAATTTTAAACAATTTCCTATATTATTTATAGAATAAAATTTTTCTAATCACTTTGGACTTTGTTTCGAAAAATATAAACAATTTTCCAGTCAATGTCAGTCTTCGCATGTTCTTCTGGTTTAGAAAATCATTTCTTATGATGCTGAAATTAAATCAACTAAGTTTATCTATAGTATAGATAAATCGGTATTTCTTATAAGGCAGATCCTTATCGGAAAATTAAATTACCTCCGAATAAGAATACTTCTATATATCGGATGAAAATAAACTAACAATAAATGATATCCAATTAATGAAATACCGTATTTTTTTTAGAATATCACGTGCTATTATGCAATATTAAAATGAACTGATTATATAATAATTCTTGTTGATTGTTGAGATAAATTGTATTCCGCTCATAGATAATTGACATTTGATTATACATAAACGCATACGTATTTTTTTTTCTTCAAATTATTAACGAATAATAATTCGATGATGGAAAATATAAAATACATATATTTGTAAAAAAATTTGCATATATTAGATTTCGTGATTGTGTTCAAGAAATCATAAAATAAAATCACACTATATTCAGGAATACATATATTTTGTTTTACATATATTGAAGTTATAAGAGATTTAATAAAATATTTTCAAGGAGAACATTTTTTGCACATAAGTAAAAATATAAGTATATGAGACAGACGTACACGCAGTAAATTATACGTTTTTAAATTGTTGAATTTATTTATTTTACATATAAAATTGTATAGATATGAATACAAGTTACAAGTTGTAAAAGTTTTAAATTATCTGTACGTGTATTTATTTCTCAATATATAAACATACAAAATACATATTGGTATATATACATAAATTATGCGTCTGTAGATTATGTATGCTAGTGTTAAATCAAAGGTATAACTATATATCTATATCAGGTATCAGCAAAATATGTATAGAATACAACAATATATTTATAACAAATATAACGACGAGTTGATTTATATATGATAAAAAAAAACAAATATATAACAATATCTGACACATCTTTAGACGTTTCTTTCAGTCATATATATATTTATAGTATTTTATAAGAAATTTTCATTATAGCTATTACCTACAATATACACCGAGAAAAATAAATAAATATATTATCCATCTGATAAAAAGACCAAAAAAGTAAAGAAAAACGCATTTTCAACTTCTTATATATAAAATTCATTTATATATAAAATATCAAATATTGTATATTTGAATATTGAAAGGAAATTAGGTTTTTGTCATATACAGCTTATGTCCGTAATACAATATATACCATATACCAATATGATGTTGGTAAAGTTATAATAGAAAATCGTGATAGCTTTGCCAGATTTCTATTAAAATTTTATATCATACATAGAGATAGAAGGATATAAATAAACGTCGTCATATAATATTAAATATAAATTCAATTCTACAAAAAAACATAATCAACACAATGGTCGTAAACGTAAACAATGTTTCGAAATCAATTTAATAAATTTTTTATCATAAAAATACACATAATGATTATATTCAATAATTTATAATTTATAACGCATACAAAAACACAGAATTTAATAACAATATATAAAACGCATATTCTCCTGTAAGTAAATCTATAATATTTTAGTTGTAGCGTATCTCGTGTGTGTATATTTATATATCTTTTCAATATTATAATAATAAATTCACCTACATAATACAATATATAAAATTCATTAATCGATATACTAACCAATATTAATATTAATAATAAATATTATAATATAAATATGGTAAAACATAAAAGGTCAAAAAATTAAATTATATATTCGTTACGCATATCTAAAGTTATAATCTTTAAGCTTATTAAGCATATAGAGGCAACACATTTTATCTGCAATATATATTATAGCTTTAGGTTAGGTGTTAGTTCATGCTTAAGTAGATGTATAGGAAAAATGACGATATTTTTTAATCAATTTTATTTATTTACTTTACGTATATACAATACAATATATAGAGCCTCTGTCCCATAATAAACCCGAATGGATTAATAAGAAGTAAATTTTCATAAAAACCTTTTTATTTATTCAAAATAATTTCCATCAACTGAAATACATCGATTTGCGTACGTTCAACAATTGAATCATATGGCTTTTTATGTCTGTGAATGGAATGCTGTTGCGAGAACGGTAGTCGTAGCCTTTTGAATTCCTTAAAATGATGTAGTTAAATGTCATAGTCAAATTAAGTTTAGGAATTAGTCGCGTAGGGAGTTAAATTAAGTGAATGTTTAAGCGAAAAAATTTGATTATTAGTTCAATTTGGTAAAACTTTTTTTATCATTCAATTGATATGGACACAAATTTTGAATTCACCTATCGTAGACCAGTTAAAATTCTATGAATTATTGTTTTTGGTATATTTCAATTTCGATGAATTTTGCTGAAGATTTCTTAGACATTTTCACGAAATCACACACTTTTTCAATGTTTGCTTCATACCATTTAAAAACTTATGAGTTCAACACACAATTATCAGCATTTTAAATAAATCATAAGTTTGAGAGATGCATTTTTACCAATTTTTATCATGAAATGTTGACAGTTTGTTGAGGAACGATCACACACCTTAATCACAAATGGTTTACATAGGCATTCCGGTTTATTATAGAACAGAGGGTGTATATTATTCAATTAATAATATACAAATTTTACTTTATCTATATGTTATATTTGTATATATGGAAAAAAAAACGTCGCCAGTATAGGACACCTATGTCAAAGTTCTCTATGAAAAATTCACGTTCTAGTTTAAATTTTATAAAATAATCTATAGTTTTTAAATATTCTAATGCACATTTCCATTGTGGAGGAGGTTAGAATGAATTTTTTGAAAATCCAAACTGAATTGCAAAATCGATATGGCCTTAAAACTAATCGAGTTTTTCAAATATTTACTATTTTAATAACAAAAAGTTAAATGGGGTAATTGCCATGTCAGTGATTTAAAGGGTGATTGAATTTTGCTCATATATTTGAATAAAGACGTCTTCTGGATTACAATTTCAAAATTTCATATAGCTCAAAAATTCGTTCTCCAAAATAATTCGGAGACAAAGAAAAAGGAAGCAGGAAAACCAAAATTAATCTTTTTGTGTATTTCTTCATTTTGAAAAGGTCTAGTGAACAGGATAAAATGTGTTGCTTATGATACATTATAGTATTATTGTTTGTTTGTGTGTAATCCGATGGAACTTCTTGCGCGTGATGTGTAATCTTTGTGTACTCTGTCACTTCTGTTATCTATTCATATTATATTCAATATGTAGTACCTTCATTTTATTTGTTTTGCAGAAATTTTTAATTATTTAACTGCAATCCTTCAATTAAGATGAAGCGAGAACTATCATCATCTAAGTTTTCTTCAATTCATAAATTTGCGTTATCGTTTCGGCTGCAATCGATACTATCAATAAATCTAATCCAATCAAATTTTTCTAGTTGTTTCTTATTTTTTATTATATTGTTACAAAGATGGTTTTTCCACTTTTATTATCATTTTTAATTCATCCTTTATTTAAATTTAGATTAAAAAAACTTATTAAATATGGTATAATGAAATTCAATTTGCTATGGCAAGAGTAGAACTCGACAGCTTATTATGAATATTCAAGTGGAGTAATACTTTATGGAATACTTTTTCAACAGTTCTTAAATTTGCTACATCGCAGAATGCCCTTAGAGATGCATGTGGTTATTTTTAACTAAATTTTTTTGTTCATGTGATAATTGATATACTTTTTTTGTTCCTCTTTACTTCCACATCATAATAATGCATTCATTATTTATATATTTATAATCCATTGTTATCCATATTATTTACACACAATATTTATATTAATAATATTTTTCTATATTAGTTTGAATTAATTATATCGCAATTTTTTTCAAAATTAATATTAAATTACCAATTCAATTCATAAATGTTTAAAAAATGAAAACAACTAATTATTATAAGTAATATTAAACTTTATTTAAAGAAATGTGTGCGACGCGGGGTGGTCGCTGTACTATAAAAAATATTAAATTTATGTATTTTTAAATATATTTATTTATTTATTTAATATAATTTTGTATAAATTTAAATTTAAAATTACCGCATTTGATTTCTGCTTACATCCACACAAAGTTTTTCTTTCATTTCGTATTTATATTGTATAGGTTTTGTACATTGTTTTCATGTTTAAGTAAACATATTGTATTTTGTATATTATATATTATATTTGTTATGTATTTTGTCGCTCGTCTTATAAAAATACGTATACCTTTGTTATATATATAATATTCAATATACAATAGAATTACGTACAACCACAAATAACGTCAACAAATCCGATATAGTACATACAAAGGATTTTTCAACATTGTACGCGTATATATATCAACATGAAAATGAAAAGTCATTTATGCGTAAAGGAAAATGGGATGGGTAATATTTTAAAGTTAATATATATTATTATATTGTATATAGGTGTATAATATAAGCAAATACCTCTCGCTATATATATCATCTCTAATAATATTAGTGTGCGGTTTTTATGATTTTTCAATTATTCGCAGTTTATATCTGCGCTTATTTTATATAAATTTATAATAAATAATAATATAAATTTTCAAAAATTTATGCGATATTAAAAGATTCGAGTAAAAAAAGGCAAACAAAAGAAAAAAGTTGATATTTATTTTTTGATTTTACTGCTTTTTTTTCCACTATATAGTAAAAAAGTAAATGAAAATTCAATTTGTATGTATCAAAATAATCTAAATTTTTTTCAATCGATTATTGTTATTATATTAAAATAATATAGCAAAAAAAAAATAAAATAATACAAAGAGAAAAAAAAATTGTTTTTAAATTAAACATATGCGATAAAAAATGTTAAATCCGATATAGAAAATCATATGTACCATATAAATTTAGATTCGATTTGTACATGTACACGTTCACGTAACATATTTGTTTTTTGAATATTGATATTAACAATATAATGGAATGAAAATATTTATATTATACCATTCACGTACGTCTCGATATATTTATTGTAGAATAAACATTATTAAATAATATAAATAAAATTATATATACGAATAAAATAAAAAGTTAGTTTAACATTGGATTTTATTTTTGTTATTCATATTATATTATCAACACCTATAATTATATATAGAAATGTTACAATATATACAACGTAATCAATGCTAAAATTTTTATTTTATAGAATGTATCAAATAGGTTAAAGGTTAAATCTAACAAGTAGAAGTTGCTAAATTACATGAAAAAAAAACGATTTAGGTCAATTACGCTAAAAATTCATTTCAATAGTTTAAATTTAATAAAATAATATACGTATACATTTACACTATTATACGTATAATATTGTAATAAAAAAATAGCTGCCATAGCACATAGTAGTAGCAGGTCAAAATGATCAAACTACTATAAAACTTACAACTGCTTTTAAATTTAATGGGAAATTTAGTTACTTATTTACGAAATGCATGCGGCATTAAAACCTAGGTGTAGTTATAATATTTACCAGCATGTTTCCCCAACAGGAGTTTATTTGTTAGTTAACGTTAGTTCCTATCGTGAAATTTACTATTCCTTATATTATACCGTTTACTGCAACTACCCATCTAGCCTTAGGAATCGATTAAAGATACTGTTTATACACAAATCGAGAGTCCATCACAGACAGCATCATAAAACTAATGAAAATGTAGAAAAATCAAAACAATGGTGATGTAAAATTGACAATAAATAATTAAATAAGTATTGTCATATTGACGTATAAACAAAAAACAAAGGTTTCTCTATTCGATTCTAATTCAACTTTCACGCAAACACACATTTACTATGTAGCAATGTATTAAAATATAATCATGAATTTCATCCAGCTGCAATCAAACTGTTAATATATAGAGCGGGTATTATTTAGTATTCGTCAAAAACAATGGAAATCATTTGTGGAAAAATAACTTTAATACAATTTTACATCTTATGATAATGCAGTACCACGCCATCAATACTCTCATCATTATTATGGTGAATTTTTAGTAAAATCTATACGATTCACCAACATTCCATATTCAACCAACATATCTCCTTCACCATTAATGTATTGTAATATTAAATTCGATAAAATGTATTGTAATCTAATGTGTGCAATCATTTATTTATTCATGTTTTCGAATATTGTATGTATATTATGAAAAATTTATCATTTTCTCAAATGTCAAGTAATTGATTATTTTCTTATATATATTATTTTATTGTTCTTTCGCACATAGAAATATTGTAATGTGAATGAAAAATTATAATGATGTGATCGTAGAGGACAATCAAAAACTTTTCATCTTAAGAGTAAACATATTTTCTTCTATTGATTATAAGTATTGGATACCATAAGAATAAAAATCACAATTTTTTTTTTTCCAATTTTCAAAATCAATTCTTATTTTATACCGCACACAATAATATATTTGCAATTTAATATTATTTATGACACTGACATTCTATACATATTCAGCACATATAATACTTTTCTTCTGTTATATTTCTTTGTCGTGAATGTAATAAGAGATTTAGAGATGTTAAAAAAAATATATAAATAAAATGGCTTTAATTTTTTAGATCACGCACATCAATATAATGTAAAATATAAAAAATGTATCCGTTAATGATGCAGACGAAATTGAGTACCATTCGATCAATGTCACACCGCCTAGAAAACAATAGAAAAAAAAAAAGACGATATCGAATATCGATAATCATTATTTATTTGAATTGAATAATTAATAATAAAAATATATATATAAGAACGTTATAATGGTATTATGGCGGGTGCGTATACATAAAATGAATACATATTCTAAAAGAAATAATAATTTATTTAATCAATATTTATTTAAGTGTCAGTTATTAATCTTAAAAATATATACGTGCGTGTTATATATTGAATGTTTTATTATTATATTTATTTACCCAATAATGAATGGAAAAATATGCGTTAACACAAAATACGAGTATATAAGATAAAGTATAGCATATAAATGATAAATGAATATAATAATATATTTAGTGATAAGATGAAAAATCAATCATCTGTAATGACAATATGTAATAATCGTATGTATGAAGAACATACAATATATAATAAACAAATAAGTATTCTTATACTAGTGTCATTAAGATTAACAAATATTCTAATACAATTTATTCGAAAATTATAGTTGATCTTATTAAAGACAGCAAAATACATATTTGTTTATTTTATTTATAGATTTACAATAGATAAAATTATGTTAAAAGATTATATATTTATTTATTACAAAAAAAAAGTACAAAATCTGCACAGCAGCAACACTTGATATTATATATATCGATGAAATTGGTGGTATTGTCTGAAAAAATTGCAATTTTCTTTAATTTCCACCTTAAAAAGAAATATTTTCAAATTATCATTTTCAGTTTTGCCAAAAATTCACGATTTTTCATATTAAAAATTACTCAATAGAATTATACCATTTGTTCGTATATATTTGTATTTTAATTATTAATAACAATTATTAATAACACTTTATACGGCCGATGATATACACACAACAACTGATTATTGTTATAAAAGTATAATTGTTCACTGCTATTAAGGTGTTTCGATTTGCTTAACCAACCACAGCAATTAATAGATTTATAGTAGTGGACCCAATCTCTGTCAGTGTCCCATTGACAGTCATTATTGGATTTTAAATTATTCCGCTGGATTATTATGAATAAATTTGCTCTTTTATTTGTAGCGATACAATTTTCGATTTTTCATTTAAATTACCAAAATACTGTCACAACATTTAAAATTATTAAATTAATACCATCCAAAGTAAAAGTTTCCTTAACATGTCAGCGATTGGGTTAATTCACTTAATTATTCCAATATTATTAAGGTAGTAGACCCAATCTCTGTCAGTGTCCCATTGACATTTTGTCATTAATTTCATAGTTTAAATAACCAATTATCTTGTTCATCAATGTTTAGAAATTATACTCAATTACATAGAGACCAGTTTTACATTGCATTACAGACATGCATACAACATTATGTCCGACTGATATTGGGACATTTGTTATATTATATTTTTTATTATTTATTAATTTATAAGATTAACATTTTTTTATTTCACTGAAAATATAATAAAATTAAAGTAATATAGATATACAATAATTAAATTAGGGATCATTATTATCATTTACCAAAGTGAAAGTTGTCTTAATATGGCAGAGATTGGTTGGACCCACTCCACTAGCCTATAACACTTTATTAAAGTAGGTCGTTTTTGTTTATACATGGATTGAATGACTGGTTCTAATATATAATATAGGGTAAGAAATTTACTATTATTTTTAAATAAATTAACAGGTAATTGCGAATTTATAGTTTTTTGTCTAATCTGCATCGAAATTAAAAATATAATGACCGAATAGAAAAATTTCATTGCGAACAGTATATTACATAATATAGAAATACCATACCATAATAGCAACAATAATTAAATTCAGCGACAAACATACAATAGATTAAGCATAACAGAAAAATACTCAGCTGTTTCTTTAAGAACACTGTTTTTGAAACCCGTAAAAACTCTCATATAATATCATAACATTTCGTTTGTAGATATTACAATAAAATATGTGATATCACTTTGGCAAACAGACTGTATGCGAGCGTATGGATACCGAATACAATAAGACATATAATGTTTTGCTTAATATAATATATATGGACATATGTTTTAAGGGAAAACAAAATGCATAGTATTAAACTCTACACAAATTGATCGAATGATTTTAATATTATTATTTATATTTTATTATACAATAATATAAGAAGATGTGATAAATTTTTCAAGCTTATGTATGCTTTCTTTTTTTTCTGAATATGAAATCTATAATAAAGAAAATTTATAAATATACACATTTAATTTTAGTATCTCTCTACGTAGTCTATAAATGTCATATAATTTGCAAACTTTATATACGCTTTTGTTATAGTAGATGTTATGTATTGTATTTATGCAAATTTTCTATATAAATTGGGAATCTTATTATTCATTTCAGTTGTACAAACAAACACAGTATCAATTGTCTATTTGTTATCTATATATATTAAGTTCAAATAACATTTATATATTTGAAAGGAATAAGAATAGAATAAGTATAGGGTAACCTTCTAACCATATGTTTCAAGCACCACTTTTGAATTTCAGAACGAAAATTTCTATAGAATAATTATGTTGCTACATACAATTAAATGTCAGATACCTACTTTACTATTTGCCCTCAAGATACGATTCGTCGTCTATTCAGAGAAAACAATATTGCAAATGATTATTGAAATTTCTTGATGAGTGTTCCATAAATCATATTGATTTTCTTTTATTTTTATAATTATATCGTAGCATCATCCCTTATAATTAATTATTTAGTAATAATTTCATGTTATTTTTATCTATAAGATAAAATTTAATTCGTGATCATTTTCAATCATTTATAATCTTATTTTTTCATGATCAGATTGCAGAAATTATGCTAAACTACAAAATTATTAAAATATTGTTATGAAGAATGATGATTAAACTCTTTATACATGTAAAAGGAGTAGAAGATTCATAAGTGGAGATGGCAAGACAAAATACATTTTGACTGGAACAATCAAAAACGCTGAACAAAAGATTAAAATATAAATAGAAAAATGCTATAATTAATGGAAAATGCGAATCCGTACAACATCGCGTAGTCTTTGTTTGTCAAACAAAAAATAAAAAGTTTTCTGTGCAGTATTGTATCTGTAGTAATGAAAAGTGGAAATTTTTTGAAGCAAAAAGTCATATAATTAACGGCAATGCTTTGCATTTGCAGTGACCAGCAAAGCAAGGAGTGATGTCGCACGGGTATTTAAATGCCAAAACGTATTTTTTTTCCTAATAATATAAGTACCCAGTGGAAATGTATAACATTATACACATTTACCCGTTAATATTGCTCATATTTTTCAATATGTCTATACAAATATTATATGTGAACAATTGTCTACAAACTTCTTCTTATACCTTTTAAGTGATGTACATATATTTACTTATACAAGCGTATTATATTATTATTAACACAACATATTTATTTATAATTCAAGACACGAATTTTGAATATAAGAATATACTATATTTACCATAAAAATAAAGATAAGATATATGATATATGATTGGTGCAAAAGTTCATAAAATATGATGTCAGTTAAAATGATAACATTGATATTGACACATAAAATTCTATCTATCGTATATTATAATAGATAAAGTTTGAGTACATTATTAAATGCAACGCAGCTTTCATGTGTCTATACACGGAGTGTATACATATTAAAAATATCTATAACAAGAATATTTGATTTTCTACATGCAGTACACGATACACGTACACCCTTATACATTTAGAATTGCTATACAATTATTCAAATACTTGAGCTAAATTCAGTTTTCCTTTAAACATTTACATTCCATATATGGTACATACCGCAATTATTAATATATATATATAGCAAACATCTCATTAATTCTGTTAAAACCATATATCAAATTTTAGAGACATAATTATTTATGGTTGAATAATTTGCTGTTCTCGTATTGAGTACGAGAATATTACAAAAATCTATTAAACCAATTTATATTACAACATATATAAAGCCATTGTTGACAGAGTAAACCATTTATAAGAAAAATTGATGCTTATCTTTTAGTTTAACCAGTTTAACATTATAGATTGATTCCGCAGTTATACATTTGTATTTGTACATATATACAATATATTATTTTCTCATATAATTCCTTATAGCGATTATATAAATAAATAATAAGAAATTGCTCTTTTCCAGAAAATACGATATACGAATCTAAAATAAGAAAAAAAAAACCTTTATTGAATGTATAGGGTGTGTACTAATATATTTTAACATCCATACTAGCATTATGAACAGGTCCGTATAGATTCAAGACGAAAACATTGTAGATTTCTTATTGATATAATTGTATGTTGTATTGTGTTGGAACGAAAAATTGCATTAACTAGAGGATTTTATCATATGCTTTAGATCTAGATTATGATATGTGAAATAGGTTGAGTTAGGAGATATTTAAAAGTCGAAAATCACTGCACAATTTTTCAGAACTCGATTGGTATCGCTTCGTACTATCTCTATGTTAGGAATATATGGTTGATGAAAAATTTAGTCGTTCTGAAATTACGTGTGTCGTCACTGTTTAACTACTCTTGAAGATTATATGTGTTTTTTCGATCTGGTCGATCTGACCGGTAAACCATTGATAGTTAAATTAAATAGGTTTATATACTCTTACAATGACTTCGGGTTGATTTTAGAATTTTATTATAGATAAGATGGTATAATTATTATATAAGAAATATATTTTGATGTCTCGATAATTTCAATAGATTATAACGTAAAAAATATATAATATTACTTTGCCAATTCTATAATATATTTTTGGAACACTATGTAACATTAGCACAAAAAAAAAAAACAACCCAAATGTATAAATTGCCAATTGATGGTTAAGTAAACATTATTCTATTATGTGATGTTTTTTTTTTTAAAGGCCGGTGCACACATATAATATTCCTTATAACATTATTTATGTTCAAAACACTTAAGGTAAATGCCATATAAAATTTATCGATTATCATTTTATAGACTTGTTCCATATTGATGTGTGATGTGTGATGTGTGGTGGTGTGATGTGTATCTGTGTACCAAGCGAAAATATGATAAATGAAATTTATTTTATAGACGCATATAGAATTCATAAATAAATTAAATTTCCGAATTAGGTTAAACAAAATTATTATTGAATATTTCATTTTTTATTTATGTTTTATGTTTTTATACGGTATACACAAAAAAATGGTGTTGAGCACAACTACATACACACACACACCTACACACCATTATCGAATAATCGCTCATATAAAAATAATGGAATTAAGGAAACTTCTATATTATAAGTTTCGATAATTGTTGATAGATTGGCAAATTGTTATATATACCCGCCCATGTGGACTATTTTAACAACTTGAATGTAATGAATGTTTGGTAGATGCCATTTATGCTTTACCTGAACTATCATAAGATTTGATTTGATGATGATGGAATATCTTAGGTTGAACTATTTACTGGAAGAATTATTTAAGAGTATTTTAATTTTAAACTATTGTCAAATTATTGAACATATTTTAACATTAATTTATTCTTTATAATAGTTACAAAATGATAATCAAAATCAAACAATCTGGGAAAATTACTAGATAGAAACAGTTTCTCGGTTTCTTATGTGAATGAAAAATAATTCTGACCTTATATGACAATGAATCAATAATATTTTAACGACTTTAATTTAAACTTGCAATGGGCAGTTAATTGAATGAGAAATCAAATTGAAATGATTTTTAAAATGTTATGAGTAAGATTTATGAAGAAATCTCCGAAACATCCAGAAAACTTGTCCAATTTCTTTGCGATTTTGTAACGAAATATCTCGGTATAATATGGTCAGTAAAATTGCTTCGATATGAATTGTTAAAATATATATAATTCATATATAGAAAATACACGAATTTTAAACTAATAAGATTCTAAATTGTGTCAAAATAATAATATATAATTTCTGGACATCATTTAGAATTTCAGATCAGTAATGTGTAATGTGTACCGTGAAAATGTCCTGCGCATTTGAATTTTAAAGAAATGTCTAAAGAAATACCTATATAATTACATTCTAAATTTCTACAACCAATTTCTGCGCATTTTCTTGTGCATTAAAAATTTTCGAAGTTTAAATTTTAAAAAAAAATTGTTAAGTCAATACATTATATCCATAATATCATTGTAAAGAAGAAGGTCATCCATATATCTATACAATCTGTTCGGGTGAACTGTTTTGTATATGAATTTTGAAAGAACTTATAACTTTGTTGACTTGTTCAATATGATTCCATTTTCAACTTGATGTTCCTTTCATAAAGTTAAAATAAACAGACAAGCAAAACTCATTGATTTATATTATAGATTTCTCTAATGGTTATCTATATGTAGTCTTAACGTTTAACCGGTAGACTATATACCATATTTTAGTCCCATTTCCCTATATATAAAATTAATTCATGCGAATACTTAGAAATAAATTAATATAATGTAAATTGCGTATAACAAAAAAATTAGCATTAATAATTAAGCTGAATTGTTGGATTTTATTATCCTATTATTCATATTATATTATCTTTTATGTAATTTAAGGATCAATATATAAACTTTAAAATTTAAATAAAAGAATTAGAGATAAAGAAAAATTAATTGTATAAATAAAGTTAAGCTTCAATTGCATAGAAAATATAATAATTTAAATTTAAACAAAAATCGTGGTTGAAAAATTAATGAATTTATTTGTGTGAATATTTAAAATAAAGTAATTGTTCTCAATACAATCAGCATTGCGAATCCTGTTATTATATGGCTTTGTTATGTATTTCTGTATTGTCATTATTGTGATGATTTCGTATTACATTTTGTAAAAATTAAAACTTTCACAACTGTTATTATCAAATAATAATGATTAAATAATAATAATAATAATAATAATAATAATAATAATAATAATAAACATATAATTGTGTATTGCTTTTATTAAATTTTGAACTAATACAAAAAGTAAACAGAATAAAATTTTCTTTATCATTTTTTATTTTGTAATCCATTTTAGAGATGCTTGAAAACATGAAAAATAAAAAAATTGTTTTTTTTTTCGGTAAATAATGCACTTACACATCACACCATCATCTCAACAAATAAATGCTTTTAAATTTAAATATATACAAGAGAATGTGTATATGCCGTGCTTGTATTATACGAAAATAAATTAAATTAATAACATTTTCTAACAATTTTCATAAAAATATATATTTATACGTTAAGCTGAAAAATGTATTTATAAGTAAAAATTGGAAAATACTTTTAAAGCATTTAAAGTTACACAAAATTTTTTTATTGTAAAAGTGTGTATAGATAAACATTTTTGTATTCGAAAAAATAGGAAGAAAATATAGAATATATAAACGCATATATTACTACACCATCAGTACGAAAAATAGCCGGAATGTAAGAGTAAAGGATAGAACATTATTGTTTCTGGTTTTTTTGAAGGAAAATATATAATTTATAATTTCCAAGTCAATTGTTCATTATATCTGAAAGCTACCGAAAAATTTGCAGCAACAACTAAATAATAATGAAGAAATTTATATTCAATAAATCCATTTTACATCAATATTTCTATTTCTCGTTTATGATAGTACAATGACATTCGTAAGAACTATCGAAAAAAGTTCGTTCGTAAGAATTTGTTTCGTAAATAAACTACTCTTTAGTGATTGACCTGACATGAGAATGCAAATAGATATCTTACACCCTATAATTATAAATTGTTATATATACAAAAACTACAATAATATAAAACTGGATATAATCGTAAATATCATCAAACAAATTAAAACACATATGTGCGTCAATGCGTAGAATATTAAGAAAAAATATCATCTATAAATTTAAATAATTATAAAAACTTGATTTCGGAAACTAGTTGCACTAAATCCTTGACTGATAATTAAATTCATTTAGAATTGTACCTATTGAATATCTTTAATTTGCTACATAATACTCAATTAGAAAAATACCTATAAAAGATCAAACCATTTCTAAACTATAATAATCATTTTTATTTTGTTCTTAGGTTGTGAGTGAAAGTAAGAAATTTAAAATTAATAATTAAAATAAACCTGCAACAATGAAAATTTTGGTGAGTGAACAAAATTTTCATTATTAAATTTCTGTATAATTTTTAAAATATCATAAAATAATGAACGCGTATCGATACATAAATTAAAATCTAAAAAAATCTAATAAATTAAAAAATATTTAATAAATCATTTGAAAATAATAAAATTTGCAGATAATCTGTTTAGTTGTGATTGTAGCTGTTGCAGGGAAAAACGTCAATCATTATTACCAGCAATTGTGGATGGCCATAAAATTAATCATAGACAAAAACGTTCAAGAATCGTTAAATAAGCTGCCAAATTACTTACGAAATCGTAATAACAATTTGTACCAATAAACAGTTAATTGTTCTTAATTCTAAAAACTATTTTATTATATTCATATTGATTAAAACTATATATATTGTGTTAATTTATTATTGATATTTAAATAATTACTCATTAATATTTCATAACAATTACAACATCTGAATGTTAAAAATAAAAAAAAAAGTTTTAATATTGCAAAAGGTTATATTTTTTTATATTTAAATTACTTTAATTAATTAAATTAAAATACAAAGAATTTACGGTTCAAGTGGTACAACGAGTTAAGGTTTTGCATTACATTGATGTATTGAAGGTTCTGATAAAAGTCTTATTCATTGTGTATTGCACAATAACGATTTCGTTCTCAGTAAAAATTATGACATCAGTTTTCTAGCATGGAAAAGATATTTTATTAATTGATGATTATCTTGAAAACGTAAAGACATAATACCGCAGAATATTATATAAAACTCGAAAGTCTCTATGGTTATTATATAAATTCAACGACTTTATCAGGTGCGACTCCACAGTGAAATTAATCAATGATCACGAGTTTAAAGTACTAAGTATTACCGAACATTTAAACAAATGTTATAAAATATAATTTAATTTTTCAACACTTTTATTAATATTTTTGATAAACTTTTACGTGTAAAGTAAACGATGTAACTAATTGAAATTTTACAATATGATAGAAAACTTATTGTTTGAAAGGGAAGTTAGGAAGTTATAAAAAAGAAGAAAATAACACCAGTCTATAAATATTATTAAATCAATGTGTGTGTAAAGATGAATTTCATTTGCATTATACGATTTTATAAATAATAATAATAATAATAATAATAATAATACTTTTTCATATAATATACATTTTTCGGTATAATAATTTTAATTTCTTTTACTATAATGTTATACGTACAAAAAAAAAAAACATACATTAAAAAGCACACAATTTATACTTTTTAAGCTTTATTCGCGCCAAGTTTAAAAAAATAAAATAAAAAAAATTTGTATTCGAATAACGAAAATATTATTTTTCAATATAAAATGTTATATTTTACATTATTATTATTTTGTAAAATATAATATAAAAGTTTAAAATTTTCCTTTTTTTATATTACAAAACAGTGTTGTGAATAAAAGTAAAATAAATAATGTTATAGAAAAAAAAAAAACTTTGTATACTAACTTTTTTTTTATGTATGGTATATGACGTATTTTGTTAAAAAATGTTTTGGGTAGAGCGGGGCGATGTTGCGAGGATTTAGTTTTATAGTATTCAGTTTGCAGCATTGTCGCCTAGACAACAATTTAGAAATATTATCGAATAAATTTTTTTCGTCTAAAAGATTTTAATCCGTGTTAAAAGAGACCACCACAAGTTTGTAAGATTGACCCAATTGCATGATAATATTGCGAATGATTTTATTTGATAGTAATTCGTATAACATATAATCAAAAACGAATAAATTAACGCAGTTGAAGTTTATACTTTGGATATTTGTTTTATTTGAAAATTTCTGAGGTCGACACAAATTACAATTGATTTAGATTCCACGAAATCTCATAAAATATTAATATTTTCAAATTTTTATTAATGAAATACAGTCAATATAATTAAAATATAATATATAAAGGACCACCATTTAAGTTCTGGAGAATCGATGTTGTTGGCAGTGCACGTAATTTTTTACAATGATTATTAATTGTTGATAGCCTCATCTCAAATAAATTTTAATTTTTTATAATTATATTTCAAATCTGTATTTTAATAAAAATAAATTTTTGTATTATAATTTAAACAGAAAAATTCGATAAAATCCAAAATAATAAAATATTACTCACCATTGCAAAACACTATTTTAATTATTTGACACACAAACCAACAACCATTTAAATAATTAGTTTTTTCAAAAAATAGAAGCAGTGATGCAAGGTATTGAATAATTTCTGGCGGGCAGATTTGAATTCATTTGCGTTTATTATTATTATAGGAATTCGTAACAATGCCTTATTCGCTACAGTATCCCGCTCCACCCTACTTATATACGAATAATCTAATTCATATTCATGGTGTTATATGTATCCAGATATTAATAACATATAAATTGATTGGATGGGTGTAATAAAATCGATATTTAAATATTTTAGATGTTCAACGCATTTATATTTAAGGCAATGATAAATTGATAATCTGACCGGAAAAAAAAATTACCGTCCCGATTAACTAATTATTTTTTTGTGAACAAATGGAACGAATTTCTGGTAAATTTGTAGGAAATTTGTTAATCGGAAAGCTTAGAATACGATTATATTCAGATCCTATTTATTATTATTATTATTATCTCTGCTCAAGTACTTTATAATGATAATTTTCACAGTTTATTATGCTGAATAGTGTATATGAAAGAGTATAAAAACGGAAATGTGTATAGCTTTAATGTAATTATATTTTTAATGGTATTGATGTGTAAAGTATAGACAATTTTTAAAATATAAACATAAAAATTTTGTCAGTCTTGAAACATAAATTCCATTCAAATTCGTGTTTAATTTTTTTCCTATATGAAGTGCAGCCTGAAATTAAAGATTAAGCAAACGTTCCAAATCTGATCAAATACCCGTATCACTTTCAGAATAACCGTAGAGCAAATATTTTCTATGTCCTTGATCTATAGTTCAATGTTAAACTGCATTTGGCGTGTTATAAATTGTCGGATTAGTCATTAGGCTGGAAAATTTTTCAATTTTGCAAATTTAGTGACACTCTGTTCGTTGATACTAACTTCTTTTAATTTTAATATATCATTTACAAATTTTTCTACATCATATATTTTCAATTGTACTTCACTCTAATGTGACAATTTTTATTTGAAACTTATTTGTAAATTGATATGATTAATCTAATTTAACATCATAATTTCTTTCAATTAATATACAGCAAAGATGTTATATGATAAAATGAAACGAGATTCCAATACAGTACAATTTTTATTTAAAAAATATAAAAATGGTATATGAAAATAAAAAAATAAAATGATTTTTATGTGAATTAGTTTTTTCTTTTATGGTTAATCTCACGTATCAATAAAAAAGTTAATTTCAATTTAAAATCGAAGATGAAAAAAAAAAAACGAATAACAAAAAAACAAACAAAAAAATAAGAATAAACAAAGAAAAATAATCAATTTCTTTTAATAAAAAGTAAAAAGTTTACCATTTGATTTATAGGCGGTGCGATATATAGCTGCGTAAAATTTTTTATCGCCTTTACTTACACTAAATTCATGTATTTTATTTTTAAATTTTATATCAATAAATACGCGTACAAAATCTCTGTCAATATTGTAATATAATTGTACGAAATAAATAAATACACAAAAATAACGTGAATATGCCTATTTCCGGGTAACTAAGAATTTTAATAACATTCGCAACTGTTATTGCACACATAATTAATTCCATATTAATAATTTCCAGGTTTGAAATTAACATTTTTATATCTGCGATAGATATTGGGGATAAATTAATCACTTAAAAATACAATTTATTACCTTTTAAAATACTTTGTTGTACTATAAATTCAATGTAGTATATTTGAGTTTATTATAAATTTATCGTAATTAAATGTGTTCTAATTAACTAAACGAATATATGATACAATATATTGCTGAAATAGTTCAATTTACATCAACATTTTGATATGGATCCACAATAAAACTAATGTTTTAGTTTTTGAAGTGAATTTGATAGGACATTAATATAATTTGTATGTGTTTTTTTGTTAATATAAAAGTTTATTAAAAATACTTTCTTTACATTTTTCAATCAAAGTTCCGTAACAAAATATTTTCGATTAGCAGATGAATTGCAAAACAGTAAATTTATTCCGATCATCTTTCTTTATTCAGCAAATTTTAGTTAAATATATTTTATATGAAAAAATACATGTAAAGCCCCAATTTATTAAGGAGTAATTTGAGAAGTTGTTGATGGTGGTAATGATAATGACAAAAATCTGTGTTACATTATTGCATCATATAAGTATAATAATGAGTTCAATTTAACAATATTTTATGCAGACCGATATGTTGTATACATGGTGTCCACTAGTTGAGTGCGATTTCTTAAGATGCAAATTTCTGATTTTAAGTTATTTTTTAGAGTTCTGTTTTCCAAATACGGTCCAACAACACATTGGATAAATAATGTATTAATAATATTTCAAAAATTTCATATTAAAATGAATAAATCAATTTTTCCATTTAGTAGCTTTTGGGTTATTCACGTTTGTTTCAAATAATAGTTATCACAGTCTAATTAGGATTTTTTTTTCTCTACATGTATAATTTGTAGAAATTCTTATAACTTTAAAATAGAGCCGTAAATCAGAATATATAAATTAGTATTTTCCAATTACATTTATGTCAACCATAACACAACGCCTTGAAGGATCGCACTGCACTCTTGGGCACCCTGTATTGTATTAAAGTTAAAATGGATCTTGAAAGTGAAAATCGATACTTTGTATGCGGTATATATACTTCGCTGGTAATAAGAATAAAGATATATATGAAATGACTATTTCTATTATTACAAATCATTATTTATTTGAATTTGTTTGATGCGTGTGAGTGAGTGCGTATAAGAATGAGTGCGTGTGTCAACATTCTTTATTGTATACCATATAATATATAATGTACGTTATATGTATAAGGTATCATTTTCAACTTATCTTATATGAACAATGTACACAGAATGAAGAATAAAAATAGTATATATTATATAAGTTAAAACATGTCTTTATTTATACGCACACGATATTCACATTCAAATATTTTTTGCATCAGATAGTGGACACATGGGAAATCATTTTTATATACAATTTATATATAGACATGTTCTGAAATACGTATACAGCCAAAGAATTTTATTGAAAATATAAAAAATAAAATTCTTATTCTTCTTTTATTTATGTATATTTACATGCAAGTATAAATGCGAGATAACTTATAACTATAAGAGTACATCTTGTTTGAGTTTTATTATCTATTATTATTTTATAAATGATGTACATGTACTTGTATCGTATAAACAAACTCTGCCAGAAAAATAGCCCGGATAACTTTCAAATATATAAATATGATAACGCCATTTATATATCTACTGTTTAATTCATGATTTATTGTAAACCGACATTATTTAATTTTATACTATCAAATGTTTATGATATTTCCTTTAATGTAAGTCAAAATACAATGCATTCAGTGACATAAATTTTTGTTTGTAGGTCGAACAATGTAAATCAAAAACAAAAAACCAACATTAAATTTAGCTTTGAAATTAGCAAAAGTGATACCGAAACGCTTGAAATGCTTAGAAATGCTTATGGAGATAATTATTTTTATCCAAAAAAAACAATTTTTTGAGTTGCCTATCGATAATTCAAAGACGACAATGTGAATGATGATGAACGTTAACGACAATTTACAACGATTACCGAATATTATATTCAAAAAGTGAGGGATTTAGTAAACGTTATAGATATGCTTCATCATAGCCGAACCAACAAACAGAATAACTTTACATTTTACAATTAACACTAAATAGTAATATTTTGTTAAAAGTGAATGGGGAATATTAAGAAGCATTTTTAACAAATATTTACATTTAAAAAAATATAAATAATTGTTTATTTCTTTTCAAATTTTAAAACACATTTTATTCTGACATATTCTGATTATATTCGTAAGTGTAAAATGTGTTTTTAAATTTGAAGAGAAATAAGTAATTGTTTGTGTTTTTTTAAATGTAAATAATTGCTAAAAATGCTTCTTAATATTTCCCATTCATTGTTATTTAGCAAAATATTACTATTTAGTTTTAATTGCAATAAGTAAAATTATTTGGTTCTTTCGAAATTATCACAATTTCTTTAAAACTGTTGTAACTACAGCCACCTTATACTCAACAACATTCCTATATCGCAGCACCGAAATATAAAAATTATTTTGAAGCATTTGTTGCACGTGCAAATCAATGTGTGGATCAGTTGAGGAAGAATTTATCCGCATGAAAAAAATTATTTTTGTAAAAATTAATTAGTTGTTACAGGTTTTTTCTTAATCCATTCTGGTTATTTATATCACAGATGGTGTTTATTAGTTTATTACACATATATAGAACTACTTCTAATATATATTATACATATAATAAACTTACACATTATATAAAAAGATACATAAACTATATGTATTCAAATGCAAATGTATATAAGAAATTTTTATTCTAACATTTATCTAATGCTTACAAATAACGATTATCTATAACTATATATATAGTATATATTAAACCTAGACCGTATGTATACACCTATTTATAGAGCGATACACAAATGGACTTGTGCTAAATTGTGCTATTTACAGGATTTATATAAGCTTACTCTGATAATGACTTTTTCATTTTATTTCTAAATAGTAATTTAACTATATCATATATAAATATTTATATGTACTTTGTAGATATAAAATTTTCTCATAAAATATAGTGATTAATGATGACCAACATTTATGTATACGATACCAACAAAAAGAAAAAAAAAACACAGAATATAGGCATATTTTGTAAACATTTATAATATATTATAATGTTATACAAGTTTATTTTGTGTACATGTTTTTCGGTGTGAACATGTACACATCATGAAAAATAAAATATTTTACTTGCTTTTTATCAATAAAATGGTTCGTGTATGTTTTTGTGTATATAATAATATTGAATTTTATCAAGATTTATTTATATTTAATATATAATAATGGTGACACGTGAGACAGAAAAATAAACAGAATATATATATATATATATTTGTATGTGGATGCGTTATATGAGAACATCACAATTATTGAGTATACTTAATGTTTTCCAAAGTCTAGTGGATGTTTAATATAAAAGTATATTATTACATCGATAAAGTTTATGATTTTTATTTCTTTTACTTCAACATCAATACACCCAACGCAATATATACATATTAAAGTCTGCAGCTCTGTTAAATAATGGATTTGTATACAGTTATTGTGTATATACTCGAAATATGTAATGTTACAATAGCAATTTCGATGATTATTTTTCTGTACAGTTATAATTTAAAAAAAAAAATTGAAAAAAATCTATTATTATAAGGATAATTTTCACGTTTAGTTGTGGTGCACCTCATATAACAGGGAATTAATATTAGAATATGTCATATAAAGCCATTTAAACAATAGAGTTGAAGCATAAAGTTAATATTATTAAAATGATCCTTTTTATTCATATCACATTAACCACTTAGATTCCTCAGCATGTTTAGGCCAATCAACATATAAATAATAAATAATAAATTAGTATGACATTAGATTTTAATGCATTTATTTTGAATTCATGACCAAAGATAAAAACAGCTGTAAGTTCTCTGTTTTGTTAATAATCATTACAAGTAACAATATCATACAATGATCTACTCTACCGCATATACAAATGCGAGCATAAAAAAAAAGAATGGGACTCAAAACAGAACCTTGAGGAATATCATTATTATTCTGCATACAATAAAAATTAATTCCATTCAAACAGGTGACAAATTAAGTTCGATCGGACGGATAAAATCGCATTAAGTTCACAGCACAATTTTTTACATTTAAGTATAACAGAGAATTAACGCATTTTCACAATCAAATGATATGCTGTCTGGAAATCAAGAGAACCTAAAATTTCATTATATGGGACTGCTCTGTATGAATATGTATAAATAAACAAAACATAAATGTCAAACTAAATTCTAAATTCTAATACGTAATATTTCCAATATTGACTAGGCTTACCGCGAACACATATGTAATAGTATTACACACAAGTTTTACACATATAGATCGGCAATTTATCAAAAACATTCACGCTTTTAATATTGAATAAAATTATATAGCACAGTTCATTAATATTTTGTTATTCTATTGTTTTTTCACGGATGATGCAGTTGGTGATATAATTTCAATACCTTTTTCAAATTCAATACAATATAATTTCATATGCCGAAAAAGAAATAAAATCAATAAGGAAAAATTTATATTCTATTTGAGATTGAGCGCTACTACACATTTAATATAAGAAATAAAAATCTATATTATAAATATTTATTTTGGATGACTATGTGAAAATGAGGGTATAGAAGTAGAAAAATCAAAATATATGTTGCAGGGATTATTCTTTACAGTAGCGCTATTTAATAAATGTTACTAAATAAAATTTGAATTATCATAAATGATAAAATATAGTTTGAATCTCACTGTCAAGCAATTGTGGTAAAAGGCGAATATAGTGCGACAATCACCTATTTTGACATATTCTACATAGCAGTCAGGAACATTGACCTACACAAATCCATCCCAATTTTTTAAATACATTCGTTCCTTTGCCATTTCATTTAAAATAATAATTTTTCTTTTAGTTTTCGTGCTCGCTGCAACAAACCTGATTATTTTTTATCCGATTCTGTACACCTTTTTTATTATTATACTAATGTATAGTAGTAATGCCGGTAGCTGTTTGTTATAAGCACGTATATACGTGAATATATACGAAACAGACTCTACATAATAATATTAATATTATATTTTACATATATTTGAATTTATTATAGTATATTTTCAATTATTTGCATAATTTTAGATGTGAGAATATATAGTGTTTTGATTATGCTGGGTGTTTTTTTAAGAATGATAAAACTCCAAATTTGAATATGGCCTGCATTGCTTCAAATATTTCTGGTTTATCTGTAGCCTCAAAAGAAAATATTCTTAAAACAAGTTATTGGAGGCTCATATAATTGTTTGGATTAGGGTTTTCTTTACATCTATTGTTGCAGTTGACGGATGCATGTCATTTGACATGATCTTACGACAGAACTTTTGTGGATGTAATGTAATCTCATTGAAATAAAAGTTGTCATATAAATTTGGTAAATTGAACACTGATTTTATATAACTCTCACTCAGTGCCATCACAATTGTTGAAATGTTAAAATTTCATGATTATATGTCATTTTATTATTTGAAAAGTTTTAAATACATTAAACAGTTTATATTTTTTTTCAAATTTAAAGTTCTATATTGTATATGTTCTTAAAAAAACACCATTGCTGGATGAATATAGCACACAATGTCATTGCCAGTGCTATTTGGAAATCAATACTATAATCTAAATGCTAATATATATCATCAGATATGAAAATATACTTAAAATATCGATTATTAGATATATAAGATTAATATTATGGAGAGTATATTAGAGATGATTTTGTATTAAAATATAGGAAAATATAGATCGATTTTGTATAACATCAAACAAAAATATAACACATTCACTAAATATTTTCCTATTTGTTAATTTGTTTTCTGTACAAAGCATGTGATTAGGAAAAAATTTATATTATTTGTTGTTATTTTAACATATCGTGGTACTCTGTATAAATACATAATGAAAACCTTATGCATATTAATATTATAATATACTCGCGTTTCATGTATGTGTGCAATGATATGCGAATATATAAAATTGTTAATTAAAATATGAAATGTGTCCGTAACATTATAAAATGTTTTAGCAATAATTATGTATTTGAATTGTATGTCTATGAAGTTTTAAGAAAGAAAATAATTGCCAAAAGTTTAACTACATGACTTATTTTTAAACTTTATGAATCATTTTCAATATGTATATTTGATTTTTTGTTCTTTATTTATTTGATTTTCGAATGATAAAATAATTCTTTATATGCACACAAGTAAAATCTGGAATTATTACTTTGAATAACAAAAACAATTAATATCAGGATTATCTGTACCAATACGATTTTTGGAAAAAACGACTCATTTAAATACTCATGCGTATATAAGAACGTTAATGAAAGTTGACTATCTTCGATAGCCTATATTATTATTTATATATGAACCTATAAAAGGTTCTTGTATATGCGAATGGTATTATATGTTTAGAAAAACAAACAATCTTCTTATAGTTAATTAATTGCGTACACAAACATTTATTATGTATACTGAACAGGTTTATGTAATATCTTACTAACTAATCGATAAATATTATATGTCCACACACATATATATATTTAATTAATATAACCACAATTTCTATTCTATATACATATACTCCAAAAGTCTAAATCTATAGTCAAAATATACAAATACACACAGTAGGACCGCATTTTGCCAATAATTTCCTTTATTTACACGAAGACTGTCCTAATAAAACTTTTGTTTTATCTGTTTCTATCAATAAAACATCAACAGTCTTGGAAACAAAGAAGCAATACGTCAATCGTATGGTCTTTATTTTCAATTACTTTTTCGACGACCGATATTCCTCGTGTAAAAGGGTACTTAAAATGGTTGTATAATAAGAGTAGATACAAAATGAACACAATGTAGTGGGCGGCAAACTGATCAAAAAAAATGTTGTTCTGAAAATTCTGAGTTAAGTCTATATTTCTGATGGTACATTGAAAATATTAATCAAGGGAAATTTTCTCGGATAATTGCAATTTAGTATTATACGAGTTACTTTGAACGACCCCCAAATCTTATTTAATGTAGTATGTCTAATGCGAATTCTGTTTCCTGTATCTCACTACGTACCAGCATCTCTGATCTCTTTCTTTCAAGTTATCGCATGCTTTGATTAAAGTTTACCAAATTTCTGTTGATATTTCAGTTTTAAGTGCCATATAATTGTAAATGTAACTTTCGTATATACATACACACAAAAATTTTATCTAATTGACATGAGAAATGTTCAAATTTTATAAGGATTCTGTCATGGAATCTGTGAATTGTCTAAATATTTACGGTACATTGATTACGATTTTTTAACAAACTTATTTACATAACGACCTACTTTATGGTGTCCGAATTAGCGAGTATCTATTTGGATTATAGAATTATAACTTATTCATGTACATATTTTGCGTTTAATTAGAGCTGGAAAGGATTATGTTACTTACTTTGATGCGGGCCTGAAAATACAATACGTTTATATGAATATATCAAATTATGTATAGTATAGCCAAGGGAATATACGAAATAATTATTTTATAAATTTATACCAATATATAGTGTTTTTGTTATTGGGCACATTCGCAAGGATTTGTATATTGTGATTTGTGTGATGTGTATGCATGCGTGTATACATAAGAACAATATATATTTATTCCATATTGGGATTTTATCGAAACAAATTGGATTAATTATATGTATAATACATAATATATATAAGAATATATATTTAGGTAATGATATAAAAGCTTAAGATGTGAGATAAAATGTTTTACATAAGACCTATGAAATACAAAAGATGTTTTCACATCTGTCAATAAGATTTAGTTGATGGATGTATACAATATTTTTGAATTATTTTTTATGTACTCAAACACACTTATAATATACACATAGACACTTTGATTAAACAACATCGTTTTTGAACTACATTGAATATATTTTAAAATGATTGGGATTGGTATGAATTTTAATGTAAACTAGCTTAATTAAAAGTATAAATAACACTGCAATATCATATAAGAATGTTTAACCGCAATAAAATTGTTGTTCATTAGTTCTTAATGTTATTGTTTAGTTAATTAAATAATATTATCCTGCACATATATCAGCTATATGTGTAAGATAAGTAAGGCAATACTTTCTACAAATAGTATTTTTCATTCGATAGCGCAGATAAAATATATAAAAATATATCTAAAATTAATGTTTAATAATATTCAATACTACAACGTTAAATTTAAAAATATTCATATGGTTTGAAAAGTTTTCGGACACGAGACACATTGAGAATTTTGCTTCTATATACATCCACTGCTTTCTTAGTACTTAGCATCCATCCAGTCTATAAATTTCATTGGCAAACTTGAAGAAATGCCTCAAATGAAAAAGATTTACATCGAATGTGAAACTATATGATCTTTACAAATTCATTCAAATCATATTGACAAATCGAGCTATATTAGAATACAAAATATCAAAAAATCCGTGAAATAATTATATCAAGCAATGAAAGTAAATTGTTATCTAATTCCCGAAATTTTTCAAACCGTATTCGTATATATAATACGAAATATTCTGAAACACAAGTATAATATTACATTTTTTCTATGTTTTGTAATAATAATACAATTTACAAGGACATATAAAATGCATAAAAATTAATTGGCCATATAAAATGAGATTGTTTCAGTTCAATTTTATTTATCTGCATTTAAAAATGAAATGACCGTTAAATAAAATCAACCCTTTGGTAATTCAATAGCAAAAAAATATGTCATATATGGGAATATGTTGTGTATTTATACGCACATTGTATATTTATACCCGCTGTTCGAAAAGTAACCGAAATGAATTTAGGAATAAAGAAAAAGAATTAATTTATTTTTTTTACAAAAATAGAAAGTCATTCCGGTTTTTATTATTTTTCTGATAAAAAATAACCCGAATAGTATACAAAAATTAAAAATAGTTTAATCAATTCGCAATATTCTGCTTCAACTGAAATACATTGAATCAGTCAGAGCCAATAAAAAACTTGTATTTTGGATAACATTTTTATCAATTTTAAATTTAATGTTGATTCTTTTTTTTTGATTGTATTATGGCTTTTCATTCAAATAAATATCATGAAAGTTTTACAGTTTCTTTTTTATTAAGGTCAGTTCTCAATACTAAAAATCAATCAACTGCCAATAATTGATGGTGTCAACGCATCCATATTTGAAAGTCTTTTCGGTTATTTTTCAGACAGATGGCGTAATACTCTTGTACATAAGTGAAACCAATTGCTTGTCGTTATTATTGGATTTTATATATTGATTGCTTTTAATACCCTCAAAAATATTTGTCATATCTTTTTTGTAACAATAGTTAAACGCATATATACGCAAGAGTATATAGGTATTTGTGGTATTTTGTTTTATATACAGAAAACCTTCATTTCTTGATATGATACATACAATTCAATGTGCGTATCATCGTATCGGTCCTTAACGATACCATTTCCATTTCATTTGTTTTTTTTGGGTATCAAAAATATTGTATTTTGTACGCACAAAATCTCGAAAATTTATGTAAACTTATATTTTTGTGAAAATAAATAAATAATAAGCGTTTTAATTTCCAGCGTTTCTTCAAGGCATGAATTGCACTACAATTAACGAAAGATAGAAGTAGATCGCATATTTAACACTACTGATTGTGAGTGAATAAATTATCCTAATTTATTATATGTTGATAATAATAGTTTAATTTTTGATTTCATGAAAACTGTTTTGCATGTCAACTATTTGAAAAAAGAAAAACTACTAATGAAAAAATTAAAGAGTTCAAGCTTACATATTCAGGATTTTATATCATTATTTTATTTATTTGCATCTGATTCGATAATAGCTATAATAGTTATAAATAATTTATCTCAAGGGATACCCAGCATATGATATGCATATCATTATGTTGTTGTGTGTTTGTGTCATATAAAAGATTCAATATTTCATTTTCTTTGTGAAACTTTTGAACATCACATAAGGAATCTAAATGGATACAATGATACAATGTATACACGCAAAAATGTTATTCAAATATATATATGCGATTCCACAAAATACGATTGAAATCCTATAAAAATATGGAAGTGATGAAATTTAGAAATATTTATTTTATTTTTGTTGTTGTCCATAACCTATTTAATTTTATTTCTTCTAATAATATTCAATGAAATAATTAATTTTATTTTTATAAATCATTATATTTACTTATTCCCCAATACTCATATTTCTTAATATAACGCGATATAAATTACATAAACTATACATTTATAAGAATATATTATTTTCATTTCTGAGAAATATTTTATGTGTACTTACTTCTGTTTTTATATACTCAATACTGTGTGTGTATAATATATTTGATAAAAGGATAAATATTTACATAATAGGAAGTATTTTCATATTCATTCAAGTACATTTTAATTATACATACATATGAACATAAACATATAACAATTTCAGTGGCGGAGATGAGTAGCGTTCATGCAAATCGATTCTGAAATACTGTGTTAAAAATTAAAAAATTTACTAATCAATGATTTACAATATGTCTGTACATATCATTGCGAACAACACATGCGAACTATATATGAATAGAATAAAATTATGGAATCATCTATATCTTTACAGACCAATTGGTGAATTCTTATATACTCCGCAACACGGAGTATTTTACCAACTTGACTGTAACGAATGTTTGGTATCTATACGCCATAAGCTCCACTTAAGATTTACTTAACATGACTTTATTATGATACATAAATAATGTAATAACATAACGTATATTATTTTTGTTTATGTTTATTTACTAATCTACGTATAAATGTTTAGTGCATTAATAAAAATTAAATTAACATCAATATAAACTTTGCAGCTCATAAAAATCAATATCGAAATAGAATTGTGACGCAATTAGATAATATATTTTTTATTATTATTATTATCTTATTAATTTCATAATTAAATGTATGTTCAAGTATAAACTGTGGCGGTTTCGTAAAATCTTATTTAATAAGATTTAATTTACATCCGCTTTGTAATATTTTTAATATTGGTGTAAATATATATACAATGAGAAAGAAGGTGAATACAATAATAAAATATTCATTATAACAAAATGTGCTTGAATTAACATATGATTATATTCTTAGTATCTTAGTACAGATATAATATATGCCGGTTGCAGGGTGTAAAGTTTTTCTTTACGTTGTGTATATATTATCCAACAAACCCTTGTTTTTAGTTTTTAGTTCTTATATTGTTTAGTGGAAATATTTTTGATCCATTTTTACTTTTTTTGATATCACACAGTCCCCATATCATAAAGCTCGACAAGTTGATCAATCTACAATTTTATCGACACATGTAACAATTTATCGTTGCAGAAAAAGTAACACATTTTTCACTGTCATGATAGAGAAAATTCGACAAAGTTGTCAATCAAGTGGGTTGGCAATTGTACTAAATTTTCCGAAAATAATATTACAAATAAGCGAAAAACTGTGATATGACAAGATATTTTTAGAATGAGCAAGATTCGGAATGACAGTAACGGAGGAAAAGCAAACCATTGTTTGTACATTTTTAATAACTTTAATCTATTAATTACTTATAGTAACTTATTATTTTTTGAAGTGGGAAAAGGTAAAAAGCTTGCCCTAATGGGGAAAACACTCTATAAATAATGATTGAATTTGAAATTATTGGTTTATGGTATAATAAATATGAATATTAATGAAAATTTTACAGATGATTTAGTTAGAGTATCATGATTTCAATACAAATTCGTTACATCATTAAACAAATGCATAATAACCTGTAATAAATAATTACTGATGCTTATGCTAAGCTAAACAAAAAGATTGCTGCATTATAAAATTACCATTAGAAGTTTATAAATGCAATAAATGCATTTATAACATTTTTATTAATTTACTATGCAAATTTTACAATATACACCAAGAACCAAATTTTTTTCAAATATAAACGAATACGAACAAAAATGAAATAAATGATTTTGACTTCCAGTACCTAACCTATTGTAAATCGCACAGTATTTGCCTCGATGGTATAATTATATAATTGCTTTTCGTTTCGTATTTTAATTCTTTTCCAATTGCCTGCAATAAATATTCCTCTGTTGCGTTCATAGTCTTATTAATACACCGAAACATTTCTGTATGAAAGTAAAATCATTTAAAGAATAAAATATGAAATAATTATCTTAAGAACATAAAAATGTTGTTCATTTAATTCGTACTCTGTTATGTTATATTTCGCAGATAGGAAAACAAATCAATTTAATGAAGATGTTCCTACAGAATAAATACGTTACGTACAGAAAATTAAGTGTACTTATTTAACAAAAAGTATAAATTTATCGTATTATAGATTATATTATTATTTAATAAGCTTCTTATTTGTTTACATTACCATTATTATATCTTATATGTGATTTAATATAAATGCGAAAGTTAAAATATACTAATTATTTATCTAATTAAAATTTAATTCCTTATACATAATATAAATCACCATTTTTAATATCATCCTATATCATCTCTCATATCTCGCATGTATAAATGTAAAAATTAAATAATATAACATTGTTTTATTCTATTATCTTTATAGATATAGCACATAGCCATACACCAATATATATAATGGAACCATATATACCACCACCACCACCAATTAATTTAACACAACTTACATTTTCAAATCAATCGCATATTATTGATGCCAGCCGAAATGTTGATAAAATATTAATTGGACAGTTTCAACGGAACAGAAATATTGAATCGCCTGCATTTTATATTTTAATAGGATTATATAGTGTTTTAATATTATTTGGTGCAGCCGGTAATAGTTTAGTTGTAATAGCTGTTCTACGAAAACCATTAATGAGAACAGCTAGAAATATGTTTATACTTAATTTGGCAATAGCTGGTATGTAAATATGAATATTATAATTGCCTATACCTTTATGAGTTTTTCCTATATAAATATATATTCTCCTCCTCCACATATAGATTTATTACTATGTTTAGTAACGATGCCTTTAACATTAGTAGAAATTTTAATGAAATTTTGGCCATTTGGACCATATTTAATATTATGTAAAATGATGGGAACACTACAAGCAATTAGTATATTTGTATCGACTATATCAATTACAGCAATTGCATTAGATAGATATCAGGTATATATTATCATATAATTTATACTTATGTAATTTGTAATAAATTAAACGAAATTAATTATTTTAGTGTACTTTGTGGTCAGAGCGATTGAGGATTATTATGTCATTTTAATAAAAATTTAAAAATGTCCCACTAAAATTCAGTCATTATGTATAGGCGTTAGTTTTCATTTACAATATTTGCTTTTTAAAATTGAATAAAAATATAATTGTTGTAAATTGTTGATTAATTGTTAATGACAATACAGTTTGCATTGATTTCAACCGCCATTTACAACACGATTCCTTTTTGATTACAGCAAATAGCTTCCACAAGAATTTGTTGTCTGTCTGTAATTTGGCATGAAATATTTCAATTTATTTCTTATCAGCAGACAGTCAGACACTCTACAATATACAAGTAATAAATCTAATTTTCAAGGTTATTGGTATATATAGGGACCTACGATTTCATCGAAATTTTATATTAGTTTCAGCGGACAACATTTTATTGTATACATAATCACTCTATTTATAACAAAAGGTTCCGCAGATTTTAAGATTTCATCAAGTAGAAAATTCATCAATCTGGTTAGCAATTGTGTGTTGCGGGCATCACTAACAATGGGATATGTTATACACACCAATCTCCTAAATTATAAGGAAACATTATAGATGCTTGTAAAAATACAATGCGAACACATGACAAAAGTTGTTTCGACGCGATTTCTAATAAGACGACTACTATAACAGCATGTTCCAAAGATATGGTAGCACATTTTAAAAAATTTTTTCAATTTATTATTATTATTTGCGGATTCTAATTTAATAAGATAAAGCTAACTTTCGTAAGATACTTGTGGGTTGCGGTTCTTTCTTATTAATATTAACTTCTCTTAAGCGTTTGCGGAACTGTAATAATTCTATACATTCAAAATAAAAACCAATTGCTACCGCATTGTATTTTAATTTCCAATATATTCTTTTCCCTTTATCTATCTATCTATATCTTTATCTATAGCTAAATTTAACAGTTTGCTGATAAATAAGAGATAAAATTAAAGTATATTTATTTTGTTTGACGGCAACACACAGTACACTCGCGCTGCAGCTAATACATTGTTTAGCCACATGCGTTTATTATAATTAATATCAATATTTATATTTAATAAAATAAAGATCATTTTATTAATATACGAAAATTTGGATATATTTTGTATTTTTTTTTCATAGGTTATTGTGTACCCAACCAAAGATAGTCTACAATTTATGGGTGCCACATTAATACAATCGGGAATGTGGTTATTTGCACTATTATTAGCATCACCAATGTTTTTATTTAAACGTTTAGTACATTATAATATGAATTTACAAAGTTTAGGTATTGATAGTGTAGCATATTGTATCGAAGATTGGCCCATTATACATGGCCGTGCCTATTATTCGGCATTTTCATTATGTGTACAATATTTATTGCCCATTCTAATTGTGTCGGCAGCCTATTTAAGAATTTATTTGAAATTAAGAAATCGTATACCGCCCAGACCAATGCCAAAGGATACACCCAACGAAAGATATGCTGAACGTGACCGACGTTTAAAAAAAACTAATTGTTTATTGATTAGCATAGCCGTTATATTTGGAATATCATGGCTGCCATTAAATATATTTAATTTATTTGCTGATATATATTTATCGACAAATCCGACAACCCAACAGTTTTTGGTGGCCTATGCCGTATGCCATATGATGGGTATGAGTTCGGCGTGTTCAAATCCGTTGCTGTATGGTTGGTTAAATGATAATTTTCGCAAAGAATTCAAAGAAATATTGTGTCGTGAGCGGAACACGTCAACGGTGACAAGTAATGGTAGAAGTATTCTATTGAAACGACAAGATGCTGATGTAGCACAGGTGGGAAAATCACCGTCAACTAAATATAAAGGAATGCTTGATTCAATGGTTACCGATAATGGCTTATCTACAGAATTGACAGTTTTAACGCGATGAAAGATATTTATATAAGAATGCAAAAAAAAATAAAAAATAAAATAATAATAATTATGGATGCAAAAAAAAAAATAAAAAAATAAATAAATTTGATTGTTGCAAAATTATACTTATATAAATGTTGTTGCATGTTTGAGGTATTTTATTTAAATTAATTTTTTTTTCTTTTTCACATTATTATTATTTTAATTAAATTTAAAGTGCGAACATATAATTTTTTTAAGCGCATGTTAAATACGATTAAATATCCCTGTACCTATAACTGCGAAATGATAAATGCAATTTATTTTAAATCAATTCATATTATTTTATATAGCTGAAACAATTCTTTAGATATAGCTTGCGTGTGTATATCCAAAAATATTTATATTCATAGAAATATTATATATTTTTATTTAAAATTAAAATTGCACAAATATTTATATTTTTATCTGCTCATAGAATAACATCATTCATACATAAAATATATTTTATTCGTAGATAGATAGAGAATTCGTCGTCGTGTATGACACATTATCTGTTTAGTTTTTTATTTTAAATTGATAGTTTTAAATTTTATTTTCAAAAGCATGTGCCGTAAAAAAGATTTGTTTGTTTATACAGTTTTATTTATAAAAAGCTATTGTCTTGTATCTGTCTATATTTACATATAGAATAGTAGAGAATTAATAGTATTTTGAGGAATCAAATGTTATTAAATACTATTGTATATTGACTACAAAATAATATATCGTATACGTAATTTCAAATTTAAAAGATCATATGGACAGAATGCTGATCTTATGTTTTGTTGCGTATGAACGTTTCAATTCGCGTATATTTTTACGACGACAGAAATAGTTTAGAACGAAACATATTTATATATTGAAATATTTTCTAAACTAAAAAGATTGAAATCATAACAATTATGAAAACATAAACGGAAATATTCTACTGAATCACAGAGTCAGATATTCTCAAAATGTAATAGTTTGAAAATGAATTCTGTCTGGCCGTTTATATACATAGTTGATATTGATACATATTGTTTGTCACATTACATATACGCACATAAAAAATATATCATTAGCATATTGTTTGGCAACAATTTGAACCCTCTTTTTTATTATCCATGCGGGGATTATATATAACCAATTTATTAGCACTGCATACCATAACGAAAAATATATATAATAATATCATTTGTTATTCTTACAAGACTCTACTAAGCACTAAACTCTTGTATGGCATTATAAATATTTGTTAAATGAAAATGAAAATTAATAATGGTCATCAAAGAAAATCCATTCAGAAGTAATAACTTTATTGTTGTTGAACTATTCCTTCTGATCAATAATAACCTGAACTATAGTGTACACCCATTCGTACAACAATTTGGACACAATTAGTTGGTAATATGCGTGTGTAAGTGAAATTTTATTTGTCAATCAAGAGTTCATTTAATCACCGTTTCGCCATCTATAATAAACAATTAATAATTAGCATTCTCGATGCAATGTCTATATGAAGCCAGCAAGCAAGATTTTTTGCTAAAGTAGGCAGTAGAAAATTGATAACCAAACAGTGACCATCAGTTCACAGAAAGTGTTGTGGAATTTTTTACAATATTTCAGAATGAAATTTAAAATTTCATTAAAAACTTATAGATAAAGTGCCTTTTCATTTTACAAAATTGTCTTTTCCGTTTTATTTACGACGTTATTTAAACGGATATCGCGAATAATAATATGAAAAAGTGACACTTGAATAATAGATTTAATTTGCGACACTTATCAAATAGTTATATATTGTAGAAATGATTACATTTAACAAATTTTACTGTATTCTGTATATATATTTCTTAGAGTCTGTGCTACAACCGCGATTAGTGTTCTGCGTTTAGTTCTAGTCGTAAATTGTATTATAATCAAAGAAAAAGTTTATTACAATTTAGTATTATATGGTCTCGTATAGATCAAAGAGTTAACACATAACACAATTATAAATGGAAAATTATGTGTAAATTTAGTTATAAAAAATTTAAAGTTCAATAAAGAATCAATTAATCATAAATAGAACCAGAGATAATTAATCAAATATAATATTTCCCACACAACTTATAATCAAAAAAATATTTTAATTTATTATTAGTATTTTCATAAAGATCAAAGTTAACATCAGAAAGTCCTAATTATAAATAGAAAATTTATGTATTAATTATAGGTTATTTAGTTAAGAATGCATATAGTTTAATAAATTTTAGAATTATTTATTTCCATACCACACATAATTAAAATATGTTATCATGTTTAACCCATCAGTGCCGAATTTCTTTTTTCTTTGTCAGTTATTACCTTGCATAAAGTGGTTTGGTATATATACTATCATATATTGGCCGACAATGGTATTAGACTAAAACCTTTATTTATAGAAAATTTTTACATGGATTTATATAATACCCGCCTAAAAGTGGTATTTTGGTTCAAAATGGTTAATACCTATATAGAACGATAATGAAGAAAAGTTTCTAAATATTTATATTAGATAGTACACTGAATTTTATTCTTACAATTTACTTTAACTTTTTCTATTTTTTAACTATACATATACCCTCTGTTTGAAAAATAACCAGAATGGAATATGCGATTTACAGACTATAGAAAATATTCAAATAAATCGAGTATTTATGTTGAAGGGAATAAATTATGGTTTTTAGTAAAAAAATTAAGTGATAATTATCACATGATGGAAGTTGCAATATCGTGCAATAATAGTCAACGATATTCGAAACTAATAAGGCTTAGCAAACGCTTCTATACAACAAAGTAATACAAAACATTATCCAATGTAACACTTTTTTGTGGAAAATAACTTTCGGATCGTAATAATTTCCTCCACCTCTGGTGACTGCTATTCAGCTCCTTTTCGTTTAGTTTTTTAGTTCGTATTGAAATTGAAAGCACAATGTTTCATTACCCGTTAAAATTACAATAGTTTTTAGGAAATTACCGTCACTTTCAGTTCATCGCATCATCCGCAAAATTTAATCTTTGGTTCTTTGTTCGTATATACGAGTACAATTACATAATTAAATCTGCAGCCAATATTCAACGCAGATCCATGTAATTATGTTAGGAAATTATACCGATTATTTATCGAACTGAGGGTGTATATTATATACAGTTGATGTGGTTAGTCTATTTTTGATGTGTTTCTTTTAATTTTTTTCCAGTTTGTTCATAAAATTAAAATCATATTTTATATTAAATTTTTAATTTCCATGTCTAAAAATACACACGTTTTATATAAATAATTGGTAAATATGTGCGGTAAATAAAAAAATAGAAAACGATTATCATGAAAATTTTGTTTACCTTATGATTAAATTAATATACACACACAAAACCAAATTTTTTTGTATCATCGTCGGTTTTATTTATACAAGTCTTCCTCAAAACATTGCGTATCCAAAATACATTATAAATGTATACTAGATATAAAAATGCATAACTTATTGAAATCTTAAAATGTATATAGAATACAACCACACCACCACATCATACAACGTAATATTTATAATGTATTTGTGTATATACAAAATGTTATTATAAAACATATTATAAATATTATATTTATAGAAAGGATATTAGATTATTCAGTTTTAAATTTATAATATTATAATATTTTATTAAATTCAAATGAGCGTATTTTAAAATCACTCTGAATTGTCTGCGCGATAGCACACCCACCATATAATAATTGTGTTATAAATCACAATCTAAATATTATGTATAAATTGCTGAATATCTAAATATCATAAATATTCATGTGATGAATTTATATATTTTGAATTCGTACATGTAGCAAATATTTCATTTCTTATGTGTATGGTTAATTACAATTGTATTTATGTGGAAACATAAAAATAAAAATAAAATATACTTCATTCATCTGGTCGAAAAATATTTCATTTTTACAATATACAATCGTTTTATTATTATTATATCATTATTTACATAACGTATATAATGCTATAAATAGGAACAATAATTTTCAAAAATTTATGCTAAATAGAAAACCACTCAAATAAATTAAGTAAATATAAAATAAATAACAGAATAACTTAAATATATTACAGCTGCGTCTATATACGTACTATAACTGAATTAATCTCAACCTAATATATATATATATATATGATAGATAGATAAATTAATTTGGATTTAGGAATACGTCTATGTGAATGGTACATACTACAATTCTTTGATATATACACGGAACCATATATATACGGGTTCTTGTAATGCAATCTATTACCTACTGATTGATATGTGATTCGATCCTGAATAAACTATCAAATTTTCATAACATTTCCTACAATTCCAATAACATTAAAACTCATTATGTACGAGAATAGTTTTTGTGCATTGGTCGAAAAATGTATAACAAAGAATCAACATCAGAATTTGGTTTTTAAAATTGGTAAAAGTGCTACCGAAACTCTTGTTATGTTGCATAAAATAGCTTATGGTGATTATTGTTTATTCAACTATTTGCATTCATAACACGACTTCACTCTTTCAGTTAGCCCTTGTCAACGTATACCCAATAACATTTCGTGAGGTGAAATTTCTGAATGTATAAATATCCGTATTTCGATAATAAGGTAATGCTAATCATAACTGTCATGACCAAATTGGTTTTTAGATATCTGGGTCTATACAAGTTGTTAATTTATTTTTTGTATTTTGACGAGAATTTATTGAATTCATAACGATGTTATTTAGTATTATACAATTCAGTAATTTATCTATAATACTGCTTTTAGTTCGCAGTTATTCGATGATTTTGATACAGTGTACGACATATTTAGTTGCTTATTGCATTTATTTGAAATTCTTGTATCACGCAGATTAAATCAAACGGGGTACTATTGTTGCAGTACATCAAAACCAAGTTCAATTACAAACATTTAAAATAATAATGATCTCCCCGTTTAATTAATTTAAATAATTCACAAACTAGTTTTAATTTCCACAGACAATTTAGATAAATATTTCATCGTTAATAAAATCGGTTATCATTTAAAACATCACACATGGGTTAATGGTGTGTTGTGAATTAAGACCTATTGTATACCAATAATAATATATTGTATACTATATTGTAATATGTATGATATAACATATGTATGACACAATGTAACATAATTTCTATAAACACACTTGAAATTAATTAAACATTATATTATAAGTATAAATATATAGCGTTTGATTTATTATCAAATGTCAATACACATATATAGTATATTTTTTAATATAATATCGGATATGGAAATTTATATGTGATTCATTAACTTATCATTAGATAAGAGAGTTAATAATAAATTATTTACATTTTCTATACGCTTTGCGTACATTGGTGTATTCTATATTATATAAAATATAAATATTTGATATTGATAATAAACACTGAAATTCAATAAAATCAATTTTAAGTAATGGATATAATGTTTTTGACGTCTTTCATTTAATAGCATTATGGCAACGCAACGGGGGATTGTATATTATGTATTTTAATATTAAAAATTATGTTTTCAACATACATATGTAATTAATTTTATTGTATCACAAGAACGGATAAAATTGGTGCCAGGTGTCAAACACAAATAAATTCAGTACAGTAATTAAATTGGAATTGGTATACATTTTTTTACAATAGTTAGAAATTTACTAAATTATGAAAGAAATCTATCATTGATTTTTCGAAATACTTTCAACAATTTACTCAAAAAATATATTTCTGTTTTTTCATTAATGATAATTGCGATTCTCTCTTGAATTATATTTGCACAGGATCTGTTATGATTTTATTGAGGTTTTTCTAAATAAAAATTTTAACTATTTCATAATTTCTGATCCAATTTTGATCAATTTTTAAAGTATTTATGTTTAAAATTCGTATACATGAACAGATTTTATGAAGTTCGTATATAGAGAAAACACTACAAAATTTTTCTATTTTTCAAATTCAGAATTTTATGAAGTTTCTGAGAAATTTCTAATAAAATCCAGAAACCACTCATATTGCCAAATCATTACAAATTAATTTTTTTTACGAAATTTTGTAAGTTGGTATTGGGATTATAAAATCAATTAAACATTCGCGTCTTTTAATTGCAATACTTAAAACAACATTGATTTAATTATTAATACAAAAACAATATGCCATTTTTGGTAATTAATATATTTTAAGAATAGTAAAGCCGAATTATTGATGACATCAAACATGTTGACTGAGCACCGCAATGGCATCGTCGGCAATGACGAAGATGAAAATTTTTTTGATTTATTCGCTCACAAATTGATTATTTTGATAGTAAATATCAATAATTTAGATTCGTTTTTGAGTTAAAAACAAATGTAAAGAAATTTTGTATGACAATTTTTTAATATTGCCACAGCAACTCCGATCATCTTTCAATTGATAAACGTTGGTATATTCATATCTTATAGGCAAATGACACGCTATGAAAATGACTTATATAAAATTAAATTAACACATATTTCACAATACACGGTCATTTTATATATAACGATAATTATAATTTAAGGATGATAGTTCAAATGTAAATTAGATAAGTTAACATTTATTAATCCTAAATATATACCTCATAAGTTATAATAATTGCATTCTGTATATTAGTAGAAATAGAGTAAAGCCAACGTTTTTATATCCCTAATTCAGAATCTGCACTATATGCGGCTTATATATATATATAAAATAGATAGCGTATAAGATACTTAATATTATTATCTTGCAGGCATTCATATCATATACTATTATTATATATTCTTATGTTTGTAGTTAGTTATAGTAATATTTAAAATTATATATAAAATAAAATATAAAATAAAAAATTTTTATAAGTATTTAAATTTTTTCAATTTCAGACACTTCTATGTAGGTCTATCCATATACTATATATTGTTTTATGCAAATTACATCTTTATGGCTATATATAGCAAATAAATACATATATATATTTATATATAGTCAAAACACAAAAAAACAAAAGGCTGATTTCAGAAATACAATCAAAACAATTTTTTTCTTTTTTCAGAATCATTTCAGTTCGCCAAGAGAACAACCATCAATGACGATTTGTACAGAACAATAACAATTAACGAGGTACTCATAGAATTCAATTAAAATTAATTAAATAACTAATGTATAATTTTTGTATATATTATATGATTCAAACAATTTATATATTAAAAAAATACAATATCATAATTATAAAAATAAAATAGATAATAATAGTAAAAATACTATCAATAATTATAAATTAAAAATAAATTTTTATCTTGTGCAAAATATTAAATAATAAATTTAAATTTATATCAATGTTTTTTATTAAAAGCCAAATATTACAGTTTTTTTTTTCTATTAATTTTCAATTCAATAATTAATAAATATTTTTCTCTATTAAACTTTTTTTTTTTATATGTATGTAAAAAAATAAATGTCTAATTTTAATATAATTTTAATAAAAAAATAAAAAAGAGCTTAATTTGCTTTAAATTTTATTTAAATATAATAGAAAAACCAGTATTTCATGTAAATTATATAGTCGAAGAAATGAAGCATCAGGTCATATGAATAAATAACACAATAATAAATAAATAATATTGAAATTAAATTATTTGGAATTAATATATTGTATAATTACGAATTATTTATTGGAATACATAATCTGATCGATTCTAAATTTTAAAGTATAATTAAATTTGAGTTGAACCGCATATCTTCCCATAAATATACTCATATCTTTAAATTATCTTTTTATATTGTCAATTTATAATAATATAATAAAATATTAAAACTTGTGTTGTTTTATAATACAAAAATTCACTAAAATAGGTCACGTACGTATACATCGTATATAATTTACGTGCTTAAAATATAATATTGTAAATATAGAATCGATCAGATCAGAATAAATATATTATAGATACAAGAAATTTTAATTATATTAATAAAAATGTATATATATTTATATATTTTGTAAATGTGTGCATATGCAAATTATTAATTGTATCAAAAACCCGTCAATTCTGTGATAGGAATAGTTCGCACAAAACTTTTAATTTATTATTATTTGAAATGTTTCACTTCTTAAATTATATTATATAATTATTTTAGAAATAATCAATTCAATATTGAAACTTATACGTAATTTTATTATGGCATTTTATATAAATTGTTTGTTTGTTGTTATATTCTATATATAAATATTTTAATTTATATATCATTCAATCTAAAACAATAATGACCTTGTATCAAATATATAATAGCAAAAATTTTATTATAGAACATTATAACAATAATATAAATATGTTATATTTGATGTTTACCTTGGAATCTGCCTTTTTTTTTACACATTATTCCAAATACGTTTTTTCCTTTTCTCTGTATTTGCCGTTGCACTGAAGCCGTTGTCTATCAAAATAGTAGTAGTAGCTACATAAGTTAAATTAAATTTAGTTTATAAAATTTGATTGAATTTTTAATTCCTGTTTTTAGTGCATTGATTTTAAGTGCCAATAAAAAAGAGATTTAAAGCAAAATTACTTCATTATATCATATTGCAACGAAAAATGTAGCGGAAATGAATCGTTTATTCGTGTTGTTATGCAAAAACTCCATCAATTGTAACTTGTTGTAAAAAGTCGTTTTATCAAATCAAGTGCAAAAACAAATGTTATCGAATCAGATTTGGAAATCATTAATCAATGATCGTCATGTTAAAGAATTGTTATTGTATATGTAATCCCAAAATAAACAACAGTTTGTTTTATACATTTATACAAAATGGGAATGCTGAAAATTTAAAGTGGAAATTGGTTATCACATTAATTTACTGAAACACACGGCAGCAAAATCGAGAAACCAAAATTTTTCAATCGAAATATGACTAATGATTAAAAGTGGATTACGATTAACATAACCGTCCGAAAGCATGAGTATAGTCATGTGAATCAGATGTGCTATCAATGTCAAAAAACGAAAACATACAGCAGCTGAAACCGATTGAAAGCAATACAAATGATTGATGATACAAAACAACAATTAAACTATTTGAATTAAGTATTAAACGAAAAATGTCTTGGATATGTGAAAAGCGATGACAATCAATTATTCAAGATCGCATATTGTAAAATCGGTGTGGGACACGTTAGTTTGACTGGGAAGTCTTATTTATTCACCAGAGACATTACCCCATTAGATCAGACTATATCATTTGATGCAGAACTTCATCATAGTTCATTCTACGATATCAAAAAATCATTTGATGAATGTAGATCTAGGAAATCGCGTTTATTAACCAAAAGTTGGTATAGGTTGTAGCAAAAATAAAACAGATTTCAAGGTAAATACCACAAATATATACATAGATTTTAGTCAATTGAATAAATAAACAAACAAACTAATATAATACGCAAATACTATATATAAAAGATATATTATTTGTAATTAATCTTAACAGATTTATCATATCGTTATATTTACCTGTATTTACCTCCCTTATTTTATTGAAATTAATATCATTTTCTACAATATTATAACATAAAATTTATTGTGTAAAATATAAACACCCTTTTTACTCGTTGTTATATGGTGTGATATTTTGTATTTGTGTAATATAAAATAATCAAAAATAAACGAATGTTTCACGGAACGGATAACGAATATAATAAAATATAAGCTTATGCATATAACATTTCCGTATATAATATATAATATACCCCCAAAGACCCAATTTTAATTCAATATTCATATACGTAGAATAGATAATATATTCAATTTGATTACGTGTCTACACGTGTATGTAATGTATATACATATATGGAATACAAATATAATAGGTGTATGTGTATGTTATTTATTATAGCATATTAAAATGATTTATTAAATATTCTTTTAAATCTTATGTGTAAAACACTTTTTTTCTTAAAAATTTTTGTAAATGATTGCATTAAAAACTAATTACTATTATCTATGCTAATACGTTATACATATAGATATTAAATTCCACACACATTCCACACATTCCTAATGAAACTGCAAATCGATAAAATGATATAAGAAATCTATATAGCGATATTTTATTGATACAGAAGTAAATTAATATATATTTAGATTTAAGAAAACAAATAATGGAACTACCAGCAGCGTATTGTGCAATAATGTTTGGTGTATCAATTATTTGATATAGCTGGAAATGTGCTATATTATTCTTTTTGATTTAATGGCGCACTGGTTAGATTTTCCGGCGAGTATGAGACTTCAAGATATTATACTGGTATAAGAAAATTTTTTCAGTATTTTGCATACTGAAAATTATTACATTAAACTATACCATATTATGGTTCGATTATGGAATCGAAAAGCGAATACCCCTTGAAAATATTGTTTTGGAGACTATTTAGCTATTAACAATGTCTACAAACCCGGCGCTACATATACGATTTAATCATTTTCATGTTTAATTGTCTTACACATGAATTTTCACAATCATAATTTCATAAAGTCCTTAAAATCTAATTAATCCATAAAATATCAATTATAATTTGATTATTTTTTAAATAAAGGAATTGCATGTACATAATAAATTCAAAAATTATCATTTTGCAAAGACTCTGAATTATTTCAAACATCGTTATTATATTATATTCCGATTTTAAACATTTATCACATGTATGTATAATGATGGCACTAAAGCATAATTCCAAAAATATCCTTGCAAAATCCTTGATTCTTAAATCATTAATTTTATTCAATAATAGATCCTTGAAATGTTCTTATAATCTTTGAATTAAAAATTCTAATCGATTGATAATTTCATTGTATTTAACAGACATCATCCACGCACAAATAATATACAAACTTATTATAAACTAATATGTGGTAAAACTCAACACAATTATAGTTATTTGATATTATTTTACTTCCAACAAATATCCGCCATAACAATCGATGATTTTTTATTGAGAAAATGAACAATGCAATTATTTACAGAATATTAGAACTCAGATATTGAATAGCTGATTTAACCAATAAAATATGCAATTTTAATTATACTAAACGAAATTCCAACAACTGGAATTTAATAATCATTTTTTTTTATACAAAACCAAAATTAAAATAAAAGATTATGTAATTCATTTAATTTCCTTGACTGTATCAAATAGATACAATTGTTTAAAATTAATTAAAAATTAATATTTCTATCTTTAGTACATTAAAGCTATATATTTCTAAATAATAATACTCCCTCACATCATGTAATACGAAACGCGAACTATAATAAATTATAGTTGTTACTTCACATAGAGGCTATATTTTAGTATATACATATATTTTACATACATAGGGGAGCGAAAGGGATATGTGAAACAGTATTTTAAATTTATTTCCATTCCACACTCTAAAATCGGTATTTCTTCGTTAAATTTTAAGTAGATATAGTAATAATGTAATATTGAGTGTATATAGATAATTCTTTATTGTAATTGGAAAATGATTTTAAAATACTGAAGAAAAACCGTCGCACATCTGAAAACATTATAAATAAATATATGAAGCTATTATTAATGCCCATGATGGATATGGATGGTGTTGGTGTTAAAATGTGATCACCGCAGGTGATATACAATTTAATAACTTTTTTTTTTACATTACTTTAATTGAATTTTATTTTTATATTATTACACAAATACCAAATACTTATGTATTTACAATATATTTCCTGCTGTTCCTTTATTTCACTTATTTACATAAACAAGTATAGGGTACTGTTTCGAGTGTTCGGTCATTTAATACATAATTTTATATTTACTGGTTTAAAATATACTTAAGCTTTTTTATTTTATGTTTGTTAACTAACTAATAGAAAATAATAAATGATAAAATATATTACCGAACATTGGCATTATAGAAGGAAATATATTTAGTAAATATTTTTTAATTTAGATACAAATAAAAACATTTTATATTAAAAATTTGAATTATTCCGTTTTTGTGACAGAAACTCCTGAGCAACTCCTGAGTCACAATTAAAGTTTTAGCATAACACTGTTCACTATACTTTATTTATTTTAGTTTCTTAATTTTTAAAACATTAATATATCAAAAATACTCGAAAAAACATTTTCTATAACAAAAAAAATGATGTGTTTACAAAAATTTCATTTCAAGTGACCGACAATAGGATCGATCCACTAGCCTAAAAATAGTATATATAGGAAAAAAAATAAAATAATGTAGCAGAGAATAATAAAATGAATGATAGCGTTAAATTAAGGAGTTTCTTATATTATTAATTTAAAGTATATAATATATGGTTAAGAAGAAAAAATGTCATTATAGTGCAGATGATTTATGAAATTATTATTTATTGTATAATATAATTACACAAAAAAAATATAAAATGCTAGTGTAACTTGCGTACACTGTGTTACAATATTCACATAATTAATGTATGTTTTGTAATAATAGAATATTTCAGAAAGATACGAGCAAAGTAATTTATGTAATATTTTTAAATTTCCTCACAACTATATATACCGCGGGTCATAAGTTACTGTTTCACATCACTATTAAATTATTGAATGGTTATGTAAGCGTTTTATCTGTCAAAATTTCTACAGAATTATACTATGAATTTATTAATTTAATTTTTTTCAATTAAATTATTTTTTATATAAGAAATTATAAATATCATACTTATTTTATAATTTAATTTATTTATTTATTACGTATTTATTACATTTTTCTCAAAATCCTTGGATCTGAGATATAATTCTAAGTTGAATCCGTAGAAATTATCATCGGAAATATACGAATAATCCAAGGACATTGTTTATAAAAATCCATGGACACGGGTGCACTGATCATATAAAATTTCACTGGACATCCGTAAGAAATCAATTGATATTTCTTCGGATTGAAACTACGGACTACTACATATAATGAGGAACTATTACGGATAAACTACGGAGGTTACTAGGGTATGTATGTACATATAATAACTGAAAACCAATTTTATATAGTTTATATAATTGTGTATGAGATTGAGTTATTATTTAATTTGTTATATAAAGTGAGGGCGGTGATAATAACGTGTTTTCTAACAAAATTAGTAGTACATTATAACACTATAAAACTTTAAATTCTTAATGGTAATGTTATTAAAAACTGATGACACGAAAACACATTATACATATGAACATAATGTTATGTATATCTATATAGCTTAATGCAGTTTGTACTGATATACATTTATGACTTAAAGTAAAGTTAAAATCAATTACACTCTCTTTCTGTACGGGCAATAAGTAGATATTTTATTTCTGTTGTTGTCACAAACATCTAACTAACTAAATTATTCATTTTGTCTTTCTTCAATATTTAATAATAACAATATAAACAAATATACATATTCTATCCTGTTCACCTGTCCGTTTTGGTAACATCTTTCAAAATCATACCTAACATACATAGATTGTATATGTTTGTTATTTAGTTGTTCGTTTATATTATGATTATACAAATCGTGTTATAGTGTAATGTAATATATATATTACATATGTATCCATATAAGGATATATGGACAAATGGTTGAAAAGTTTATGTAATATATATTTCCTAAGGCGAATTCTATATACAAATATACATTACATACTTAAACAACAAACATATATTCATTAAATAAACATTTTTCAAAGAGTATTATATTAATTTCATTAAGAAATATGCCAGAAGAACTGCGATGCGATATTATATATTAAATATATATAGGTTTATAAAAGGATATAATGTATAACAGAAATATTAACTTAATAATACAATAGGTTCATATGGCTAGTAAATAGTAAATATGTAATATATTCAATTGTGTTTATTATACAATATAATTGCATTATCTATTATGTAATATCTATCTATATATGTATGAATAGGTGTATGTGTATGTGTATATACAACGTATAATAACAAAATAAAAGAAAAATCTTATATTTGTACAATAATAAAATATATATTTGTGGTAAAAATACATTTGTTGTAATGCGGTCCATCATGATGATGGCTATAAACATGTAATATGTACGCATTTATCTATTATATATTACATACACCCAATTCTTTTTTTACACAGTAGTTACGTTCCTAAGCAAACCGTGCAAAAAAACAACGACCGGGTTTGATTCAAATGAAGAATTTCGTGCGTTATTAATGACCTTTGTTGGTTTTTTTTGTTGTTACAAAGTGTGTTATTAGAAACTGTTTTTTTTTTGATTTCTTAAGTTGCTTATATAATATTCTTGATATCTAACTATACATAAAACTTAAGATTACGTTTAAATTTTAAATGCACGCTCCATGTCACGATAAGAAAATTGTGTTCTATACTTGTAGCACATTGCAAGCTCTCACGAATTGAATTAGCTGAGTTAATAGCTGAACTCCATCTTCGGCTTCGTCATTATTGACTTCTTCATTATCATAAATTGTCATATAAATTCGATCAAATCGGCCTCATCTAAAGGGGTTTCTCGCATCAATATTTCTTCGATGTCAGCCGTTAGCATTTTGTTAAAATCTTCGCAACCAATTACGTGTGATACACTTATAATTTCGTGAACTGATTTGTGTATTAATTTTTTTCCAACCATAAACATTTAAGGATTGCTGCAACTAATTGATGGCAAAAGAAGCATATGTCTTTCTTCCACTTTTTTTTGTTTTTTTTTTTTAGGATTCGTGCTAGCACAAAAATTTCGTGCGCACAGAAGACCGTGTAAAAAAAGAATTGGGTGTGGGTGTGGTATAAAATTATACATATATAATTTCATCAAAATTCTAGGCACGTTTGATATTAAATATATGTTATATTTTCAAAGTTTGTATAAAAAAAAATATATAGAACTCGAACAAATTTATGAAATTCTTTTGCAAAATTAGTGTATAAAACTAAAAGTACTAAAAAAGCTTACTTTATATATGAAAAGTATTTGATATTAATAATAATATATGGAATAAATATCAATAGTATTTTAATATTACAGGTGTGTGTATATATATTATGTATTCGTTATTTTATTATACTTTACGTATAGTGTACATTTATCTAATATCGGTAGCGGTTGTAGTTGCACGAACATATTATAATATATATAAAAGAATATTTAAATCAATATTATTATATTATTAAAATGTTATATGGATATCAATAAATATTTATTGATAAAATAAAAAAGTTTTCCAATAAAATCAAAATGTCACTTAAAAAAGTATATTTATGCGATTATATAATAATAATAATAATAATAATAATAATAATAATAAACTTTTTGCTGCGAAATGTTTAATAATATCGAATAATAAAAATATTTATAATCGTTTGTCACAACATTAAGTGAATTTTTAAAATTACATATATGAAAATGGAAATTATTGATTGAATATTTATTTTATAACTTTTCTAATATTGTTTCGGAAATTTTGTTCCTTTATTGTTATATAGTGAAGGCAGCAGATATTACGTGAGAATATATATGACAGAAACGAAAATGGTTAATTTATTTTAAACGAGCCAACATTTTCTTGTTTTAAATTTTAAAACTTAATTTCATTAGATTTTAATTTTTCAATAAATATATACCAATGCCAGCCTAACGTAATTTTACGTTTGTTTAATATCAAATGTGAAGTTTCATTTTAATCTGTCAATATTCATTTGTATATAAAAACAGAGTAGCTTAATTATTTTTTGAAATAGAAAATATTACAAATTTAGTGTAGATGAAATTCTTTGTATTATAAAAATAGAGTTTAAAAAGGTAACTGATATTCATGGTAAAACACATTTAGTGTCCGAGGAGTGTCTTCCCGTTGAAACATAATGATTTGTAAATATACACTTCGATTTATACGGGGTTCTGAATGATTGTTTTACTTTTTTAAGATAATCAATCAATAATGTGTAAAAATTATTCATAAAATAAAAGTAATAATCTTTACTGATAAGTGTACTGCTTTTTAATTCTTTGTTATTATTCTCAAGTTATTATTACGCATTATTGATTGATTATACTGCGGAGATTATTAATTAAAACGATTAAAACAACTGTGGATGCATCAATTATTGAGAAATGTCTCGATTTGCAAATCGTAAAAATCATTTTCAAGGAAGAAAAAGTGTACTCGCACACAATACCATATGATGATGGTAAAAATTGTGGAATATTTAGCCTATTTCACCGGATTTAAACTAAATTTTATATTATATTCATATTGGTAGTTCTATCACAATATCGACATAATTTTTATTTTAATTTTAATTTATTTTTATATTTTTATTTTTATTGGAAATGCTTTAGAAAACGGTTTTGGCCCTCATAAGAAAAACAATCCCATTGCATTTCCATGTTTGACAATAGAATTGTCTTTTTGCAATTCGTGTTTTTCCAATGCATTCCGATTAATAATCCACACTACACTTGAAATTATATGAATTATTTTCATCTCTTGATCAATTTTATAGGAATAGCGGATCACTGGGAATCAAGTATAACGAGAAATACTAAACTATGATAATAATATACGTTTTATTGACCGCGTTTTATCTTTTGGAAAAAATTCATGCTATTGCGATTCTGATTCTCAGTTCTCGTAACAAGTTACTGTAAAACATATAAAAAAAACACAAATCTGCGTAGCCTACTGAGTGCGACAAAATCAAGCTGACAATTTTTAGAGAATTGTGCAATAACAACATATGAACTGCACCATCAACAACAAAATTGAAGAAACATTTTTCATGAAAATATACTTTTAAAAGTATAACATATAGTAGGATACAGGAAGATACAACAATTTGAAGAATTTGTATTTAAAATTTGAAATATTTTAAATATTTTTAAAATGTCAAAATCGATCGTGAGCCATCCGGTTTCGAATTTGTAAAACATATTGTTCTGTATTTATTTTTATGTTTTATATAGAATCAAAAAATTATAATTTTTACATTGAGAATATTACTAACTAATTATGGTAATGATTAAATATTGATACTTTCGGAATGTCTATCTTTGTACATAACTGCTATACGATGTGATTTGCTAAATTGAATGTATGAATGTTTATGGCCATACATTATATGTTTGGAAATCTAAGAAAAGTAGGACAAGTGAGTTGTCTGAATTACCTTTAACTATGTACATGTCATATACAAATAAACACACACAAATATATATACTGTTGCTTCATTTTTAATATATATGGAACCTAAAACATAACCAAAGAAGATTTAATAATATAATTAGAGAATAAAAAAAAATGTATTATATAAATATTTAATATTATTTATTATTTTTATAATATTTATTTATATACGAGTACATATTTATAAGATATATATAATATTTAGCTTTAATTTCGAAAATAATGTGAGCATTTGTATAATAAAATATAAATAATCATATAATAATAATAATAATAAAAATAATATAATTTTTTAAATCAATAATTTTAGAGACATCGAACATTTTTGAGCAAAATAAAAAATATAACACACACACACATACAAATAAAAATGTGTATTTTTTTTTTTTTTTAAATAAATATGTGTGTCTATAAATAAATAAATGAATATATAAATAGAATAATAATATATTTAATTTTATTAAAATGTATAATCATAATCAATTGTAAAAAATTAATTTCAAAATAAATTATTAAAATTTAACAATAAAATTTATTTATTATCGAAAAATACAAATTTTAAGAATTTTATTTATTAGAAAATATTAATATCGACAAAAATTATAGCTTGGCACCGAGAGTATGAAAAATAATAGCATAAATATTATTGCAAATTTATTCAATTAAAAAAAAAAATCTGCAAAAGAGTAGCTTTTTTTTTGTTAATTAGAATATAGAAATTAAATAATTTCAAATACGGACCCACTTTCTTCTCACTTCTACAATAAAATAATAATGTGGTTATGTATTGTATGTAATTTATAGTTAGTTAGTGCGCTTATTAAACGACGAACACATATTTGATCAAGTTCAATTTTAAATTTGTAATTAAAAAGCGAAACACGACCAACCTTAGTGTCCTTGACAATTAATTTTGTAACTAAGGGATTGGTTATTATACCTATTGTTGCAAATTATATAATTTATATACTATATACGGTGGGTGATGTTTCATGGGATGTCTGTCTTATGACTTTTATTATATGCGCATGAATGTAGTCTTATCAAAATGTTAAAGACTTTTAATACCTCCTTTTATATATAAAATATAAGAATATATAATATATATGAATATAATTATAAATTGTTATAAGAAAGGTGGTTTCTTCATTGTATAATCATTTAATTAGTCGATAATTGAATATTCATACCTATATACAGATATATAATTCTAACTGAATCCTTATGAATATTTTATTATATTATAATTTAGAATACTAAATAAGAAGTAAGAGTATTGTGGTATAATATATAATCTTATATTATATTAAATTTACTAATTATAGACAAACTTGGATATTCAATGTATAGAACGACTGGTGCTTATAGGTGTATATAGTATTATTATAGATTTATATATAAATATATTATTATATGAATTTTATTTGTATAGTATAAAGTTTTAATCATAATTATTTTTATTACTATACGATTATTATTTGGTTATTAATTACAAAAAGGTTTTATGGTAAAATTTTAAATATATCGCAGACGTTTTATTTTTATGTTATCTACATACATATTTTGTAAAATAATAATGTACGTATATATAATGCAAAATCACTTAAAAATGTAAATACATTTGCACAAAAACAGATAATATACGCTCTCAGAATCAGTATAATTAATTTGTTATTTATTATTAGCTATACGACATTGCCGCCAATACGTCAAAGAAATTATTTTTACATAATATATCGTAATGACCACCAAAATCTTTAGATTTTTTCTTTTGGGCAACTACTACGTCAAATCATTGATTATATGCCACATAATCAAATAACATTTGAGGTATTTCGAGGACAAAATAATGCAAATCATTAATTAAATAACACACGGATTGTTATAGAAAAAGTAATCTAATCGGATACAAATCGTTACAGTCTTGCTGTCGTACACATTCAGGAGATATACTATAATATTCACACATTCTAAGAGATAACATTCAAGTTTTTAATAACGCTATATATTTGTCTTATAACCTGGGTGAAATTAAACTAAATTATGAAAAGAAAATTTGGGTGTTCACCGAATTAAAGCTTTTCCGGAAAATCGACTTTTATGAATTATCATCTTTTTTAATTATGGGTCATAGTTTTTACGGATTTCTATTTTAGTATACAAAATTTCAAATTATATTCAATTTTTAATCTTTCATAAAAGAGATTTTTAAAATCGATTAATACCTTCAAAAGATATATTCGATTTTCCAATCGATTGCAGCGAAAATTGTATGAAAGATTGGAAATTGATTATAATTTAAAATTTTGTATACAAAACTGAAAATCCGTTAAAACTATAGCCCGTAATTCAAACAGATGATAATTCTTAAAAATCGAATTTCCGGCAAAATTAGTTCGATTTTTTTTCATAATTTAGTCTATTTTTAACTCGTCTATACGAGAAAAATATATTGATATTGCAATCTGAAAACATTTTTTCACCCTAAGCCACTGATCCATATACAAATACTTCCATCTGGCAGATATATTCTTTGTGCTGTGTCATGTGTAGTGGCTATAGTCATATAAAACTGACCCCTAATCAGCATTAACAATAAATTCTTATCAGTACAAAATTTAAACAGAATTATAGCCGATCATATAAATACAATTTTTTTAAGAAAATCATTAAAATCTAAAATATTACTACACACATATAATTATACACTAATATTTCAATACAATTAAATCAATAAATTTTCTTAAAAATATGCATAAATTTTGATTTATAATCTACAGTCTACACGCGTATATACAATGCAATTCAATGTCTAAACATCTGTTATATATCAGAATCAATATATATATATAAATAATACTTATTTATAAAATTTATTATTAAAATCAGTCAGCATCGAGAGTCAACAACATTATTTAAATAGTATATATTCATTAATTATATATGAACAATGTATATGCAGCAGCAGCAGACATACGAAATCAGACACACATATTGTATATATGAAAAAGTATATTAATTTGAATTTCTTAGAACAAACTTTGTTAAATAATATCAATAGACATTATGATGGTATATTGTTTTCGGTAACTATTGTGATGTTATATACAGCAACAATAAGTTTAAATTAATTTAATGAATGATACAATTTATTTGGAAATAATATTTACATATATTATGGTTAACAGATAAATGATTATATGCCATAATTCACATAAGTTATTATAAGAGCGACAGTGTTTTCATATTTTGCCAAGTTTTATCGTATGGAAAAATAGGTTTATATATTAGAATAATATATTTATTATTTATAAACTACAATGTTACGCAGAAGAAACTTTCCAAAACATTAATTTTAACTGTTTTGTTATATAAGAGAAAATGTTCTTAATTATCTACCACACACATATGCATCAATATAAATACCAATATTTATTAGAATTCTATACAAATTATAATAATATGTATTAAATCAATGCATAATATATGCTTGTTACTATTTAAAATAAAAAAATATATGTATTTATTATCCCATTCATTGTGAACTGTGACTGTGTCAACCGGTACAAAAACCATATGAAATTAATTATTATTTATATATATTTCATTTAAAATGCGATAATATTATGAATAATAATAATAATAATAATAATAATAATAATAATTTCAATATCACATGAAGCTGAACGGACTCAACGCATGAGTCTCCATGTACTTGAATAAAACACGTAATTTTATAATTATAATTAATACGAAAATATTACATGGATTGAATGTATACATTTTTATTAAAAGAAAATTAAATTTTTATATAAAATTCTGATACTTTTGTCAAGAATGAGGTACAACATCGCACTTCAAAAGTGATGATTCGGTATATGACTCAGTATTTATGGTTGGATCTGAAAGGAATAATGTATTATATATGCGTCGGTGGAAAACTAACAAAACTTTCAAAGTCAACAATAAGTTTGAGTTCAGTTGGCAGCGATTATTGCAAACAATAAAACGACAATAAATTGTCAAAAGTACTCAAAGAAAAAACGTGATTTTCATAACCGAAAATTCATATTTGTACACCTTAATTATGTTTTATGGTTTTATGCTAATAATATAAATTATAATATAATATATCATAAGTGAAAAGTATAATTTAAACATACAATACAATTATTCGTTCCATCCTACCATTAAACACAATATATAATTTTATGCAAATGTGAAAATATAAAAATATATTATGTATTTTATACATTTTAACTTAATGTTTTGTGCAAATAATTAACAAAAATTTTCATAACTACTCGTTTGTAAACTGAAATCGTAGGTGCTGATATAAATGTTTTTTAATTATTTGATTATTATTAACAATTGTATTAAATTCGCATACATACATAATTTGTCACCAAAAATTGATTATATAAGACGATTTTATTTAAAATTTACCAACAAATAATGTAAAATTATTACTTTTTTTTCTAAGAGATAACACTTAACATAAAATGTTTTTAGTGTATATGTTTATTAAAGAAAATCGTTAAAATTAATTATTAAATTAAATCCATTGTGTTATTATCATATTGTCATTAGTATACCATAATAATAATTCTATATGGAACAATAAAATAACTCATTTCATCATATTACCATTATTTTCGTATATAAATTGACTATGTAACAAGATGTAAATTGCGTATATGTACAAAGGAGTATTTAGTACCCATTGTATAAATTTTCTTATATGTATTAATTTTCATCATATGCATAATTTCATTTTAATATAAATAAATTCAATTATTTTCAAATTTAATTTTTAGTACAAAAATTGTAATATATTATTAAGAACGCGCAGGGGGTATCACATATATAATATAAGAATATAAAGTAATTAATTATTTATAAAATATAATTTATTTATACTTATAAATTTTCTAATATTCTTACAAAATATAACCTTTTTTGAAGAGTATTGAATATATAAAGCTCATATATTATTAGGTAACATATATGCGTATTAACACCAGGCGGCCAATGAAAGTTATATATTTGAATATTTTGTGTTTAGAATTGCAGTTACACAAATGTATAATTTTATTATAAATAATATATTATAACTATAATTAAAAACCATCATCCAAATAAAGTGAAGTTTAAAGTAAAATCTGTAACAAATTAAATATGAATTCATAAAATAATAACAATGTTAACATTTTGTTATTTGAAATGATATGGAGAAATATAGTATTGATCTGTACTAAGCTAAATATTTAGTAAGTGCTATAAAAGTATACTACATAACATATATAGTTAGAACTGCGACTTAAAAGATCTATGGCATCCGTTTACCTAATACATTATATTGGTTAATTACTTAGACATTCTTCTATCAAGTCATCCAATCGTAATATAGTGCCCCTTGTTAGAGAAATAAAATAAAATCGTAGATGTTTGTATCTTCACAAATACGCTAGAATGTCACAATTGTTTTTGTATCTTTAAAATAGATGTTTGTTCGGTGGTATTCGTGATAACAATTTAAATAATTTATTTTTGAGAACTATAATTAGGTGACAATAAAAAAAGTTGACTATGAACGAGGTGTCAGTGCGTATATATTGCAGTTTACACTAATCGTATTTCGAAAACGTTATAAGTCTAATATTACGTTATTCATATATATATATACTTATTTATTTTCCTTTAAATTATCATGAATCTTTATTTATTTTGTCCCCTCTGTGGCAAAGTATGCAGTTTTATTTATCATCAATTTGAAGAAAAAACAAAGAAAAAACAATGAGTTACTTTGACATTAATACTCCATTCACTTGTGTATCGCATTACTATAACAAGTTAAATTCTCATAAATCCTGCATCACCAGTTTAAATATACTTTAAACGAAACTCTTGTATCAAAATTAACGATAGATATAGCATTTCTTTTGAACAAGTAAAAAATACCGTTCTTTATAAGTAGCTCAGGTAAATATTGATACTAGGATACATAATATGTATTTCAAATACTTGTAATCATTCATATAACAAAAATATCAGATACTTGTATTTTATACCATATATTCTTAAGATACTAAAAAAGTTTAGACATAATTTTAACTTTAACATTTCATCAACTTTTCTATGAATAATTTTATATGAAACGGGATTTATTCAAACCGGGTGTGGGTAGGTTAGCAAAGTCCTATAAATGCATGGGAATTCCAATAAAATATCTAACTCCAATATTTCTATAGTTCATTATAATAAAATATGTAATTCAATTCACAAAACGAATATCCAAAAGAGGTACGTTTATTAACGGTATCAGGACAGCATATATGTGAAAAGTAGTCATGTTGGCTAGGAAATAGTAATTAGAGAATAAAGCAATACAATATAAATAGAGAGTTAATTGCACACTTTTAATCTTATACTATAAATAGAAGTTATTTATTATATCGCAAGTAAAACGATAATCTAAAGATTAAAATATGTACTATTATTAATATATTATAATGTTATGTTATGTTATAATTAGTATTAATAAATTTGATATATTTTTAATGTAAATTCATTAAAGTTATGTACTATATAATACTTGTATCCAAATATACAAATAAAATACTTAATTATAAGTTATTAAGTGCTATTCATATGACATATATTCGAACGATATATTTTCATAACGACTGGTCGTTGATGTGTATGTCGCATACGAACAAAATTTTTCTAATAGATCTACAAAAAAGACATCGTATTCGAGATTAAATGCACATGATGTTTTTATTGACGACATGGCATCGTTCAGTTGTACGACAATTATTTTAAAATGACTAAACAACTTAAAATTCACCATAATATTATTTGCATTTTATTTTATATTGATGCTGTTATGTGTTTCTCAATAAATTTGTGGTAATTTAATATAGCATTTTTTCGTTCATAATAAAGTATAATTTCAAAAATCGTTTCGTTTGTGTGCGGTATGAACAGTACATTAGAAAATGCAAAATAAATTAAAAAATAAACAACCACAATTTGTTAAATTAATATCATCACCTTTTTATTATTTTTTTGTAATAGTAATTTAATATCAATTAGCCTAATTGAATTTTATTAAAGTTAATTTCTTATTCGCTTTGTGAATGTTTGACAAAAATATGTAAATAAACTGTTTTTTTTTTCCTTTTTTTTTTTTTTTTAAGTATATTTTTATGTATAACGAAAAAATAAATATACATATTTTATTTCGACACAGCAATTTTGACCGTTTTTCATTCATGTACGATATAAATTATATATAGTAATACATATTAATACATATATTATAGTATAGATAGGCATACTTAAGTATAAATGTTTTAATATAATATCTACGTGTATAATCATGTACATTACTACAATACATAAATATATATATAATATGAGTTTTTCATTTTAAATTTTCTCCATATAATATACGATTTAATATTCACATCACATTCAATATGATTTTCGTTTAAACAAAATGTATTTTTTACTAACGTGATTTAAATATTAGATCAGAGATATATAAATGTGTACGGAGGGGGTTTGTGTTGGGAAAAAATAAACAAAAGATTAAAAATTAAACATCAAATCATTTATATGATGTAAATATTAGAAATACTATAATAAAATTCATGATGAAGGCAATCTGTTTTGATATAATTATATATACATTCATATTAAAATACGAGTAATATGCGTAAATCGTAAAACATATAAATCATTAGCAAATGAAAATAAATAATTAATATCTATTCTATATATATATACAATGTATTTGAATGTAATATGTGTATACACAGTCGCATATACGTTGTCATATTGCGTATTTAACAGTTTTCCATTTAATAAAATCATGTACTCAGACAAACGTATGTTTGCAATAGAAATCTGCCTTTTAATTAAAGGTGACTCATTCATTATTTCCCTGTGTATATGGCAGAACAGATATTATTATCTGTCCAAATACTAGTCGCCTTAATCTGTTAAATGCAGTTTATATACAATTTTTTTGAAGTGTTAACTGATTTTTGATTATCCCTGATAGTTAAGAAATGCACCTCGGATACACATCTTTCGTGTTTATAAGAACATGCTCCATCAAATGCAAATTGTAAAAAGATTGAAAATGTAGATTTGTAAACATTTGTTCGATAGCAAACACATTAAATATTATTAGAAATATTAAATTGCAGACGAAGATCTGCTAGTATATGTTTACATAAAATGTTAAATTGATCCGAAAGCAAGGAAATTAGTTACTACACATGAAGTGATCAAAAGAACAATGATTTTTTTTAATTTTAAGTCCTCCTCATCCAATTAGAAGGTTTTCATGAAATATGTCGAAGACGATTATCACACTACAAAAACCATTAACTGATAAATTTGGAATAAGTAATATTTTTACAACAATTAATATATGTTAGGAAATATTTAGAAAACATATCGTTTAATTCGATCAACTTTGCAACTTTTACACATTTAGATCGGATAGTGGAAATATGGTCGGATTACTAATGTGAAAAATTTCTTTCAACTATTTAGGAAACATCCCAAAAATTTGTAGTCATTCAACAACAAATTTTAGTTTACAATCCATCCAGTAAAATTTCAATCCTTATACGCATATGAATGTCATAACTACAAAATTATGGATACCAAAAAATCCATACAAATTAAATGCAATCGCATTGGTTATAGTAAAATATTTGAAGAAAATTTGTGAAAATTTTATCAAAACCTTAATAAAAAACATATTAAGTTTATTCAGTATTAAGATCTGTCAAGAATTGTGACCACTATATCTCCTATATGAACATAAATCTCTAAATTCTAAGAGATGTATTAAAACATATAAATTTTATTAAATACTATACACGAAATAGTGTGAAAACCAAATTAAAGATTCTATTAACTTTATACCACGTTACGTTGGTTTTTGTGGAGAATGAAATTTCTCCAATTCTAGTTAATTTAAACTTATTTGCGATCTACTGCATATGATTCGAACGTTTACTATTTATTTGGCTATTATTTCAATGGAATCATTACTAATTTTATTTAATTTTTTACTGCTTATAGACACGTAATTTTGAATATAAGAACAAAATGGTGTCAAATTTGATCGCTATATGAAATCATATAGCAAGGTGTGGTATATACTAATGCTAATGTGAGCTAATGTAATTAAACCAGATGATCATTAAAAAACAACAATTAAATAATTTGAAGTAAGCATTAAAGAAAAATACTGTCAGAATTTGTCAAAATATTTGATTAAAAACAATAAATCGAATGTTGAAAAAATCGTTCAATGATGTAGAAGAAGTTTTACCTCACCCGCGCCGTATTCACCAAACATTTCTCTATCAGATTACTATTCGATGCAGTCAGTTTTTTCAGTTCATATGAGGATGTCAAAAAATATCATTATAATTGCAGATCAAAACAAACTTTGTCCTTTGAGGAACTTTTTTATTGCCTGAAAGATGGGCAAACATTGTGGCAAGCAAAAGCAAAGAAAAATACTGCGATTGCTTATTTAAAATTAGCCGATTTTTCTTCGTATGAAGTGAAGCACTGCTCAGAAAGCATGTACTGCATCGATCGGAAGGAATGATAGGAAAAACTGAATTGCAAGGTAAACACCCACACATAATAAAATATATAAAATATATGTGTGTACATGAATATGTTATTTTCGTAATTTCGTATTTCAGTATTCCGACATAAGAATCACACATAAGAAAATGCTATGTGAAAAAATACCTGAAAAATTCAACTTAACATAAATGTAATATTATTTGCAACAGAAAATTGTATGAATGTTCAGACTATTCTACAAGCTATATTACTTAATGCATATAATACAAAATATAAAATCTTATTTTATGTATTGTATGTATTATCCAAATAATAACATTGTCGAAGATGTTGACAAACAACTTTTTTGTTTGTTTATTTGCTTATTTTTTTCTATTTTTTGCTCTCTTAACATTTAATTTAAAATATGATTTTATTTATATTATAATATTATTTATATTTACATTTTTGTTTAATTTTTTAGTAAATATTCATAAGTTAATTTTTCCTTTTCATTTAATTTTTGTATATATTAACAATGTTTTCTTTTTCTGTATATAGTAGTATAGTTATAGTATGTATGACTATATATCTACCCACATAACTATATATATATATAGTTTCAACCTGTGCTGATATATACTTCAGAATTACTCACAAAGACAGTGGCGCAACAATGTACGACACATATAAAGTATGTAGACCTTTGATTATATATCGGTATAGCTATTTCAAAAACCTAACAATTCTACAACTTATATAAATTTCATTAAAATTGAGCCCGAACACCATTTTCTTGTAAGTCAAAATTTGCGGTTTTTTGCCGAAAAGTACATTTGTTAAATTTAAAACAATAATTTAATTAATGCAATACGTAAATTTATTGTAAATAACTATAGTTTGTAATTATTTTGCAAATAACTGATATAAAGACGTTTTTTTTCAAATTTTAATTTAATGCATATAAATCAACGTGATGTATCATAAAAATGAGATAATATTGCACTGTATAGGGCAAGCCAATCATAGAAATACAAAAGTATTTGATTTTAATAGATCAAGTGGTTTTAAACTTTTACATAAAAGTATGAATAAAATGTACAAACATTTCAATACGATTTTTAAAAACAAGATACAGAAAAAATTGCATGGACAAGCAGAAAATTTACTTTATTTTATAAAATCATATAGTTTTCTGTCAAATTAACAATAATATCATTAACATATAACTTCGTATTTTCTGCAGAAATTGAGAAACAAATTTCTGCTATATTTATGATGAACTGCTTATGTTATAACGACAATGAACGGATTAACAAGGCTATATTAACACGAATATTAACAATAGTTTTTCATTTATATTTTCATGCCACATAGACTTACCATTTATGAGCGATAAAAGATATACAACGTTGGCAACGTGTTTTATCGTTTCGGGTTTATTATTAATTGTACACTCGGTGTATCTCTGTATATTATGTATATTTCATAATTTCGAAAATTTAATGGTCTATGCCACTGTAAGCACATATTTCCATTATAATATAAATTAAATAAAAGAAAATATTTGAATATATTAGTGCAGAAAAAAGAAAAAAATTGTGGGGTGAAAGAAATATGAGAATTAATTCAAAGATCAAATCTAATGTATGCGAACAAAAACTTTATCATTAAAAAAAAAAAAGGTAATGTGAAGATATTGTGTTCCTGGCGCAGGTGTTCATATATACATTTTTTTTTGTGTCTTAAGCTGCTGTTATTTATTTAAATAAAATATTAAAACTGTGCTGGTATCGTTTATTTTTAGAGCTGTTTCACAAGAAAATTTACTATTTAATAATAATTTTATGAAAATTATTTTATATGTATCTTCTTGTTCGTATTTTATATAGTTTTGCATAATTAAATTTAGATTAGCTGCGACACTACTACAATGTCTATACATGATGCAATGGCTTCGAAAAAGAAGAGCTCAGTTTTATAAAATTTGCAGTTAAAATTGCATAGTTGAATTGAAAATAAATGTGTAACACAATAATATATCTCTAATATGCAAAATAATTGTAATAAATCGAAGTGTAACTAATTCAACCGAATTAGATTTAATTGACGGATTCCTCAGAATACAAAAGACAAATGTCAGAAATTAGATAACGAACAATTTTAAAAAGAAATTAACATCCTTAGCAATGAGAAATTTTTTGAAGGTGTTGTAATTCAAGAAGAAAAAGAATATGTTTAAATTTCTGAAGTAGATATAGTCTAAATCACGTTCAACCAACGATTAACAATGTGCATTCGCCTAATTTTCTTAATTTTTATATGCCGTTGCTATAATAATTTATTTTTTTACAACTAATAATATTAAATTTTTCGACCACACCTTTGGTACAATGTAATAACTTTTAGTCTAAACTAACAGCATCAGTGCACAATTCATATCAACATGGTATACATTTTAAATAACTTTTAAATACAATTTTAGAGGTCATTTAATATTATCAATTCCAGAAATGAAATATGAAAATAAATATAAGAAAGTTATTGGAAATACCCATTTATAGAACGGAGACCTAATTAATATTATCAGTCTGTGAATTTGATATGCATCAGCAACAAGAAGGTAGCTAAAATATTACAAATATAATATGTAGGTTACAGAGATGTTATAGTCCTTTAGATAAAATTTTGAAAGCATATCTTATTGAAATTAGAATACGGTTGTTAGTTGAAAATCAAGTCAATATTTAAATCATACACCAAAATGATTATGATCGAATATCGGAGTAAAATACTTTTCAATTGCCATAAAGTGTGCCACACCCCAAACATGTGGCATCAATTAAAATATATTTTTAACAAAAATTTTTACAAATAAACATTTACAACCAAAATCATCGCTCTTTAAATGGAATACCATGGATTACTTATATTAGACGCAATAACACCAATATCGTAGTAAAAAATATGTATAGATCTAAAATATATTGAAAAAGAAATTGATTTCTGTTCCATAAAAAAAAATCTTGTTTTATTTTTATACCTTTTTTATATCAACCACACGTAGTCGCATAAATATTAATTCGAATTGTCACAAATGTAACGAAAACAATATATGCATACTTCTTCTCAATGGGTCATGTTTATTGAATTAATTATTTAATGAAAGTCATAGAAAAATTAATTCATAATTACTTAAATATTTAATTAATAAATTAATTATTAATGCGACGAATTTATTTTTATTTAATTTGAAATGAAAATAAAATTGCATTTTATCTGTTTTAATTTCGTTTAGGTCTGAATCTTTAATATATATATACATTTATTTATAAATATTTATTATTACTCCGAAAATCATTTATGTAAACATACTTTCCTTTTTTTAGTTTCTTGCTGCGTGTGTAAAGCTATACAATTCATCATATTTAGGAATGTATTTATAATATATCATATTCATTGTGTATAATTAAATATATAAATACATAAATATGTGTATTTAAAGTACACTAGCCAAATTTATCATTTTATTTGTTTATTTAATAAATTATATATCGCTTTCTCTATAATAATAATAATAATATTTTAATAATATATTATAATTATAAAATTATTTTTATAATAAAATTTAAAATTTTGATTCATATCATTCTTATATTGTAAATGTTTGTTAAAAACGTATATTATTAATAATTAGCATATAATTTATATAGCGACAACGTCGTTTAGTGACGTAGTAGATAGATTTATATATTTATTACAATATTTTATCAATATTTAAATAAGGTATTAATAGAAATTGTTTTTTTATTTTACCATAAAACAATAAAATTATTAATAGTATTTAAATAATAAATTAACAACATAAAAATATAGGTAAAATTTTTATTATATTATTTAAGACACCAGATAAATTAAAATACAAAAACAAATAGATGCGAACTCATAAAAAATAAATAATAAAAGAATAAATTTTAAAATACATAATTCTATTATTTACTATTATTTTTTATTGGCAGCTACTCGTATATATGAGAAATGAAAAAACCCGATCTACCTATCCAATACAATTGAAATTTACCTAAATAATTAAATAAAGAAAAAAAAAACTTCTTTTGAAAAAATAAAATAATATTGAAAGTTTTTAAACAATTGATTTTATATTGTAGTAATTTTTCAAAACAAAAGAAACATGATTTTTTCGCACTGTGAGCATATTATAGCAACATCAATGTATTATAATAAAAAATTATGCTAATCAATTATAATATTTAATTACATTAATGTAATCAATGTCTGCACGAGGATGTTTTTTTTTGGCAACATAAATTCGAACAACAAATCTTAGACGTTACTTATTCTTTTGACTAGCGCTTTCTATCTTAATTTATCATCTAGTGTCGTGTCTATAGATAGTTTGCATTACCTGATTGATATATATATATATATGGATTAATCGGAACATTATCAACTTTAGTGTTATAGTAAAATTCACATGTACCGATTTACTTTCATTTAAATTTATCCTCCATCTCTTTGTTCAACCCAATTAACTTGGTTGGGTATTTATTGTTTGTAATTTATTAGTTGTTTTTTGATTGTTTTCTTAAAGGCGTCGTATGATCATAGTATCAGCGATACTGTTGCAATAAATGTCTTTTTATTTGCTGGAATATTGCCAGTGTACAGGATATATAGAATGGGGACTAGAACACTTTTCTGATACTACATAGTCACTATTGCCCAAACAGTGGATTATCCATTCAAAACATTTACTCTGAAATTACGTTCTGCCATATGTAAGATTGTACCAGGTGACTATATGTTGTTTTGTCTCTTTATTTATTATAAATTCCAAACTGATATGACCTATGGTAGCAAATTTCATTATTCTATTATGATTTTTAATCTAATCAATATTATAGTATTTTCAAATAACTTTGACATTGTCGGCTGCAATGATGAAATTGGTCGATAGGATATCTTTTCATTTTGTGGTTTACCCTGTTTAAGGAATCATCTGATACTTTCAAATGCATTTGTTTATAGTATATGTATTATACATTACGATTACCCTTTTTACTCCAATGGCATATTTCTAATGATTTTTTTCAACTTAATTTTCAATTTCTTCTTTGGAGTTGTTAATGCAATTTTAGTGTTATCTGTGCTAATGTGTTTGCCGTTTGTCTTGAATGTGGATGTGATGATGCGATAAATGCATAAATATTTCAACTGAATAGTTTGTGGTGATTTAATATATATGGAGGCTGAACAAAATTTAAAATTGATTGCGGGTACATTTACTGATCCGATTGCAGTCAAATTGGATAAAATTTGGTCTATGATCTTTGCATTGAATTTTAATTGCACTTAGTGCTTACTATACCTATATTTTTAAAATAATCTATCTATCAACTATTAATACATAATAATAAAAACATATATAAATATATGTAATATATGTAATATATGTATGCGAAGGTATGTGTATACGTGTTTAATTTATACGATACTAAATAATACACGGAAATATATATGGATAGACATACACCTTTTGTATGTTCATTCATGGACATATATAAATATATAGAAATTACAATACGTGTTTTAATTAAGATCTCACAGACCATTGACTCCTGTGACATTGATTTTGACTTTGTTGTAAATATACTACCTTGACCGATATTTATTTAGTTGTTTGTTTGTTTTTTCATCTATATTCAAATCGGTAGGTTGTTGAAAACGTATAAATACAGATAAATCTCGCCGTATATATATGAGATTAAATATTAATTTATATAGGTAGCAGTTAGATTTTCATAACATCTTCTGATGACGTTCTGACATTTTTACAAATCTATATTGAAATAAAATTTTAAATTTATATGGAGGTTTTATAGAAATTGGTAAATTAGTGAAGATAACTTTTTTGATTAATGAAGTGTAGTGTTGGTAATGCGTATAAACGATAAAGTATCGGTGGTTCAATTTCTCAATATTTACGTGGGCTAAATTACGATATTATAATACTGAAATTTTCTAGTTGAGTTGTTATACTTGCGTTTAGGAAACATATCTATATTGAAGAAGTTGTTATTTAGGCAAACTTGATTTTTATATTTAAATGTTTTATAGATAGGAGATTACTTTTATTTTATCATATACCATTGCAGTAATATATATATAAAGTGATTTATCTGTAATTTTAAATTGTGCATTTCTTTGTTTGTTTATATATGGATAAGAGTATAGACTATGGTCTATCTATAGTTAGAGTTACTATTATGTTTATACTTTATATTAAAATTTATTATATTGTATTTATAATAACATGTATATAATGTAAATTTATACACATAAATTGACGTAGTAATATTAAATAAAAAACGAAGATGTTAAATGGTAATAATAACAACACATTTTGAGAAGAGCAAAGAGTAAGTAACTTTCACCAATCATTATTTTTTATTTTGTATATTAATACTTAATATATATATTTATTAATACGATATACCTATACCTAAATGTATATGTAATACTATATTAATTTTTATTATATATAAATGAATAATTATGATAAAAATAAACGAAATTCATTTAACTGGTTTCATTTTCGTCTTTTAAAATTTTTCAATGACACATCCACACACAAATGAATAATAATAAATATTACATTAAAATGATTTTAATAAATTTTGGATTGTCATACTACTATAGTATAGATAGAAGGATGAATCTCAAACTCACGTACACCAACATCCTAACATACATACACGCACATGATATATGCATCTCGTTTGATGGCATCTCAACACAATTTGGTGAATTTTAAGAAAAATTCAATTCATTTTTTGTACAAAAAAAATATTAAAACACATTTTTATATTACAATAATATATTATTTGTTTTGTGATGATGCGAATATTTATATTAATTAATTTTAATTGTAAATTTTTACTTCCTATATTTCAATATGACGAACCGGAGAAAATCGAATAATGTTAATTAAAAAAGAATGTATATCATTTGTCATTATTTATTTATGAGCCGAAGGCGTATTTGTGTTACAAAATAAAGACAGAAAAAAAATGAAAAATACCCATAATAAAAAATCGATCAATGTGTGTTGCTGTTGCTGTTGCTGCTGATGAATTCATGATATGATCGGTTTTTTTTTTTAACTATATAGTTACTATTAGAATTGACTATAAAAGTATTATGGTATTGTTACAATGAAATAACAGACGATTAATATAAATACATATAGTAGTTATCTAAAATTGATACAATATAGCATTTTTACAAATACCTAGTAGCAGCCAGTAAATTATATATAGAATTATTCATGTATTATAAATTTAAAAGAATTAAAATAAAAAAATTATTAGATCAACTATAATTTGAAAATGTGAAAGAAGTAAAAGCAATTCTACAATGTATTAATTGAGCCCCAGCAGAGTGTGTTATATTTTGTTTGAATATGAAATAACGCATGTTATCTATCAGAGTCGTCGGTTATATTTTGGCAAATTTATTTTAACATACAGTTAATTTAAAAGAACAATATAAAATTCAAATTAATATTTTTCTGATTGAGTTTATTATTCAGTTTTTTTTTTTTTTATACCTATAATTTATTGGTACATTTAATATTTATAAATGTAGGTTTCTAGCATTCCATTTGTGGCAAAAAATTCTATATGAATAAAAAATCTGATTAAAGCAAAAAATGAAAAAATAAGAAAAAAATAGAATGACACGATTTTATTAAGTATTTAATACGAATGTATTTTTATATGAATATTATTGAAAAATCATTTCAAATATAGAATTAAGTTTTTTTTTATAGGTTTATATAATAACAGCCATTGCTCGTAAAATAACCGGAATTATTTTTATAATATATATGAATCTGATAATGGCTATTGATTGATTTATGTATTGTGAACAACCGACGACCTTAACAAATACTGTTTCATTTCCCTTCTGGGTAAGCCAAAAATTCCGCTTTAAGTTATATTTTATAATTAACATTAAATTTTAGAATTTGTAAAAATGTTATCCAAATGTTTGGAATGCTTAAAATTGCTTATTGAGATAATTGTTTATTCAAAACACAAGTATGAGTGGGATCAACAATTCAAAGTCAGCAGAGTAGTTGTGGATGATGATAAAAATTCAGGCCATCATTAACAACGATTACACAAGAAGGCATTAAATTATATATTCATTACCTCAAGTTCTTCTTCTTCTAACAAATAATAATTGCAACCAATTGAAAACACTATTACACCAATCAACATCACTCAGTAGTGCAGTGGTATAGCATTAATGTTAATAAATCGTTAAATATAACCTGCTCAATGCCCGCTTTTTACATAAATTCTACTTGGAGTAATATGACTTAATAATAATTATTCGCCAATCAATTCATTGGCAAAGATTCAACAAACCAATGTATCAGCACCGATTAGCCTATAACGATTCGACGATAAGGGACCTGTCGTATATCAACAGTTTTCCGGAGCGGACAATGTTTTATTATTCACAATCCGTTCCTTCTTTAAGGAGGCAATATTTTCAAAGTGTTTAATAAAAATTGTATTGCCCGTAATTGAAAAATATGATAATTCATAAATGTCGATTTTCTGGAAAACTTAGTTCGGTAAACACCCACATTTTTTTTCATAATTTCGTCTAATTTCACCCAGATTATAAGCCAAATATACTGATATTGAATACTTAATCCGATTTTTCATGCTACACCACTGATTAGATCCCTTATTTCATATAGAAATTTTGCCGCAGATTGATTGACAAATATGTCCAAGGGAATAATATTCAGAAGAAACTCCTATGGAAAAATTTGACTGGAATTAAACTACCACACCTCAGGCTTATTATATTTAAACCTGGCAGACACCTAAATATAACTCTATAGGCAAATAAACCATATTGATTTTGTGACAGTCTTTGGATAGACCAACCCAACTGGTGAGAGAGAGTAAAGTGTAGTAAAATAGGTTTGCAGTAGATCCGTTTTTGTTAATTATGTATATAGACCCGAGTATTTTATTTAATCTAATAGTTTATGATATAGATTCTTTATCCTAGCCAAAATTTCCTTCAATTCGATTCGTTTTAGATTTCGTAATCATTTTTTTGTATACATTTTTTTAAATTTCAATATATTTTTTCATTTCACTGTTTCAATACAAAGTGCATAAACCTTTATATATTTTTGAATTGTCTTTTTTTTGTGATGTAATATCTAGATTATTTCACCAGGGCGCCGCCTTCTCCATCGCTTCTATGTAATTATTTATAAACGTTCACCATATCCACCAAAAACATTTGAATCAATTATGTAAATCGATGTGTATTTCGTGTTAAGATATATAGAATATTTCGAATAAATATTTGTTTAATCTATATTTCGAATATTTTTCGGACACAGGGTGTCCGGATACAAGAATAAAACAATTTTTTAAAAATGAACAATAAACGATTGGTTTTTTTTTTCTTAAATAACAATATTATGTTAAAACATTAATGACATAAATGTGTCATATACAATAATTATTGCTGTTGTTTTATTAATATTTTTCCATTATATATACGATGATAAACATCATATGGATGTATTTAACAAACATCGAATACATACATGCTTTTAATGAAAGTGTTTCACTTATTGATAATATGATATATTTAAATGTACTTTTACAACTATAATAATAATTATCCATTATGTGTTTTAACAAATGAATTGTAGGTAAAAATGTATATGCGAAAACGCAAAGTCTTTTTTATTAAGTAAATGAATAACAACAACAACAACAACAACAACAATCTGCAACACATAACACGTGTACGAATTATTTATTTTACATTTCCATTAACTTTAATTTACATTTTAACATCAGCCACCAGCCAACAACAATTTGCGATGAAATGCGAAAAATTCTATAAATATACCTATAAATAAAATGTATTATATATTTATACGAACGCTACTTACTAAGTTGTATATAAAAGTATATAGATTACATATGTAACATAAAATAAAGTAATTGTATATATACTTTTTTTCTTATATACTTTCAGTATATAAATATATGTATATTATATACAACTATACAATATAAACAGTCTCTGTCCCGCTAACCTGAATATGAAAACGTTTAATTGTAATATTAACAACAAATTTTCAAAACATTCATAAATATTTTTTTATTCATTTCTTTCAAAACAAATATATTATTCGTTCGTTATCGGTGAAGAAGTGAGTGTTATAAAATAAAACCTATATCATCATATATGCAGAACAGAGATACAGACAGGCACAGCACAACAGACATACAATGGCAGTGAGTCTTTTATAAAAGTTAGTATTTTTTGTAAATATTATTATTAAATTTAAATAATACACGCACACATTGTATATTTGTTATAAACAAAAATTTATATATGTATTCATTATTTTATTAATTTTAATGAAGATGGCCAATGACCGTTACCATCTAATTCTAAGTAATGTGCGTATAAATACATAAGTTTTATAAAAATAAAAATACATGTACGTCATTCATATACTTTTTATAAATTAAATGATCAATGTCAAGGTGTATGCGTGTGTTTGTGTGAATATTTATTTTTACCATCATCATAACCGCCGCTAATTCAATGCATCATCATAAGCCAAACATGCCATTCAAGTGTTGTGTGTAAGTGAAACCATATATTCATTTATATACACATAAGCGATATGATTGAATATTATGTAGTGTCATTTATTTTACTATAGTTGACATAAAGTTTTATATCAGAACAGTTGTTTCTTCTTTGGTTTGTTTTTTTTTTTTTAATTTGAAATACAAAATTTGGTTTTTTTTTTCTTTTAGTTTTGCATATACCAAAAAAATTTTATAATTTCAAAAAACAAATTGTGTGCCAAAAAAAAAATAATTAATAAATAAATAAAAAATTATTAAAACAATTACTAATCAATAATAATATAAATTATTTGTGATTGTAGCAGCGTCTTATAAATTAGATGCGGATATATAAAAACACCTATATTTATTAATTTATTTATAATTTAAATATAATTAATTATAATTTGATCAGGTAATTATTATTGTTTTTATTATTATTATAATTTTTATATATGATCTGTATTTTGATTGTGTGTGTGTTTGTATGGTGTACTAAATATAAATTACACGCGAATGAGGTGGTAATATAATAAGAAAGTTACATTACAATAATATGTATTTATAAATAAATAAATAAATGCGATACTGATATCTTTTTCGTTAATAAATACCACAATATTTTCATCTCGATTTTATTATAATTTTTCAAATGAAGAATAATATTTAAAATTTGAAATCGTCATTATTACATTGCAAGCAAATTCATTAGAACTGCAGCATTTACGCGTACATGAATATTGTTTGTATAAGATTTTTATACATAATTACTATTTATAATTTATTTATATTTAATAAGTGAAATGGTATTATTTTAATTCTCATAAGTTACTTTTTATTTCCAGTTTTTTTATTCAATTAAAATTGCATAACATTTCTTGAATAGCATAGCTGGATTCATTACGAAATAATATTGTATACAAATGTTTTATGTTTTATAATATTTTATGTTTATAATTTTTTTTTAATGCGACAACGACAAGCAAGCAAACAGTAAACTTCTTATGTTGTTCGTTAATATGTTATTAAATTATTATTATGTTACTGTTACTTGTTTCATATTTCTTTTTTATGCAATTATATATTGTTATATTCGTTTTTCTATTACTTAATTCATACACTATTATTAATATAATCTGCATTAAAAGAAAATTATAATATCTATTTAATATCAATCATTTTTTATTGATTATGTTGATGATATTTATGTGCGTTCTTGATATGGTTGAAGAAGTTAATTTTTTTTTATTTTTTTTTTTAATAATCTTTATTTTTCTGGGTTATTTATACATACAACCTACCATATGTTGACGAACACAATGGAACAATATATATATATATATATATAGATATTAAATCGCGCTATATTGTATTAATACATATGGAATGGTTTTCGTTTTTCAGAACTAATTAAATAAATTATTTTAAATAATAAGATTTTTTTGGGTTAATATGTTCAGATTTAAATAATTCTTTTATAAAAATCAACCAAATATTGTGAGAATATAATAAGTATTATTATAATTTTTTTTTAAAATTTATTTATCGGCAATATTAATTCATATATTTGCATTGTTCTATATATTCTACCTTGTTCAAATTTGAAGCGAAATTTATTCATAAAATTTAAAATACATTATTCTTGATCAAAATTTATGTTGTGTCCTTCGAAGTTCTCCCCATCAACTGCTATACACCTATGCCAACGTTTTATCTAGCTCTCGAAACACTTCCGACATTTCCTCTTTGGTTCAGACGTTAAAGCTTACAGCGATTTTTGTTGTATGACTTCAGTGCTCTCATAACGTGTTCCACCCCTAGTAACACTGTCCGTAGTTTGTCCGTAAAATTGCCGCATTATATGTAGTGGTCTGTAGTTTCAATCCCAGGGAATTTCTACGAATTTCTTACGGATGTTCGCTGAAATTTTATAAGATCAGTGCAACTCTGTCCATGGTTTCTTATAAAAAATATCCTCAGATTATCTGTATATTTCCGATAATATTTTCTAATGATTCTCCTCCGGAATTATTTCTCGTTTCTATTATTCCACAGAATATCCGTAGAATATATTTTCATATTATTTGTGAGCAGATTCACGGATTTTGACAAAAATTCGTTATGCGACAGGTGCACTCGCACAAACTTTTTGTTATAACAGGTTGTAACTTGTTTAAACGAAATTTAATGTAATAAATACGTAATAAATAAATAAAAAGTATGATATTTGTATTTTCTTTTATGAAAAATAATTTAATTGTAAGATTAAATTAATAAATTCATAGTATTACTTTGTAGAAATTCGGCAGATAACGCTTACATAAACAAGAAATAAAAACCGCCAACTACTTCAAACCCACTTTTATACTGCTGTTTTCTTAAAAGTATCATCACCAAAACATTTTGCTATTCATTTTCAATATATCTGAACATTCAATTTCGTTCATTTGACACAAAATTTAATGCAAATTCGTTGTTCAATATTTCAATCCATATTAAAAATAGCCGAGAAACAAAATTTTGATGCAAAACAATACGCTGTCAAATCAACAACTGACAAGCAATCAAGCTACAAATTGGTAGCAATGTCAACAATGGATTTTGTAAAAAGAAAAACAAAACAACAATTTAACATTATCTTAAACGCATTACAATCTTCCTAATTCCTATTCTAGAATTTCAGCTCTATCTATTTCTCTAAAAATATCTTAAAACATTTGAAATCTAAAAAAAAAACAAAATATAGTAAACTAAGTCCCATAACTTTTAACAGAAAATATTTTTACATTTTTGTATTTTTTGTTTAGTCAAATTCATTTATAATAGAACAATAAAAAAAAATTTGTTAAATAAATTACCCTCTGTTTAAATCTCATAAAATCGAGGTATCAAACAGAGAATATAGTTTTATTACCATACTTGGATTAAAATACGAATTATGCCCGTTCAAAGTTACCGATCGTAGAATAAATTCACGAATTTGCTCTAACTCTTATATTAATAATGATAATAGACAACGAAAGTTTGATTGAATGAATGGAATGAATACACTAACATTAAGCATATAATTCCTCTGTAACATCTTTACAAATTGTTTTACATATTGAAAATTAAAAAAAAAACGGAGAATATGTAGCTATAATTTCTAATAACTATTTAAAAATCCGATTAAAAATTTCTATTTATTCATAAAAATTAAAGTAGCTATATTAATTTAAAATTAAATTCAATTAATCATATGCTTTTAAAACAGCATGACAATTATTAAATATCACTTCTTAATCTTTGTGCAAATCATCTTACATAAATAATTATACTTTAAAAAAAATATGTTTCTGCATACAATTAATAAACAAACACATACTCATAAAACAATTTTCGTATAATTTAATTAAATTTTACTAATTACAAATTACTTGAGACCTTATTTAGTTACCTAGTTTTTATGGTATAATTATTTGTGTTATTAATTTAAATTAGTATCTTTATTAAATTTATGACACGTGTATTTTTAAATTTCAACAAATAAAACACTATATTATTGGATTACATGAAAATCACAATGTACTGATATATAATTTTCTATAAATTTTTGGCAGTTGTGAAGTTTAGGATATCATCCGCACAGATTATAAGAACTTTCCACAAAAATGTTTAGGTTCAAAATTTCAAGAATACCATATGATATTTTATAAGTGAATATTAATATTACTTGGGCGTTCCCAGAATGGGTGGTGTTAATTGTGTAATTCATATTCATATATTTATAATATTGAATTATATGTTTTAATGTCAAAAAAAGTTATCTTATAATCAATGTTTTCATATAGTTATTCGATAATGAGTTTAGGTAAAAATTTATATCTCAACAATTGTCAATTTAGGAAACACAAAAGATTTTCTCTGTTTTTGAACTTATAGCCCTCGACCACACAGAAGTGTAATACTATATTTTTATGAAAGCTTCAACTGGATTTCAATAAAAAACTGATTTAACTAAATCATATTATGTACGAAATGCAATAATGATAATAAATAAGATTTCATTTTCTAACATAAGAACTGTGGCATTATTTTACACAGACACAGTTAGTCATATCTCGTATACAGATATTCATTACGTGTGAGTATTATGAAAATAAAAGCATATTTTAGAATCTATGTTTTTGCAAAAACTATACACAATATATACACGGAACATAATATGCGAGTATAGTTAATACGACCATAATTAATTAAGACATGATGATGGATTATTGTCTCATTTATTTGTTTATTTATTTTTTTTACCAAAATCAATATAATATCAAAACACAATAATATAAATAAATTATTATTAAATAAATTTGTTATGTATTTGTATAAAAAAGAAACTAAATACAGACGTTCAACTTCTAAGTTCATTAATATTACATTTTCAGATACAGAACTGGGCAGTATTTGATTTATATGTATTTGAAATATATTTGTATTTGTATTTTGGAATTAGTATTTTAATATCATTAAGTGTATTTTATATTTGGTATTGCAAAACAAAATTTACTAATGGTTTGTGTTTAAAGTCTGTTTCATCAAATTATAATTTCTGTAAAATCTGTTCCAACGCAAGTTTTATTCGTTATAGCGAATGCATCGGATATCTTTATCGAAATGTTTATTGTAATTATTGCCATGTATTCTATTACAAAGTAATGCGCCAAAATTGCGGTTCGTCGATTTAGCGACGATTGCGTCATTCAGAGTTTGGTGTGAATTATTGAAATATGTCACTTTTTTAGTTTTTATGCTTATATTTGTAATTTTATGAATAAAAAAATATTTTTTCTCAATTTCTCATAGTACTCAAACGGTTAAATACATTTTTGCAGAGTACTTTGTATTTTGTATTGTATTTGATGATTTATTTTGCCCATCCGTTCGTACATACATTTAGTATTTATCTTTTTCCCATAATATATATTGTATATAAAATAAACAACATATAATATAATATAAAAAATACCATGTGATATTGATTAGCCTCATTAGATTATATGTAGTATAAATGTTTTATTTTATTTTATATATATGAATCGTATATCTTTCTATCTGTTTATTGCCAACATATGGCCATCATAATTATACCGAAAATATTATGTTACAATATATTAATTTTCATGTATCCTTGTACGAGGGTCTATAATTAATAATTATATACATATATAGAAAATAAAATATATACAATAGTATGCGAATAAATATGTAAAAAATTATCCGAAACTTTATTATGTACTGTGAGTTTTAGCATAATAAATTAAATAATGAACGTATATCAATATCAAAAATAATTATTGAAAATAATTGGATATTAGTATATACTCGTACAATAATAATAATAATAATAATAATAATAATAATAATAACAACAATTATTAATATAATTATTATAAAATATATACTAATATTTTTTTGATTTTCATTTAATGAAAGAAATAATATAACAAAAATATTTCGACAAAGACAATTGATTGATTCTATCTGCATATAAATAGATACAATGAATATCATATATATATAAATATATGTTGCATACAACAGATATTAAGTATAATATATTATAGGAGTGCTCAGTGGTGTGCTAGATTATGGCAAATTTATATAATAATAAGTTAATCCTTTTGACCACATCAGATTAACTAATGTATTCATATCGTGTCTAAAAACAGCTGCAATATTCTAAATTAACTAATTTAAACCATTAGAGTAATTGTAAATATTGGGGTTTTGAAATTTGAATTTATAACCATTTGAGTTGAATATCTAGAAACAGTTTATTTAAAATTTTCTTTCTACACAGATCTATTATATGTACAATAACGACAAAATCCCGCATTGGAATACTTAAATGAACCATTTATTTGCCGATTGGTTTTAAAAATTTATTTCTAATGATAAATTTTATAACTATTTATAGAATTAGATGAGATCAGAGGTCCACTCGTATATATGGGACAAAGCAAAATGAAGTAACACGACAAACATTTATCCGATTATTTTTAACTTAAATAAAATTTGTGGAATTATGTGATACTATATTTTTTATACTCCTTTAGTGTTCGTATACGCTAATATTCCAATTCAAGTATACCATTTATTTGATTATGTATTTAAATTTTAAAAGTAATTGTTTAAAGATATAAGTTTGTGTAAATAGAGGTAATTCTGCAGAAGCCCAATATTTCTAGTAAAATTTTTAGAGTTATATTCGATATTATATTGAAATTTTGATTGAAGAGTGTCTATATGTAATGATAAATTGTAACGAATTGGTAAATACCCTAGTAACAATTTGTCCGTACTTTAAAAAATGAGGAAAATTTCCGTGGAAAACATCCACATATTTTCAATGGAAAAGATGTATTGGAATTTGTCCAAAGAAAGTCCATTGATTTTCCACTTAATATAATAATATTTTATTTAGGTCAATTGAAATCTATGGATTGTCAGGGTAATATGTCCAACATAGATCCGCGCGGTATTCTATTCATAATTTATTTCACCAATTACCCAAGACAGTGGTTCAAATTTTGAATATTTCGCTTATCTTTAGATATAATCCTCACTCTTTTTAATTTATTTTCATAATTTTTAAAACAACCAGCAACTCAAATCGATATATTTCCTAGGAATTTTGTAAGACTTATCATGGATTTTATCGGCGGTTTTTTGTTCTTTTTTATTACAAAAAAAAAAATGCACAATCGATGCAAAAATGGAATTTTTACCATTGTTCAGCATCTTAGTATCGCGTTCATAAAAGTTCTGGTCTATCGGTAAGAAACTGAATCAAACCACGATTTGGCATCATGGTAAGAAAAGAAAGAAAATTTATTCTTATAATACGGACAATTCACGGGTATTACTTGACAAAATACGAGGACGATCCAAAGATGTTTTTTTGTCAAAATCCGTATATCTTCTCACCAAAAATATGTATATAAATTCTATTGATATTCTGTGGAATAATTGCAACGAGAAATAATTCTAAGGAAAATCCATTGAAATTATCCTCGGAAGTATGCGGATAATCCAAGGACAGTGTTTATAAAAATCCATGGACAGTGTTGCACTCATCATATAAAATTCCAGCGGACATCTGTAAGAAATCCATAGATATTTCCTCGGATTGAAACTACGGACTACTACTATATATAATGCGGAAATTTTACGGACAAACTACGAACAGTGTTACTAGAGTAATTGACATTATAGTAGTCCCGAAAATATTTGAAATGCCATTGATTGAGTTTCATTTATTCGATTACATTGATATTTTGTAAGTGTTTGTTTAATAATAATTTCAAATATTTTTGGAAGCGTATGAAATATAACTCGTTTCTATGTCTTCCATATTGAACTGTGTGCAAAGCTACATATACCCTCTTGTAATGTACGCAAAATTTCATACCGAATAGTCAGAGTTTCCCAATGATTATAAAACACTACCAAATTATCCTCTGCCCAGAAAATTGTTCCAGCATTTAATCATGAAGAAGAACTGTTTTGAATTTTTTCCTATCAAATTAGAAAAAGCTTTTAGTTATCCTAGTTAGTACTTTTCGTAACCTACACGCGCAGTTTCTTTGTCTATATTAGAGTGATCGCCATGTAATACGCAATGTGTTAACACAGATTAATTAATCTCTAAAAAAAAAAAAAATAATTAAATACAGGATATTTAACGATCGATTAGAATATATGTGCTCCACTGCCACAGATTTTAAATGACATATAGAAAATAAACGTATAAAGTAAATATACATGAATTTTCATTTTATAAATTGTTATAGAATAAATAAGATAAGTAACAACAAATATTCACCGACAATTTTTTATTTATTGAATAAAACATTGACTTGACAGTTTTATTTTAAATAATAATCAAATCAATTTAAAAATACAATTGTTTATAATATACTTTTTCGAATGGAATAGTATTATCAGTATATTATGTTGAAAAATAAGGGAAAAAAAATGTTATTCACATGTGACTATCAAAATAACAATTTCAAAATTTAATTTTACAAATGTTATAACAAATAAAATGTATATTTTTTTGCTTCTGATGTTTTCTTTTTATTTTATGTAAACAAAAATGTTACAATATATTTCGGCTTTTAAGTAGATCTATATTCTAGGAATATATTATTGCGTAACATTGTACATATATATACCAATACAAATAAATACAATTACTATAGATAAATATATGAATATATTATAATGGCTATATTCTATTTTGAATATATAATAAAATATTAAAAGTCATATTTTCAACTAAACGTCACAATATTATTTATTTACTTTTAAATTTCAAACATATTTAAATGAATTTATATATTTTTTTTCTTTTGAAAATCTTATCACTGGGTTTTCCTTTTTTTCCTCGTTTATATACCAATACACATATACACGTATTATGTTATTTAGTTTTGAAAACTTGAAAGCTGAAGAAGTTATATATAATATTATAAAAATATAAATTTGGTATATAAGAAGTCCTTTTTTTTCTTTTTTCTTCTGTATATAATTTTTTTTATTCTTCTCAAGGAAAATATCCTTTTTAAATAAGTGAACTTTTAGAAGAATATTTTCTTATGTGAGTATATTTTTATTATTTATTTTTTTACAATACAAAATATGTGAATGTATTTTTAGTGTCTGCAATGGATATAACTTGTAAAAAATGTGTGTTGGTGCGAATAGTAAATGAAAAAATAGTAAATAATATTTGTAATATCGATTGGGATATATTGAGCGGGCGTTAACGAGAAAAAAGAATAACTTTACATTTATATGATGATAATAACATAATAACATTTTTAAATTGTATGGAAATATTATTTTAATGTATTTAAGCTATAAATATATATATATATTTGTAACAGCACTAACACTCATAATTGTCAGTCTCAGTATTATCAATTGAGTAATAACGTTCATGTAGCCGCCAATCGATTGTGATCCTAAATTTACATGACAATTTTTTGGGCGACAATAATTTTAACACTGGAAAAGGGAAGGTCTCCGCAGGCGTTACACTCTAATTTTGATGAAAATTGGGTATGATGTATATAAAAGATGACATTTTGACGACAATATATAGTCATCCGAAAAAACTAACAAATGTAAAAATCAAGACAGAATGTACCTTTGAGTACATACTGATGTAAGAGGATATGAGAAATAAGAAAATAATGTTCGTTTAACAATGTCTCAACAAAATGACACAAAAAATCCACACCCCATGACATTTCTGTCTCGATTCTTACACATGGGTTTGTTCGAGTCATCCTATATTCTAGCCATATGCATATACGGATTATTTAAGTTTGTCATTTTAAGTGAATTTGTCGTTTTATCACTCCTATGAAAATAATTTAATTTAAGGTAACGCCTGATATATGGATTATGGTGAATTGTTATATATTCTCCCATATACAGAGTGGTAAATCAACGTAACATTTTTAAAGTTCTTTTCAAGTTTCAATAAACTTCATAGAACATTTAATTTTTTTTTATTTTCTATAGACATTCGAAAAAAACAAAAAAATAGATAAAGTTTTTAATAATTCAATTTTTTATATCAAATTTTTGCATAAAAGACCATGAAAAATTTACATTTTAAATATAAATTATATACCGTAAAATAGAGTTAAATTATACTACATTCATTAATTTCTAATTGAATTGATTCGCTGACAGCTGTACATTTTTATGCAATATACGTAATGGGGTTAATTTTTCTTAATTTCCTAGAGCTGTATGAAAACATAATACATAATATTAACTTAAACTAGTAAATTTTACCACTTATGATTTCTCCCATCCAGAACTTTCAAAATATTAACAGAATTCACAAATAGAACTAAGCTGCTGGACTTTATATTCATAAATAACCCCAGAATATGGTATTTCATCTATACACATACACTCCATTTACTATATATAAAAATCAATATATGTATAATCGAATAAAGGCTATGAAAATTCTAAAGTTATCTAAATCATATTTTGTATTATATAATACAATATATAGTTCGTGTATATATAGTAACAAATAATTCATTTTATAGAGCTGCCTAAACCTAAATCAAATTTGGTACAAATGTAAGTTTAAAATTTAATTATTCTCGTATGTATCACATATACAGTATCGTATACATAATGTGGAACACCGCCTGCATTAGATGGGTCAACTGCGAATATATAGCAAAATTATATATTTCCATTATCCATCTATAGCATGCCGACTTACATATAATACTGCATTGGGAAAAAAATAGTAAAGCTAGATCGTATAGTTGTGGACATAAGACTATGAACTAATTCTGAGGGTTTTTTTATTGTAAATTCAAGGCTTTATTGTGAAATTATTATTCATCGCTAGCCACAACTCTCATCTTTCTGGCAGCGTACGGACTCCGTGTCAAAAAGAACAACTCTTCTTTTGATTTTATCCACCAATCTATACAATTTTTCGTAATTTCGTAAAATTGGAAGCGCAGCTTAGCCAGACCGTGTTCATTTCAGCGTTTTCAAGACGAAATGCTGCTGATTTACTTCTAATGTACTTAATAAACAAGGTTACAGGAAAAATCGTATGCCACATTTGTAAATATACACAATCATACAGATATACCATAAAACATTTTATCAAATTTAGGTCTACGACAAGTTCCAAAGATTTTTCAGAATAAATATTACACCGTATGTGCATTTCCAAAAGCACCTCCATATTCTAAGAGTTGTTTACAGACTATTTTCTTAATTATAGTTATCTACTGATGCGAGTGTTTAATATGCGTAATAAGCAATCTTGCCTTAAAACTTCACAATTTCAATCGTATTCAATAAGATTTATCATATGGAATTTTTCAATAATTAATTGTTCTGTTCTGTTCTGTTGCTATTGCAGAACCGGTCAGCATCAACTATTGTTTGACGAATCGCATTTGAATTTATTATATTAATGGTGAATAATTGCTTTCAATGGACGAAATTTAAGTTTTGTTGTAGTCATCGATGATGTTGTAAAACCGTCAAACTGATCGTCAACTGCACGAATTTAGGTATTTCCATTTTTTTTATTGTTGCGAAAAAGTTAAAATATCATTCATAGTCAAACCAAATCGATGGTGATAATGACCTATGAAATGTTGATAGCAATCGTTTGAAAAATTATATTTCTCTAAAAGTGAAGAAAGATGTTTATGGGGGGTGAGATGTAGTATATATAAAATGGGTTTGGGTTATCCTGTATATAATACCAATATTAAACCACATAAACTAATCAAATATAGTTCGTATGTACACATTGTGTGAATATATATTCAAAATAATACAATTCATATGTTGTGTGAAAAATATAAATATATATATATTTATTGAATTGAATGTATACAAATTGATTGTACGAAAGAATATCAAAGTTTAATATATTGTAATATGAAAGATTTTTTGTTGATTTGACCAAAGACCTTTCTACTTTATAAACGAATAAATAATAATATTCAAATTTTCTGTCCATTTATTTTATTGTATCTTTCTGAGAAAATATTTGAATAAGTTTCGGGTCATAATTGCTATATAGGAGTCAAATTTATAAATGTTTCTAATGTGATGACGCCCAACGACGAGACTGACAATGCGTTAACAAAAGAAAAAAAGCATATTAACAAAAATACGTATTAATTATTATAAGTATATATCATCGACCGACCACACAAATATATTGTATCGCGGATATGATCATAACATTTTTTTTACGACAGGTAATTCTGAATTGATCATCAGTATTCATACACACACACACACACACACACAGATCGCCTTGCTTATACACATCATTTAGTTTTATCATCACAATATTAATATATGGTAAATATAAAAAAATGACAATAAAAGAATGTATAACTTTCACTTTGAATTTAATTTTAAATTCTCGCATGTTTTCTCTTATAAAATACACAAAAATGTCATCAATTTGAATTTTTGATTTTTTTTGTTAAAAAACTGAAAAGATACAGTCACGTAAAATATTTGCATTTTGTTTATGGATGCGTAATTCCATGTGTTCAATCCAACGCGTGTCTTAATGTAATTAGAAAAAGAAATTAATAAAATAGAATTTGTTTCATTTTGAATGCATAAAATATTTAAAAAAGTTAAATTGTTTGAGTTTAATTACGCATATAGTTAATCACATGAATTGTGGAGTGATAAGTCAAAGTCTTATAAGAGCATCAACATGGCAATTACAATTTTATATGCCATTCACAAGGAATTCCTTGATATGTCCACCGCACGTTCATGCTAAAAATGTGTTCGATCCATTTTCATTTTCACCGTTTGTTTTGAATATCAATATTTATTTGTTTTCACTCCATCTGAAGTTATACTCATTACAAATTGTTTCATGGCGCAGCGAAGATGTGATCACGGACGTGATCACCTTAAAGTTTCATATACACTTAATACAATTTCGTATTAACAAATATCTCTTGATTTTGTTAACATATGATAAATGTAACACACTGGTGTCGCATATTCCATATGAACCGCTATCCGTACTACCATCAGTTCTTATCATCATACCACTTAGTGGTAGCAGAACTTATCAACAAATCTAGATACACGTTCTTGTGATATCGCCTGTATGCAGGAGACTATTATTCAATTGTTACACAACTGGAAAACAGGATATTAGGTTCTGATTAATTCGAAATCTATAATAGCGCAAAACTTTGAGGTGGCTTATGATGATGATGATGATTACTTAACCAGTATTTTATTGACATAATATATTACAATAAAAGGATATATATAACATCTTCAAAGAGTTATATATATATATCAATAAATATAATAAATATATGAGAATCTTCAGATATAATATCATATATATATATATATAAGTACATATAAATATAGTTTTGTAAATTTATTTTAATTACGATAATGTCTTACATCAATAAAAACCGCAGAAAATAGAATAAACATATTTTAATTTGTTTATAATAATATATATATAGAAATGTAACTTTGATGTGTGATATGTGTTTGCTTGGTAACTATTTTATATTTTATTTTAGTATATATACTACTATTTAATATGTAATAGGCGTAGGTATATATATAAATTTAGATATTTTTACCTTATTTTAATTTTATAGTTTTATTTTTCCATTTTATTATAGATAAACATAAAATTATGTATATATATGAAGTAATAAAATCGTATTAATTAAATTTTCAAAGTGTACACAGTCGCACAGATTCACATACACATAGATGAAAAAAGAATCTTGTTCCGGATCCTATTATAAAATGTTTATATAAAAGTAGTACATCTGTTTTGGCCCAGTAATCAAATACTATTTGGTTGAATGATACATATATAAGAAAAATATGCTTACATGAATGTCGACTTTTGTTTAGGTTTACCATATTCAATACAAACACAGTGCACACAACTGTGATCGCGTACACAAACAAATAATATTACAATATATTTAAAAAAAAAAAAATAGCAAAATAAATAAAACACTATAAAATAATAAACACTGCAACATGTCTCAACGAAAACGATATACAAAAAGTGTATACAACACATTATTATATGGTCGAATATATCAGTTAGCGATACTAATTATAATTTCACTTGCAACAATTAACGTCACATATGGTGCAGAAAATGTTACTGTTGAAAAACATAAATATAGTATACTATTAAATGATGATGAAGATGGATTTAAACCAATAGTATCACCATTAATAAAAACAGCATCATCATCAACAGCATCGTCTAATAAAAATAATAATACTAATAATAATAACAAATATTTTAATAGTGAAAATAATAATAGTGATAATTTTAATATTAATAATAATAATAATAATAATAAAAATGACAAAAATGACAAAAATAATAATAATAAGATTAAAAATATTAGTGAAAGTAAAAATAGTGAAACAATAAATGAAATTGATACAGATGATAATTTTAATTTTTTTAAAAATGGTATATTTGAAGTGTTTAATCCCATAGACAATGATAATGATGATGGTGGTGATGTTAGTGGTGGTACTGATTATAATCACCATCATCAACACGATAATAAATTAGTAAAAAATCGAATAGTACAAAATAAAAACAGAAAAAATTTAAAAAAGAAAAAACCAAATGAAAAAAGTGTTACAGAATTACAAGAAGTTGTACTGAAATATGTTGATAAAACATTAAATAAAAAATCATATGAAATTATATCCGGATTAAATATAGAATTGTATAACAAGAGTTTAGATACAGCCACAAATCAAACTAGAGAATTTCCATTTTTAAATAGACGTTCGTTTATCGAACCATTAACATTTCAAGACAAAATATTAATAAAATTAAAAGAATTTGCTGAAAATCATGTGGTAAATGTTAATATACCACGTGCTATGGAATCAACTGGTCGATTATTTTTCTTTAAAGGTAAGACAAAATCTATTATTTAATCTATTTGTTCAAGGTTATCCAATAGTAATGCCTAAAAGTTTTTTCTTTCTTCTTTTAAATAGAACTCGAACTAATTGATTGTGTTTTAAGTGTTATATTAGGGCCAAAACATTATTAGTTTTGGGTTTAAAATAGGCAATTATTTTGAAAAATTGATTCAAATTATTTTAATCAAAGAATTTTACTTCATTTTCGTTGGTTGACCTTAAGCAGTAAACAGTTCCATTGTGCATTAGAAACTTGTGGTACACCACACCTTGTAAGTCCCACAAAATGCCGAACATTACGTTCTACCGTGGATGTTACGTTTTGGCACTGATGTCAATGATTTCCCGGCGGGTCCATCCATGATTTAATGAATTTTGGATTATCAAAGTAGATCAACATTTCATTGGTCATTGACATCATAATCACCACTATTGCATAAGCATCTAAACCAATCTTTATACATATAGAATGCAATGTAGTTTGATCACCATAATATGGTATTCTTTAAGCAATCGAAAACTACAGTTTTAAATGCGACTACGTATTTGTTATTTACTTTTTCAGACACATTAATCACAAAGTATGGGTTCGCAATAAATCGATTATTTCACATTTGTTTTGCGTAGCGACGTCATTCTACTGAAAATAAACATCAAAAATATTGATTTCATCAATCAATTAAATGTCCTAAATAGTTGCTGAGGATGTGATGACTTACTAATAGCAACGATGTTTTCAGTAGTACGTATACTTCATTTGGTTTGTCTGACTTTGCTAAATGATGTACTTTTTTTAATTATTCTTTAAAATACTGATTAATTTGTATATTTCGATCCGTATGATTAAATTTGTCAAACATTCAACTAATATATAATAAACAAATCCGAAAAAATAGCCCTAGAAGAAATAGATATTAATTGCGTTGTCATGTAGAAGCGTTTTTTTGAATAAAATTGTATCATTTCTATAATAATAATTCTTGTTATAAAAAAAAAACGATTTATATTTTGGAAATATTTTCTTTTATTATAGGTATTAAGAAAATTATGTGGCCTATTTTAATTGGTGTTCAAATAATTAAAACAGTTTTATTGGCACTATTTTTACCCAGCATAATTGGGTCACTTGGTAAAATTGTTGGAAAAGGTAATTAAAGTAATCTTTTTTGTTTTTCTATAAATATAATTTTTTACAGTACAGGGTGATCCATTATTTATACGATAAGATCCTAATTCTACTTATACAAATATATCAATATATATAAAATGGTTAGGATTGCTTCTTGCTTTTTACACAGTACACATGCGGATTGTGTGGAGCGGCAACTTATTGAAAAAAATGTAAAATGCGACGAAAAGAACCATCACAAACGTAATCTGTTAAAGGCTATGATCAGATGCATTTGAATTAACATATGTTAAATAAACAAAAAAATTACCGGAATAACAAACAAATTATGGTTACCGGATTTTTTTCGATCTAATTAGAATCGAGTAATACATTCCATTTGGTACTATAATATATAGTAAAATTTATAAAGGTGTTACTTTATATTTACAAATTACTGACACGTAAAAAAATACAATTCTTTAGATAAAAATCTAAAAAAAACTTTGTAAATTTTCTGTTTCTACATCAATCCATTTCCTTAGTCATTGAAATGTCCTAGATTTTTAAAATATTATTACTACTTCACTTTTTACTTTTCTTAGGCGTAAAATTCCTTGATCCTTTTTTTTGTATTCACTTCGTTAAAATAATATAATAATTTTTTATAAAAACCGCATCATATTTTTTCATTCATTTTATAGAGACCCCATTTAAAATGGGTTAGTCTGTACAAAAAAGTACCTATAAAACCACATATAGCCGCACATTTTCAGTATATTTTATTTCATTTATGTGTTGACGAAATATATGGTAAAAAATTGAAATATTATTATGTAACATATAATAATTTGGTTGCGAGTGCATAGGGAATATTTATAAATATACAGTTAGTTTATTATGCATAGCTGACAGGAAGTTAACGCGAAACTTATAAATGTATATTTTCCTTGAAGGCATATGCGCCGAATATGAAATAGTACATAATAAATATATGTCTTTCCTTATAATAGAAAAGCGGATGGAAAACATTTATGAATTATGTATAATTTTATAAAATGTAATAATTATAATCAACTCAATTCCACCGGTGGGATTAAAATACGTATTCTTTTTTGTGTAGAGATAAATAATAAAAATGCTAGGTATTGTAGGTATATATACGTTGTTTTGCATATTTTATATAAATTTAACATATACGAGAGTATATTACAATACAATCAAAGTTAATAATAACAAAATATAAATTTCATTCATGTTATAATTTCTTTGATGTAAATAAATGATCATAAATCTCTATACTTTAACTTGTTTAGATAATTTAATAATACAATTGTTACATTCATATTAATATATTATATAAAGAAAACAAAAACCATACCATACAAATCTACATTTTCATTACCGTCACAGATGTGGTGGTGCGTTGAGACCAATGGGTTTGATAAATATTTAATGAAAAATTATTGTTTCTACTATTGTAGAATATATTTTTGGTCATCGATTGATGTGGAATATATTTTTGATTCACCTTTCGTAGATCAATTTTATTAGGTATAACTCATGAATTGTTGTCATTGTTATACGAAGCACAATTTCCTTGGATATCACTCAAGATTTCTTACTAACTTTCACGAAATCAAGCCATTTTGACATTCATCAATATTTACATTTATTTTACGGTTCTTGAATCGTCGATACCACTCAATGGATATAATCTCTTCACTAATATATATGAAAGAACCATAATAAAAAATATTAGACGCCTGGATTTTGAATTTGGTGGCTCAACACTTCTTCTGCTTAACAATAAATAAAAACATAACCCAATTTAAATAAAAATCTGTGAAATTCAAAATATTCTTTCAATATATTTATGTTTTAGTTTAGAGAATAATTATTGTAAAATTAATAATTTTAGGTATTACATCGGTATCCGGTTTTAATCATCCATCAGAAACGGTACAAGATTTTGAATTCAAAGATAATTTAGAGCAAGATAAATATAATGAATATGCATATCCACAAGCCGGTAAATTTAATTATTTTAATTTAAATCAATAAATTTACGCAGTAAAAAAAATTAATAAATTATCGTCTTTTTTTTCAAAATTTACAGATGCCACAACTAATAATGCATTTGCTACACAAATGTATGATGCAACTTCTGTAAATAATGCATTGTCTAGATTTGGTATGGGTGGACAAAAAATTACATATGTTAATACGGCAAATAATGGAATGACAATGATGAATGTTAAAAAAGATAATTTTAAAACATTTCAGGACATACCATCGTCGTCAATGTTGTTAACAAATTATGATCCATTTTATAGTCCATTACTTTCACGTTTAGATGCCGTTTATCAACAATTGGGATTAGGTATGGGCAATGAAATTTGTCGTGAAAAATTAGTATGTTTAATGTATGGCAATCCAGCAAAATATGCACCATATAGTAATTTGGTATCAGCTCAATTAAGTCGGTAAGCATATAACTTAGAATTATAATATGTAATATATTGAAAATTATTTATTTAAATTTTGCATTAAGGTAAGGATAGAGTTGTTGTCAGTTTAACATATTGTTTATTGTTAAAGAGCCGCTAATCCACATATACATCTTTTAGAGAACCTCTGGAAAATGGTAAAAAATTCTAAAAGTATCCAGAAATTTTGCGGAAAAACTGTTATTGAAAATTAGTTATTTATACAATTACTTATATTCCTTCACATAATTGTATTGTTAATACAATAATATCAAATTCTAAAGCTACAATATTTTCAAATTTAAATTAACATAAATTAAGAAGTTAAGATATTGTGATTTTCATGTTTAATTTATTATAATTTGAGCCTCACCTTATATTCAACTTATTTATCCAGAACTTCTAATAGAAATAAGGAATTTTAAGTATAGCTATTTTATGTGTATGAAACTGAAAAAAACTGAAACTTTCCAATATCCCTTGCATCATAAATCTTTCTTTCCCGCACGTTACAAAGATATTCATCGTAATATGCAAGAGACAGCAAAAGGATAACAAAAGCACATACATAAACACATAGGCCTAGCCGCTACATATACAATATAATTTCTATAAAAATAATTAAAATTTAGATATTATTAATATTTTTTTATTCTTATCATATGACTTTTATAGTGAACTCAACGAATTGCGAAAACCAACTTCAGATAATCCAGATATTTTAAGATTTTTTAAATATATGAGAGCGGCTAAGGATGGCCAAGATGGTATTAGTTGTGAAGAAAATTATAAAGATTGTACAACTTTAAATGATTCAGATGGTCCAGCAATGATAACAACATATAATGATATAAATAAATTAGTTCAGGCTCGTAAATTATAACAATTGATTTAATTTTCAATTACAAACATTATATTTATTATATTTAATTAATAGATTTATATACTAAATTTGATTGTATTAGTCCATATATAGCCTAATATATATATTTATGTATCAGTGGTGTCTTCTGCAGGTATGATATGTATGTAGGGCACACTCTACGCACAACTTCATAAAAATTAAAATAACCAACAAATAGTTATTTTCAATCGAATTTGTTCAAAATATTGTGCCCAATGGAATATATTTCTATCACCGTCAATTAGGACTAAGCATTTATACTCGTATATATTTTAATATACATTTTTACAGATCCAACTTTTGGCAAATTATCTCACAAACGAGACGCCACTGATACGTAGATAGTATTTATGCAAAGTATATAACAAAAAGTATTACTTTGCATATATACTAAAATTATATATATGAAATTCAATTAAATTCGAAACAATAAATAATTATATGTAAATATTTATTTATACATTTCAATAACGCAATATAATAAACATTTAATATAATATTCATACATAAATGATATTTTAGAATAAACATGTGTAGGATATTTTGATAGAATTATTATCATATAGTATTTATATGTAATTAATTAGTATTTATAACATTAGTAATTAATGAATTTTATTATATATTATGGGCATATTCACATCAATTCACATAAAATTTGAATTAAAAATACCCAAGTTGTTTACGAAATAAGAACATTCTTATTTATAAGATTTCACGTGGACCACGTGGAAATTAATATGCGAAAATTGTTAATAATTTATTAAACCAAATATTTCGCGAAATTAATATAAGAACATTATAAAAAAAATCTAAATATTCTATGTGAATTGAAGTGATTGTGTAATTATATAATTGAATATTATTATATAGTGTAATTAAGATAGTATAATTTTATAGAGATTATATATATATAAAAACAATTCGATACAGGTTGAAAAGAAAATTTTCGCCTAATTGTTTTCCAATTTATATGAAATAATTAATAATTCATATATAAAATCAGTAATTATTTACTTAATTATTATTACTATAAGCGACAACTAATTACTTAATATCTGCTGCTATACATTGATCATATATGTTTCCACCGATTCAGAAGTTACCCGAATAAGATATTTCCCATATTGGATATTTCGACGTGGCTGTTTCAATCACAACTAGGTGGTAATTCGGTCACACGTCAAACTTTAGTTAAGGTTATTTGTAATACATATATTATTATTAATATTTATTATATTACAAATAAATTAGTATTTAATTAATAGTAAAATTGTTAATTCATCATAAAAAACATTAAAAATTTTCACTTTCTTTAAAATTTTAATGTAATATAAAATGATATTTTAAAATCGCACTCGATATTTTTGGCGAAATTTTTATATTATTAAAATTAACTCTATCTTAGCTAACTTTGACATTTCGTATTATTTAAAAAGAAGCAATTTTTATTAATTTTGGTTGATCGCCCGGTAAATGTGACATTATGCCTCCGTCCATAGCATATATTTTATATCGCATCAGTGGCCATGCCTCCATGACCGAATCAAATTTGTTCGGGTAATCAACCAAAATCAACAAAACAGCTAGTGAGGTCCAGTTATTTATTTAGAAGAGTAGAAAAATATCCTGACAATTTTACGTGTGGCTATGCAAATTATCAAAAATAAAATAAAAAATTTCATTTTACATTAAAATTTTAAAGAATATAACAAATTTTAATGTTTTTTTATGATAAAATAATAATTTTGTTAAAATGATAATTGTTAAGTATTCCAACGTTAACTAAACTTTGACGTTTAACCGAGTTACTATAGTCTGGATGGAAACAGTCCAGTTAAGTCTGAATATGCTATGGGAAAGTTTTTACTCGGTTAACTTCTGGTTCGATGGAAATATAACCATATATGACAAAGCTAATTGTTTTACATTAACCAATCAAATATTGATTTTCTCATTCACTTTGAAGTGAAATCAAAGAAATCCTAATATTTTAAGTTTATTCACTTGGTGCTAAATATATTACTATTAAATTTTAATATCAGTTTTTCAAACATGATTATATGTCATTATATTGTGAAAAACAGACGATAACTAAAAACCGGTTAAATGGAATAATATTTCGTTTAAAATGCCGTAAACAGTCAAAGCAGGATTCTATTACTTTGATTATCACACAAATAAGAAGTGATTTTAAATTACACAGTATTCAATATATTTTACAAGGACAGTAAAATTACAAAATTTATAAAAAATTAAAAGAGTGTAATTACGCAATTGTATACTGGGAGTTATATTACTCGAATGACTCTAAAAATATCAATAATATATTATAGAAAACATAACAATTTTTTGTTAAAATGAAACATATTTTATGTATAGAAATGTAATAAAATATGAATCTATTTCATTAAGTAATATTTATATAGAGAGAATAAACGTTTCTGACCTACATGTGTATTTATAGGGTAAAACATATATAGAATTCAATTTGAAACAATATAAATATTTATAATACCACCGCACACAATTGAATTATTTATTTTAGTCTATATAAAATACAAATAAATATAGAGAATAAAACTTTTTGCATTAACCATGAACCTCAATTTTGTATAAATATGTAGCAAACTTTTTTGTTTAGATTTATTTTTCCCGTCGTGGTTAGTATTTATATTTATTTATACGAGCATATGAAATGAATGATATCATTTATATTATCTAAAAATATTTACTATACATTTAGTTATTATTGTTATTTTATTATAAAATGTTATATGTTGGTTGATTTCATATGAACTGAGTCCCAACCGTACTAAAAAGCGTAATATTTTGAAGGACAAATGGATAGATTAAAGTTGCGGTTTTAAAATTTCTGTGACTTATCTATTGTGTACCCCAGACCCCACCTTCCTACTCCATGTAATGGTGGATTTCATAAATATGCTTAGAATATATCTCCTCCCTCATTTAATTAACAATAATACATGGATGGAGTCAGTTCAATGGTAACACTTCACCGATTCCAAAACAATAAGATTCCAAAGTATTATAAGTTTTGCAGATAAATGCAACTTAATTCATGTGTAGATTTTCTAGTGTGTCTTCTGCAGATTTATAAAATCTGCATTTATAAATCATTTCTATAGATCGATGTGTCCTTAATCTATATATTCTTCTGTATAAGAATATGGGTGCTAAGTCCGTTTCTAGTTCATTTTCGCACCTTTTGATTATCTTAAGTATGCAAATGTTTATTCCATATACGTAAATTAGATGAAATATTTTATTATATTTACATATATTAAAAACAGCCACAAGGGTTTTATAAAAATTATAAATGAAGGATTTGAAATATGTAGAAAAAGTGGAGGACAAATTATAAAGTTACGCTTAATATGAGATTACGAGAATATGCAGTATTCAATTTAATTAATTTAAATAAAATGTATAGAGCCAAGCGATCACATGAATTGAACAACAGAAAATTGTATCACTATTCAATCTATACTAATATTTCCATTCCTATATAGAATAATAAGTTTCTATTAATTGATGCAATACATATATAAGGGAACAATTTAGAAATAACAATGACTACATAGGCACCAAGTCCCCAAACAGAATTTTGAAGTAAATCAGACAAAAATTAAAACAGGTCACAATACAACCTTAGAGCGAATGTAGCTTTTAATGACCGCAACTATATTAAAATGAAAAAATCAATTTAAGGTAATTCTACAGCACAATATAAAAGTTCTATTCAATATTATTAAATCAAAATGCTTTGAATAATTCTCCAAAGGTATATTATATGAACAAATTATATTCATATGGTTTCATTCAATATATGTGTAGACACATCACATGTCTCAAAATTATTGTATAGCATAATATTTATTATACAATAAATAAAAGTCTGTACGTTCAATGACATATATCAAAAGTTTTAAAATCCAATTATAAAATATTTTAAATAAATGGATTATTATAAAGTTATGAATAATAAATCACAGATAACATTCTAATGAAATAAAAATATTCTTAAATGCGAAGTTATAAAATAGATGAATAAAAATAAGAAAAAACAGGATTCTAATGTAATTTATAATTTTTTACTATTAAATAATGTATTTTATTACACAAACAAATTAACATATTATCCAAATACTTTTTTTTTGTATCAGATTTATTGAACTTAATAATGGTATTAAGAAAACATCTATCTCTAAGTAATTGCTTCGAACAATTGATTTTTACTACATATTGCTAAATTTCGATTATGTGTGGAGTAATATTTACCAACTTGTTGGCAGTAATTAATGTTTGGTAGCGTGGAGTACCAACATGAGTTGATGATGTAAAGTACACTATATATATCTGGAATATACTTGAACTCCAACTACAAGTTCAGTAAATTTAATACAAAAAATAAATATCCATATGGATGTTGATTATTGTTTGTGGTACGTGGTGGTATATAATTTCGATGTTTAACATTAAATTTAAATGTAATTAATAATTAGCTTATAGTCTTTTATGAAATTATATAAACTATTTCAATGTAATATTCAAAATTTAAGTAAAAAATCCAAAAAAGAATACATTTCTTTATTATGACAAAATAGTTTAGATTAAATTACATATGAATAAAATATATAGAAATTAGTAATTGTAAAAGGGTGATTTAGATTATAAGTAATAAAATTCAAAATAAAATTATCCATATTTTCTTTTGATAAATTTCTAATATAACGTTTTTGTATGTGAATGTTTATTCTAACAAACATTGTATAGAATGAGTTACACGTTATTACATTACATTTACATTGTAATTATAATAAATTTGTAGAATATTTTTAACTGCAATCAAAATACAAGTAGAAAAATAAGTACATTCAATCCATATAAAAACATAATAATTAGCTGTAGTGCAGGAGGACGTTTACCAAAAGAAAATAATGATAAAAAATAGTAAGAGCATCAATTAATGCTTTTCAATAATTTTATGTATTGTAAAATTTTAATTTATTTATTTAATTATTTATTTATTTATTTATTTATTTATTTATTTAATTATTTTTAATAGTAAAAAATAAAATTTAAATAAAAAGTGTAATAATAAATTTAGTTTTTAATTGCGAAGAAGTTATTAAATTTGATTACATAATATTTTTGCCTACATTTACACCTAATTTTTACACTCAATAGATTGTAATTTAATAGTATTTTAATTAATTTTTATTCGTTATTAGTTTATAAACGTTTGATTGATGGTGTTGTGGGTATACGAATACACCCTGTTCTATTTACTATATTTTTCGCTATTTCTCTGGCTTCTCTTCGAATTCTCTCTGACTGATTTGTGTATTTCCTCTCACCAGTTATATAAAACAATTAAAAAATTATATAAAATATGAGTATAAAAATAAAATATGACCTTAAACCAAAGTATTATATACAAAATTAATTATATGATTTACTGTTATAAAAAATTGTTAAATTAAAATATGTTATTATGAATTTAATTTTAATTTGTAGAAGCATTCTGATTATTTCGCACCAATTAAATTTAGTGTTAACTAAAAAGTTGAAACTTATAGTAATTTGTTTATTGTTATGTGTTATAAATTAGTGTAACACAAATTATAAATTTCTATATATAAATTATAAGTTCAATATATAAACAGTAATATTATTAGAATTACTATAACAATGGCCATCGTACCGCACCACAACTATATCTTCTGCAGTATAACAACAGTTTGCCACAATGAGAATGCACTGCTTTTTTTTTTTTAAATAAACTTTATTAAAAAATGTTTTACGCTTTATATAACGCTTATTGGTTATTTGTGGTTTAAAAAGCTTTTAAACATAATTGCATTATATAATTCAGGTGTGGTGTTCACCGTATCGATGCGCTGCCTCTGTCAATCATATTTAATGATGTAAGTATCTTCACATTTGTATGTAGAAATTATTTTGCTATAATCTTAATTATATTATAAATTCTGCACATTATTCTTTATTGTTTATGTTCTTTTCATATCAGTTGCTTTGTAGGTGTATGTAGAAATATGTATAAACACTTCCATTCAAATAAAAAACTAAGACATCATACAAGATATGTGATATATCCTAGCGATATCCGTATTATGTCCCCTATATAACTATCTCAGAAATGTCGTAAAAGGCAACGTTTTTTTAATTTTGTTATCTACAAATTCATCGGACATTTCGCGCACATAACATAAAATTCTAACGAATGTCTATGAGATGTAACAGACCTATACTTAGCATATCAAAAAAAAAAAGAAAAAACCAAAGACATCATATGAATATCCCTTTCATTGTTGACTTCTACTATATTTTTATGCATGATAATCATCCCGCCATTAGACATCTACATGTACGACAAAAAATCATCACTCGAATATTTGTAGGATATCACTGTGGTGGAGTTAATTATAAATTATTATAGTCTAATACTCAGTCTATACATAAGCTTTCAATTTGGAGGTTGCGTGTGTTGACACAAGAAAAAGTAGTCAGTATTTTTTATATTTGAAAGTTATTCCAATAAATTAAAATTTCTTCGAATATCTTTGAAGAAATGCTGCCATAATATTAGAGTAAGTCATAAACTAATATGAAAACAATATACATTTCTTTCAGAGACTGCATAGGTACTGTATTGATAGCACATCTATAGTAAAATATACTATACAAGAAATATTCTGCAACATTTACTGCAGGTATATTGGGAGTTGCCCTTGAAATACGACTAATTTTTGTATTAAAAAATCAATTTATTTTAAATTAACAATACCTGATATTTTAATAGAAGTATTGTCCATCGCGTTTATTACAACCTTTGTTCATCTTTGGGGAAATAAACGATTTTTCTATGTTTTTAGGTCAGTTCATTTACGTCATTTAATTTCGTTTGCTTTTTGATCATTTTCTTTTTGTGTTTCATTTATTATTTCTGATAATTTTTTATTTGTTTGACATGGATTAATTATAAAGTTTACAAATCCTTGTGCTGATGTATACAGAAAAACACATTTTAATTTTGTTTCTCTTCCCTATATGTATACAACTTGTTGTCTTAAATATACTTTACATGAAAATATTCGACTTTTGAGGAAATTTGTTTGCCTATAACTTATAAGCCACAATGAACAATGCGAACTTTCGACAAAATGTATGTATCATCACATGTGATTTCTTAAACGAAATCACAGACATTCTGTGACATCAATAACATAAATAAAACGTAATATATAATAAAAAATATTAAATAATTTAATTTACATATATTATTTTTTAAGTAATCGAGTTGATTGTAATATTATGCGTAAATAACTCTGCACATAATATAAGTGTGATATTATAAAATATTAACAATGTAATAATTATTATATTTATTTTGCCTCATAACTATAATTTTTTTATATCACATTACTTATTGTCATAATTTTATTAAATAAATTCAATATATTACACACAAATTCAATTACATAATAGTATCACATCCGTTTATATTTAATTATTACAAATAATATGATGTATATTATAGTTAAAGTGTATATGTATAGTTATAAATCTGATCTGTAAACAATGTCTATTCACCTTTTAAGAGAAAGTTCTGTTTATTTGCAATGATGACTCATTTTATCATAACTATAGTTATATACACGACCATATGTATTTATTTATATGCAATATATATTTAACTTTCTTATATACTCGTACATAGACTGTCCATTTAAAAATTATTCAAATTATTACAATAATAATATTAAATTTGAATCGCAGTATGTTAAATAGTATATATTTATTTTGTGACTACAGTGAACTTTGTATGCAATAAAATCACACGCCATCGTTTAATACATATACTGACAGTAAGCATGTTTTAGAACAGATATCGGGTCTGTTTTAAGGTATTTGACCAAAATCTTATTAAAATAATCAATTTAATATGAAATTTCGAATCTTCTATTGATGATATTCTTATAATGAAAATTTGAAAACAATCAATATTGGAGATATTCTGGAATCTATATTTAATGAATATAATTGAATGAGAAAAATTTTCCATATCCATATTGCATTTCGGGTAATCTTTAAATTTTTCTATTAAACTTAAAGCAATTCAACAACACCGGCTTTAATATATTGTACATTTTTCGCAGAATACTTAGAAATTTGTTCTAAATGTGTAAAATCAGGATACTTTAACTAATTTAATTGCACATCTGGTTGTTTTGTAATGTAGATGAAATTTGATATATGTGCACTTTAAATGGGATTATGTAGGTAGTTTCTATAAAGTACCATTTACAATTTTACTGATCCAATATCGAACACATCTGGCTGAAATGCTGATAAATTTGGATTAAACTTCCTATATAAATTCGCAGTTGTATCATACAAGCAGTTTCTATATGAAATTACGTAAAAATTTCAAATCGTCTATTTGCTCAATGATAGATGAAAATTGACTGATCTACTTGTTAATTTATATGAGCATTGGTGTGAGATCTTTAAATGAGATTATACATGTATATCGTTCCTAATTATCCTATAAAGTTATTTTAAAATTATGCAGATTGCAATCAGATATGCTGTCTTATGGGTAAAAGTAGCTTTGACCATCGATTTCCCAGAACTTCATAAAATATAATCATATAATCTATATATCAATTTTGACCTATATATGAAATTTCATTAAAATTAGGTGGGAATTCCAGTGTCTGTAATATTACTCCTACTGCGTAGCAATTTTCCCGAGCTTTAGTGTACATTTAATTTTGAAATTATTACGAAGTGTCAATATTTCTTTGGATCCTATAGCATTATTTATTACAGATAGATTACAGGCATATATATTTTTGGATTTTATGTGGTTTATTTCACACAGTCAGTGTTTTTTACATGGAATTTTCAAGTGACATAATCAAAATAGTTTAATATAAACAGAGTCTGAAAACAGAGTTTACTACATACAGAGTTCGCTGTATATATTTTATATTATAAATGCACATGATAGATAAATAATAATAAATTAATTATAATTTAAAACATTTTAAAATATTCCACTTCACTGCATTTTGTATTATTATTATTATTATTATTATTATTATTATTATTATTATTATTATACGCATTAATTTACATTTTTATATATTTTTAATATTCAATATTTACAATATGATGGAAAACCGGGATACAATTATTTAATAATTGTTTTAAATTTAAAATCATTTAAAAAATAGAACACCTGCGGTTTAGTAAAAATATTATTGATAACAAAATGAAAATTAAACAATAAGAATATTCAAACGTATTCAGTTGGTATATGCCATCATAGCTCATTATCATAAACTAGTTGACCGACAATAAAATTTATATTGTATGCTGCTTATACAAAATAATGTATAACACAAGTGATTTATAGATACACACAGATTTTATATAGATACACTGATTTTTATCATTTTCTGTCCCATTTCCAATGTTATAAAAATTCCAATAAAAATCAATGGACCTTCTATCTATCTATCCATATGGTTTCGTATTTGTATTTGTAAAATAAAAAAAAGGTTATAAAGTATATACCTACTAGCCCTGTATATTTTATTATATTTATATGGGCTGGGATACTAAACTAAAACTAATAAAATATATAGTATATCTATCTATCAATATTTAATATATTTATATACAATACCAACTAAACAGAAGAAATTTCTTACATTCTCTTTTCGGTCCTTAAGTTTACCGATTGTTTATATAACGTTTTTTTTTCATGTATGTTGATAAGGAAATATATATTTCGTTGTTATACCTTTTTTTGTCTGCATTTGTTTTTGTATGTTATTAAGAATTTTATTATAAAAATTTATATTATAAATTTATAAACAAAAATATTATAAATATTATAATAAAGGTTGATATGAAAAATAGTACCACCACTTTAAAATTAAATTACAATATATACAAATTGGATGTGTATGTTCGCATATAATAGGGTAAAAGTGCTATATATAGTTTGCTGTCACTTACAATTTAGCTACTAAGTAATGTTCACATTTAAATTATAATATATTTCAATAAAAAATTGATAATTTATAAACTTTGAATTCACATATTGTAGACAAGTTAAAATTCGATGAATAATTTTATTTTCCGTATTCCAAACTCCATTTCGATGAATCTCGCTAAAGATTTCTTAGAAATTTTCACAAAATCAGATATTTATTCAATGTTTTCTTCAGTAAATTGCTTCAACTGGTTGATCTGGACGTTCATCATCACTTATAGCTTATCTGAATCTATGAATAATTTATACTATTTAAAATCTTGTGCTTTTAACTAATTATCACCATCACTGCGATTTTAAACAAATCATATAAGTTTGAGTAGCATTTTTACCAAATTTAAAACCAAAATTTATTGTTTCGTTCTTTGTTTTTATATTCATTTTTCGACCCACGCACAAAAACAGCTGCAACTTTAATGTGTTGTGTTTTTGTTTCTACTGAAATATAGACAATTTGTTGAGGAAAGTTCAAAGAACAAAATCACGAAACCAATTAAGATGTGGCACTGTGGTTTACAAGAAATGAAGACTTTGGCACAAAATTGAACAAGATGAATCGTTTTCGATTGATGCTCTCATGGACTGATCGAAACAAATGATGAAGATGTCATATTAAGAAAATTGCATCCACAAACTAAAATATGTCCACAAATTAACAATTTTACCCTTTATATTTCAAAAAACGATATTCCAAAATTTCAATATATAATAAAATAAGCCTTTTTTGAAATTAAATTATGAATGGTGATTTATCTCATTTGATTACCAATTCATAATAAAAATGAAATATAATGGATTAAAATATGATACTCTGTGCGATATAGTCGTATTTGTATATCTATGAAATATTATTAAATATTTGAATAATATATAAAAGAAAGCAATTATTATAAAATTAATTAAATTTTTAATAAATGTATCAACTACAATACTGTTATGCATATGTATATGTGTGTATAATATATTGTATTAATAATAGTGTACTTATAAAGTAACAAATATATAATGTAGTCGTATTATTGAAGAAATTACAAGTGAAAGTATTTCTCCAAAAAACCACAATCTCTTCAATATTTTGTGTAATATCGTTAATACGTATATATGTCTGAATACGTACATTAAATTTTATTAAATTGAATAGTTATGCAATTTGTTTTTTCATAATAAAATGACTTATTCTTATTTTTTATTTATACAAATTTAACAGAAATACATATTTTACGAATTATTATTCAATATAAAAGTAAAGGTACACACATTTATTTAATTACTACTATACCACATTATATTGATGTAATCTTTATATTATTATTGCAAAATTTAAATATATTACTTATATGTGAGTAACTTATAAAAATCCGTATCCGGTCTATAAGTCAGAGATTTAACATTGGGTGCGTAAATTGAAAAGTTTCTTTTACATATTTGTTTGAAATTATTTATACATCAATTTTTAATTTGGTGTGATGATAAAACAAAATTTTATGTTGCGGTTTCATTCTAACTATTACGACCAATCTCCATCCATCGTGAACCAAATCCATAAGCACCAGAACAAGATATTCGTGGTCTGAAGCATATGCTGTATATATATATATGGAGGAATCAGAAAGGAATCTTGTTTTATAATATTATAATAGTTCTTGAAATCGCACCAAACTGTAAGTATACTGAATTCTAGAATGTCAACGACTAATTAAGATTATTTTCAAGAAACACCATAAGAATATACTAAAAAATAAACTGCATGATAAAGTGGTTTTTCAACACTACAATTCTGGAACATTATAAAAAACTGAATTCGTTCAAAAAAACAAAGTTCTTTATCTTCAATTTGTTTATTGCCCAAATGGTGAATAAAGGTTGTACCAAAACTGTTGATAATACTTTCATTAAAATACCACAGTATTATTTATTCAAAATAAATATATGTTTCAAAACACAAAATATTTGGCCGTTTTCAATTTAAACATCCATAATTATTTGTATTTACACTCGTATATATTGCGATTATATATTGTGATTTTAAAAATAAATTATAAAAGAAAGTATTACATAATTTTGATCTTCAAATATGACAATGACTCTTTTATTTAATAATATTTATTTAAAATAACTGTCATTTATTTATGTTATATGAAATTATTACTAATTTAAAATTATAATATAAAAATTATTAACATTTATGTGTTACGTAAAATTAATTACTCAAAAAAAAAACAGGAATTGGTGTACGCAAATATAACTTTTAAATTGTAAGATTATTAATTTTATACACAAATCACTTAATCTTTCCTTACAAAATCGGGTTTGCTCGAAATTTGTCAACGATTCTAAATAATATTCGCATAAATACATTCAGTATCATAAATTTCTGTTTTTCCTCGAATATATATTTTATGATTTGTGTAGTTATTGGATAGCATTAAATTTACACACCCACCATATACTATGCTTGATAAATAGCAGAAAAGATGGAAGTGATCATAGGTAAGGCTGTGATCGAGTGGAGAGATAAGGTAAGCAGATAAAGGAAAGTAAAAGCAATGTACACAAATTAAATTAAAGTTTAAAGGATAAATATAGAATGCGGGGTTGGTCGTAATGTATTGGGATGCCCTGTTTCTTTATGTGTATGTCCGTCGCCGGTAATAATATGCACAATGTGAAAATAAATAAATGTTTATGATTGTTTATTTAAAGTTAGTTATAAAAATATAAACATATTCCATTTTATTGTATTATTATTATTCAAATTTTACATTAATATTTGTTTGTGTTTGTTTAGAATTTAAATTTGATCAATACAATATACTGTATTTACATATTTATGATGCTCTTGTATTTGTTTTTCTTAACCCTATACATCATTTGAATGTTTTCAAATAACAAATTGAATAAATGTTATGAATCTGTTATGAAATTATTAATGGACGAAATATTGACTCTCTCACCATATTATTTATAAAATGGTTTTGGTTATTATATAAAGAGTTTTGAAATTTCGGATCAAATTCGTATTTAATTTTATTATAATTAATTTTAAATTTTTCAAAAAAACAATACAATGAAAATATAAAAAATCCAATCAATATAAAGGGTTAATAAATATTCAATTTATTTATTTATGTAAGAATAATAATACATTTAATGTAAAATAACATTACAATATACAGCATATTTTTTCAAAATTGATATCGAATGAATTTTTTATTTTCCAAAACTTGATATCAAATTATTTTATGTATATTTTATTCTATCTAACAATATATATTTTATTTTTTGTATAATATTCGTACAACCTACAAACATATGGGAAAACTTTTTTTGAAAATGCTGCAGCAAAGCACGGGTTTGTTTGAAGCTACATAAGAAATACCACTAGTAAACCATTGTAGAAAATTTATATATTGTAATTTTGAGTTTTTATTTTATTTATACTGTTTTGCCTTTGTGAATATTACCAAAAACATAGAATTTCGCTAATGATTAAAAAAAGTGTAGTGTGAATGTTATTGCTACTACTATTGAGAAAAATAATTATTTTTAGAATTTTTCAGTTTTAATAAGTGATCAGAAACGGTTTCACGAAAACAGCTGTAGTCAACTATAGTCAAATATTGTTTTTTATTAGTGAAAGAAATGGTTACATTTTCGATTTTCGTGTAATTGGTATTTGATATTTTCTATAATCTTATTCTATAAATGTCCTGAAACAAATAAATTTATCAATAATCGTTTTGATTTCCTTTTTTTAATTTTCTCGATAATATACTTTAATTTTACAGTACACAAAGGTATATGGAATTATATTAATTATATGATGTGTATATTAATTATATAACACATATATTCATTTTTATATAATAATATTAAACCATCACCATATATTTCTTCTTTGGAATATTATAATATTATATACAAATTGCAACACATAATATTTAATAATATTTACTTGAGCTGTATTAAATATATGCTTACAAATATATTGTTTAAATTGTCCCCATATATTCATTTTCTGTTTGCCATTCATTACTTTAATATCTTATAAAACCTATATATAATATTCCATTTTCATATAGTATCTCTTCAGTTTTTAGTTGAAAGTGAAAAGGTGTGTTACATATAATATATTAAAATACCACTTAATATATTAGTGGTATATTATTTTAGGTTTATATACGGATTAATAATAATACATCCGAACAATTTTTTTAAAGGTAATTGTACAATTTAATATATTGTTATTTATACATATTTATGGTATATATGGTATAAATTAGAGGACCATAACACAGACAGAACATAATTTTGTCTGTGGTGTTCTGGTGTGCTGATAAATTAGAAGTTTTATTTTTATGTATTTTGTCTTGTTGTTGATGTTGTTATATAATAAAGTGTTATTTTAATTATATTATGGTAAAAAATGACTGTATTACATTGTAAATAAATTTGTATAAACAAAATACAATAATATAATTATTAAGTGCTAAATTATTAAAATATAATTACGAGTTTATGTACGGATTACATGTAGATAGTAATTTTTTAACGGTGTAGTTGTTTATTTTAAACTTGAATATTTATTATAAAATATTAAATGACAAGTAATTGTTTTAGATTCCTTGTAGAATATACGACGTGCGATTTCAAAAAGTTTCTAATTGTACAGATAATTAATTAAAATGTATGGTATTTTATTTTATTTTTTTGTTTTTTCTATCGCACAATATTATTTAAAAGTGAAATTAATTATACTTTTTCTATATAATTTGTGCAAAAATAGTTTGTAATTTTTAAATTATGCTGTATATGTGGCCGCGTACATGACTAATTATATTATATTGTGGTCAATTTGATCCAATTTATTTATGCAATCTTATTAATTGTTTTGCAAAGTTTTATTTGATTTGTTTACAAATATTTTTATCTGTATTTATATAGCAGCAATGATTAACGTATTCTGGCTAAATTGTTTTGGATATTTGAACAAAATGCTAATATATTTTCTTAAGGTTATCAGATAATATATATTAAGAGATAATTAAAGACAAAATGTATTTCAGATGCAAAATATTATAACCATAAATAAGATAATTGTTTATATAAAATAGTGTTGTTAGGAAACTATCATAAATGTAAGAATTGACGATACGTTATTATATAGGGAATTGGCATATCTTATGAATTATTAATATCTATTCGGTTATACATTTTGAAAACATGCTGTTATAAGAGTAAAAAATTAGAAAAATAATTATATGTTAATCTAATCATTGGACAAATTCAATTTATAGACGATTTTTCAAAGATAATAGATCATCACCTTTGAAAGTTTAATTCATTTTTTTAAAAAAATATTCACAACAATTTCCATATACATTTTCATATCTATTACAATTTAAAGTTAAGTTATACAGTGAGAAGTTAACTATTATATGTTTTTAGGTGTTCGATAATATTTTTTTCTTAAATTTATATTTTCTAAAAGTGTGGGTTAAAACAATTAAAGTATCATATAAAAAAATCGCTATATTAAAACTAAACTCATTCAAAATAACCGAGGTAATATTTCATTCCTCATTCATGGTCTATAAATAAAAATAGATAAAAGTATAAAAAATATTACAAAACAACATAAATAACACAATTTATTATAATGACGAAAACTTACTACTGTTTACATGACATTTTACATTTACTGCTGCTCTTCTAATACTTATCCACCAATTATAAAATTGTACAAAGTATCTAAATATGCTAAAAGTAGTAAAAGTATATATATTTAAATACATTATATTTAGCATTATTTTTAACAGCAACACAAATACATTTGCTTTATTATTTTGTTAGTGAGTTTTCTTCAGTAAATATCTGGGAGTTTTGATGAGGTACAAATATTTTGCAGATCAAATCTATCACCTTAGTTCACCTTACCATTGTTGGTCTAATATTTTGCTTACGACAAACGTTTGTTATTCGGTTCGTCTGTGCAGGTATTCAAATTTATTTTCATAATATAGTCTATGCGGCTATGTCTGATACAAGAGCAGTACAAATTTCCATCCCATTAATAAATGTAATATACTCGTACATATATATCAATCATTAATCCATTGAACGGTGCTGTAAATTCAGCTATATTTTTCTCATAAATTTTATAAGAAAATAAACTAAAATTTACATACATTTTTAATTTATTTTAATTTGTACCCAAATAAATTGGAAAAATCCAATATTTTAACAAAAATTACATATTTTTTGTATAATATATTTTAATTACTTTTTTGCAATCTATAAGTCATATTTATTTTACCAAAAATAGATACAGATTATGTATAGGTATATTTTGAAATGGGACTAAATAAATATAAATATTACACTAAATTTAAATATTTCAAAAAATAATTCCTTTAAAATATTCCCCCTTCGAGATATTTAGTATAGATTTATAATTAGCATAACAATATATATATTGAGGGTTACGCACGCAGAGTATACATAAATATTATTTATGTTATGTAATTAAATAATTCATGTATAAAATATAATGTCACGAAATAAATATAGATTTTTCTGTATTGGTATAACAATTACTATATATATATATATAATATAGCATATAAAACAAACGAGATAGACAATATTGACAAATTACTATGCAAATTATATTCTGCGTCATATTAATTTTTTAGCGCAGATTTTCCAATAAATTGTACAGCCATTTATTATTTAATTAGCATAAATAAATTTTTAAAATCGATAAATGTTACGCATACATCTATTAACTAGTGGCTTCTCGTGGTAATATTTGTATATGGTGTGCGAAAAATTAACAGTTATACCAGTATAAATAAGTTTACATAGGAAGTAGTCAAATTTCATTTGTGCAGAAGTCGTTCACACCAGAAGAAGACGCTACTGATATATTAAAATATAAGGCGTCAGTTGGACACGAAGTTTTTGGTTTATCTTGCTATACCTCTTGCATTACAATATATTGTCATTAATTTAAAAATACGATAGTAATTATAGCAAATCTAAATATAATTATTGCACACTTACTATTTACTACATGTCACTCCATATAATTTATATATGGCACGGTTGTCACCAAATTTAGATTAGATTAAATTATATTTGCTTTTAAAAGTACTAATACCCATATAAGAACTATTTTACCACTTACCTCCGATTTATTGATTATTGAAGATATGCAAAATGCTCATTCATCATTTATATATTATGACCGATGTTTTTTAGATATATGTTTCTTTAATTGCCAAATTCTTAGACCAAGGTAAGGCAATTTTTATATTAAACCTTAACGATAAACTATTTCTATATTTGTATGTAATGGGATGAAAATAGTATACGTTTATCTAATTGATAATTTAATACGACTGCACTGATGAAAGCCACTTTCCTTCTGCTGCCAAATAATCCATTGGCATCGGTTTCTTCCACACTAGATTGATGTTCGAAAGTTCTTATCGCACGCTGCAACAATTCGATAACATTTTGATATGATATTGTGAAACTCGATAAAATTAAATCTTTATCTATTGTCCGTTATTAATCATTTAATCTATAAAATATGTTACATTTCGAAGGGTTTATTTCTAGCCAACAAACAAAATCAACAATATAGAATTTAACTCAAACTATAACATTAAAATGTTAATGCATTTTATGAAATCAAACGAAAAATCATACAGAACTACTGGTAATTAATGTAAATGTGGTTGACAATTTTCACATTATCATCTATCAGTTTAAAACAATGATATACAATTAAACAAATTTAAATAATTTCAGTAATCGTTTTAAGATAAATCTTATTCAAATGAAAGGAAACAAAGCAGTACTTCGAAAGTAAATCAACATCTAATGAATCTATACTAATAATGACAAGATTGCGGAGCTACAATTTGTAGCTAAAATGAGATCTGTGTTTCAGTGCTTGCGCCCAAAATACAAAAACGGAAGGAATACCAAATACAACCGGTTTTTGTTATAGGCATGACACTCACATAGTCAGATATATGATAACACGAAATGATAGAATACTTCTTATATAATATATATGAACAGAGTGTATAGATTAGACTATGTCTAATACGAGAATTACTATAAATAGCATAGCTCTTATCTTAGTTATTATTCAAGATAGGATAAATAAATAATTTATAAAAATATTTAATTATATTATGTAAATTTGTTTTATTATCTTTGTATGTAAACAATTTAACATTTGTATATTTCTTTGAATTTACGAAATAATACGTACCATTGAAAACAATATAATTTGAACTAATTGAAATTGGAATTGATAAAAAAAATATCTATTTGACATTTAAATTGGGTATAATTTACGTACAAATTTTATCTATTTGAATATTTGTATAATATGGGCTATATACAGAATGAAATGAAGTTTTATAAGTAATGTGTACGCGATAAATATTTGATGCACTCACGTTTATAATACCAACGTTTTTTTTAAATACAATACAAAATATACAATTAAAAAGCAATAATTTAAATATTGATAAAAATACTTTTAACACAAAATTCAAACTGTCATTATGAGAGCATGTTTTGAAAACTAAAACGTTTTAATATTGAATTTAAATAAATAATTAATTATTAATTTTAATCGTAATGTTTTTATTTTCGTTATTATATAATGCAATACAAATTATATAAAATAAATAATGAATCAATCAAATCCAATTATTGGTTTTTTGTACAATATTTACATTGTAAATAATTAATTATAATTTATATTTGTTAATTTTTTTATATGATTATTATTATTATAATGATGACATTATTATTTTTATTATTATTATTATTATTATTAAAATTCATGTTTTATTTTTTTTAGATAATACGTAAGATGTAACGTATATAAGAATAATTATTTGGTTATTTACATGAAAAGAGCATTAACCTGTCTACGCAAAACCAACAGTATACGAGTTTCAATATTTTTATGTATAAATCTGAAGAGATATCGTTTTTGTGACACAATGACGTTTTGTTGATTTTAAGGCACAGGAAGAAAATTCCTTTCATGATACATCATGAGATATATGAGGCTCGGTTTAATATAATATACTCGTATATATACAGTACATGCATGTACATGTACACATGTATATATTAGATATTTATTATGTAATTTAATAGTATCGTGCACAAAACATTTAGTATTTAAAAGCATCTACACAACCATCACTTACATTCCCTCAGAATATTGATGTTGGTCAATCGATTATAAATTTAACACACACAAACATATGAACCCAATTAGAATATGGCCAATTTTTGTTAGTAGTTTCCAATAATATTATCATTTTCTAAAACTACAAATACCCAAATTATTCAAATTTAGATCGCATTAAATTAGTTCTATGTATAAGGAATTATATTCATATAATTCTATAGTACGCAAAAAATGTCATCAATAGAATGAGAAATGATCATGTCATTGTGCTGCAAGAAACTTATCCAAGTAATATAATTATTCACAACTGATGTATAGGAACTATTCATAGATAAATCCATTATTAGATTTCCATTGAATTCGTAACTTAAAAAGCAAAATAAAAAAATTCCAGAAATTCGTAACACTTGTTATTGTACCTGATTTGAAGGAATTTGGTATATCATATTTATAAATTTACGAACACTTTCTTTCTGGGAACTACTTTTAAAGCTATAAATCCTAACTCTTCGAATTATTCTTGCTTTTATTTTAAAGTGGTGCATAAAGTGGGTAAAAATAATCAGGGCACAAAATATTCGAAATACAATATCATAATATTTTTCTTGTATAATTTGTGTAATTTGTTAACATAAGTTTTACAATCGAATTCTTCATTAGAATGGCATAAAAACTTTTTCATTGGAACAATTTCTTCATGGTTGGCAACATAGAAAATATTGACTGGTGGGAAAAAATTAAGAAAATACCAAGATTTCGGCATTCAATTTATCTATAGCAACGTTGCATTACATTATTCTGTTATGGTCTTTTACTATTTTCTAAATAGTCTGTTACAATTTTATCATATTTTGTCTTCCTGAACGTTAAGCATCAATTGAACAATCAAATTTTAATTTATTATACTAATTATTGGTTTCGATAGATCAGATTTCCTTAAATGATTGTATCGGAAAAATTCATTGAAAAAATGAAATTAAATTTTGACACCACCAGTCACCAGACAACAATAACGTAATTTTTATGGTAAATAAAAATTTCACCGAATGTTTGTATAAACTTTTGTACCATCCTGTACATATTATATATATGCTGAAGTAAATATTTGTATGCGATAGTAGTTGAGGTATTATAAAGAATTTTCAATTTTTATTATTAAAAAAAAATATGCTTACTTAAAAGTATGGGTTCACTTTGCCCGCGTCTATTTCTTTTCTTGTTGTCCGACTATAATTCAGTTTTGAAAGATGTTTGATGTTTCGGTATTAAATTTTATAATTTAAGTTTCTATTTTCTATCAGTCGATTTCAAAGATATGAAATTATTACTATGTCCATATATTATTACAAATATATAATATTTCGCATTTCATTAGCTCACTCACTATTTTGATTGATTTTATATAAATTTTACGAATTACGATTAAAATTAAAATATTGACAGTATATGATTTGTAAATTTTTCTTACAAGTCATATATGATTTTCGCATTTCTATAATAGCTAGGAATTTCATTATATGATTTGAGAAAATTTGCGAATGTAAAACAATGGAAAATATTCAATAGAAACTTATTATATCAAGAGTATAACAGATATTTATTATTATTGAACACATCCTCTGAAAAATACTATGTGAACTCTGGCTCGCGGTGTATATCTAATATTAATAGCATGTAGGTGTTCTCGTATAGGTACAACTATTTATAAAAGTGTATTTTATTTTAATATTATATATTTTTTTTTCGTTTTTATTAAGTATAAGAATGTAAAATGGTATACTGATAATATACAAAATATTTCAAATATGTATAATATATATCAAAGTGTATATTTTAAATCTTGATAGATTGACATATAATTTTGTGACTTTGACAATATTGGGTTTTTTATTTAAAATTTCGTTCATTGTAATACCGGATTTTTTTTTTTTTCATTATCATGTCTATCATGTAATATTATATTTATGTAATATACTCCCATAATGTACATTGTACAATATATGCGTTTTTATACGTGTACGTACACATGAATTTTTAAGATACTGTAATGTAAATAGACACAATATATTCTATATAATATTTGCATTTTCTATCAAAACAAATCAAATTAAAATTTGGAATAATGTGTGCGATACTTTTTGCACATTCTCGTACACCAATTAACTTTTTATATTGTATGTTATGTATACGAGTATTTTATTATGCATTGGCAAATGTCTAATTTTAATAAGCTATAAAATAACTATAACACCACAGAAAAACAAAGAAGATGTGTTATAAAAACTGATATAGTTAAAATTACGGCAATAAAAGAAGAACAAGTTTATTTATTATATAAAAAAAAATTATTAAATATTAAATGTAAAATTCGCATAATTTAAATACCATCTTATTTCTTATATTACATATGTATGTAAATAAATACACATATAATATTCATAAAATACCTGCACAGTGCACATAACCTGTATATATATTACAAATAAAACATATGTAAATTATAAGTATATTATATACAAACCGCTTATATACTTGATTGCGTACAGTCTTAAAAGTTTATTCACATTTTTATATATTCAAAATATTATTTATATAAAATAAATTCAATGACAGTGTGTCTTGTGAGGTGTTAACGGAACATTGAAAAAATCAGAGAATATAAACATTTAATTACCTGTGAAAGTAGTTTTTTTTTAGCATCACTTAAATCAATACAATGATCATATATGTTATATTATTAACCCTATAGATTTGTGTACTGTTTTCGGTATATAGTACCCGAAGTGATTTTTAAATAAGAATTTTAAACGTATTTTTTATTAATATATACAAAACATACTATAAACTATAGTTATTTTTAGAAATATATGGTCCAGAATGCAAAAGTAAAACTAAATTTACCTATGCAGTAACTAAGTAAGTATGAGTAAGAGTAACATGCCATTTAATAAACAATCGTATAAAAGTTACTCGAAAAACAACAAATTTGTGGTAAACTTAAGTCAGAATTCTTTTTACCTTTGTTTTTCATAAACGGAATCTGGATAACAGAGGATAGAAATTTTCAGCTAAACCAAAACAAACGATAAAACCGCAAGCTTCTGCTGTGTAAACGTATCCATTATTCAATTAACCAATATATATAGTATAGCAATAAATGTTCGTCCAAGGAAATCATCTACAATATTTCATTAGTCAGCCTCGTTGTCTTTCAACATATTAAGAACATTCCAGCTGGTCTAACACATTTTTGACATAGCTGAAAGGTACTAAAAAAAATGCCAGAACTTAAATGGAAATTTTTGAAAGAAGTTAGGAATATGCGTAAAGAAAACATAACAAGGTTTTGTGTGAACCTTCTTTAAATATGAACAGTATTTTTTTTCAATTATTTAAAATAAATATAAGTTCGCCACAATAATAATAAAAGTTTCCGCCCTCATTTACTAATTTTATTTAATTTAATTTATTCAAAGATGCCCAAAAACTGTTTCGATCTCATTTAAAGTATATCGACTTCTTAATAATTTTTTAAGCTTTGCTCAAAAAGTTTGTAATTGAAACAAGTAGTAAACAGAGCAAGCACATATATTTCACAATTGTAAATTGGTCGAAAGACATCTACAAAAAATGAACATATTCTCAGGTATACGCAAATATATTTACACATATAATTTTCTTATCATAAATACACAAGATGCATAAGAATAAAACATTTGATATCCATATCCAAAAAACATATCATCAATAAATCTATTCCGGTTATTTTTCGAACCGAGGTACATTTAATATAGACTATATTACAGTTTAAGAACCACTTTTAAATATAAAAATTTAAAAATTTTACCATCAACTTTTTATTTTATTATTATTATATTAACCAAACCGCATAAGACCATGACCACGATACGATTCATAATGTATACGTGAAACATGTAAGTTGATTGTACACAATTTTTTGTTCTTCATATAATAAAATAATAATATAATAAAACTACAATATGTTTTTTTATTATTATAGTAATTTTAACTTTTTATTGTAAGTGGCTGTGTGTATTATTTTTATTAATTTATCGTTATATTATTAATAAACAATTAGTAAATTGATATATAAATCAGAAATATAGTTTCAGTTGAATCATTTTTCATATCGTCTACTTTTTGCAATATTTTTGTTAAGATTTTGAATTTAATTGTGCTCTCGATGTGTTTGTATAAAGATCAAATGAAGACTAAATAATGTTTTTGTGGGCACTTTAAAATTATCATAAAAAAAATAGAATAACTACAATATAAAAAAAAACGTACTTAATTGTTATTTCAAGGAATGTTAGTGAATATTAATGAGTTCAATAAATTGAAATATTCAGGTTAAACATTTTTATATTATTTCCATCGATATCGTATCTATACGCACACAATATGTGTATAAAGTGTATTTTTAAATTTCTTTAAATATATATATTTGTCATTTGCCTTTTGCCTTATAATAGTAAAGTAAACAATAGATTGTGGTATATTCTATTAAATATTTAATAATAGTTTCAATTTTACAATTTTACAGAAATGAGTGTACATAGTCACATTTTAATAGTGATAATCCTTGCAATTGGATTATCATTACGTTATACAGATGGTGATAATGTACGATTACCCGATCAACAACAACAACCTAATCTAATACAACAACAACAGCAACAGCAACAAATTCTATTGCAGCAACAACAACAACAACATCAACAACAACAACAGCAACAATTTGGTAATGTTGAAGGACGTCGACAAGGAAAACATTTATTGGATTTTGTTGGTTTGGGGACTGGTAAAAATACCGATCCATATGTGGCTCAAATTAACGCAAATTGTTTAACTGGCGATCTGGCTGAATGTTTTAAATCACAAGCATTAAGTACATTTACGGATTTTTTCAATAAAGATACCTATTTGTAAGTATATACACGCGCCTATATTATAATGCAGTAAATAATTTTAAAATTATAAAAATCAATATTTATATATTTTTTTTTAAATATTATTATTAGTTTATCAGCAAATGCTAGAATCACTCGTTCACCAGAATATGAATATAGATCATTAGAACAAGAACCATATGAATTTTCTTCACAACCACGATCAGAAGATTCGGAATGGGATCAACTTGTAAAATTTGCATTACGTAAAGTTGAAAAGTAAGTGATAGCTTTTTTAAGCATTGTAATTAGCACCATTCACTACATTTATATTATATATTAGAAGGAATACTTCGTAAACTTGCTACAATTGAGAGCGCAAAAGAAATTGATTTTTGTTTAATTATTACAGATTAAAGTTTATAATTTATCTGTGTACGAATTATCTAGATTGATGTTATCTATAGATACAATTTTTTATCTATAACTCCTTTTTTTTCTATTTATTAAATTATTGATCAACGCGGTATCTATGATCATTTTCATTTATACATTTTTGTGAACTATCAATAAAACATTCTTCTTCTATTTTGAGTCAAAGTATTCACGCTTGCCGTTGGTTTCGACAATTACTGTTCTACGCACCATGTACCACACCCTTGGTCTATCCCACCAACCTTCCATTATTATGTACGTACTTATTATGTAATAATTAGTTTACTTATTTTCGTATAATAAAATTATATTGCTGGTTTGAAAGTTTTGCGTTATTATTTCGAGAGATATTGAATCAGATCAGCATTTTCGTTCCTTTTTTGTTGATACATTGCTGCAATAGTGTCTTTCGGTTATTTATCTAACAATATACAGTCAATCTGGAAAATTACTCTATGTTTTATAATTAATTTACTAATTGGTGAGCAATTATGTTACAATAGATATTAATACAATTATTCCCTACCATAGTATTAAATAAGTGTGGTGTGTAGTCATTTTAAATAGTGTGTAACACCATATTTTTAAAGATATTTGCTTTTTGATTTTATAAACGAAGTAAGTTCAGTAACAAAAATACTGAAAATTTGTTCTCATGCCAGTACCACATTTGAAATCGCAATCCAAAAATTTATTATTTTCGCTAAGAAAATACAATACACACTTTAACGGAAGCTCTACTTCATTAATAACACACACAACACAAGTGCGAATATATAAATGAAATCAATAACATACAGGATATGTGATATCTCTGCGAATACCAAAAATTGTCAAACTATATCCTATATGAATATTTCTGAGCAGACCTAATATCAACTGACATACATAAATGTCTCGAGACGACCTGTAATATCTGATGAATAGGTTGCATATAGAAATAGTAAGGGATATTCCCTGTATATTATTTTAAGTTTCGTGTGGTGGGGTATTTCATGTGTTCACTGCTTCGAGAATATCATGAGGATTCTATAATATATTGGTTTATATATACTATCTACAACCGCAGCAGGTCTTTATTACAGTAATTGGTAATATAAATTACTCTTTTCATGTTAATATTATTATAACATTCACCAATTGGTCTGCAAATAATTGAAATATAGATACAGGTTTAATTAATAGCATTATTTTTATAATACCTATGAGTGGAATTACTGGTATCTCCAGTAAACATGCAAATCTACCATATCATATCGCAGAGATATTAATCGAATTTCAGTAGAAAATTATAGAGAAATTGCGACATGTATGGAACCTTTTTGGGGCTACTGCTGGGCTAATTGTGAGCATTTTATTAAACTGTTTCGGTATCCTAATCTCAGAATTCCATTATATCCGTATTAGTCAATCTGTATTGGTCATCACATACGTGTCATGTAAACAGCAAATAAGATCTGTTATATAGTCGATATATTCTTTGCGGCACTGTACGATAAATTCTATTTTTATTCAATATATTTATCTATTTTTAAATACCTTTGCATTCTTACATGCCAATACAAGTAATACCATTTTTTTTTTCCAACGATAATTGACTTAAGACTTATATAAGGTGCATTTGTGGGTATATAATATAATAATAAATGTATTATCTTCAAAGAGATTATATTTATATATATTCTATTTATAATAATGTGTATAGATATTATTAAAATTGAATTTCTTTCAGTTATGCACTGATGAAAAAAGATAAAAAGGGATTTTACGAAGTTTCTTTATTATTCGATTTTCTTTTATATATGAATTTTGAGTTTGACTTTTATTATTATTATAATTTTATTATTATTATCATCATCATTATTATTATTATTATTATTATTATTATCATTATATTATTATTTTATTAGATATTTTCGAAAACATACAAACATAAATTTAGAAAATTTATTTACTCTTTATTTATTAAGTGCAAAATTATTTCAACATTAATATTATATTATATTTGTACTGATGATGTTTTGTATATTTAAAAGTCACAATCAAATCTATTCAATTTTATAAAAAGAAATAAAAAAAATATTGTATATAATGTAAAAAATAGCATCCAAATAAAAAATAGTCGGGCCCCCCTTTTTTAATGCGGTTTTGTTCAAAAAAATTTAAATAATCAAATTAAATCCAATAATCTAATTTTAGGTTTATTAAATCGGCTACAATTGAACTTAATATACCAAATGAAATAACTGAGGGTGGACGTTATTCACCTAGATTTATAAGTGATGAAATTGCAGATGAAATTGATGTTATTGAAGATAAAAAAGCACCATTATTTAGTAAAATTCTTTTTTTATATTTTTTTTTTATTAAATATGGAAATTATGTTTCCTCGTTTTAATATAAATAATTAATTTGTTTTGATTTTTTTATTTGATTTTCTACAGGTAGAAATAAATTGAAGAAATTAATTATTCCTATGTTAATTATTTTAAAATTATTCAAATTAAAATTATTACTATTTTTGCCATTGATACTTGGACTTGCAAGTTTTAAAAAATTATTAGGATTTTTGGCCATTATTATTCCAGGTATGTGTTAATGTTGTTGTTTTGTTCCTTTATTCTATAGGCTGTTTTTTTAAATGTAGCTAAATTCCATCATATAGCCATCGCTGTAATGTTTATTTAAGATTTAAACGATTTTGATTTATATTTCTTTTTAGTATAGTCTAACATTTGGTCATGCAGCGTTTAACTTTATACAGCAATAGCATCGTTTACAAATAATTTAAAATTTATAATATATCAACAATCTATATCCTAGATTAGCCAAACACAAACTTAAGAAAAAAGTACAATTTTTTTGGTCTAATGATGTTGCTGCAATAAATATAATGCACAACAAAATGTTTATGAATATCATGCGGATTGGTACCACACCACACTTCAAATACGAGAATATTTTTGGTCCTACGCAGCTGTTTCGTTAGAAATGCTCTTCATCAATTGAGCACGTCATTTTATCGAACTTGAGTTTAGCGAATCCAATTTTGATAAACATTTTTTCATTATTTGTAAATTATTACTGCAATGTTAAATGCTCGCAATGATGAAATATTATAAACTATATGGAATTACAAAAATTTAAATCATTGAGATGTTAATAAACTTATGTGGCATCTACCAAACATTCTTTACTGACCAGTTGGTAAATTACTCGGTATTAGAATGGGATAAAAGTGCCGTTTTTTTTGCATGTATAGTTTAATGAAAAAGAGACTTTACAAACATTTAACATGGAATATGTTGGTTCGCTTTCATATATAGAACCCCACACATCACGTTACCCTTAATTCTAATCGATGCATTCAGTACTTTCTGGGGATTCATTCATTAATTTTTTTAAAACGTACAATATAAAAAAATTGTCATTGAACATTGTAAAAAATTGCTATATCAAAACTATTTAAATGTAAAGTTAAATTAACGGCAATGTTGCTTGGCTCTTTGATACAAAATTTGAGCAAAAATAACCTAAACAATAGCATTGTATGTCGTATTTCTATTCTTAAGTTTACAGAATAGGTGCTTTACATTACCACAAAATTTTTCAGCTTGACATAACCTTTAATCCGTGTTTTATAGCGATTCAAAAATCATACTAATCGTCATTTTTCCTGCATTAATAGAAATCATTTACAAAGAGTTAAAAATGAAATTAACGATACTGAAACGTTAAAAAATGTTATGGGTTATTTTTGATCAGACTAATATAAGTATACCGGATACAAATACTTTTCAAATTATTTAATTTAATATGTGACAACGCAAAAAGTTTTTAAAATTTATGTACAATTTTCCTAAATATTTTTCATAATTTTACTGTATATTTTTCATGTTAATGAGTAAAATTTTCATTATATAATTGTAAAATTGTATACAGAGCAGAATTTGCATTAGCCTAATTAATTAAATGCTACCCTTTACAATACACATTTATGATTTATATAATGTATAATGTAATATTATATAATATAGATTTGATAAGCAAACTCACTTTAATAACTATACTTTAATAATAATAATAATATTAATAATGAGTATTTTGGCAAAATATTTAAACAATTGGTATATTGTATTTTTGTTAAGTGTAATTAAATATGAAATAAATATTTCATTGCTATATCGTTTGCAAAACTTTGTTGATGTATTTAAATTAGTCCTAGTATATTCATAAAAAGACACATTTGTTAACAAAAAAGACAGTAAAATTGATAAAATTTTCAACATTCACTTATTATTTTAAAATTTAAATATTAAAATCATATACAAAATTAAATAAATAATTACTTTAAATTTTCCAGGAGTTATTGGATACTTTAAATTTTGTAAACCACAATCAAATTTTGGTGGTGGCAGTTACAATAATGGATTTGCACAATATTCACCACAAGGTTTAGGTTCTGCAAATTATCATCAACATCAACACATTGAACATGGACAATTGTATAATCAAGGAGGTCATAGTGGATTCAGTAAGCCGTATGGCAACTATTATTATAGAGATAATTCTAATGAACAATATGGAGGTGGATATTCATCTGATGGAAATATTAAATTCGGTGATGATGCACAAGATTTAGCATACCAAGGATACTCATCACAATATAGAAATAAAAATGTGGAAAGTATATAGTTAAAGTAGTGTTTTTTCATATTTTAATGTAGTAGGATATATATATATATATGTATATTGTATATATGTATAATATATGTATTAGTAGACTATTTATATATAGTTGCTAAATGAAAGTATATCACTGATATAAGTTAGGTTTAAGTATCTATTGTTATACGTAACTAGTATAAAGTATAGATAATATTTATTGAATTTCATTCCAGTCATAAATGCATTAAGTTATTGTTATATCATTTAAAATATTTATACATTTATTTATATTGAATAAAATTTAAAATAATACACAAAGCGGTAATATAAATATATGCAAGTAATAACATAAAGTTACACACTTTGTAAAGTTATTATAATACAACACTTCATACGATTATCGACTCAGCGGTGAGCTCATATCCATAATTTGTTGTAAGCATAAGTCAGAAATGGCATTAAATATTTATTATCCAGAAATAAAACCTTTTTATGAATTTTTAATATATTAATTGACCGAAATATGAATATATTATAGACGTTCTGTATCCGTATAAAAATCGCAGACAATATTTCATTCAATGAAATGACTTGCGATTACTTTCTTCAATTAGGTAATATCTCTTCAAGCGTACCTATCACTACTATTGGTCTAACGTTTACAAATTACTCTAGAATATGTAAGATATATTCTGTAAAGTTATAAAAATACAAATGTATTCTGTCAATTTCGAAATTTACTTCTTATGTCTATTAATATTATTCATATCCACTGGAACACCACTATACCGTTTCGATTGTGTTAACGGTGCTATCAAACAATACATTCCGGACTTGATCCTAATTGAATAGGAAACGATTTTTCACGAAAATATAATGCACAATTCAAAATTTGTTTTACAAACAACTTTCATTTTATTCTTTCCGATATTTTGTCTAATAACCAGCAGACAATTTTATATAGTGTTTATTGTGTCGTTAATTTTCATTTACATACATTCTAAATCCTATAGCCATATATTTATTATTAAGTATGAACGTATGAATTAATTATCTACAGAAAATATTAAAAAATTAAAAAAAAAAACAATTTAATTAGATTACAATTGAAAGGACAAACGAATTTTTTGAATTTTCTATTCAACTATTTGTCAATACAATTTATGGTGTATTTAAATTTTATTCATATTTGAACAAAACATCACAAGAAATTTAGCCTTTCAATTTTAACTGTTTTCAAAAGGTTTCATCACCAAACCGCACTTTAACTTGTTGCATGTGAATATTCTTGTTTTTTTGTTTTTTCGTTCACAGAAAATACAGAACCGATCCATAGCCATATAATTTGTTTAGAAAATGATAATTTAAAGCTTTGACATTACGATACGTAAACATATAAATATAGGTGAAAATTAAAGTAAATGTTATCAACACAATATATGATATAAAGTAGAGGTTACCTTAGTATATCTTACGATTAAATTAAATTCTTATATGTATACTTACTATTTTTATGGATTAAGATTAAGCCCCAACGGTATCGTATAAAAATAGTACACAATTTTATGATTATTTATTTTCACATGAGTGTTTGATAAATATACATATGTGTATGAACAAAAAGTATTACAATTTTCAATTGATTTTATATATCAGCACCGACGACAACGATTTGAAGAAACTTTTCTAGCATGTGATAATAATAGAAAATTAATTTCTCTTGAGGCGCACAATGAAAATATATGTGTTTTATAGTAGATAAAATAAACGTGTTTTACAAAAAAATAAACTATAAAATTTATGCATTAAATTTGATTTAAAATTTTATTACATATATGGTTTTTTCTTTATACTTTATGTATTCAACACATATAAAATTGTATCACAAGAAAAAATATATCTACTCTACAATGAATCTCATTCAGTGTTAAACACCTATTTATATAGTAATAATGGTTTTGTATTTTTATTGGACTGTAATAAATTCTATTTATGAATATATTTTTGTCATATGGGATCAGATTTTGCTATCAATTAGATTAAATCAAAATATAAATTTTTCCTATAACCGATGACTTTAACACATGTTTTATTACAATTCAGATATTCATTGCATGTCAAAGTAACATATATTTAGTAAAAATTAATAATGTGCACAACACCTGCCACCCACCGCTCTTCTGTCCATAATTGTTGGATTGTCTTAATCTATAATCTAACCTACATATCTGAATGATCCGTTCTACTTATATGTAACATTTAGTGTGTAGTAATAAATTCATATTATTTAGTTGTTATACAGGGTGGTGAAACAATGTAGTGTATAATATCAATAAAATAACTTATCCAATAATTATTTTAACTCACACTGTTACTGTAAATACCATCAAGCTCTTGCCCTATAATAAACCCTATATTTTTACACATTTATAAGAACTTCGTATGCCAATGAACTTCATCACTGAAAGGTTTTATTATACAAATTATCTTCACTTAACTACTATATAATAACTTAATGTATAATATATGTATGAAATGAAAACTATATCTAAAATGTGTTCTAATACTCATCTATAGATGAATTGTATTATGTTTCGAAGACTACTTAATAGCCATTCCAGTTTGAGATGGTACATAAAATGGAATTTTGGTAATTAATTATCTGAAATTAGCTTTAATTATTTGAAAAAAGAAATATCAAACAAATTATAATGCAAATCTTTGCGATAAGCAATAGAAGAAAATGTATTCGGAAAATACAACAAATTTAACCATTAAACTGACCGTATCTTAACACAAACTCTTCTACAAAAACTGCTGCTGGGGCAATGAATACTTTTAATTGGAAAAACGTATACTATTTTACGTTCAAGCAGATAATTTATTTGACAGTGCACTCATATAAGTTAAATTTCTAACTACTCTATGTTCGAATAAATACATTAGGGTAAAATTAAAATCTCACACGAAACACCCTATTCATGCATATATAAAGTAGCTATTGAAATTAAACTGATTGTGAGTTTATATACGTTTTCATATATGGATGGTATATCAATAGGAAAATAGAGCATTACCATAAACATATAACTTCTTCGAATGCGTATATTTAAATAAATATTAAATTCTATGATATTTATGTACTGTCTGTTTGTCTGTTTCTATACTAATATGTATATAAATGTATATCGTAGTACGACGCGTTCTACCTGCATTGTTTTGAAATACAACTAAATACATCAAATGGAAAAAACAAAAAGAAGACAAATAACAAACAACTGCTGGGGCTACATATAGAAAACCTGTCCTGATGAATTTATTTACTATTTCAATAAGTAAGTATGTAAGTAAGTAAATAAGTTCATGGTATTTCAAGAGATGTTATAGAAATTTTATTATTATTCAGTTTAATTTTTAATTCAATAACTATAAAAATTGTAGTATATAAGTACTATTTCGAATAGTCAATTAATTATATATCGTGTGAATATAGATATTGTGTATGAATAAAATGCTTAAACTCTACATGTACAACTATTCTACTATATGTGAATATATAAAACCTACTTATAATTAATATGTAGTTCTGTGTTGACTTTCATATGAGCATTCATATAATAATTATAATAATACGACAATTTTATGTAAATATATTAATCTGTTATTTTTTTTATAAATATGCAATATAATTTATAATAACTCAATAATTATTATACGGAAAATGAGAGTTTTATTTATTATTTACTAAATTTTCTAAAATCGTATTTATTAATGATTTCTTTTCAAATAAATATATAAAAACTAATAGAACAACACATTTAACGGTAATGGAAATGCCAAAATGGTAATAAATTTTACTTAAATAGAATACAATTGCATTTAGTATTTCATTTCTTTACCAATTTTATTTCTGGTATATTTAAGAACTAAGAAATCAATTTTTCAGGCTATTCTTAAGATATTATGTATCAGTAGAGCGTAATATCAAAGTGACAGTCTCTTCCAAATTTATTTATGCTATGTTTAAGAAATTAGAAATCAATTTTTTAGGTTATTCTATGGCGGGACCAAAAACGGAAGGTTTTTTCGCCACCCCAACATCGTCCAAATTGGTTGTGATCATAAGTCTGCGTCATAAGCTATTGTTTTGTGAAATTTTGGTTGAGCTTACTTTTGCTTTCTGAGATATGGTGGCTAGAAGTTCCCATCGACGAAAATGTGAATCATCAGATATATTGGAATTTCTATGCGGCATGAAATAGGCTCAAACGATCGGAGGTCATTGTGCGATCAAGAATCAGTTGACATTTTTCGAAAATTCCGCCTCTAAGTGGACCAAAAATGAAAAAGAAAAAAAATTTAAAAAAAAATTTGCCTCCTGGATATTATGTTCTCCTGTTACTTGGTCGCAAAAATGCTGGTTATTTCAGTGGAAATTTTTATGAATTTTTTATAAAAGCTATAACTCAGCCGTTTGAAGTGGTGGGCGGGTGGTATATGTATCAAATGATAGGTAATTAAATTATCTAACTGCAAATAACATAAAAACAGGGATTTTTCACTATGCCTTTGGTTTATTAAAAAACACTATAGCGCAGCCGTTTGAAGTGGTGGGTGGGTGGTATAGGTATCAAATGATAGGTAATTAAATTACCTAACTTTTGGTAACATAAAAACATTGATTTTTCACCATGCATATGAAACCGTTATATGAAAATTCCGGGAAAACCCGTAAATAGATTCGGGTCCTCTAGTGGTAAACAATGTTTTTAATATTCTAATTAAGACATCTGGAAATTTTCGGGAAAATCCGGAAAATTTTAATTTGTATCGGGAAATTCCGGGAAAACTGTAATAGTTAGGAAACATTTTCAGTACCACTCCCTCAGTACATTTACCATCTAAATCCATTCATGGCTATAAGAGATATGTAAGTCATCAACTTTGGACTGGAGAAAATTTCAAGAAAATCTCAAAACGAACTTTTTGATGGTCACGATTTAAATAAATTAGATAGCCAATTTTTGTTACGGCCGTTTTATAGAGGATCTTAAGGCGCACAATAAAGCTTCTGGACTTTTTCCGTGAAAAATATGTGGACCGACTTATGACCGATTTAAGATTTGGAAATTTTCGTGTAAGCCTAACTTTGGGCGGTCATTGTAGGAAAACCATTAGACTTATAGAGTTGTGGTGGGGCTTAAAAATCGTGTCATATAGTCTACTATCTGCGATAAATAGGAAATTGGAAAATTCAATTGGAAAAGCTGGAAAATTCCCATTTGAAGACATGCAAAAATCGACGTTTTTCGTTGTTCCTGGAAAATCCGTATTTCTCATTGGAAAATTCCAAAAGATATTCAAAACCTAGATTGAACTTTTCTTTACATTCCTGCATCATTACATTTTGGAAAATTGAGTTTTTGCCAATTCCCCAGGTATCTTAAGATTGGTCTGCAAACGATTTTCCGAACTTTAGGCAGCCATATCCGGAAAACCCAGACAGATAGAAAGTCACCCCCATAATATAATTTGTAGTCCTCGATGAGGACTATCGCTGGTGAGAAGCTCATGAAAAAATAGTGAGTATTTACGGAGTTATAGTGGTCCAAAAGTGGCCAATTTGGTACTTTTGAAGCGCCATAGCTCCGCCACCTTAGGGAAATCGGGAAAAGTGGTCGACAGAAAGTGTTTTTTTTTCGAGCTCCACAATCCCTGAAAATATGAATGTCCTACGGGCAAAAAAATTTTTTTGGCATGAGGTAACCCACACTTTTCCAGGTCAAAAAAGGTAAAAAAATATATGGTTGGAAATAGGCTCAAACGATCGGGGGTGATCGTGCGAACAAGAATCCGTTGAGATTTTTCGAAAATTCCGCCTCTAAGTGGGTCAAAAATGAAAAAGAAAAAAAATTAAAAAAAAAAATTTGCCTCCTGGTAATTCTGATTGACTGTTACTTGGTCTGAAAATTGCCTGTTATTTTAGTGGAAATTTTTATGGATTTTTTAAAAACGCTATAACTCAGCCGTTTGAAGTGGTAGGCGGGTGGGATAGTTATCAAATGGTAGGTAATTAAATTATCTAACTGTTGATAACATAAAAACATGATTTTTTTTTCCAAAAAAAATTGGATAAAAATGGCTGGAAATAGGCTCAAACGATCGGGGGTCATCGTGCGAACAAGAATCCGTTGAGATATTTCGAAAATTCCGCCTCTAAGTGGGTCAAAAATGAAAAAGAAAAAAAATTAAAAAAAAAATTTGCCTCCTGGTAATTCTGCTCGCCTGTTACTTGGTCTGAAAATTGCCTGTTATTTTAGTGGAAATTTTTATGGATTTTTTAAAATCACTATAACTCAGCCGTTTGAAGTGGTAGGCGGGTGGGATAGATATCAAATGATAGGTAATTAATTTATCTAACTGTTGATAACATAAAAACATGGTTTTTTTTTCCAAAAAAAATTGAATAAAATTGGCTGGAAATAGGCTCAAACGATCGGGGGTCATCGTGCGAACAAGAATCCGTTGAGATTTTTCGAAAATTCCGCCTCTAAGTGGGTCAAAAATGAAAAAGAAAAAAAATTAAAAAAAAAAATTTGCCTCCTGGTAATTCTGCTTGACTGTTACTTGGTCTGAAAAATGCAGGTTATTTTAGTGGAATTTTTTATGGATTTCTTAAAAACGCTATAACTCAGCCGTTTGAAGTGGTGCGTGGGTGGGATAGGTATCAATTGATAGGTAATTAAATTACCTAACTTTTGGTAACATAAAAACATGGATTTTTTTACCAAAGTATTTTCAAAAAATGTGGCTTGAATAGGTTCAAAAGATCGGGGGTCATCGTGCGAACAAGAATCCGTTGAGATTTTTCGAAAATTCCGCCTCTAAGTGGGTCAATAATGAAAAAGAAAAAAAATCCATTCAAAATAATGTAAACAATAAACTAAAACATCGTTGGTGTTTGTTATTATCTTCTTCTTCTTCTTTTTTGAGACTAGTTAGTTATCAGGCGATCAGAATCACATAGTCGTGAAAATATCGTTTAATTTTTATTTATTTACAAATTTATTGTAGTAGAAAAATAATACAATAACAAAATCAATTTGTGTCAATTACGATTTACTGCTTTTCAAGGTCGAACTAAAATATACAACAAAATAGTAAAGAACTAAAAAATAAAAGAAGAAGAAGATAATAACAAACACCAACGATGTTTTAGTTTATTGTTTACATTATTTTGAATGGAAAAGAAAAAGTTAAATAAAAAGAAATGACTTCATATTAAAAACTTTAAATGCATATTATGGGAAAACCCGTGAAAATATAGTGATGAAAACTGATAATACGCAAATTTAAGACAAATCAAAAATAATGAAGATAAATTTGTAGGAAAATGATGTTACATTTAGTACACGGTAAACAGCTTAGCTCAGCCGTTGGAAGTGGTGGGTGGGTGGTATACGTATCAAATGATAGGTAATTAAATTACCTAACTTTTGGTAACATAAAAACATTGATTTTTCACCATGCATATGAAACCGTTATATGAAAATTCCGGGAAAACCCGTAAATAGATTCGGGTCCTCTAGTGGTAAACAATGTTTTTAATATTCCAATTAAGACATCTGGAAATTTTCGGGAAAATCCGGAAAATTTTAATTTGTATCGGGAAATTCCGGGAAAACTGTAATAGTTAGGAAACATTTTCAGTACCACTCCCTCAGTACATTTACCATCTAAATCCATTCATGGCTATAAGAGATATGTAAGTCATCAACTTTGGACTGGAGAAAATTTCAGGAAAATCTCAAAACGAACTTTTTGATGGTCACGATTTAAATAAATTAGATAGCCAATTTTTGTTACGGCCGTTTTATAGAGGATCTTAAGGCGCACAATAAAGCTTCTGGACTTTTTCCGTGAAAAATATGTGGACCGACTTATGACCGATTTAAGATTTGGAAATTTTCGTGTAAGCCTAACTTTGGGCGGTCATTGTAGGAAAACCATTAGACTTATAGAGTTGTGGTGGGGCTTAAAAATCGTGTCATATAGTCTACTATCTGCGATAAATAGGAAATTGGAAAATTCAATTGGAAAAGCTGGAAAATTCCCATTTGAAGACATGCAAAAATCGACGTTTTTCGTTGTTCCTGGAAAATCCGTATTTCTCATTGGAAAATTCCAAAAGAGATTTAAAACCTAGATTGAACTTTTCTTTACATTCCTGCATCATTACATTTTGGAAAATTGAGTTTTTGCCAATTCCCCAGGTATCTTAAGATTGGTCTGCAAACGATTTTCCGAACTTTAGGCAGCCATATCCGGAAAACCCAGACAGATAGAAAGTCACCCCCATAATATAATTTGTAGTCCTCGATGAGGACTATCGCTGGTGAGAAGCTCATGAAAAAATAGTGAGTATTTACGGAGTTATAGTGGTCCAAAAGTGGCCAATTTGGTACTTTTGAAGCGCCATAGCTCCGCCACCTTAGGGAAATCGGGAAAAGTGGTCGACAGAAAGTGTTTTTTTTTCGAGCTCTACAATCCCTGAAAATATGAATGTCCTACGGGCAAAAAAATTTTTTTGGCATGAGGTTATAACCCACACTTTTCCAGGTCAAAAAGTGATCCAAAAATATGTCTGGAAATAGGCTCAAACGATCGGGGGTGATCGTGCGAACAAGAATCCGTTGAGATTTTTCGAAAATTCCGCCTCTAAGTGGGTCAAAAATGAAAAAGAAAAAAAATTAAAAAAAAAAATTTGCCTCCTGGTAATTCTGCTCGCCTGTTACTTGGTCTGAAAATTGCCTGTTATTTTAGTGGAAATTTTTATGGATTTTTTAAAATCACTATAACTCAGCCGTTTGAAGTGGTAGGCGGGTGGGATAGATATCAAATGATAGGTAATTAATTTATCTAACTGTTGATAACATAAAAACATGGTTTTTTTTTCCAAAAAAAATTGAATAAAATTGGCTGGAAATAGGCTCAAACGATCGGGGGTCATCGTGCGAACAAGAATCCGTTGAGATATTTCGAAAATTCCGCCTCTAAGTGGGTCAAAAATGAAAAAGAAAAAAAATTAAAAAAAAAATTTGCCTCCTGGTAATTCTGCTCGCCTGTTACTTGGTCTGAAAAATGCTGGTTATTTTAGTGGAAATTTTTATGGATTTTTTAAAAACGCTATAACTCAGCCGTTTGAAGTGGTGCGTGGGTGGGATAGGTATCAATTGATAGGTAATTAAATTACCTAACTTTTGGTAACATAAAAACATGGATTTTTTTACCAAAAAAAATTGAATAAAATTGGCTGGAAATAGGCTCAAACGATCGGGGGTCATCGTGCGAACAAGAATCCGTTGAGATATTTCGAAAATTCCGCCTCTAAGTGGGTCAAAAATGAAAAAGAAAAAAATTAAAAAAAAAAATTTGCCTCCTGGTAATTCTGCTCGCCTGTTACTTGGTCTGAAAATTGCCTGTTATTTTAGTGGAAATTTTTATGGATTTTTTAAAATCACTATAACTCAGCCGTTTGAAGTGGTAGGCGGGTGGGATAGATATCAAATGATAGGTAATTAATTTATCTAACTGTTGATAACATAAAAACATGGTTTTTTTTTCCAAAAAAAATTGAATAAAATTGGCTGGAAATAGGCTCAAACGATCGGGGGTCATCGTGCGAACAAGAATCCGTTGAGATTTTTCGAAAATTCCGCCTCTAAGTGGGTCAAAAATGAAAAAGAAAAAAAATTAAAAAAAAAAATTTGCCTCCTGGTAATTCTGCTTGACTGTTACTTGGTCTGAAAAATGCAGGTTATTTTAGTGGAATTTTTTATGGATTTCTTAAAAACGCTATAACTCAGCCGTTTGAAGTGGTGCGTGGGTGGGATAGGTATCAATTGATAGGTAATTAAATTACCTAACTTTTGGTAACATAAAAACATGGATTTTTTTACCAAAAAAAATTGAATAAAATTGGCTGGAAATAGGCTCAAACGATCGGGGGTCATCGTGCGAACAAGAATCCGTTGAGATATTTCGAAAATTCCGCCTCTAAGTGGGTCAAAAATGAAAAAGAAAAAAATTAAAAAAAAAAATTTGCCTCCTGGTAATTCTGCTCGCCTGTTACTTGGTCTGAAAATTGCCTGTTATTTTAGTGGAAATTTTTATGGATTTTTTAAAATCACTATAACTCAGCCGTTTGAAGTGGTAGGCGGGTGGGATAGATATCAATTGATAGGTAATTAAATTACCTAACTTTTGGTAACATAAAAACATGGATTTTTTTACCAAAAAAAATTGAATAAAATTGGCTGGAAATAGGCTCAAACGATCGGGGGTCATCGTGCGAACAAGAATCCGTTGAGATTTTTCGAAAATTCCGCCTCTAAGTGGGTCAAAAATGAAAAAGAAAAAAAATTAAAAAAAAAAATTTGCCTCCTGGTAATTCTGCTCGCCTGTTACTTGGTCTGAAAATTGCCTGTTATTTTAGTGGAAATTTTTATGGATTTTTTAAAATCACTATAACTCAGCCGTTTGAAGTGGTAGGCGGGTGGGATAGATATCAAATGATAGGTAATTAATTTATCTAACTGTTGATAACATAAAAACATGGTTTTTTTTTCCAAAAAAAATTGAATAAAATTGGCTGGAAATAGGCTCAAACGATCGGGGGTCATCGTGCGAACAAGAATCCGTTGAGATTTTTCGAAAATTCCGCCTCTAAGTGGGTCAAAAATGAAAAAGAAAAAAAATTAAAAAAAAAAATTTGCCTCCTGGTAATTCTGCTTGACTGTTACTTGGTCTGAAAAATGCAGGTTATTTTAGTGGAATTTTTTATGGATTTCTTAAAAACGCTATAACTCAGCCGTTTGAAGTGGTGCGTGGGTGGGATAGGTATCAATTGATAGGTAATTAAATTACCTAACTTTTGGTAACATAAAAACATGGATTTTTTTACCAAAAAAAATTGAATAAAATTGGCTGGAAATAGGCTCAAACGATCGGGGGTCATCGTGCGAACAAGAATCCGTTGAGATATTTCGAAAATTCCGCCTCTAAGTGGGTCAAAAATGAAAAAGAAAAAAATTAAAAAAAAAAATTTGCCTCCTGGTAATTCTGCTCGCCTGTTACTTGGTCTGAAAATTGCCTGTTATTTTAGTGGAAATTTTTATGGATTTTTTAAAATCACTATAACTCAGCCGTTTGAAGTGGTAGGCGGGTGGGATAGATATCAAATGATAGGTAATTAATTTATCTAACTGTTGATAACATAAAAACATGGTTTTTTTTTCCAAAAAAAATTGAATAAAATTGGCTGGAAATAGGCTCAAACGATCGGGGGTCATCGTGCGAACAAGAATCCGTTGAGATATTTCGAAAATTCCGCCTCTAAGTGGGTCAAAAATGAAAAAGAAAAAAAATTAAAAAAAAAAATTTGCCTCCTGGTAATTCTGCTCGCCTGTTACTTGGTCTGAAAATTGCCTGTTATTTTAGTGGAAATTTTTATGGATTTTTTAAAATCACTATAACTCAGCCGTTTGAAGTGGTAGGCGGGTGGGATAGATATCAAATGATAGGTAATTAATTTATCTAACTGTTGATAACATAAAAACATGGTTTTTTTTTCCAAAAAAAATTGAATAAAATTGGCTGGAAATAGGCTCAAACGATCGGGGGTCATCGTGCGAACAAGAATCCGTTGAGATATTTCGAAAATTCCGCCTCTAAGTGGGTCAAAAATGAAAAAGAAAAAAAATTAAAAAAAAAATTTGCCTCCTGGTAATTCTGCTCGCCTGTTACTTGGTCTGAAAAATGCTGGTTATTTTAGTGGAAATTTTTATGGATTTTTTAAAAACGCTATAACTCAGTCGTTTGAAGTGGGGGGCGGATGGCATAGTTATCAAATGAAAGGTAATTAAATTATCTAACTGTTGATAACATAACATAGATTTTTTTAACATACATATGAAACCATTTTAAAATAGGTGGGTATATTTAAGAGCTCAGAAATCAATATTTCAGGTTGTTTTAAAGAAATTGTTTCCAGAGAGCAGGTAGTATTATCTTATTATTATTATTATTATATTTATTTTTGGTATTCATATATTATAATTTGGATTTCATTAGTTCAGATCATTCTAAAATAAATAAAAACAAATAATTCGTTATTTAATTAAATTTATTCTAAAATATACTTTTATTATTAATTACATTTATTATAGAAAAAAAAAAAAACATGTATTGTTTATACTAATTTAAATAATTTTCAGAAAACTTACATATTATTTATTATTCAATTTTTTTTTAATATAAATAATTAATTTTTTTATAATTGCCATTGTTAACATTTAAAATTACTTATGAAATAATAAACATTTATATTATCTTAAAAATATGTTAAAAATAAATTTTTTTTTTTTACCGAACAGTTAAAATTATAATGTTCTATCAATAATTAAAGTGCAATATGTTCTAGTTGTTTGAAATATTTTGGAGATTTCTCTCTTCTTTGTAATGTTTATAATTGTGTGTGGGTTTGTTATTAATATCGCAATTTTTTTTTAACCCAATATAGACAATTTTAAATTGAATCACAATATTATAATGGAAATGATTTTAAATACGAGACATCAAAAACAAAAAAATGTTATAAATTTAAATTTCTAAAAATACTACAAAATACTGAGCACATCACAAAACATTGCACAATATACCAAAATACATATATATTGTATTTTAAATTATCAAATTTGCTTATAAATTCAATTAAATTGTATTTGTAAATATTGTAATGTAAATAATAATACTCAACAATCCCAGAGTTTCTATACGTTTTAGCATAACCTTTATTTTTGTAATCTTTTAAAATTATCTTTATATTATATACTACAAATTTTATATTTAACTTATTTTGGATGGCTATTGCCTAAAAACACGTATACAACATATTTTTAATATTAAAGGACATAAAATATTATTATAATAATAATAATTTCCATAGAGGATTTTCATTATTTTAAAATTATACAGATATTAAATTGTATTCAAAAAAAATTATATATAATTTTGTGTAAATTGATGTCATATATTTTATCTAAAATTATTCCATATATACAATGTTATACTTATAGCTAGCTACATTTATATAATTTATCTACGTTTATATCTTTTAGTATTTATGTGAATAAATTTGTAAATGTATGTATTTTTGTTATAGCAAAAGATAATGCATATATTCATCTTTTGTACATAAAATTTATTAATGAAATATATATATTCTAATACAATCTGAAAATTTATAATATATTTTCATCTATAATTTATTATATTTATTTATAACCTTTTTTTAATACTATTATTCGAAAATATATTACTTGTATAAAGGTAAACTTAATAATAATACAAGATTACTTTAAAATTAAATATTATCAATATTCTTCTATATATGACATAAATTAAGTAAAAACTTATTTATTGATCAATATTGTTATGATCACCTTCAAAGTATAATTCCCCATTGGATATATAAAATTTGGTCAGCATTTTTTTCAATTCTCAAAGCGCTTACAAAATTCATCTTTAGGTTTTACTTTATATGGTGACTATAACTTATACATCGACGTTGTCTTTATCTATATATACATTATTGCAGCAAAAACGTTGTTCTTTCATATGGTACATGGTTTGCTATCAGTGGTGAAGTCAAACCTATATTGTATGCAACATTAATCTGTACACATATGCACTAAACTGTATACGATTATTACCAAATCAGAACTGACAGTGCTGTAGAATTAAAATAAAGTTCATGTGAAAGGTGATAAAATTAAATGAAGTGCCACTACATACAATCGGACCAACTGATATGTAATATGTAGCGAGATAAATATATATATTTAAAACAATATCTAATATGTGTAATTCTTCAATTCCATATAAATGTTAATTTTACTAATGAATATGAATAATGTCGGTATACAAAATAATAAATACGCATATTGTTTATTTCAAAATTTTACTTTGAATAGAAATATTATTATAATTTTTTTATTATTTAATGTAATTGTACCGCATCATAGGCATACCTATTAGAAAAAAGAAAAAAAAAACAGTTGAATTTTAATTAATTGTAAAAATATTATATTTTATTATATATTTAAAATATGTATTCAAATTTTTCTCTAACATCTGCTTACAAAGTAACAATAGAGGTAAAATAATTAAAATATATTAATTAAACTTTGGTTGGAAAGTATATATTATAAATATTGTATATATTCTTTATATTACAATAATACACATTACACGACAGTATCTCACAATCTAAAAGTACATATTGATATTTGTTAAAATTTACAATATTAAAACTGCCAACATGTAGTCGAACAACTTTCATTCAGTGACGCAGTGGATCTGGTATATGTTTAAGTTTATCGAACGTGAAGTACCTACGATTCAACACAAGAAATTTAGTTTGTGAAGGTTTTCCGTATTTATTAAAATCTACAACGACAAAACTTTTTGCATAAGTATTTTAAGGGATACCGCAACACGCAGATAACCTTAATCCTTTCTGATATTTACACATTTTGGTACAGAGGCAAATTCACAAATTACTCTACATATGAGCTATATAACAATTCAACCATTGATCTTCAATTGCAATTATTATTGTTTAGAGAGATATTGTTAGAATTTGAAAATCACTTCGAAACACTATATAATCAATGGTATTTATATACGCTTCATGTGATCTCATAAAGAAATATTTGAACTAACAAATGGTTAAATAATTCTAAGTATGACAAATGTTGAAAAAATTTCCTCATGGCAATTTACACATAAATGAAAAACTATCATTTGGATTATGCGTATATAGTTTAAATTTTATATATGTTGCCATAAATCAAAAATTATGTGAATAGTTTGAGGTCTGCATATTGTAACAGTTATCCAAATAACATTATTGTTCAAAAAATGATCTTTAAATATAATTCAGACGATCGATAGAGTATTTTGTTACATATATTTTTGAATATACATTTTCCTGTTTGATTTACTGTAAAAACAAATGGAAACCCTCTGCGCTGTCTGCAGTAATGAATATATATAGAACTGCTTTATGTGTGTTTATAACGAATCTATCGCATTTATAATAGAAACTATAAAACAATATTATTTCATATATTAAATGAATATGTACTCGTATAGTTAAACCACTTTTCACACATTTATATACAATTTATAAGAATTCTATACACACATTATAATTAATGCATATAATATTTTGTAGTATACTTATTTAAGTCTATACATAACTACTATTTTCCATTTGATACATAAAAAGAATGAATTATAATATGTTTGTTTAGATACATATGTGAAGCAAATATTTTATGCGTACAAATTCTATTATATCTATATATCTATTGTTGTTGGTAATGTTGATATAATGCATATGTAATGTAGAATAGTTGGTCTTGTCATCATATATAGTAGTTTTTCTATATTAAATATGTATAAAAGTAACCTAAATTTTCCATTGCAAATAAATATAAATATATAATAAAAATAAAATAGTTTTCATCATTGGCATAGAGCAAAAAATTGCATATAAAACCTTAATCAAAGAGAAAATTAATGCCATTACATTTACTTATATCATCATGTTATCATCGTCGTCGTTGTCGTTGTCGTTGTTATTGTTGTTGTTGCCGTCATCTTCGTCGTAGTCTCAGCACTATATATTATTAATTTATAAAATAGAGCAAAAATATATAGTTAATAGTTTGTTATCCATTATCAAATCATATAAATTAAATATAGTTATAATAATTATAGTTTTTAATTAGTGGTTAATTCTATAAAATTATATAATATTAATAATTAAATATAGAAAATTAAAATTTTGGATTATACCACGTGCAACCAACAAAAATATTGAGTGCGTGGTGTGTGCGTTGTAATAAAATTAAATAATAAAATGCGATCGTTATTAGCTTTAAGTGTTTTGACTGTGTTTTTACAATTAGTTTCTACAAATCCTACAATTGAACAAAATGAAACGGTAATTATTGTTATTTGAACATTTATAATTTAATAAGTAGTTTTATTGTATTTTACTTAAATTTCAAATTAAATAAAATCAAATTTAAGTTTAGTCTAAATTGAAATTTAAAACGATTAAATTTTATAGTGTTTGATTTAAGATTTTTTATTTATTACTATTATTTTTGGGTTTTTAATGTAAATTTAAACTGAAATTGTGGTTATTAACATTTACGAAGTTTAATCTTCCACCAGATCTTCTGCCCGAAATGTAACGTCGTAATCACTGCTTAATGTATGAATCTGATATCTTTATATATTTATTGCTACTTAATTTTTTTAAAATTGAAATGCTTAAAATCGCTTATAATATTATAATTGTTTATTAAAAAACACAACTTTTTGAGGGACATTATCGATTCAATGCATTTCAGTTGCAGAGGAAGAATTACTATTTTTAGTCAAATTCACATCTAATTTGTTGAAATTTTGTATCAAATAAAATTATTTCTATGGAAGTTTTAGAAAATTGTTGTGATCATGTTAAAAGTATTAAAATTTAAATATTGTGTAAACCAAACCAATTTACCTTAAGTTACAGTTAGTCTCGCTAAGTGAAAGAAAATTATAGTAAATTAGCAATCTCTGTATTTGTTGATATCAAAAAGTCAAGTGGTGTTATGATCCTTGAAATCAAACCAAATTGACATCTCTAATAGCAAGAACGAAACAATTTGCAACGATCATTGCAATTATATATGGGTTTTCAGCACGACAATCCTCGTCCATCATGTTGCAAAAGCCACCAAACAAATATTGGATGTACCAAGTTGCTCCATCACATTACCATTCGTGAACACCTTCAAGAGAAATATAACATAAATTATATAATTTTGTAAAATGTAAAAATGTAGTCACGTTCCGTCCACTGGCTTAAGGACATTTTAACTATAAACATAAATTATTTATATACACACAAATAAAAACCTGTGTCCTGTGCAATTGTGACACTATATAATATTATGAATATATGAATTTTGTCTTATAAAGAGTGCTGCATTCATATCTGTACATGTATTCATATCACGCACGTTTCTATATATCTATTGTTTGTTTTATGAAATATTATATGGTATATTATTATAAAATCTTTTGACATGTGGTGTTTATTCATATTTTTGTTATCCAATTATTTATAGTACTCAAGTGTATTCAAGTGAAATGTTTTTTTTTTTATATTCTATGACCATCTAATTTCTTCATATAAATATAAAGCTTTATTAATAATTGCGAAACGCAGTGAGTTAGAATTTGTTTGTTAAATGATATACAATAGTTTAATCACAACAAAATGCGTTGTGGATAATAAAAGCAATCTCTTTTTTTTTTAATTGTAATTATAGAATTATTCTAGACACAACAATTTTTGGAAAATTTTGTCAGAAATAGTAAATGGGTGTCATCAACGGATTTTTCCAGTAGAATAACCATTTTTAACAAACGATTTAAAATTATTATCCCTTTCAAAGAAAATAAATGTATCCGTTTACAAATAGAACAAATTGCCTCCACCGGGAAAATGTTGGTATATGAACAAATCCTTGTTGAATTGGCATTCAAAATTTATAATAGAATATCAATTAGATGCTAATTAATAAAAACAAAACATTAATTTTAAAATATTATTTTATTTTATATATGTACACACACCAACACGAACAGGTGCAAAAACCAAATAGACATCAATTGGAAGATGGATTTATGAGAAAATTAAATACAAAATGTACACAAAGAGATAATAGCTCTTGCATTATGTTAAAATGGATGTCTTATATGAATAGAATGCTAAAGAAATCATCGATTGATTTTGGTAAAAATATTTCTGTGACCCAAACTAGGTAAATTAAATAGAGTAAATGTAAGTGTAGTATATAATGACTAACTATAATATATATTGTACATATAATAGATATAATAGTATTTAGTAAATTAATATTAATTGATAGAATTTATATCATTTCCTGTATACTAACACTAACCTAAATTGATGATTTATTTATTTTATTTGTGAGTTTATTAATATATTTGTATTAGTAGTATACTAATGATACAATATAATATAGTATTTAGATAGCTAGTCATCGCATCATTAACTCATGTTACTCGGGTTACGCCAAGTGTATTTTTGTATACAGCGTTTAATATAGTGTTGCACTTGTAATTGTTCGTGCTATTTGTGTCACCACTTGTATAGATTGGAATCGTAATACTTGTTTTCCAATTTGACATGTACATTTTTTAATTCAAATTCGATACTCCACGATTGATTAGAATATAAATATTGGAACGCATTACGTGCCGCTAACTAAGTATAACAGCCACATACATGAATTTTGAATATATAGTATGATACATTATATTCAATTCAAGTAAAAACGATGACAAATTATATTTTCAAAAATTGCCAAAACTTTCGGCATACAATATTATAATGGATATTTGTTTGTATTATAATTACGATTTCCACACCGAAACTAAATATTATAATAGATTTTACAGGAAATTTATGCTTGTGAACGTTTACGTATACGTGTAAATATGTCATATATGCAATATATAATTAATACATATACCAATATGAATAATTAATGTATACGTAAAATATATATAATGCTTATATTATATTGTTGTTATAGATAATAATATAAATATATGTGAATATGTAAATATATATAACATAGAACATAGAATCTATTAAATGCTATGTTATAATAAAATGTGTTTACATTAAATTAAATTAATACCTTTATGCATGCTAAATTGAATCCTTTCTACTGTTTGTGAAAATTAAATATTTGTAAATTCAAAGACGTTTATAAAATTTTGCATATAAACGAAATATTATATACAAAAAGGAGAGATCGTCGATCGGGGCACAAACAATGTAATGGAAAAATATTATGTTAAAAGAAATTATAACATTTTAATGAATTTTCTATTAATGATGCTCCATTAAATAATAATATAATATCACTATATTGCCATTTTGTTAACAAACTAATGGTAATAATTCAGTTGAGTAATTGATTTGGTGTCATAAACAGTGGAAATTTTTTTCCAAATGTAGAAATACCGACAATATAACTCGGCATTAAAAGAATTAGATCAAGTGGGTAAAGTATTCAGAATTGGACCATGGAAAACAAACGATAGAACACTATAACTAATTATATAAATTGCCTAAATTAGATGTTGTATTTTCAATCAAAAGGTATGATGACCAATAGAGAGATTGCGGAATAGTGGCTAAGCAATAAACATCGGGAAACATTCAGAAAACAATATTATGGCAATTATCATAGAACGTGTTTTTTTTGTTAATTATGTAAGATGGATACATACCATACACACGAATGATTCAGATTGTGTTTGAGTGTTATAAAAAGTTTTTAGATTACCTTCACAAAGTAAATGAAAAATTGGCTGAGCAGTACAAAATCAACAATTGAAATTCACTCCATTTAAACAAAGTTTATATTATGAATTAGAATGACATTGAATCCCACTAAACGTATCAAAAGTTAAATTAATAGTGTCTCACATTGTACCCAATATCTCCTCTCATATATATATCATAACCTCATACACGAAATGATAAATTACGTTGTGGCACATGCATATACACAAAGATAATATATTTATTAAAATAGGATATACATTTGTAAATATAAATATTGTTTTTCATCGGGAGTGTTACAGTACGGTACCGAGTAATTTGATTTGAATATTTCCAGATGCTTATTTTGTACAAAGTATAAATTGGAATAGAAAACGATAAATTTTAAAATGTAGAATATTATATTCTCTACTCCAATATATATATACTTGTATACCAAACAGTGATATCATGGAACTAAACTTCCAGTGATACCTCTATTAAACATATATGATTAATACATTTTTCAATTAATTCTATATATATTTGCAGAGTATTATTATAAATAACAGAAGATAAAAAACAGTGTTACTTCCTTTGTAGATTTTACAACGAGATTCATATGCATGTGATGCGGTATTATAGTTGGGCACCATTCAATAATTGTGAACGTTTGATAATAGTTATGTTACTCGGAATTGAATTAAAAAATGTGTATACAAATTGTTATCAATTTAGTTGAACATCAAAATAATTAAGGATAATAACACATATAAGGGATCATCGGGTTTATCTTATAAATTATCCCTCTTATCTGTAGGTTAAATGAAAACTATTGTAGAACGTATAAAATGTAATTTAGGAAGAACATGATTTTTGTTTCCGTTATTGAAAAATTTTACACAATTTATCTTTTCATTACTATCTAGATTTGGTTCTTTGGGATCCATATTGTAACAACTTTAAGTGTGGTACAAAAAGATATGTATGCAAAATTGAACATATAAATACAGGTTGCATTTAACTTCCTATAAATAACATTTTAACGGTGACACAATAACTCAGACTTAATTCTTTTTCTAAATGCAAGCGTTCGAAGAATCCATAGTGTTTTATCGACCAATAATAACCATTGGCTATGAAGAACTTTGAACGAAATGCAAACAAATATAAAATGATAATCAAAAACAATCGAAATATGGAGATAGATCGACATTATATTATGAAATTCATTTGTTGGAATCCATAGGATGAACCGCGACAAAACGATACTCAACGAATTACTATATAATTATCATAGAACAGTAAATTTTGTAATTCACTTGCTACGGAATATATTGGTAGAGTTAGTTTAACCGACGGGTGGTGTTAAAATTCCGTATTAAAATCTACAAAAAGTGTTAAAACATAAAATAATTTTTCAATCATGCTAGACCAACAACAAAAACATGGGGCAGCGTGTGTTGAAATGAAATTTGAAATACATTTTTCTTTTTTCTTACATTATTATAATCATTGACACATTCACTCAATTTTTCCATTAATATTTTTTAACAATCATAAAATATTTTGATAACATTAAACCATTTTTAAATTTTATAAAACATATTGGGAAAAACATTTATGCGTTTATGTTGAAAAGAATATAAAGGATATGTGATGATCCTTGCATGTGATTGATAACCTTCTTTAGTTATACATATATTATAATAAAAAGAGAAATATTCTGCCTTTTTTTTTTTTTTTTAAATCAATTTGCAAAATAAAGGAATTTCAATCAAATCAAAACTACATGATTAATAGTATTTTTTTCTTATTTTCCTATACGATTATAGAAAATGGATTATAATATAATTCTACACACACACAGACACAAACACAAATGATTCATTCATCCATGCACCCACGTATATCGAACTATTGACTATATATATTCAAGTACGAACACGTAAAGATAGACATAGGTGCTAAATTTATATTTTTTTAAAGAGTAATGAAATGTAAAAAGACTTTTCACATAAGTAATATGAAACACCAATACCGTAGTAATACCAAATATGTTGTTAGTAAATTATAAATCATTACATATGGGGAGGAATTGACTTGAATTTACAATAAATTTTCAATTTATATGCAAATAGTTTGAATATTTTGTTTTATACTGAAAAAGAATTTCGACTGAATTCAGATTTTCTTATAACATTTAGTATTGTCAATATTCCATCAAAAGCTTTATAATAGTCTAAACTCTAATGACAGAAATCAATTAATTGTATTTGGTGACTTTTTTTTTTAGAAATATTATATATTAAATCTTAATTTTTCTCGAAACTAAAATTGGATAATCCACAACGATAGAATGACATGTTCCATTTTCGTGTAGGTCTTTGAAATTTCTAACAATGTTGTTGACGGACGTGATCAGCATTAGATAACGTAAAATTGAGAATCACTTTGTGGATTATAGAAATAAAAGGAGAAAAATCAATTATCACATTCTGTTCTATAATAAGAATATAGCAGCACAGAAGTAAATATAGATATATGAACCATAAGAACCAATGGAAGGCCGCCGAAAAAAAAATTAATTAACATAAATTATATTAGCCAATTATAAATACTATAGATTTCAAATCACTGATATTAGAATAACGTAACAGTCACAGTGAGGTAATGGATAAATAATGTTTATGTTTGCGTTGTACAGAGAGAGAAATTTTTCAATATTTTTTTTTATTATTCAAATTTTCAGCTGATTTTGAGTTACCATTGGTTCGTTTATGAAATGATACAACCAAAATCTTTAAAGAAATAAAAATATGGCTATTTCGCTATATTCAAAAATTAACAATGTTTACACAATCCATTATGGGTGAATTACAAGTGAATTGTGAAAAATAATTTATCAAGTGGACTGTAAAGAATGTTTGGAGTAACATGACTTGATGATGATGTTTGAAATTTCATGAGCTTTTCTCAACAAAATTAAATAAATTATGTATACAATATGCAATACAATAATATTACTAATAATACATATATTAATTAATTATAGTTATATATATAATATACGTCTTTAAATGCATTAAGTTAATTGTACTGAAACTATATATAAATATATATATGAAGAATGAAAACCAAGTCGTACATATCTCAACGCAATCAACATACAATTGATATTACTTAAGTGAAAGAAAGTAAAAGAGGTTTTTATATATGGTATATTATGATAATGTTCTCATTCATATCATTACAAAAGCAAATAAGAAGTTAAAAACTTTTAATTAAATTACCCATAAAAATCAAGAAACTCAATAAATAATTTATATTGAATGCATATACAACATCAAAATACATTTATGCATCAACATGACTATGTTTATAAGAATGAAGTGTTCATATAAGAGAATACATTTTTGGATATTGATAGGATTGATGTTTTCTTCAGATGGTCTCATTATTTCGGCAATTTATTAAACACGTGCAGATATACCATAGGTTACGTATATGTAAACTCGTTTGTATTATAGACATATTGTGCGTTATTGTACATTATCGATATGATGTATTTGTATATATTATTTTACTTTTGTAGACGCACATAACTTCATTGTTGTTGCTGTTGATATATTTGAAAAAGTAATTTGATGAAAAAAAAATCAAAATTGATTTGAAAAGATGAGATGAGATGTCTTACCACATTCAATGCACGTATTTCACTTAATGTATGGATAAATAAGATAAGATATTACTGTTGTGTATGTTATAGTATTTTATGTGTTACACATTTAAAAAGTAAGAGTAGGCACTTATATATGATTTTATTCCACTTTCGAAATTTTACCCCTATGGAATAGAACAATATTTGTTCTTACTTGCATTGCAACCACGGCCAACGAAATACAAGTTAATTTCGGAACAGCTCTCACACTTCACATACTCAATTGTATAAGCCTAACAGTGAAATTTTCTTATCGATAAAAAAAAAGTTAAACATATATAATATTTATTTTTGCAAACAATTAAAAAGATTATAAACAGTATGTACTGCAGGTAATGGGTAATGTCGCTAATAATGGTATATACAATGTGATATGAATGGGTAAAATGGAATGTTCACAGAATTACTCTATACAATCAGAACACTTATCGGTGTACCATATAAAGTAAACCCGATTCTCAATAGTCATAAAAATTAGTTTTCGGTCAGATTATAAGTTTGACTAGCCGTCATTTTCACAATTCACACAATTCAATGACACTAGCATTGGCACATAGTAGTTCATAAATATTCATTTGTATAGTAAGCATAGAAGCATAGAATTTTTAATCTTAAAATTTTAATATAATTATAGAAAATCTTATTATTTTATTATCAATTATTTCGATTTTTTTTTAGATCAATCGATGAAATACCAACGGATCCAGATGATGATTTAATTTTATCCAGAGCCATTACGTCCGACGATGATACACTTGGTTTTATAATAGCCGATAAATTTTGGAAATTTTTACGTAGTCGTACGTTACGTTATAAATTGTTAAATGAAGCCGATATTGTTGTGTCAACGGAAAAGAAGGGAAATTTAAATGTTGGCATTTCAATAAATCCGGCAAATGCAATTGAAAGTGGTCGTGGTAAAATGAAAGATATGAGTCCATTTATAGCTGTTATAGGTGCAAAAATTGGTGTACTAGCAGCGTTGGCATTTAAGGGACTAATTTTATTAGTTGGTAAAGCATTGCTGGTATCAAAAGTAGCTTTACTGTTGGCCGGAATTTTAGCTGTGAGAAAATTGCTAAGTAAAAAACATGTAACATATGAAGTTGTTGCTCATCCACATCATAGCGAATCTCATCATCATCATCATGCACAACATCAACCGCATCCACCTGCTGCCGTTGTTAGTGGTCACCATGATTCCTATAGTGCCGGTTGGGGACGTACATTCGATAGTTTTATGGATGGTTTTGAAAATTATTTTCCCGATACTATATTAAATGAAAATCATGGACATGAACAAGCGTATGCAGGTCAAAAGAAAATTTAAATGCATATATAATTTACAATAAATTATAGTATATATTTTTGAGTGGGGGGGGGGGGGGCGTTTTCTTCGTTAACTTTTATTAATTATTCTTATTTATTTTTATTATTTAATTGACTTTTATTTATTAAACTGTGATATAATTAATTTTGTTTTCGCTACGTGTTCATATATCAATTATTCTATATTTTAATTAAACGATTATAATTATTTCTAGAGATTTACTTATATTTGGTTTTTGGAATTACTATTATATATTTAATATCCTATTTATAGTTAAAATACTAACTACTACTATTTAATACTTAAAAGAAATTAGTTGTAAATTAATATGTAACTTATTGTATAATTAAAATAAATAAATAAATAAATAAATAAATAAATAAATAAATAAATATGGGTAATTTGATTTAATATGCGCTCATTTTTATTACAATATCCTTGGACGTGTCAGCATCGCGCATTAACTCTAAATATTTACCTTATTAGAAATGGGCACTTTAAGTAATTGTTGATTTGGATAAGCGTACACCGGATTTTTTATTGGTAAATATTTATACATTACAGGTTTTCCTCGTAAACCTTGTTTGTTTTTTTTTTTTTTTTATGAGTATAATAAATCAAAATTATTTGTCATAATTTATATAAATATATTAAAATTATATACCTGTCCATATGTTACGATCTTGTCGTTTAACTTTAGCCATCGTCGGTATTCCATTGTACTGTGGACCTTGTGTAAAATTACTTAAATGAATAACTTGATTTACTGCACTTTCGGCTCCAATGGATTCGATAGGTTCAACAGCAGCTGGTATAATACCACTACCATCATGATTAGCAGCCATATGAAGTGTATACAAATCATTTGTGCCAATTTCAGTTAAACCGCCGGCACCTCCTCCAATACCCCCGCCACCGCCACCACCACCACCACCACCATGAAAAGAATGTCCTGGTATGCCATACTCCATACTATAAGGCATTATCATAGATTCTGCATGTGTCTCATAATGTGGTTCATAATGTTGTTGAGGTTGAAACATTCTTTTTTTTTTTGAAAAAGATTCAATATTATTAATTTTTATAAAATGTATAAATATTTTAATAAAATTACTTTTCAGCTGCATTAGACATAAATTTTTTAGCTATATTAAATATAGCAAGTCCTAATGCAATTTTTGATAATAAAAATGCTTTAACAGTAAGTACAGAAACTGCTTTCATAGCTAACATAGTCCAACCGACAGTATTAAATGCCAAAAATAATGGTATTAACATTTGGAGATGCCGCTTGGCTCGCAATCGACCACGACCACCATCCATTTTAGTTTCTGCAGAAATATTACCGTCATTATTTCCTTTATTCAATTTTCGGCTAATATGATCTGAAAAGATAGAATATTTATTTAATTAAAAAATTATAAAGATAATGTATTAAAATTTTATGTGGAGATAGTTTTTCTATAGCAAAATGGATATGGGATAATAATTTTAAATTGTTTATTAAACATATTATTTCGGATTGTGTCAAACTCCGATAGCATGCTTAAATTACACCCACTCTTTCTGACAGGATTTTAGAAATTTGGGGCTCTCCATATATAATCATTCGAAAGGTTTTTAGAGCATATTAACTCAAGCTATGTAATTGAAATGCAGTATTCGCCGCAGATTTTTTGTAAAATTTACTAACACTGTCGGGGTTACGCACTATAAAGCAATAATAGTTATGTTAACATCCCTCATTGCTGATGGTACCCGTTGTTCAATTGGAAGAGTGATCGGAAAAAATGCAATCCATATACACGGTGATTTAAAGGGAGAAAATGATTAATTAATAGATCATTTTGTATATTATCATATATTGTATTAACAATTTGTTTCCTATTTCCCAATCAGATGGAAAATTATCTGATGAATTTAATTCGTTGTATAAATATCACTATATGCATAATACACTCTGATGGTGGATTCGTCCAACGACGTTAGGTAGAATGAAGAAATCAGGTAGAGTTTAGGGATCTCCACCTAGAATTTTGATTTTACCTTCGGTCTGAGATACACCCATGCAACTTCTATCCTCGCAAAATTTTCTCCAATATTTCCATTTAGATTGGCTTATTTATTTTTTAGATTCTTTTCAATAAATTAGAATAGAGTATATTTCCTACTACTAATTCTCAGACCGTGAAAATGGAAAAAATATTCTTACAAAAATAATGAATAAAATTATGTAATGTAAGGAAATATATTATGGTATTAGAATTAAAATGGAAGTTAAATATGTTATTACTTCAATTTTAGTTTTGTATATTGTATATGTATATTGGTGAAAATTACATAATTCAATAAGTTACATATTACTAAAATTTAACATAAAACCATCGCACACCTATTGCGACCCAATCAGTTATTTTAACATAATATTACATTGCAACGACGTTGTAAGATTCTCCAGCTATAAGCTACAGGGACATCTTAACGAAGTAATAGTGACCGGCAACCTAATTTTTATGATAAAAACTAACATCGCTTCGCCATACGACCTAATTTTCAATGTAATTACTTGCCAAGGAAGTATATTTATTATTATTACTTTAAGCACAGTTTTATGATATGATTATAAAAAAAAAAAAGAAGATAATTCATTAATCATATCATGTAAGAACTAGAATTGTATATAAGATACTAAGGTACGTATACCTATATAAAAACAAACCTTTCTTAAATCCATATAAAAAATTGAATTTCTTTGCCACATTCTACTAAAATTCTTATTCGTTTTTTTTTATTTTTGCGATAAACATTAGAAAAATTTATAATAAATATATAAAATCTTCAAATTTATTTTTATCCAGAAATTAATAAAGTTTATATTTATCTATGTCAAAAAATTAAATTGTTTTGTTTTTCTTTTTACTTATACAATTATATAGACTTAGTTATGTACAAAACAAATATATGTATATAAATATAAATTCTATCAAATATTCAAGCTTATTGTATGGTATATATGGAAATGGAAGAGATTGGTATAGAATAGATGGTATATATGACCGGCGTATATATATACGCAATATACAAATACGCACGCAATATAGGCCATATATATATCTATTGTATATATATATAGCGCAAGGGATTCATATATATTATCTACATTTACAGCACTTACCCACAGTATACAACATGATAAATAATACAAATCTACTTTAAAAAATAATTTAGGTTATGCCATAGTTTACGTAATGTTTTATAATATTTTTTCTTTTCGTATATGTAGGACAAATTTTATGAATATTAATTATTATGAAAGAAAATTTGATAGAACAAAAATCAATAAAATGCTTCAAGTATACATTAACTACATAAATAACATATAACGACAGTCTACAAATACACCATCTGTACGAAAAATACACGAAGTGAATTAAAAACCAATAACAGACAAATAATTAACAATAATTTCACTTAATCTCACAGTAATACTTTGCGTTTAACATGTGCACGCAAAAGGACTGATTATAGGGATTACATATAAAAATCGATGTATCGTTTTAAAATTGTTAGAATTACTACCGAAAACACTTGAAATGCAGCTTAAAATCGTTTATGTTATCACCATGAACATTTTATAAAAAAAAATATATTGTCAATGCAACAAATAAAAACTATAATGTTCATGGAGATAACATAAGAGATTTTAAGCTACATTTTAAGTGTTTTCGATTGCAATTCTACCAATTTTAAAACGATACATCGATTTTTATACATTTTTCGACCGACACATAAAATCTATATACTGTTACTTAATTCGTTGTACTTTAACTTAAACTACGATGTGGTATATAATACACAATTTTTTTCTGGTCCAGAATTTAGTAACAGAAACGAAATGGTCTGGAACAGAAACGGTCTTGAACGGAGACATTCTGGTCCGGATTCTGTTGCTATATAAACCTACAATAGAAACAGAAATAATATTATTTCAGTTATCACTGAAATATTTGCTACGTTAAGACAAAGAAATTTTAAAGGAATATTTATGTATGACACAGCGTCTCTTTGCATCTGTGTTAGCAATAATTAAAGAAGATTTGGAAGGAATTCCTACAATATTTAATAATTTTTTAATTTTATGTGTGTGCGTACAAACAAGGCAATCAAATAAACTATATTGAATTGTTTTTTATTCATATCTGTTGCTAAAATGACGATTTACTGAGTTATTCTGCGTTGTTGAATTACAGAGCTATTCTGTTGTTGTCTGGTACAGAATTTTTCCACAGAATCTGTTCCAGAATTTGTCTGGAGCTAATGTATGAAATTATGGACCAGTTGTTGTATACCACAACGTAGCTTAACACTTACAAGGAAAAAGTGTCCGGCAATGTTATGACAATTTGTTAATGCGTCGATTCACAACAAATATACAAATCAATCAGTAAATGCTGTGTTTCCAGATCTATATTTTAGAAAGTAATTCCGGTGATTTTTCGGATAGACGGTATATAGAGGGTTTTAGAGTCACATTATTACGATACTATATAATTATGTGTATATCCTATATCTATTAATTACTCAAATCTATATATTGTGTTATAGGCACAGTTCTTTCAATTTTATATTAATAAGCTTCCTTTAAATTGTTTACTTTATAAAAGATTATAATAATATTCAATTTATATAAGAAACCCTTTTCATCTGTATTTATATAATATATGTATAAAATAAACGTATTAACTACACAAACAAATACATGTATACAGAAATGACTTAATATTTATAATATTGATTTGATGGATTTTGTGTAATGAAAAAAAAAAAAAAAATTAAATGATTAGCAAAAAATTTCATATTTTGTGTGTGAGTGAATAGGGGATTGGAAATTATATAGAAAATTAATAATCTATCAAAGGTATATCTAATATCTAATATATATAGATTTGTTAGGTATATATTAATTAAATATTGTTGGGTATAATGGTAAATTTTCTTAACCTTTATTTTACTTTACAATTTATTTATACAGCAAATATATATATATATTAACGTCGCCTTTTAACTGCTCAGATAAGTTTATAACTATCTATATATATGTTTACTTATAGGGACACACAAATAGTTTATGATTCATAGTTTGTAAACCCGGAATACAATAGACTATATATAAATATAGATAGATATCCGTTTATCGAACCTTGACATCTTTTGTGGTTTATTTTGTAATGCCTTTGTTTATTATAATATAAATAAAATAAAATAAATATATGTTATTGAAGTGTATTAGTGAATAAAAATAATTGAAGAAGATAGTTATTTTAAAAATTATCAAAATTTAATTATAATATTAATATATGAATCATAAAAAATCAAGTAATATACAATAAAATTATTATTAAATATTAAAAGTAAACCATTATTAAACAATGGACAAAGGTAAACAATTATGTACAATTATGTATAGTTTAGTGATTTATATACTTATCATTTGCATGCATCTTTAAAACCACAATATCAATTTCTATAGTCCAGTTCAATACCAAATAAATGCATTGCGATCAGCGGTATTGTAACTATAAATATTTAAACTTATTATATAGTCGCAATATTATGAAATTGGATCATTGAATTTGATATTGGGATTCTAAAAATGCATTAAGATGATAAATAATTTGTTTTACTAGTGCATGACACAAATCAACCTCCGGTTAAGAATTAACACATTAAATATTTAACAAAATATAGAACCGTCGATTAAATAAAAACCAATTAATATTTTCAATGTTTATTATATTCATTGTATATATTTAAACTTTTATTTTATATTGTAATTTTAACTGAACTGAACTGATGTTAACGAATTGTTTATAATAAACTAATTATAATATAATCGGTTTCATTTATTATCAATTATTATATTTATATAAAATCTTAAACTAAATATATATTATTAATTATTAACTTGTTTATTATTTTACTGTAAATTGGTTCATTTCATTGGATTAATAACATATTTATGGTAGTATAAATATAAAAACTAATTTATAAGAAAATATACTTTATAAAATTATTATGAAAAAATCATTAAAACAAAAAGTTAATTTAGTTATTATTTGATTTTTATATTGTTTTATGAAGAACAATATACATCTATAGACTTTACTCGAAACATTTAACCCCAGTAGACGCGTGTATTATAGCCAACTCAGTTCAAATAAAAAGAAAACTTATCGCATTTATTGTTCTATCGATTGCTAAATGGTACGATTAAGTATACGAAAAACTAAACTAGCTGTCCCAGTGAATGACAAAGTGTACACTAAATAAATAGAAATTTCAGAATACAATGGTCTAGGGTTAATAAATAAAAAGATACGAAAAACTGAGACAAATACCATGCCAAGGGACTTAATTTATTACCAAGAAAATTGCTATACTATAATTAAGTATATATTAACAAATGGAAATATTTTAAGATTCTATATTATCTTAACTTTTAAATAGTATATATAATTTATGGGAATATTAACAATTCTATAATTTTTATTTATTAAATTCTATGACTTAAGTATATTAAAATTATAAATCCACAACCATCACATCAATAATCGATTTAAGAACTATGGAAAAAAAACCTATGCTAAGATATAAATTTGTATTCGATTATTTATTTAATAATTTATGGATAATATATATAAAAAAATATATTGCCGAAATAAATAAATATAAGTATTTAAGTATATATTTATAATAAAAGATAACAAGTAATGAAATTACAAGAATGTTAATATTTATTTAACTTTTTTAATCTCAACTTTTCGATTTATATTAGATATTGTTGTTATATTATTATATATAATATTATTCTTTTGCCTTTTTATATTAATTTATTAACTAATAATAATAATAATAATAATAATAATACAAAACTTTGTTAATATTTATATTCGCTCTTGAAATACGTATTACACGCGCATATTTGTTTATTTCTTCCATAAATAAATAAAATGTCTCAGAAACAAAATATATATAGTTCTGTTAATATATGAAATATGTCCTAAGCAAAAATGGTATGTTCCTGTATAATGTATAATTCCTCTAGCTTTGTGGCATAACTATTTAGCAGTGCAGCCAAGTTGATAATTTACTGCATATGTGAGTATATAACAATTCAACAATAGGTCTGAATTAATGTTTCGACAGATGCTTTATTAATTCTATTATTCTTATGAGTAGATCGCTCATAGCGAATTGTGTATTAAGATATTGTTAATCTCTGATTAGTGTCCAACACCATATTTTCTCTTTTTTATTTCATAAACGTACAATTGATAATTCAGTTTAATATTTTTTCATATAAATACTGGCAATTGAACCAGCAATTAAATGACATGCACTTTTGACACTGAACCGAATCACTTTCGTACACCAAATTGTCTGTTCAAATCTCAAGAATTGTTGTTTTTTGTAAACCAAATTCGATTTCTATGGATTTCACTGAAGACATATTGCTATTACAAAATTGTGAAGCATTTCCACACAAATAGAATGAAATATTATGTTCTAAATTAATAAAGATGGCCATTTTAAACGTAAATATTGAAATCTATACTTAAATCATCTAATTATTATAATATCTACCACACTTTTCTTTATCAATGTATGTCAGATCCATCCTCATCTTTACCATTTGAATTGTAAATTAATTCTCCTCAATACCAATTGTTTCAGCTAATCTAACACAAAACATTTTTCGAAGGCACACTTATATACACACACATGTGTAGGCTAAATGTGATCACAGAAATATTCAAGTTTCACATACATCTAATAGGACACTTTCGACGCTTAAATATAAAATTCATCATTTTGTATTTTAAATTGTAAATAATTTATCAAACTATGGAAAATTTGGAAAATTGGGCAAAAAAATCAGTTATTTGTGAGAAGTTTTGGTTGACCATATACAATTTTTGAAAGACAATTTTATGTGTAATATTGAAAATTCGTATGTGAGAGTATTAACTGTATATATAAATTCTCTTACGAAAGTAATTTGTCAACTCTTGAACTATGAACTATGAAAAAAAAGCAAATATAAATATTTATGCAGAAAAGTTTTTCAAAATATTGGTTTTTAAGATAAATGAATATATCAGAAATAACAATTATTTTCTTTTTATACTTCAAGTGCGTATATATTAATGAATTTATAGCTTTTATAGAATATATTATCAATATCATATAAATAATCATAAAAAGAATATCTGAAAAATAGTTGTTATTATATTTAGTTTTTTATATGGACATTCTTCAAATTTAATATAATATATTTTTATGATAACATAAGATAAAAATTAATTAAGGTTGTACGTATGCACTGGGTGTCCCATAACTTGCTAGAATCTTTATTCACGAGAATAGATATTGTATGCGACATTTGACTTTACTTAATGTGTACGATGTTGTATTAATTTGTATATAATGTCATTCATAACACATAGCATAAACGTTTCTTAGGAATTTTGATATAGGTGTTCCCGAAAATAATCACATGGGGTTGGAAATCATTTGAATTTGAATACATTACAGTTTTTTATGATTATGAAATGGAACAGAGAACCGGAGAAAATAACCATAAAATTTTTGGAACCCAAAACTATTATACGACTATTATACGAATACAAAATTTCTTATAGCTATAACTGCGTTTTGTCGAGACACCCGCTTTATAATATAATAATAATACCTTTTTTGATTAATATTGTAATATACTCGTAAAGTTTGTTGCTGACATTTGTTATTTGTAAATAAATTAAATTAATGTGAATTTATATCAAAAATATATTATATTTTATTATAATATTTATCTTTTTGTTATAAATTGATAAATTATTTTTGAATATATTTATTCATATATTGTTTACAACAATATTGTGTGCTATCCATCTGATCAAAAACAGCACGAACTAGGGAAGTAATAGATAAAATATTGATTTTATTTACTTCAAAGTAATTTCCATTTGAAGCAAATACACATGTTTAATCCAATTATTAATCCAATATTAGTAGAAGACTATAATTGTCAAATGACTGACTTTTTTCACATTTTCATCGATTTTCGATGTTGTGATGGACAACCAGTAAGTGGATCGTATATTTCATTGATTCACGACCATTTTTAAAGCATTATCGCACCATAACATAAAATTTGATATATCAAACTGAAATTTGATGAGTTAATGCACCGAAATGTATCAAGCGGGAGTCTATCAATAATTTCAAATACTTATACATATGAAATACTTTGAAGCATTTAGCAATTGTATATTTAAACTTGATAATTTTAAAGTAGTTTATGTATTTTATAGGGATACAGCAGGTATTTGTAGTAAATGTTCAAAATCAATTTATTCGTTGTATTATACATATTTAAGGTTATATTTGATCACAGTATATTTATATATTTATATAGAATACGTAGTATATCTAAAGTAGTAATAGTAAGTATATTTTCGGACCATTACATTACATATTTAAAGAAAATATATTTACCATTTTCTTTAGTTTCTTGTATTAAAGCTAATTCTAAATAATTTTCATATTTATCCGATTTTTGTAATGTAAATAGCATTGGTCCAATTGGAATTTTAATAACATTATTTATTAACAGTTGCATAAATGTTGACTCATTATTATTATTTGTTGATGAACGTTTACTAAATGGATTTTGCTTAAAATTAACTGATGTTGGTTCGATTTTCAATTCACCAAAATTTATAGATTTTCTATTTTTTACACGATAAATTATATTATTTGAAAGTTCTTTAACACACGTTGCATTATTTGCACATTTCCAATTAATGTTATTTTTAATATCATATCGATCACTATCCGCATAATTATTATTATTATTATAAACATGTTCGTTGGTGGCCGCCGCCGCCGCCACAGTTACACCAAATATTAAACAAATTATTATTATTTCAAAAATTATAAATTTCAAATACATTTTAGCAAACATTATTATAAATCTTTTGTTTATTTAATTTTTTCTTTATTAAATATTTTCTCTAACTATACAAATTTTATATTGATAATTTTAAATAATATAAATGATAATCCATTTAGATAAGGTATTAAGTATATGACTAACAATTAATATGAAAATTCATCTACTTTTATGGTTTTCACACCGTAATGAATTATTATTAAATATCCCCCACATTTTATTTGCGAAAAATTATGAAGAATAAACAATTTTCTAATTTTTATACACACGCAAATACTATAATTTTTAATAATAATATTTATTAATTAATATTTTCTTTATAATAAATTTTATATCACGAAACAGATATAAGAATAATCTTTTTTTAAATTGCTTATGGTGTATAGTATAGTGGTGATCAAATAAATTTAACAGTATAAATGTTTTGCAGCAACACGCATTTTAAGATTACAGCAACTTATATAATACATATTTCGGGTATACAATTACGTTGTCATCATCATAAATTTGTGTTACTGCTCGAGATTTCATATATAAAGCATAAAAAAACAGTGCCATTTAGAGCCAAAATTATATTCATCTATTCTAGTTTTAACATTGTCATCAACTTTGGCAATCAGAGATATGTGTCACATACCTCTGCGTGTGGTCGGATCATCTTATCATAAAACTAATTTTAATAATTTAATTTTTTGCGTGTAAGAAATGAGTAAGAAAATATAAAACAATAATTAACATCATAAAGATATCATAAACTAAAAAAAAATAACAAATGAATAATTTAAATTTTTATCTAGTCACCATTGTACATAATTAATACAAATCGCATTATAATTATGAGGAGTAAGGTGATTTTGAAAGAAAAAATATTATTATAATTTATATATAATTTCATTTTCATATATCATATTTCATTTATAGGTAGAGTTTGAAAAATACATTGCTCACATTCAATTGAACACATAATTAATTCACAACAATAATAAATTATACCAATTAGCTAAAATGCATTCAAACCACAATATAATAATGACCATTTTCAATTTTTATAATTATCTATTTGTTTATTTATTATAATATGAATAAATTTGTATATGAGACGGAGACGGTAAGTCTGTTAACCATACAAAATGAATATAATTATTAACATAATTCCTTAAAAATCTATTTAATTCTTTATAATTTTCTATTTTTCATATTAAAACCACAAACATTTTCACCGCTTGCAATATAAAAAGTATTTTTATTTCGAGATTTATTAATATATACAATGGCAAATTTTCCTATAAAACAATTATTGGATTTGATACGAAGATGTATAGAAACTATACAGAGCTTTGCGTCCCAGATGATTGTCTACAGTTTTTAAAACTACAATCTGGGATCTGCTAACGTTACCACTAAATTCTAGAATGAATCGGTTTTTAAATGTGGACTTGAATTATACGCAATAAAATATATTAAATTTAGGCCCAAGATATTTAAAAGTGAGTTGAACAGAATATTAAAAATAAAAGTAATATAAGGATAGTGGAAGAATTTCTATCTATACCAATATGAGCTTAGAATGTAAATTTATAATTAAAAATAATAGAATTTAATTATCAGAAACAAAAACAAATATATACTATCTCACATATACCGGAGGACTTGTTGGACAAGCAAAATAAATCATTTACATTATAAATAATTTCAAAAGTATACTTTAAATTTGTAACTATACGAGTATAACTTTAAACTTAAACTATAGAGGTTGTTCATTTTGAATAAAATAAACAAATTTATTTGCACTTGTATACTAAATTAAAATTTTAATATTCATAACACAAAATTTTTCTCTCCAAAATAATACATTAAAATTAGAATTCGTGTGGAAATATTAATTGTAACTACTCTAAAAATTAAATTGTGACTTATTATTTACAAAGTGCATCGCTGTATAGTAGTAACTTATACTTATATATATATAAAATATAATTCTAGTATATCCATTATCGTCTCGACGTCGTCGTATAGTCACCTCACTTGATTGAAAGTGGAATATTTTAATAGAGAAAAAATAAATATATTCAAAAGTATATGTTTACTTTGTTGGTTGTATTATAGTTTTGAAAACAAACTTTATCATCTTTTTTATGCATCGAGAAACAAACTTTAACCATTATATAAAAAATAAAACTAATAAATATAAAAAACTTTCTGATGGAAAAATATATATTAATAAAAAACCATATAAATTAATTTTTCTAACTAAAAAATATACAAAAATATTTCGACAAGAGATTCAATTTATGTGCGTGTATAACTTTTAAATGTATTTTTATAATTTCTCTAAAGACTTGGATATTTTTTATTATTCCAAATATACATACAATATTTGATAATCTTTTATATATCAATAATAAAGAATTTTTTAATATAAATATCTTTCTTATATTATCGATTATCAAATTCAGAAATGGAATTTATTTGTTATGGTAGCTGTTTTTTGACATTTAATTCGGTGGCGAAATACAATAGAAATTCATGAATACTCTGCTATTCTCTTGCCGTGTTTTGTCATGACGTTTTCATTATATATATATGTTATATACACGAACACGCTAAACATATTTTGACCCTACCATTTGGTTTAATTGATTGGATATTTATATCAACACAAAAGGTTAATAAAAAATTCATTTTGACACTGACTGTATTTTATATACAATTTGATTTAGCAAACTTAAAATATGGGAAAATAAAAAAACATGTGGTGAAGATTAATTTAATTTTACGTGGCTTCTCTTTTTCATCGGTAGACGTTACCAGTATAAATATAAACACACAATTACTATAATGTTAAAATTTGTATATTTTACTATAGGGTATGTTCAATGGCTATTCAATGGCCATTTATACGTATAGAGATGATATACACACGTAACATAACTGTGCTGTAGTCTCAGTGCATAAAATATGTGAGGGTTTATACACATTCCCTTATGTTTTCCATAAATATTTTTAAATTTTTATGCGTTACTTTTTTCAATCGACACCGACGAAAATCTTCTTCTTGACCACTTTGATTCCCAATTGAATTTTTCAGGTAACTAGTATCTATAAAATTATATAAAAACGGTTCCTAACGCAGTTCTGTGTGATTGATAAAGAAGGTATTTTGAACATTTTTGATGTAACTTCAAGGAGCCTGTGACATGTTTGCATATTTCAAAACTATTTTTTGCAAAATTTTATACGTAATGGATAAATGGGATTATAAAATTGGTTAATAATGAAATTTCAAAAAATTGGTAACTAATATAGTTAAATTGCTTCTACTTTCTTTCTGCAGGATCTCGTTATATTTGTATATTTCTCAATCCGATTTTGTGAAATTTTTACTTATATACCATCCGGCATCTGACAAATTTGTGTGGAATATAATTTTTAAAAATACGAAGTGAGATCATATAAAAATATGTCAATGTAGTTTCAATGTAACTGATAACCTTTTCTTATATTTTGGATTTTCTTCTGGAATTGAGTATATGTACATGTTGAACGAGAATAATAGAAAAAGGTTTAACTCCAAACAACGTTTATCATTTAATCGCAATTCAAACGAACGAATGATGTGCGATATCGGTGTAACCTTTTATAATGGAATACCAAATATTCCGCAGCTGCTCATTACATAGACCAATTTATGGTAAATTTTATAACAATTTGTATATGAAAAAAGAATGTTAGGGAAGCAATTTCAAATCAATTAAAAATTTGATGTTAATGTGTTCCATCATAGATTGACAAGTGTTAAAAATAAATTTAGGAAAATCGAAGGATTAATTTTTATTTAAAATTCTCATTTTTTTTATATTGGATTTTGTCGATAAAAAATAGTTTATGTAATTCAAACTTTAACAGGCATTGTTTGATGATAATGATTTTTAAAGGGGTAATTAATTCCGGTACTTAGACCATGGAAGGACCACTGTGCTTTCCCTGTGAGTTAAACCTCGAAGCGTCTGGTTTCAGATATAAAACCAGAGATGTTTATTATATATAATCCATTCATTGTGGATGGGTCCATTACGTATACCATGTCTAGCTTTCGCACAGCCATTCTTTTATTACACATATAGTTTAACATATGTGCAGAAGTAATTCATGCATACCACATTATAGCCAGTCCATTGTATATGCAAATTTTATATATAAAATATATATAAATTAACATCAATATTAAAATGCTCTCATACAACAAACATTTTATTATTTATTTATTTTATAAAATACATATGGTATTTATGGTGGCTGTCTGTGTGGTATTATAAAATAATATTTATATTTACAATTTACAAAACTTATATATCATGGCAGTGCTATATTAGTGAAGAAAACTATGTTAAAGAAATAAAATATATGTATTTTAATATGCTCATTTGCGCACATAAATTACTAGAAATATAAATTATATTTGTTAAATTGTTATTGTATAGCACACAATTTATATTTTGTAAAAACTTTCAATTATATATACATTTGAAAATGAAATAAATATAATTAAAAATTTTTTATATATGTTTAAGAAAACAATAATAATAATAATAATAATACAACATCTTATTTTTATTAATTACAAATTAAAACATTTTAAATACGATTGTATATTGTATTTTTAAATTGCGAAGAAGAAAAAGGGAAGACTCTCCATATCATTTATATATATGACATTTTGGATATATATACAATAGAATTTAAATCTCTCAACATCGTATTATACATAACCACAATATATATAGAATACAAATTAAAAATAACCATTCACAAGAAATATAATACAGTAGTGTGCATAACTGTCCGCATGTTATCCCATGAGCGAAATAAGGGCTATTTTCTTAGTATATTTAAACACTATACTTCAATTTTTCAACAAATATATTTAAATAATATTTATTAATAAAAATAGCACAAAAATAAAAATAAAATAATAAGTCGTTTTTCTTACAAATGAAAAAATGCCAGCATATGTATGCGGACAGTTGTGAGACTTAGTAAATACAAATACATAAAATTTAGAATTAATATTTGGTATAAGATCCCTTTGCCTTTATTACTGCGTAAATACGTCTAGGCATTGACTCTATTAATTTTTTACAGGTTTCTTGAGAAATTTTAGACCATTCATGCTCCACCCTATCCCACAACTCTGACATTCCATTTGATTCCGAATCATACTGGTTAAGTTGGCGTTTTAATATTGACCACAGGTTTTCGATCGGGTTAAGATCTGGTGACATCGAAGGCCAATCCAAAACCCGAATTCGTCTTGTTTTTATATATTGCTTCGTAATTTTAGCGGTATGTTTCGGATCATTGTCGTGTTGGAAGACTACGTCCTTCAAGCTTTTACCATTCATTCTTACTGATCGTAGATAACCTTGTTTTAATATCTCACAATACATAGCTGCGGTCATTTTGCCATCAATTTTTATTATTTTTCCCAATCCATCATAACAAAAACAGCCCCACACCATCAAATTTCCGCCTCCAAATTTTACAGTACCTATTACTTGATGGTCTTTCAACGGAGATCCCTTCTTTTTCCATGCATACTGATGTCCATCAGATCCAATACGATTAATTTTCGTTTCATCGCTGAAGAACACAGCTTTCCAATCAGCAACAGTATAATTTTTGTATTTTTCGCAGAAGTTCAATCTTGCTATCTTATGCCGTTTGAGAAGCTTTGGCTTTTTTTTTTTCGTCACTGCCATGAAACCTGATCTTTTGAGTACCCTGATGACGGTATGACGGGATACTTGCTTATTAGAAGCTCTATTAACAATTTTTGTTGCTTCTGTAGCGTTAGTGACAGATCCTCTTTCAATTAATTTGACTACGAACTTTTGTTCCTCATCTGTCAACTTATGTTTTCTACCCCCTTTTGATAAATTTTGGTTTTTGTTCAATTCTTTTCTAATTTTGCTAACTGAGGTTTTTCCTACGCCCAATTTCACAGCAATTTCACGAACTGATAATTTCTTATCCAACAAAGCCTTAATATCACATCTTACTTGTCTTGATAATAGCCGCATGGCTAGCAACGCAAGAAAATATATTTTAATAATAATTTTTTATTTTAAAATTTAATATTTTATCTTTTAAAAATACCTTTAGTTTCCCCTTTTTAAATAAATTTTCACTTTATATTTAATAAAATTATAATTAAATTAATTAATACTCAATATTTTTAATTTGTTGCAAAACTGTCCGCATGACTATTACACACAAACTTTAAAACTGTACTAATAAAATATAAAATATAACATTTCTAATGATGACGCAATACATTAATAATATAAAACAAAATTATTGTATGTATAAACATGAATTTTCATGTTCGCAGTAGCTTATTCATGCGTTTAAATATTTTGTAGCAAAACATGCGGACAGTTATGCACGCTACTGTATATCCCTCTTAAGATGAAGTTATGTAGCAGATGGTTTTACAAAGGATAATTCAATATATTATATTACATTTAAATAATTTAGGGTACAAGGTTAATTATATCCACATATATATTCGCATATATATATTTAAGTAGTGTAATGTAATTGTAACACATCATATTTATATGCAAAACCATATAGATTTATAAATTTATATGTTATACATATATACATTACGTAAATACGAGTATATTTGTTAATTATTATTTCATAGACCATATATAAATGTTTTGATGAATTCCATAGAATTCCAATGAACAGATTATCTTTGTATATTATGTGGATCGATTTTAACAGATGATTCACTATATAGTGACTATATAGATGGTTGGTCAAAGTTATTCTGAAATTACATATATATTATAGCTAATTTTGATACAATACACTTTTAAAGTCAACCTACTGAACAGATGTTGGAAAAGTGCATATATACATTTTTCAAATTTAATTAACAAAAATAGTGGGTGATAGATTAAGTAATTCTATATTGTAAATTCTATGAAATATTTTGATTTCAAATAAAATTACGTTGTTTTATTATAAAAAATTGTGTTGCGTACGAACTTTTTTAAATACTTGTAAAAATATTCTATACATTGTGTAGGGAAACAAATTGAAATAATTACTATTTCGATATAAAAACTATTAAGGTAAATTAAAAATTTAATTCTTTACAAGTCAGTTTAACATCACTTTTCTGTATAATTTTATATTAGTTTCGTATGGCAAGAAAAGAGAAGAGAATATTCTAATATTAATGAAAAATAATACAATACAATTTCGTTAATTTGGTTAAATCCTTTAAATAATTAAATAATTTCGTTAAAATATTCAAATAGTTTTGTTTGAGTAAATTTATGGAAATTTATTATGAATTTTACAAAACCCTTTTCTGTAAGGGAAATAATAACGAAAAAATCTTTGAGCCGTGTTTAGTAAACAAATTCTTAATTTTAAAACACATAGTATATTTTTAAAATTTCAGAAATAATTTGAACAATCTTTGTGCATCACACACGTCATCTGTCAAAATTGATTCATAGACCTTTGTAAAAAAAAAAAAAAAGGCATATTGCATTTTTGAAACAGTAAAAGTTGTTCCAAATTCTATTGAATTCATCTGATTTTACAAAATTACATTATTTATATACATCAACATTTGAAACGTATTGTCTAAAATTTATATATTTTATAAATAAAACAAAACCAATTTTATAATTCAGTTTATTTGTTAATATCCATTGAGAAAGGATAAAGGATATATCATAATTAATTTTATATATATACGAACGGAAGTCTGCATGAATTATGTAAATATATTTAATTTAAATTTCAATAAAATAAACAAAACTGCAAACTTTATTAATTAATAAAAAAACTAATTATATTAATATTAATAATAGTAAAAAAAATCATATAGAATGAATAAATAATGATAACAAACAAATTTCTGCTGATAAAGTTGTTGTAATAATGCAAAAAAAATAAAATAAATAAACTATGAATGCAATCAACAGTTAAGTTCATGGAATGAGGGAGCTTTTGTCATATAGAATGCATATAAAAACATGAAGGATCGCTTAAATGGAAACCATTTTTTTCCGTCGAGGAATTCGTTTATGGCCCGAAAGACGAGTAAAGTAAAGGTTGGAGGGCAGTAGCCAGCGATGGACAATGTACTGCCATTAAAATATTATAGCTTTAGTTTGGATAAATTGTAAATGTCCAAATAATAACATAAGCCCAATTTCAAGATAAACACTCAATAGTTCCATCAATGACATTCACTTGTTTCTAATGCCAATTAATGCAAATTTTTGTATATGAAAATACAGTGCGATTTTCTCATGCAAATATCGATATAGAATTGAATGCTGTGCTCCAGTTGCCATTCACAAAATCATTTAACTAAATACTTTCAATTTCCGAAATTAAATATGCATTAGCTACATGTTTATGGCAGCTGCACTTCGCTTTACTTCACCAATTATTCAAAAAATTAGTTAATTTTCATTTTTCGTTATGATCTCTTTATGAATGTGCTTTATTTTTTACTTGTAGCTATTAATATGGCAGCTTGGTGGTCTATTTCGAATTATGTAAATATAGTAAATATGGGTTAACAAAAACTTATGGTCACAAGTAAAATGTAAATGATATAAAATATCAAAAAATAACATTATGATCATATATTATCATATTTTAAAATCATTTATATATAAATAAAAACTATTAAACTACATAATTGTATGTTATCACATTATATTAAAATAGTTATATAAATGTTAAATCATACATAATTTCCATATATTATTATAGGTTTGGTTGATAAATCACTATCATGAGTAATTCAATATAACCGAAAATATATATTTGATTTCCATTAAGTGGTAAAACTTCCGTAGAGTGGTTCAAAGATACAAAACACCACCATAATGCAGTTGATATAGAACAGTGAAAATTTAAATATGAATCGTTAATTGTATGGTTCTATTTTTTGTTGAAATAACCTTTTTTTTTTGATTTCAACAAACCTTCAGCGACATATTTTCTGAATTGTATATAGTTGTGGCATAATATCATACCTTGTCAATTTTTCTGCAAAACAATGCAATTTATTAACCATTGTAGAATCAAAAGCAAAAAGTAGGTCAACATCGTGTTTTTTATTTTGTTCTATAATAATATAAAACGATAATTATTGTTAACAGCAATATTGGATAACAATCAACTATTGTATACTCATAAATTTTATGTGCCATATATCGAAGATGAATTGTTTCACGTGCTAAGTAACACAACAATTTTACCTCATTCATAACTGCTTCGTTTATTTTTCACATCCATAAGTATGCATAATTTGTTCTATTATCACAAACAACATAACTGTCCTAATGGGAAACAAAAGATTATTCAATAATACTGAATAATAATATCAATCCTTAAATATATAATTGTTGCAAAATAATAAAAAGATGAATAACAAGACAAAAGTTTCTGGGATTTAAAGAAATTTTCAAATTATATCTCCAATCAATAGTCTGATATTAATTTATTAATTTAAAATTTAAAAAATTTTCCAAAGTTAGTATTTTTCATAAAATTTTAGTATCATCTTTTAATATTTTCATTTTTCGGTAATCCATTAAATGTTTAGTTTTAATAATGGTCACGTATTACAGTCTCTCCTGAACAGGTATCATATGTTTGTAATATAATATTATATTTCATAAATATTGTTGGCTTTTTTTTTCCGCGTTGGGTATTTATCTTTTAAATTTGAGAAAACATTCCTACAATACATAATATTGTATTTTCGGGTCTGAATGCAAAAGTACAGCATACGTGTTATTGTAAAATTGTTATTAATGGTAACTAAAAACAGTCTAACTAATCATATAAATTTTATTTTCTAATACATTTCTGTTTAAAAACTTTAAAAGATAAAATTTAATATTTATGTTAAAATTTACCGGAACTTATATATAACAATTATATTAAAATAAAATATAGACGTGCAAGCGAAGTCAAGACTTATGAACAAATCCAATATTTGACACTAATATTTAAGTATATACAATACAATGCATAATATCTTTCTTTCTATAAAAGTAAAAAATAAAAAAAAACGATGTGACAGAATTCATTATAATTTAAAAAGAAAAAAATAAACAAAGAATGCAAATTTGTCTGCTCTCAATATTATGTTAATTTATGCATATATAACTTTAAATTATGTATTGATATCTTCACATTGTGTTTATGTAAAACATAATGTATCCATTTCATAATCAATAAAAAAAATTAATAAAAAATTCTATATTAATTAAATATTATAAAATACGTATGCAAATGCGTTCCAATAGACACCATAAATAAATTAAATAGAAAAAAATTTAAATTATTAAATATAAAAGAATTGAATTTATATTATTATTTAATTAATTTTATATATATTTTAAAATTTATCAACACAAAATCTATTTTATAATATGCTATCCAGTACAATAATATTAATAAATGAATGAAAATACTAGTTTATTTCTATATTCATTGTATTGTATTATAGTTATTATTATGAAATTTATAAACATAAAAATTTCTATATTATATATTATATAGCGATTAGATTGAATGTAAAATTATTATTAATTATAATAAATTCAATTTTCATTCAATTCATTCAGATTATAATTAACTTTGTTTGTATAAATTAAAATTATATAAATACACACAATACATATACGGTTTCAAGAACTAGTTGTTTGACTTACAATTTACAAGTTTATATTTTATAAAAATTGTGTCATTAAGAAATGTTTCGTAGATGTTATTTATGGTAGAAGCATTTATATATTCTTCTGTCTTATAATAATACAATATATATAATTTTACCAATTCATTAACAGTATAATTTTATTATAATTATATAAATTTCTATTTACAAGATTCCTTTTATTCGGATGATTTGGGTTTTGATCTATGAATTATTGAAATTAAAATAAAATACAGTTTCAAATTTTTTTTCTGTTTCGATAGACTTATTAATATTACATTTTTGAATTGGTAAATTGTGATAGATATGCTATATTTATAAAATGAATTAGATTTTCTATTTTAATTCCGATAAAGAATATATATATGGAGATCATAAAAACGCATTTGAAAAATAAATGTATAAGTTTATAGTATAATGTAATTTAAAATAATGTTAATAAATTTAAGAATTTTATGCAGTTTGCAGTTAAATAATATTATTGAATTTAAATAAATTATTATAAAAATAAGTGACTTTAAAATCTATGCATTTTCACATTATATTATTTTGTCAATGCACAAAACGCAACTATTGGAAATGTAACAAAATTAACATTGAATTTAATTGATGTAGTGAGTTAATGGGTCATATATTTAAATTCCAGTGCGTTAATACGAATACCTTATATAATCCGAACCCTAAATTATTGGCACGTTCATTACATTATTACAGTATGATATAGAAATTATACTGGATATTCCAATAATTACACTAAACCCATACCACATAATTTTCACAAAAAACTATTTATATAATACCACTTTGAACATATTTATAAAAAATATTATCAAAATATTGGTCAAAAAAATAATTAAATTATCAAGAATATTAATTGTCCAAGGATTCGATTTTTCCGAATTTTCATAAGAATTGTACATAAAATTTCAGTTTGAACATACGAACATACATTAGAAATTTTATTAAAATTGACTGAAAAATTACGAAATTGGAGTAACTGATTTTACTGCTGTATGTGATCTAAGATGGACATTGTCGATGTGACATTTAAAATTAAAAATAATTAGTTCACAACGCTAGTAACAAAATGTCCGTTCTTTGAAAAAATGAGGAAAATTTCCGTGGAAAAAATTCACATATGTTCCATGGAAAAAATATACTGGCATTTGTCCAAAGAATGTTCATAGATTTTCCACTTAATATAACAGTATCTTATTTAGGTCAATTGAAATCTTTGGATGGTCAGTGTAATATTTCAAACATATATCCGTGGTTTTGCATTCATAATTTATTTCACCAATTATCGAAAACAATGGTTTTACAATTTTACAATTAAATTATTTTTTGCATAAGAAAATATAAATATCATACTTTTTATATATTTTTTACGTATTTATTATATTAAATTTTGTTTCAACAAGTTACAACCTGTTATAACAAAATTTTTGTGCGAGTGCACTTTTAGCATGATGTATTTTTGTCAAAATCCGTAGCTCTGCTCACAAAAAATATGAATATAGATTCTACGGATATGCTGTGGAGTAATAGCAACGAGAAATAAATCTAAGGAAAATCCGTAGAAATTATCATCGGAAATATACGGATAATTTTTTATAAAAATCCATGGACAGCGTTGCGCTGGTCATGTAAAACTCCAGCGAAAATCCGTAAGAAATCCATGGATATTTCCTCGGATTGAAACTACGGACTACTACATATAATGCAAAAATTTTGCGAACAAACTACGCACAGTGTTACTAGGGAATTTATACATATATATGGTGTTAACGAATTAAAAAATCTTTTCTGTAATATAATAATTATGGGTGGAAAATATATTATAGTAATCGTTCTGTATAAATCTTAAACGAATCATTTGCATAAATTTCACATTTAGAATTCTTATAATAACGCAGACATGCTTTATAAAAATTCGATTAACATAAATAAAATGATGTTATAATAATTTCACTTGACACCGAGTATCATTCGATTAAAGAATAATTTAACATATTAAAATATGTTACATATAATACTATAAAATTTAAGTTAATTAATTTAGTTACCACCACATATCTTATGGCATATATGTAAAAATATACTTTATATAGAAAATACATTTAATTTTCTATACTCTCGCATGTAACACTTTATATAACTTATAATACATAAAAATAAAAAAAAAATCCAAAAGTAAAATGTCATTGACAGAATTCTATATATTTCATATACGAAAACAATTCGATTTATAAAATTAACCATTCGCAATCCTTAGCCGCACAACTATACAAAAATTGAATTGTGAATGACATTCGCATTTATTGTATCTTATAAATATAAAAATAATATAAAATTGTATATATAAATGTTTTGTGATGATGAAAAATGAGAACAAATTGTACGTATAGAAAATATAATGGTAAAAAAAAAAACGCATAATAAAGAGAAATGAAATATTATCAAAAAATTCAACAAGAAAAAAAGAACATGGCAAAAAAAAATGCGTTATAAACAGTGAAAGGGCTTAAAAGTTAATATAATAATAATATAAGAAACAAAAAACAACCTTGATAAATTATTCATTTCCGTTTATACACACACACACATCAAAATATAAATATAGCATAAGATCCTCTTTCATATATCGCTTTACTTTCACTCTTTCTTTTCTGACCCACATCACGTTATAATCTGTGAGAAAATACCAGATAATATAAATTAAAATTAACTTTTATATATATATTTTGTACTTGTTATATATTTTTAATTATATTAGTTACAATAGGTGGATTGTATATTGTAATGTGTGTATTATAACTGAATTATGTGCACATAAGGCTATATCTATATTAAAATAATATCCTTCTTTAAATCATGCCGGGATTCATATAAAAAATACTTATAAAATCCATTTGAAATACATACTTTGAAATGTACTGAATTGTGACACCAAACTTTTCTATATTAAACTAAATATATATATATATAGACTCTGATTGATGTATGGCAAACGGTAATTAGAAGATTTATCATATATTACCATAATTAGATCAGATCAATTAAAACTCCGTTACGGAAGAAGTCACGGAAAAACAGAAGATACTTGCGCAATTGGAAAATTACCAACTCTTGTAAGATAATCAGTTGTTTTGATAGTGTCATGCGGATTGGAAACTTATATATAATCTAAATTTAATTATATTTACTTAAATTGAGAATCCTTACAATAATAATAAATTTTCTGTAGTCATACAATTACAACATGATGAATAAATACATGATTACGTTATATTTACGTTATTCGCCAAATTAGGAGATAATCCATAATAAATTGAATTTAAATTATAAAGTAAAGATTTTTCTTATCTACTGGGTTATGTGTACGGAAATGTGATACGCTTTTGTCAGCAATGCATATGAAAAATTAAAACTAATATTGCTAATGTTTTTGTATTTGTACTATCATTCACTAATTGTAAAATATTTAAAAGTATTAAGTATTTGGGATACTTGCTATAAACTCTACTGTCCATTAAAACTAACAAATAATAAAGAAAAATAAATTCCAAGAGTATATAACATTAAAAATTCTATATAATTTAAATTAAAAAAACTTACAAATTTATATATTTTTCACCTAGCAAAACCTTGGATGTATAAGTTGAAATGGTCAGCATAAGTGCCCCTAGAAAATATGCCATTTTCTTCAGAAATGTAAAACTTTCGAAAAAATTATGTATATTTGATTAATAATTTCTTTCTATTATCCCTAACTATACAATTTGATGGTACTTTATTCTTGCGCAAAACACTTTGCAAGAGTGCGTGTTTACCAAATTTCTTTTCAAGTATAGAGTTATTGAAAATAAGTACCACAGTCTATATTTTATAAACAACATACAATTAATAAATAAATAGATTATATCGAATTTATTGTCCAAATAAAATTTATTTAACCTTTATTCATAAATATAGTAAAAATGTGGTTGTTGTTAAATCATAACCAACAGTGCATATCGTACATATAGTAATAAAGAACTATACGCAGATATGGAATAATGAATTTGGATAATATATTGTATATTAAGTTATACCATAAGTAATGTGTATATTAATTTTTCTTGTATAATTAAATTCGATTTGTGTACGACACTGTGTTGGGTTTCCGTGACTGTGAACAAAAAGACAGATGAAATTGTTCTAAATTTAATATATGGATATGCAATAGTGAATTTTCAGCCAATAAATAGTCACACCATACCGCATATTCCCATACCATAATATATAGTGATTTGACAAATAAAAACCCTTACATATAAAAACGACACTAGGCAATTTTAATAGGAAATTTTAAATTCATTTGATGACTTACAGAAACTTTTGCCAAATCTTCAAAAATTTAAAATGTCTCCGCTCACGCAGAACTTTACTTATAAATGTCACAACACGCTGTTAAACTATACCAAAAATTATGAACTGATACACAAACAAGGAGTGAAATGGGAAATTGAACATTATATAGTTGTGTAATTATTTTTTATTCCATAGTGCAATGTGCAGTAGTAAGAAAAAAAGTAATAACTGAAAAATATAGACCATTACTTATGGGCAATCACAATAAAAAAATTATATATTATATATAAAATTTGATATAATTTAAAAACGAAAATACTAATAATATTTATTAAAATAAAAATAAAAAATTAATTAATTATAAATTAATCAGAATTTCTGAATAAAATAAAAATTAACGTAAAAATTTTAATGGTATTATTTTCAAGTAAAAATTATATGAAAATTTTAAAATTAGCTTTTACGCTTTTACCTAATAATAATAATAATAATAATATGATTTTCTTCTTTACTGACACGAATTCATTCAATTAAGAAAAGTTCAGTTTAAGAGAAATACACAATTTTGTGCGACGCAGTCATATAGAAATATTATAATATAGTTAATATAAATGACGAATTTGTAATATATGGTCAAAATGACATTGCAGCTAATACCGGTGATATGGAGTCAGTGTATATTTATAATAAACATTAAATGTATATACCGATTTGCTTTTATTAAAGCTGAAGCTTATATTATACAATAATTAATAGCGTACCTGGTATAAAGTTTTTTATTTTTGTTCAAGAAAATTGTCTACACAAAACCCAAAATTCCTAAATTTCCTGTACACTTATGCATCATTTTCATTTGCTCATAAAAGGGTTGTTCCAAGCATAAAATAATGTAATGATAGAAAACACTGTGCAGTTTTAAATTAAAAATTGTAATTTTTTATTAATTCATAAAGTATACAGTACATGGTTATGTATGGACTGGCATATCGTGTAAATTACCTCCACACACCATTGCTAACACATATTCGCACACTTTTGTCAAAATTATCCATGACCGTTTTGCCAAAATGTGATTGAATTTCGTTTTTTAAATTGTTCAATTTCTTCGTTAAAGGCGTGTATGGCATAAACTAATAATAATAATCTGTGCAACCAAATTCTGATGATCAAAATAGGAAATCAAAATAAGGCACCGTCTTGTTGAAAACACATTTCGTAAAAATTATCTTGTCGCAATAACGACCACCATTAACTGTTATTGGCAGACCAGCCACAATGGTCCGATAATACATCCGCATCAAACAGTAGCACGTTGTGTATGCATTTGTTTCTCAACAATCACATTTTCTCTGAACTCGAAATGAGACAATTTCGACGATTAATGAAACCTACTAAGATGAAAATTATAGCCTCATCGCTGAAAATGATTATGGTTCGAAAAATCATCATATACACTTGTTGTTGGTCCATAATCAAACGTACTTTATCATGTAGCGCTCCATTTTAATAATAATTCTAAAGTGTCAAGTGTCACGAGGTGTCTTTTTTTATATTCGTATATTTAGACAACACTTTACCTTACAAATAGCTTTTAAAATTCAAATTTTACGTAAATTTTTACAACACCCTTTATAATCACTTTAATTACTTTTAAATTGTATACTGCAGTATACAAATGATATATCTATTAACTATTTAAACACGCAGAAATTTACATATAAATTGTTATGAATTGAAGAAACTATATATATATCGACAACAAAATACGAAAAATACTAATTATAATTATTAGAATATTTGACATTGATATTTTTAATTTTACAATTTTAAAAATATAAACTGCTTATTTTTTATTACTTTTTAATTTAATTAATTTAATTTTCATATATTACATTTAATTTATTTGTACAAGCCACGCACAATAACATAAATTGTACTATTTTTATTAAACATTTGCATACATGTGTTGTAAAATAAGTATGCGATGTGAGCGAGTATATAAAAATTAGCATATATTAAAAAATTGTAATAAATTTATGGTTAATATGAAAATGTGAATGAAAAATAGAATATTATAGTATAGACTCAACAACAACAACGTTACAAAAAACAACATTATTATAATTTTTAGTACAACAAAATATAAAAATAATAATTATTAAATTGTAACAATTTAATACGTGTGTATAAAAATTATAACAAATTAATAATCATCCGCATAATTATTTATATTATTTATATTATGGGTATTATTAAAAGAAATTTTTAAGAAAATAAAAACAGTTACCTATACCTACTCTCATTGAAAGTAAATTTATAAAAATTTAATTTTTTTTTAATATTTTTTTTTTCTTTTAATAATTGGTATGTTTTTTTTTGTTTTTTTTTTGTAAAGTTAGAAAGTAGAATAAATTCTTATGTATATTACTATATTCATACATACACCTATACACTGGTAATACACATTAAAAAGTGTTAAGGTGATAGTATAATAATATAATAATAATAATAATAATAATTTACCAACAACAAAATGTACTCGCAGATGATATATAACGATGTATATAGGAATAGTAGATAGTTATGTACCTCTTAATATATTAGGTGTATGTAGAAGAAATGTATATTATTATTTTCTTATTACCGAAAAAAAGTTACACTTTTATTTGTAAAAAAACCAAAAAAAAAGTGCAACTATAATAATATTGGATGTTTGCATAACATCGTGCCAGATATTTATCTAATGACTGAAACCTCATAGCACACAGCAGGCCGGTTTGATTTGGTTTGTTTTTATATTCATGCTATGATTATAGATGCTTAAATTAAAGGTTGATACAGAACAACAGCTTCCGCCAGAACCTCAGAAGACTTCTTATTATAATAGCTAGTAGAACGCATATGGAAATGTAATCTAATCTCATATTAACTACATGTAATTAATATAGCTAATTCGGCGATGGGTTTTATTATTCGTTACTTTCGTGAATTTTCGTATTGTATTCATGCATTATATCTACTTTACTTTGATTTGTTCTATCCTTGAATATACATATCCGGTGTGGCCTTTTTATGCAACTGACAAGGCTAGGCTGCAGACATGTCAGAGAAGATTTGCTCTCAGAAGTCTTCCTTGGTGTGATCCTTTAAGATTGCCTAGCTGCTAAAAAGCATAGAATTGAACTATTAAATATGCCTGCTCTTGAAAGACATAAAGAATTTATTGGTTTGTCTTTCTTATACTGTAATTTGTTGAAATTTAGAGTGGATTGTCTTGGCATTCTTAGTACATTAAATTTAAAAATAAATAGCAAGCATCTTCGATCTGTTTAATTATTTCATTTAGATTATTATCATAACAATTGTCAATTGCATGTGTTGCTTCAGATTTATAATTTTTGTTATGGTTTTGTCGTTAAATAATAATGTAAATAATGTAACTTTTAAATTTCAATTTTTTAACAATATGTGATTAAATAAGTAAATAAATATATAAATAAATAAATAAACAAACACATAGCAAAGTTTAAGCCAATGTTAAAGTCGACGCTAAGCCAGACTATAGATCTATTCTTTACTTAATATGCGAGTTTATAGTATCAAACGTTGTTCTGCGATAATTTCTTTTGTGTTTAGAAAAAATATTTAAAAATGAAGCATGAAAAAGTGTCATCTCATATATGACTTTTCGGAAAGGACTATAAGTGTTGTAAGTGCGCGTAGGAAGAACATTCAGGTTGTTTATTTGAATAGTACTCGCCGACAACTAATCTTATTGATAATGATATTGTTAATGCTTTGGTAAAATAACTTAGGTAAAATAACTGGGAACTTAAACATTGATAATTCAACCGCATTTTGTCAAAGTTGAATTTATTTTCAATATATTATAGATACATGAGAGTATACCACATTCGTTGACTGAAAGAAATAAGTTCAACAGAATATCGAATGCCGTATTTCTCTTCTTAGACCTTATAAACTTATGAGCATTTTTTGGATAGCATTGTAACAAACGATGAAATATTAATCGTTTACAACAACGAACAAGAACTTGGAATATAAAAAGTAGACGAAGTTGCACAACAATAGTTTGAATGGTATGATGAACATCAGATCAATGGAAGAAATCCTTCTTTGAAGGAAAACCGTTGTCATTCTATCAATTTGAAATCAAAAATTTGTAGTACAAAAAGTTTAGACCGCCTGTATTAGAAATTATTGCAGATTATATAATTGATTTATAAAAATATATAACCTCTAGTGATTTTTGTTTTCAAAGAGGGCACGCAGTTATACAATCATCCAATACATATATCTATGTATGTATGTGTCATGCTTTATTTGCTTCAACAAACGCTCTAATAATTTATTAATAATTTATTGTATATATTAATATATAGTTGGTATAGTATCTTAGATATATATATATATATATAATGTTGATGGCCTCTATAATCACATCTGTAATTCAAAATAGTATCAAAATAAAAATAATAATAATAATAATATTAACCACAACAACAACAACAACAACAACAACAACAACAACACCATAACAAAAACAACTATAACGAAAAATAGGAAAAAAAAAACTAAATAAATTAATAATAATAAGAATCATAAGAATATAAACGGGCTTTTTTTTACATTCTTTTTTTTCTCTTATAATTTTGATAGTTTGTACGGTTTTTTTTTTTTTTTTCTGAACCAATTTATAGACTATAAAATGTTTCGAAAATATTAGATTTAATGTTAGTTAAAATTATATTGTCGTACAGGTGATTTGTAATTATATTAGGAACATAGAGTTCTTATATACACTAAATTCACATCCTCATTTTTGTGTTTACAATTGGTAATTTTATTATTTCAATTAACAAATAGTTGCGTTATCGGTTAAATTAAATAGCGAAAAATGAAAAGTGTTCAGTTTTTAATTTGTGTTTTTACACTATTTGGATATATTGCTAGTGTGTATTCAAACGAATGTCAGGAATCCGAATCACCAATATTTTGTCATGGGTCTAGGGTAGTACGAAATGTGATACATAAAGTTTTATATAATGACAATAGCAATGGTGGTGGTGGTGGTGGTAATTCACCATTAAAATTATTTCCGGGATTAGAAATTGTTAAAGTGCCTGGCGATAGTGTAACGGATACAAATGATGCTAGATCAAATGATGTTGATAGTAATGACAGTTATATTGGTCGTGCATCACGTTTCTTAGAAAAACATGAATTAAAAATTAAATTCGGTGAATTAATGAAACGTGCCGATATCAGAGATGTTGTTACCAGTACATTTAGAAGTTTGGATGAAAACAAAGAAGCCTTTGGTAAGTAAATTGAACATTTATTTATTTTATATTTATTTATGCATAAAAATTAAATTAATCGTATATGTTATTGTGATATAATAAATGAATTGTGTAAACATCAATGTTACAATGTTAAAAATGACATAGACGTAATGCGGGAATAATTCAGATAAAATATAAATATTTATATCATACATAACAAACAAATATATTAGGGTGATGCCGCATGAGATATTGAGTCGACATCATTAAAAACTGATTAAATTAAAAATTCTTGATGTTGAATTCGATAATCCATTTTTTTTTTCCTTAATCTCGTCTATTTTGATATTGCCCATTCTAGAAAAATATCGTAATATAGTAATCCGAATACAATTTTTCACGAGACATCCTTGATTAACGAAAAATAACATCAAGTTATCATCAACAGTTTTATAATTATTGAAATATTCAAATAATTATATTTACACTTACAAAAAATGGAGTTTATGCCAAATTCGGTGTTTTTTAAATATACAACGTCTACATGTTTTTAGCTGAATTACCCCCAATTTATAAATTATTAAATTTAATACATCAAATCAACCAGTCACAATAGTACTATACTCGTTTCTAAGACATCTAAGACAAACCAAACATTACGATCAATTTGGTAAATTACTCCATACACACATGGAGCATTTAACAATTCACAAATATCAATTACAAATGCTGACTATAATTACGTTTTTATAGATGCAGATTTTAAATAGTCAAACAAATGTTAATTTATAGTTATAAGTATTTTAATTTTTGGTATTACATTTAATCGAATACGCCACAACTTCCGATTTTATAGAAATGCAGATCTATAAATAAATCTATAAAGACATTATAATCTATTTTATTTATCATTCAAATATATTAAATATATTTATTTTTTATGAATAATTATATAATCAATTTGAAAATTATGTTAATATAAATAAATAAATAAATGTAAATATAAATTATTGTGTCACACATAATACATTATTTAATATACATTTTTATCAAATTTATATAATTTATATATTGAAAGCACAGATAAATCGAATGTATCAGATAAAGGAATGCAGAATAAAAAATTTCTAATAAAAATGAATCCGCAATTTACAATATAGCCATTGTAAATAAATATAAACACAATAGTATTTTGTTATATTCCAAAATTGTAAATTTAAAGGAAATATAATAAATTCAATAAAATACAGATGTAATTTGCTCACAATTATGTATTATAATTGCATGAAAATTAGCGGTGGCTGTGGCAACTTTTCGGCCTTTTGAATATGACAGTCAATTAAAATCTAAATAATATTTATTTATTAATAAATTATTATTAAACTTGACTCTATGACTTTATTTCACCGCCAAATTAAAATTGGATACTAAAAAGAAGATTGCAATTGTCTTCTATTGTGTTCTTTGATATGTGGCCAGATAGTATTGAATATATTACATACATTAGTGCAGCTGATACCACAAAAAACAAATATACGTTCTCACACTATTTTATACCTTGTGATGTTTCATTTGTAACTCTAACATTTATATCGGATACATTAATTTTTTCTGTGGTTATATAAATAAATATTAAGAAATGAAGACAATATACAATAAACAAAAAATTACCAATGTCATTTTACTTTCATTTAATATATACTAAAATAAATATACCTGTAAAATTTATAATAATTCTATAAAAGTTAATAATTTTTAACGAAATTTATTCTAATTATTTTTTTATTTTTATTTTTTTTTTTGGATTATATAGAGGGTAGAAAGAAAGATAAAGGTGGTTATGGTGGACTTATTTTAATGGGTGCTATGATGTCAAAAATGATGGCTGCTATTGGTATGGGTGCTATTGGTGCATTAGCTGCAAAAGCACTTGGTGTTGCCCTAATGGCATTGATGTTAGCCGCATTAGTTGGTCTTAAAAAATTAACCGAACATGGACACGATGATGGCGGCAGTCATCAAGTCAAATATATTATGGCACATGGAGATGATCATCGAAGAAAACGAGCGATAGACGATGATGTACCATTACCATATCGTGGATGGCCACCAACACAAAGTTAAATATACAAAAATTAGGAATTTTATTTAAATTACATAATATTTATTAATATTTTTAGTATTATATATTATTTATATATGACTCCATTAATTTATATTAATGATTTTGTTTCTTAAGTATACATTTGTTTTCATAACTATATACATATACATGCATTTGCATAAATATATGTACGTGTTCGTATGTGTATGTATGTATGTGTGTGTTTGTGTGTGTGTTTGTGCCTTTGTGTGCTCAAAATTCTATTATTTATATTCTGTGAATCTAAATCTACCTATATATTTATTTATTTTATTTAATAAAATACACTCTATTATTGAGAAACTACCAAAATTAATTTTATATAATAACAAAACAATATAATTTAAAATGAAAAAAAAAAAAAAACAATTATTAAGTATTAAATTTAATTAAAAACAATTAAAAATTTAAATATTAAAAAATTAATTTTCATTTATTTTAATTTATTATTCTATATACACCCATCTATACCGCCGCCACTATCATATTATTAATTACAATATCTATTTTTATAGAAGAATTTTCTTTCGTCCTTTTTTGTACCATAACAACTTTCACGTATAAAAATAAATTTTCTGCATTTAGATAAAATACATTAAAATTTTCTGCGTCGGATATATTTAAACCATTTTTAGAAATTGTAAATTTTATGCAGATTTGAAATGGTTTTTTAAAATTTTAAACATCGATCAATTATAAAACGGATTAAAACGGCATCCGTCTATAATAACGATCCTTATACAAAACGGCGAATAAGGATTCACAAAATGTTTTACCAAAAATTATTAATATAACTATTTTTTTAAACTGTATTTATTAGACTAAAATATATAAAAAATATTTTTTAAATTAATATTAATATTTAAATTTAATTTAGTTTTTCCGCAGATACCAAGTCAAATATTGTCACACATTTATTTTTGGATATTTATTTATAAAAAAAGTTATTTAAACAATAACATTGGCAGCCTGAATTAATGGCCGTGGAAATTTGTAAAAATGTAAAAATATGAAATTAATATCGAAATTTTTATATCTTCGATATAAATTATTTTATTAAAAAAATTACCAAAGTAATATGGGAACATTTGAACATAAATAATTAAAATAAATAAATAAATAACAATATTTTGTTAAAAAAACAATGAATGGGAAATATTAAGAAGCATTTTTTTTTAGCAAATATTAACATTTAAAAAAACACAAACAATTACTTATTTCTCTTCCAATTTAAATGTAAATATTTGCTAAAAATACTTCTTAATATTTTCCATTCATTGTTGTTTTTTTAACAAAATATTGTTATTTAATGTCAATTCCAAAAAGCAAAAGTTATTCTGTTAGTTCGATTCGTGGTTTTAATATTGGCATATGCTTACTAATAATAATAACAATATTAATATTATTTTAAATTTGAGAACATATTATCGGAAAAAATATATGAAATTATTAACGTAATAATAGATCTGGGATTAATTCCTTTCCGCATTATAAAGTCGAGAATATTAACTGGGGAAAAAAAACTAAAAATTACATTTTAAAACGGAATTTGGACAGGAAGTTTTTATTTCTATTTATTTATTTCCAATGTTAAATATGGAATAAAAATCGGAATTTAATTCAATTGTATTTTCAAATTGTATTTCCACTTTTTTAATATCAATGTCAATATTACAAACCATTAATCCTATAGCAAATATTTGCAATAATTTATTATAAGTAATTCAATAGTATGCCGGTCTTTAAATTACCGGCGTTCCATATGTGATAAATTGAAAAATTATTTCTAATCCAATTATAAAATTCGATTAGTAAAATGGAAGTTATACCGGAAAATGTTGAAAAAACAACAGAATTGAATTTCCGTCACAAAAAAAAAAAAATATATTCCAGCGATATTATTTTGCATTATTTCAAACATTGTAAAATATATTGGTCCTAACAAGGAAAACCATCTGAAATGTTCCATCCCGATTGTAACGAAAAGTTTGCCAGGTTGTAGTACGGTATACTCATCAAAATAGAAATGACGTAGCTATATCTAAAATGTGATACATGTCGTTCGAAAAAAATAATTTTAAAAATTAAAGACAACCCGTCACTGTATTCATAACATTGATGAGATGTTCGCGTTACAAGCTGATAAGAAATAAAATGAAATAAAAATTTATTTTCCAATAATCTATTTATATTATTTTCATTTCGTAATTAATAATTTTTATTTCTCCTTAATGAATCCATCTAATTTCATCTATTTTGTGAAAAGTATATTTAATTGTCTAAGAAGAATCCACGTTGAGATCAAAAGAAGAAAATATTATAAAAGTAATTAAATTAAGAAAATAAAACTGTCTGTATTATTTTTGCTTGATAACTGATATTTAACATTAAATTAATTTCCAATATTTCAGTGAAGAAAAAAAAAAAGCAATTTAAAATCGATTTCAAGTGTTCTTTGCAAATGTTTATCTGCTTTTTTTTTCTATAATACTATGCAATATATTTACAATAAAGTAAAGTAACACATGCACAATTTAAAGTAAGAATTTATTGATTTATTCTTATTTATTAACATATTCTATATTTATATCTTACTTACACATTCCTTTTCTTTTCCAAATTTAATATTTTTATACTTATTTCATAGTAATTAAATTATAATTTATAATTTTAACGTACAGCTAGTCATACATAAGTAAAGTTATGTAACACGAACGACATCTTATATATTTCCGGTATACCGTTTCTCAAATATTATCATATGTACAATAAAATGCGAGACTTATGGTAAGGAAACGAAACGATATTGTATCCTTAAAGTTTTGTGATTGACTGCGGATAGCGGATAGCATATGATAAACGCACGAAGGAAACATATATAAATATAGACATCAAAGAATATCATTGTACATAAATACAATATATTATTAATACGTTCTGTATATACTTGAAAAAATACCAAAATAGACGAATAAATGTAATAAGGAATATGCATAAGACTTATAAAAAGACGCATAGTACACAAACGTTTACATTTATAACAAACTATATCATCAAAAAAAAAAATATAATAATTTATTAAATTCTAAATAAGTAAAAGCTTATACAAAATACATTTTAATTTAGATTAAATTATTGTACAAAGATATGTGTATATATACGCAACAGAAAGATACAAACAAATGCTTAACCTAGTGACATACTTATTCTGGGTGTATGATGTTATATGTGATGAGATAACTAAATATATACCTATAGAGAAAATCTCTTTTTAATAAATATTTATTTATTGTTTTTTTTGATGATGATATTAAACGCACATTCGATATTCATAAGATGATATAAAAAAAAATTTTGATTTGAAAAAAAAATGATACGTATTTTTATAAAATAATATAAGATTCGGCTATTTAATGTGAATGCGGTAGTTTAATATGAACTAATTTAAACTTGTTTTTGTTATTTATTTTTTTTAATATCAATATTATTTGTAACACATTTTTAATTTTTTTTTTCCCATCAGATCTATCTAATCTACAACCTACATTTATTTTATATTTTCCGATATATTTAATACAATGTGAATAAAATTATTTCTATATATGCTTCAGGTATGAGAAATTTGTTTGCACGCATCCATTTAAACTATATAATCCAATAGTTTGAAATTATATATGGTCCGATTTCATATGAACAATTTATCATTTAACATTTATATTTAAAAATGCATAGAAATCAATACACCCTTCCTTTCATACACACAAAAATCTATATAATTTATAAATATGAAAAGTTAATTAACTATTATCTGTCGTGAACAGTATTGGGAATGAATTTGTTGAAATGTTTTTAATGTCTTCTATGCCATTTGTATGTGTCGCGTATATTAAAATGATATTTTTTTGAGAAAAGTACATTCAGTTTGAAATACAATAAATAATAAATGTAAAATTAAAAAAAAATTTCCACGTAAAACCATGAAGTAATGATTTTAAGAAAATTTATTAACTTTTCTGTTAATTTGTTATAGCAAACGTTTACGCACATTACACAGAGTTAATATATTAGTAAATTAATGTAAAAATTGAAATTATAAATTTCTCTATAACGGATTTCACTGCATTTTCAATAATTAATTAAATTAATTACTTCGTTAATTCTGTATTATAAATAATCCAATATATATATAATTTTTAATTATTAGAAGACGTGTGTGTGTGTGTGTGTGTGTATGCATTAATTTATATTTTCTTTAAAAACGAAATTGATATTTAATTGAACATATAGAAAAAAGAATTTCAATTATGTGTTAATAATTTATTTAACTATTTATTATTATTTGTTATTATAATTATTATATATTTTATACAGCCGTTTAAAATGAATATACATAAAAGATATACCATATACGCTTAATTGAATTGAAAGTGTGAATATCTCGCATTGCAAACACGTGACCTCATTTAACAAAAGAATAAACATATACTTATTTTTATTATACTTGAACATATAATTATATTAAAAAAGAAAAAGTGTTTCATCCATTATACATTTAAATTATTGTTACGAGAGTACATCTAAATAACATAAATAGAAAGAATTTAACACTCAAATAAATCACCACAATTTTGTTTATTTTACTTAAATTATACTGTAGACTTAGTAATCACAGTTATGACTTGTGATTCAATATAAGAATACTTATAATTATTTTTAAAATTAATACCAAATTAATGTAATTCTTGTGTTATAAACTATGGGAATTTTCGCACGTTAACTCTCATCGGTTCCCGAAATTGATATACTTTTAATCGCAGGTTTTTTTGGTTACACATACGCAATGTATTATGGAAACAAGACAAAATGACGAAGCATTCAATGAAATATAATATTTATTGAATAATTTTAATTATTAAAATTTAATGAAATTGAAATATAAATGAAAGTGCATAAAATAAGTGGAAAAAAAAATATAACATAATATTAAAGTTCAAAATTATACTATTTCTAAAACGCGAAAAACGTAATTAATAAATATAGGATATTAATTATATATTTTCAGTATCCAAAATACAACAAAATTTGAAAAAATTCATTGATACAAAAATAATAAAAACAGATTTCACATGAAAACTTAATTTTCGTACTCATCTCCAGAATAAATAAATAATTTAATGAAAGTTCTCATCAAGCAGTTGATGTTTACAATATACTTATGTCGGTTTTGAATCAAATTATCCTCATAATCCTTTTTCCACAATCATTTCTACTGTATAGGTTAAAGTAAGCAGAATACGATGGCCATAAGGCAATAATATCTAATGGTATAGGACAATTTAAACAAATTTAACAAATGTTGCCATGTGTACATGTGGCTGCTTGCTCATGATGCTCAACTATAATTGAATCAAAAATATATCATTTTCTATTTTTTTCTTTTATACCCTTCATTTTACTTTTGACTAAAATGATATAATTTCACATGGCAGTTTGAAATGAAAGAGCAACCCAAAATCAAATTATGTGGCGCCAAAAATTGTTTGTCTTTTGTTAAGTCTTCCATACGATTTTTGCGACAAGATTTGGAGAATTGCGTTTTTTTACTTTTCAGCAACTTTTAACACAAGCCAAAGAGTTGTATTGCTAATGAATGCGCACCATATGTGTCTGCCTTGATTTTCGCTGTAGATTTACCAGAATTCAATTAGGGTTTACTCATAATTTTCCATATTTACAAAATATAATGTAGTTATGGAAAATTGTATTGTAATTTATCTACTCTTATACAAAAATAACACGCCGATTGATATAAATCTTGCATCAGCTTAATATAATATATTTTTCTGTATTTTATATTATTTATCTGAAATATTATTAATTACATTATTTGGAAACGAAATGGAAAATGTGTGTACATTCTTTTTTTTTTTTTTTTTTATAGAATAAGTATTAAAAATATACTTTCACTGATTTTTAGAAAATTAATTGTTGATAATTTATATTTTAGTATAAAGAAATTGACTTTATAATTAGTAAAAATTTATTTTGGCTTCTCTGCTGCATATATAACTTTAAGTATTGCATATGTACCATATATTAAAAGTGAATCAAAACAACGTCACAATTTAACACTTGTACTAAAAAAAATTTCCGTTTTTTTCTTTTTAATTTTTTATTTTAAAACTGAAAACGATTTTTATTATTATTATAAGAAATAAATAAAAAAAAAAAAAAGCAAAAACAAAATAATAACAAATATATTCGATTTCTAAAAAGAAGAATATTCACAAGCCAATCAAAAATATTGGGTAAAAAAAAAAGAAGGTTTCAATTATTGGATATTTATTATTTATATATATACAATACATTATACTCTTAACTAATAACCAATACATGTATATTAACGAAATCTCTTTTAAATATGTAGAACACTGGGTCACTGACCATATCATCATCACCGCAAACAGCATGGTCCACTGATATTTTTAAAATCATTCATTTCATTTATTAGAGAAAACGTAATATAACTTTTTATTAATAACAAACATCTAAATGAAAGTGAATATAATTAATATTTTATAACAAACATGAGGTCGGTATATAAGAGATCAACTTTAAACTGATCATTTGCACCTAAAAGTATACAGCATCCTAAATATATGTTCACCAAATATAAAATTTCTCTGTATAGTATCACATCGCCACATATGTCTTAAACACCTTTGTAGTTTATAGTTTTCTCCGTCAAGCCTATACATTGGATATTATATAGAAACCAAAAAATTATGACAATGATTAGGCCCAGATGCTTACAATATTAAATTACAAAAATACCACCACTGACGCCCGAATTAATACCAGTGATATTATAATTTTAATGGAAAACTTTATAGAAGTAATTGTTATCACATGAAATAGTTTAAAATATATTCAATGTATATAAATTTTATGTTCAAGATATAAGTTACTCCAAGTGGAGTACATATGGTATGTATACCAAAACATTTATAATAGTCAATCCTGTTGGTAAATTACTAAGCATGACAGAATTACAATAATTTTCCATTAATGGTCTACGAAATTATCGAAAGGTAAATGTTTCCATTATTTTTATATGAGTGTATTTGTCGTGTGAATGCCATGTGAAGTTATTTGACATCTAATTGTTCAATGGTACTATAACATAAATGCGCAAACGGTTAATTCAATAACAGAATTACAGATCGATAATCTTATCTTAATCAAATTAAAATAAATATGGATTATTAAGAAAAAATATTCCAATATATTGTTTACTTTAAATGCTCATTTCCAGTTCATTTTTGCCTACTTTTATGCAAAATGTTAAAGAAAAGTTGTAGCTGATAAGGCGATGGTGTACGTGCATTTGTATATTATTATATGGAATATAAGTTGTATCTACACAACTCCCAAAATTTCAAATGTTTTTGTTTTTTTCCTCATATAATATACGTTGACCATGACTTTTTATAGTTTATATAGTTGTTTTAATCAATGATCAATTACCATGAACTTGTTTTTCATTTATACTTTTGTTAATACTATACAATGCAAGAAAACCTGTATTATTATGTTGTTATTGTTTATGTTTTATGTTGTAGTATTAACTTTTTACATATGCATATGATTATACAAATGATGTTGATAAGTTGTTATATTATTCACAATTCTTTTTACAATATTATCTTATATTTCTACAGTTTAGCTTTTATATAGAAAAAACTTAAACACTCATGTACTACACGATCTGTCTGAAAAATAATCTCCCTCAATTGAAACACATAGATTTTCATGTTCAACAACTGTTCACGAATGACTTTTTTTTTTATGTCACTGATTGGAATGTTATGTGTATTGATGCTCACACTTTCTGGTTCATATTGAATACACCATGTTGCATCACCATAAAAGCTTTTTTAGCATTTGAAACGATTGGGTTGCATTTTTATTTAATTTTAAAACCATATTATGTATTTTAAACATTTCTCGACCGATGAACAAATGACATGTTTGACAGTTTATCGGTTCACAATACATAAATCTATCAACAACTAATGGGCGACGTTACCACATACAAAATATTAGAAAGTTATTGTGGTTATTTTTCGGACAGAGTGTACGTATTATTAAGTTTTATGTATGGTCGCCATCTAATGAATAAATATTAGACTTTATATTTATTTAGATACATTTTTATAACATTTAGATACACAAACCACATAACACATCTTAAACTTATTAGAACTTATGCTGCAGTCAATAGATAGAGTTTGCTACATCGTTAAAATTATAATTTGGTATACAAAAAAATGTAAAAATATGGTACTTGAAAAAATTTATTTAAATGTGCTGCATTAAGTGTATAAGAAAGTGTTTATATTTAATTGTATTTTATGTGGGTGTATATAACAAATTAACAACTGTATATGAATTTTATCGCAATATACCACTTAATCAAAAAACCTGCATTCAACTTCACTTTCAATTAATTTTCCATATATATACAATACTTATTATACACGAGTATATGTGGTGCTGTAAGATTTCAATCTTGTCAAAATTAGAAAATTGTATATTATTTAATTATAAATATTTATAAATAAATAAAAATTTAAAAAGTGTCATCACCTCACTCAAAATAATGCCATGATGCAAATGACTGCCTGATTTAAGAATTGCATGAATTATAACATGAATTTTCATTTTCGAAATTTTTATTATCAATATTATGGGAAAGAATTTAAGGAATAAAATAGGAAATTTAGTAAAACTAACGGTTCAAGGATTAATAAAATTATTTTAAATTATTATATCTATATAGATAATATGAAATAACATAAAAACAAACAATCAACTATAGAGCTGACGTTTCAAGGATCAAGAATATTTGAAAGACTATGACACTTCTGTAAAATATAATACAATATGTTATATGTTGCTTCAAAGATCAAGAATATTTCAAAAATTTTACAAACATACAACATAAAACATTAAACCTTATATATTAAGCAATAAATTATGTAAGTAGAAATGATGCTTCAATGGTTAAGAATATTTTAAACAATGCATATTAAATACTTATCTTTACATTTATAGACTTGCGACATCTCATCTGAAAGAGAATTTAACATGGAATCGATTATATATTTAAATTCCATAGCATGAAGAAATTAAAAATGTGTGATCGTACCATAAAATAATATGGGTGTTGTTGAGTGCGAAATTTGTTTGGACAATTAAAATAGTTAATTTAATAAAATTTAAATATTAGTAATTAAAAAATGTAATGTAAAGTCTGGGCAATGTAATTATTCATCGTTGCGACTATAATTTAAAACTCGATTGCAATTAAATAAAATTAAAATTACATTTCTGAATTTGAAAAACTACGGTTCGATAAGTATCACAAAATTCGCTGTAAGTGGTGACACAATTTTTTATTTTAACACACCTTTGGTGACAAATTTTCACTGCGTTTTGTAAAATGTAATTCTTAATTAAAATTTGGTTTGTTTGTATATGATTGGATCATCGTACACTGTACATCCATCATAAACGCATATAGTGTACCATCATAGTATAATTTGTAAATAAATTTAATATTTTTTAGAATAAATTATATAGAGAAATAAATAAATTAACAACAAAATAATATTTGAACAATATATTTTTTTTATAAATTCCAATCAAATTCTTTTTATATAGTAATTTATTGATTTATTAAATTATTATATGTAATGATGGTTAAAATTTTATTTTCTATACAACTACTTTCTTGACCTCTATGACGAGATATTGGTATGTCTATGTACCATATTATTATAAATAAATAAACATATATATACGCAGATGTAATATAATACAGTAAAATAAATCGCAATGTTTTACTATATTGTAAATAAATACCTACGCAATGTGCGAACATTATAATCAATAGTAAATAATAAATATATAGAATGACCTACCTACACATTTCATTTATAATAATATTTATAGCAGAGTCAATTTTAATATTTAAATGGAACATATTTGAAAATTATATGAGAATTTCTATATTATTATAGCATTTAAATACTATATAAACAATCTTACTCGGAATAAATTTAAAGATGTGTCATGACAAGAAGCGTTTAGAAGGTCGAAAAATAAGCGGAATAACTTTGTAATATATAAAACTGATAAAACTATTTATTGGCTGGTGATTATGATTTATATTTATGTATTGTTACCTTAACAAACTGTCAAAGTTTCATAATAATTTCCTTCATTGTAAGCCAAAATAGAATGCATTAAGTGTGTCATTCGAAATATGTGTATAAAGAACCAATAAAAAAAATCTTAAATATTGTGTCAAAATTGGAAAAAATGCTACCGAAATGCTTGCATTGCTTAAAATCGCTTTAGTGATAAATGTTTATCTATATCGTAAATCAAAAGTTTTTGGAAGAAAGCAATAATTTAAAGACAACATATAGGAGATGTGGAATATGATAAATGTCCAGACCAACCATCAACGATGATTACAGAAGAAAACACCGAAAAAGTGCTTGATTTCATATTAATCGTCTTATATTCACCCAATTTATGATAGCTCCATGAAAATAGTCGTTTCTATACACTAAACTTTATTTGGCTATGAAACGATACGGATTGGCATAAATTTAAGACAACATTTACCACCACATACTCAACAATATTTCAAGCGAATCAAAGATGCCATTTGATGCACCACTTGTTGAACGTATGCATAAATCTACTCAATAAAAATATTTAAATTAACGAAACTTCAATGATATGTCGATAAATTCAATTATAATATATAATCTCATGCCAATTAATTTATACTAATGCTTCTTTAAATATTAACAATACGATATTGTAGTTCATTGTGTCAATTTATACGTTTCCAATTTTAAGAATTTTTTCTACTGGTGTTGTTTATTTATATTATAAAAACAAAACACAAATATATTTGAAAATATATCAACATTAAAATTTAACAAAAATATAGATTCGTCGTCACATTGTATCTACTCGTATAATCCAATGTGGATTACAAATTTTCTGTGTGTGCATATATAGTATTGCAGATTATCACTAATCAGTAATAACGAGAGACGAATATTATATAATTGATATGCCATCATTAAACGATCAAACATTAGGTTTTGAATGTGAAAATTAATAATATTGTGTTTTTCAAAATAAAAAAACTTATAACACTTGTTCATGTGAACTGCAGATATGTTTCAATACAAATATTAAAAATTTACTATATCATTATTATGTTAATTAAATTAATTAATTTTTAAATTTGTCATAATTAATAATTACCTTACCATATTATATTTAATTAATTTGACTATAATTTAATTATTTTTATTATAAAATATATGTAATATTTAGACGATATCCGGTAACATAAATTTATGTAATACAACACAATACAAATTAGTGTTAATGTTAATGTTAACAACCATTTTCGAAATATATATGTTAAATTAATTAATTAAAAATTAATTTAATTAAAATTAATAACTATATAATATTGATTTTAATATTAAAAAGTATATTTTAAATTTTCTAATTTTTGTATTTATTTAATTGAGACGACTTTTTCCAATTGACAAATAAATGCATGCACTTTGCAACTTATTATTGTAAAATTATTTAAAATACATAAAAATTCAAATTTAATAATAATTCGTTTTCACAATTTTAGAAAAAAAAATACTAAAAAACTAACATTTGAGTTTTAAAAAAAAACACTAACAAAATGTTTATGTGCTTTTTTTATTAGTGTGTGTGTGTGTGTGTGTGTGTGTGTGTGTGTGTGTGTGTGTGTTTAAGTGTACATAGAAAGAAAAAAATTCACTTTTATTAACATAATTAATAATAATATCAAAAAACTATCTATAAATACATTGTGATCGGACGCACAACAATAAATTTGTGCAGTTAAAATTTGTCATTGGTATGCAAATTCTTTTTTCTGTTTTTTTTTTATTTAAGATATAATTAAATATTTATTCAGCGAAATTATTATATTTTCACTGACCTCAATCAATTTCATTCAATATTATCAGATTTTTTTTTCACTTTTTGGCGTTCTCATGCGCCTTATATATATTTACAAGTACCACATATATTTTGAGTAAAATAAAAATAATAATAATAAAAATAATAAAATTAAATGTGAGATGCGATAAAATGAATATTTGTGGTAATATACTCGTACAAATGTGTGTACACATCCGATTAATATAATGCGATATATAATATAATTATAAAACCAAATGAAAAATTAAAGATGTCAGTATTTGAATTTTATTATATTAAAAAAAATTTATGTAAATTAAGTGAAGACAATTTGTATAATAAATTATATATATATAAAAAATAAACGAATAATTATGTTGTATCCGTTATAAAATTTGATAAATGAAGAAGAGAAGAATTTTTAGATGAAATTTTTTAATGAAAATCGAAACTTATGGAAAAATAACAAAAAAAAAAAAAATGATACAATGATAATATTCATTCAACAAAAAAACATGTACAAATACATAAAAACAGCATGCAACCTTTGTATATTAATTATGATTTTTGAATTAATACACTGGGAAAAAAAACTCCGATAAACACAATGTGGACAGAAGTATATCTGTTCTTACACCAGAAGTTGCTTGTTTTTACTCAGCAATTGAAATTTTGCACTCTGCCCTATCAATTTCGCTTATTTTACAAACATAATTCAATTTAAGCACATCATTTATTCTAATCCAAACGAAATAACTGCTGCTTAAAATATATTTTTGATATTTTATAGCAGAATTCAGAAGCAGCTAAAGCAGAAATAATTAAACGAATAAATAATTACTAATTGAAAATAAAAGATTTATCATTAACATTAGAATTTTTTGTACCAATAAATATTTACCAAACTATAGTTTGCTCTCGAAATTAAAAAATCTATCATACTATACTTAAACAAGGTTATATTTGCTAATGAAGATGACGTTTAATTGTAGCTTGGAAGTTTTAACATTTCTAATGCAATCGATAAGTAAAAAATATGCAGGGTTTCGTTTATTAAATTAGCTGTTGAATCTGTATAAACGAAAAATTGACCACAGAACATTATCGTCATAGAGCATTTGATTGATTGATGGATAACTGTCATGTTAACTTATCAGCTAATTTACATCAAATCGTAAAAATGTGAATATTCTATATACAACAAATATGTAGCTATAGCCTTCAACCAAAAGCTAATGGAAATCGAATAGAATATATATTTGTATTTATAAATATTCTTTTAAATATTACAAATTAGATTGAAACTGTAATTATTTTATTGTTCTACGAGAAATAATGATAATAGCTGCGTTTCAAGAAGTTTATTAAAGACAAAGTAAGATCGGATTTAAAAAAAACTGTAATGGACGTACAAATCTGGAGAAAACCGTAATACGAATAGTAAAAGAAATATACAGGATGTAGCGAGAAAAGCGTGTATTTCACATCAAAACTATTGTAAAAATTAAGAATAATAATGTAATGAAAACGTATAAGCAAAAAAAAAGATGGTACAAAATGATTCGAAAAATATAAAATCTCCACAATATTGTTGAGAAAATTCTATTATTAAAAGTTAAGATGTGGAAAAACAATTGAATTATTGTTGATGATAAAATTTAAATTTACGTATAAATAGATTTGAGTTTTTCTACCTGCCGAACCTCAGTTTTCGTACCAATTTTCCAGTAGTCAAACTATTAATGATAACAAAAAAATTAGGCAAAATGGTGTTCTTCGTCGTTATATCATAAAATCAATATTAGTAGATGAAAAAGCTAATTGTTTCTTTAACCCATTTTAATAATTTTTTTATCACAATCAGTTTATATTTCTAAAAAATTCAATTATTTTTATTACACCGTTCCGTATAATTCTTTGTGTGTTCTACACAGCAGAAAAAATGAACCTATTGAATTCTAATTTTTGATATTGTATAAAATTAATGCTATCGTAATTTTTTTCGTGAGCGTTGCCTATAAATATTTGTATAATATTTACCGACAATCGACCTACATTATATAATATCGTCACAAATTGTAACAAATAAACAACATTATTATTATTATTATTATTATTATTATTCTAATATATATAGAAATAAATAATAAATAAAAATAAAATAACCGAAAAACTTTCGCCTAAAAGCATTTTACATAAAATTTTGTATAAAAATTACCATTATCACAAATTTAAAAAGGGTCAATTTATCAATCTATATTCATTCTATTACATATACAGTGTAATATCCGACATATAACATATACAAACAACTAAATATTATTAATATTTTGATGTTATATTGTATAAATAAAAAGAAACATACACAATGTGTATTGTAACATCAACGCATAAATGAATATACAAAATACATTATTTTTTTTGTATATGTTTCTGAATTATTTTCAGTCATTTTTTCTAATACATTATGAACACCGTACTGCGTATAAATTGTATAAATAATAAATGCAATAAGAACAATAAATTATGTACCCTTAGAAGAGTCACTTTATGTATCCTTTTACCGAATTGTTGAAAAAGTAATATTAATTAAATTTAGTGGCGGTGGCACCGAGCAAATACAGACAATGAATGAATAAATGTAATTAAAAGAAATGTCAACAATTGTAGCATTTCATATGGAAATTTTCAATGACATTAATTGGAAAACCGAATATATATTTGCTGTATACCCGTGAAGTCATTTTAATGATGTTTTCGATAAAACGTTGAAAATTTATTGAATTTTTCAAAATCTGGAAAAAAAATTGTAAAGAGACACTTACAAAAATGTTTAATAAAATATATGACACAGTAAGGATTTTATCGGATTTCTTAAGGACAATCGATAGAAGAATCAATATACTAAACTATAAAAAAATCATTCAAGTGTTAAGACAAAGATGTAGAAATATCAGTCATCCGTTATCTATATGTAATTTATTAATTATGAAAAATCTTTCGATAAAGTTCGACATATAAGAAGATATGATTGAAATTAACTTAAAAACACTCTAAAAAAGGATGATTACTCGTAAACCTTTATTTGAACCAAATGGCAAATGTTTGAATAGAAGGTTGCACATACCCTGAAAAAAAAAAAAAGTACACGGATCCAATAAAAATAAAAAGTAACGTCAAAACAATGAAATATTAATTAATTTTGCTCCAAGGAACATGGTTCATTGTTAAAATGAAATAACATTTATTAAATCAACGAATTCATTCATTAAAACATAATACCGAAAATGAATGTTTTTCAATGAAATTTCACTACGTTGGTTTAAAGAATTGTACAATTTTTTTGATGACTATCATTAATTTTTTCAACGTGTTCTGTTTAATAACTTATTATTCTGTGCATTAGTTAATTAATGATCGCGAATTCATTCATTCAATAAACAAGTACATTAAGATAATTTTTAAAATTGATAAATATTAATGAACTATTCATTGAAACAATGAAAAATGTGGGGTTATAAACGCTATTCATTGTAATTATGTACAAATTTATTCTCGGTGTATGATACTATCGAAATCAAGAGAGTTGTAAGACAAGGGTGAGTCCGGTCACTACTTTTATTTAAAATCTACTTCAAAAACATATTCAAGGAAGCTGTTAATTATGTAAAGAAGAGGGTGTAAAAACAAAAGCTTTCCCAATAAATAATACACGCGACATGCGGACGACAATGTTCTAACAGCCAAGAAGAACTATACAAAGTCTACTAGATAGGGTGTGTATATATGTTAAATAAAATCTAAATACTGCAAAAACTAAATTTATTGTTATCAACAATAGGGATTTTGTTCGTACACTTTTAGAAGTTATAATGCAGATGATTCTGAAAAACATAAGAAAGGGATAAAATTAAAGTACTAAATTAAAATTAATTGAAAGTGTTATAAGAAAATGTTAAAAATTTTATAGGAGTACAAAATATAATGATAACAATCAAAAACGCACACAGACAGCGCATATATATATATATTTTATTCGTGAAGTTAAAATTAATAAATATTTATTATGAAATAAATAAATACAATTTCTTTAGTACAATTATATGTTGTACAATCGTTATAGTATATGCAGCCGTGTGTGTGTCTCGTATATTAAATTTGATTGTTATACGACAATATATTACTATATATTTAAAATACATTGATTGATAATAACTTGAAACATTTACTATTGCACACACATGAGTCGACCATTGAAATGTGTAAATGCTCACACACAATATGAAAATATGTTTATTATAATTGAGAGAAATCACAAATACATTAAAAAAAAAAAATAAAAAAAAATACACACTTCTTGTGTCAGCATCCGTGTTTATAAAAGGTTAATTGATGTAAATTAAAAGTTGAATATTGTAATATAAAAACACATAAAAATATACATACATCACGAGATATGGTTATTTTAATACTATGTAAGTCTTATACTATGTGTATTTGATACCATTACCATTTATATATTGTACTATTATATATTTTATATATAACATTATTAATATATACTAATTATATTCTCTATTTGCATTCAAAGAAAGTAAATTAACGCAATAGAAAAAAACCAAAACCAAAACAAAACAAAATAATATAACAAAAAGAAAACCAACGTTTAATATATTTAATAAATTGTTTGTTAATGAAAATAAAAAGCATAAATAATAAATATCAAGATATTGATACGATAATTTTATAATTTTCAGTGAGAGTGATCAATGATAATTATTTATAAATATATATATGGGAATTATAATATTATAGTATAAGAAGATTTGTAAATAAAATGTGTAAATGTGATAAAATATTTTTTTTTGTTAAATTATCATCAATTTAAAAACTTGTTGCTATTTTAAATACTATATTTAACATATGCATTAATATAAAAATGACTGATGACGTACCAAAAACTTTCAGTTTTCATTTTATTCTTTTATTGACTATAATCCATTGACAACAAACTATTTTACAAATACAAGCAGTTTTACCTAAAGAACATTTATATTATAATTTATAACGAACGCACGAACGTATTATTTGTGTTAATGTTTATTTTATTTTTTCCTAATCTATGATTAGATTTATATGAAATATGAAGGCAGATTATATGATCTTGGAACCATTCCTAAGATATTCATATAACTTGAAATCTAATTTTTTTTATATATTCATTATATGTGAATGACATAGAAAAATATTATATATTCGATTTGATTTTCTATAATTCATCAACTTTATAGCTTCGAACAACCACATATTATTTGCCATATCGAGGAAATGAGAATACCGAATAACGACATGCCTGTTTTATTATGAATTTAAAACGATTGTTAGTTTCACTACGGGTCACAGCGTTATTTATTTTATTTTTTGAACAGTTGTTATTACTTACTTTTGACGATTTGTAGACGCTTGATGTTAGTGAATTGAATTAGCTTTTGATAGTACACGGCGCCGATTTTATATTATAATTATTTCAGAAGAAATTTTGAAGAGAAAAAAAAAATGTTTTCAAAATGTTTTACACATGGCTGTGAACGATGCACCTGACAGTGACGACAAATATTATCGGCCACCTCGTCAATTGATTTAACGCCAAGAAAAGAATCTCCCGTTGAAAGTTTGTTATATGCAACTAACACTACAGTATAGTTTATGCTGCGAGTGTATGATTTGATATATACGATCACAAGCGACAAAATGATAAAATTATAAATGATCACAATATTTAATTGAACGTTTCTTGTTGCTATTTTGATTTTCTATAATTAATATAATATTTTATAAATTTATAATTATTATAAACAAACCAAATTAAAATTATGAATTAAACTAAACAAAACAATTCAAACAAAAATTATTGGAATCAAATTAATTCCATATTATTTTTCCTGTACTAATTTCACAAATCACACCTTAATAAAACAATATTTTTATTAAATTTAATAAATATTTTTGTTTATATCATTTATACTTTCGTGATTAATATCAATATCAATTGTTGGTCTAACACTTTTCATATCAATTGATATCAAACGCGACAACGAATACGTGATTTAACTTTTCAATTATTAACCTGATTCGCATATTTAATTAAATTTTGTATGAATATAATGATTTTGAATATTGATTTTATAGTTTTATATTCAATTCAATTGCAATTTAGTTGTGTTATCGAAATAATACAAAAAAATGCGAACCTGTCAGAAATTTCACGAATTATGTACTCTGTCGATTGCCATCAATTATTTCTTTGATTTATATGGTTGTCATCAACTACATCTGCACGACCTGCTTAACATTTATAATCATTTAGTGAAAAATCTGCTAAATGGAATTTAGCCGACTAATTTTGAAACTGTAACAAATTTCTTAGGTGTATTTGTCACCAAACACAGCACATAATATGTTGTGAGATGTTGGGATGCGTTTTTTTTTTCTTCCGTTGCATAAATATAATGACAATTAAAGTACTTAATATCTTAATATCTTAATATATATGGTACAAAATTAGTTATTGTATAATTGTAACACACACACACACACTGGAAAGTGTATTCATAATAAAAACTAATGTGATATGCAATGCAATAAAATTGAATAGACTAACTTGGAGTAACCAAAAATTCATCAAATACATATTATATTAAATATTTGTCATCAAAATTGGTTAGTGGGTAACCTTTAGATAAAAGTTACAGATAATTTATAAGAATTCATAATGTAATTGCTATAATATCAGTATACAAACAAAACAAAAAATAAATTTCTATATTATGGACATTCCAATCACGTTGTCGTATTGTTATGAATGACAACAATAGCATTTGCGACATTAAAAAATTATTTCGTTTTTTCGTTATAATGTAAGCCAATTAAGTTTTGTTGTTATTTTTTTGTATACTGTAAGAAAAGTTCATTGTAACTTGGTATTTTGTTATTGTTTTTTTTCTATAGATAATTTTCAAACGGTATTACGTTATAAAAATTTATACAAAAATATTATGGTATTGTAAAGGTAATTTCATATATATACTCGTGTACAGACGACGTATATTAATTTTCAAAAAATCTGATCTGTTTAACTTGCTTTTCAGTAAATCTGTAATATCTTCTTTTGCATATATATATATGCAATACGCAATAACTATTTTTCATTTCACCGATGTATAATTAATAGAAAGTACACACATTTTACATGTTACTATAAATTTATATTGCATAATACTGTTTATATAGGTATAAAATATATATACAAAATACAAGTATAATTTAGTATAAAATGGATAAGCAATAAAATATAAGGCATATTATACAGTGAGTGTACGAAAAATAACCGAAATGGATTAACAAAAACACAACTGAAATACAAAACGTATTGCACGTACAACAAATGCGAATGGCTTTTTTATGTCACTTTTGGAACGTGCTGGAATGGAGCTAGTTGAATGTTCAATGATGATGCAAACAGGTTTAATAAAAGGAACGACAGATGTTTTAGAAATAGCTTCATTTGGTGATCGCTATGTTAGTCAACACTTTCTCGTTTAGTTTCAACTTCGTCGTATAGAAAACACAATGTTACATCACTACTGCAGTTACAATAGTTTTTAAGAAATTATAGGTATTACTTCAAGCTTTGTTAATGATGTTTTTGAAATAATTCGGTGAAGCTTTTGTTCATCAGTCAATTGATGTGGAAAAAAGTTTGAATTCATCTGGTGTAGACTAATTTTTTCCGGTTAAAATCTCATAAATTGTTATTTATGGTATACCAAATTTCACGAAATCGTATAGATACGTCGAACTGAACGTTCATTTTTATCAATTTTAAACCAACATTAAATGTGAAAATTGTTTTACCCAGATATTAGAAAAGTAATTTTGGTTATTTTTCAGCCAGAGGTTGTTTTATATATTGTAGTGATTTAAATTTCGACTGTAATATAAAATGTAATACATATTCTTTTTTTTAGTTATACTTAAGCTGTTTTAAAACTATATATTACTTCAATAAATATATGTATATGCTCACAACATATATAACATACAACTGATATAACTAAACTAAGCTATGTAATATATGTATGTTATGTATAAAAACTTATGTATAACGAATTTGTTGTTTTACTTATAATATAATATTATTACATTCAAGTTTAATAATAATAATTTGTTTATTTTTATTTATTTATTTCTTATTTTTTTTTGTAGTTTTGTTATTGAACTTGAATGTTAATCTACATTTTATAATAATAATATGAACATTCGTTCATGTAATCGCAATCGCAATGGTATACATAATATATTTTTCATTGGAATAGTATAGGTATATTTTTATTTTTTGTTGATGGAAATGATTATCAATTTTTAAAGTAAATCGTTTGTAATATAATAAAATTTTAAAAAAATAAATATATGCGATTGCATAATAATTTGACTTAAATATAAATTAACTCACATATTTTTATGTAAGAATTTAAGTTTTTGGTATTTGGTTTAGATTTTTTTTTATATAATTGTATTTGTTTTATTTCTAGTTTGCGTTGGAAATTAAGTTATATTGCATATTATTATGGTTTTTATGGTATGGTCGACAGCATTGAAAATGTCACACCGATATTGTTGCGTTTGATAGTAGACATTTCAATTGTACTTTAGTAAAAAAAACATTGTATTGTGTATTTATTTTGTGTAGCATCATATAGATTAGAAAATGGAAAATGAAAACTTATTTTTTAGGCAAAGAAATTCGTAAAGATAGTGGAGCTTCATCACAAGAAGGTTTTATATATGTTAGTAAAGTTTTGGTGGGATTATAAAAGAATTTTGAAACTTCATTATATGTAAACCATACGATCATTTCAGGTTGTGTACATTCCATTAAAAAAAAAAAACGACCATAATCGTAAATTTATTGTGGTCTACCATTAGAATACATGGCAGGTCAAGCACATCTATATATGGTCACTCGGTAAAAATTTGGAAACTTGCATAAAATTATTGCTTAATATGTATGAATGAAATTAATTAAACATCTGTCTTTCGATAATTGCATTTATCATTTGAATATAGAAATATACTGTCATGCAAAGTAATTTATACCAACTTGACTGAACATAATGGTATATATTTAACATGAAACTTGAACTATATAGTAACTCGATGAATGGTTTAATATTCTTTATATGATCGTTATGATATGCGATCGTTCGATATATTTATAATACCTTTTTATATATATAAATATTTCGTGGATATTAATATACAATTTTAAAAACCTAAAATAAGATTGGTTCATATATAATCTATAAATATTTCAAGAAAAAAATTAAAATACCGTTTTCGTTTTCTTTAAATCTCTCTCGAAAATCGATATCATAATCTATATGAATTATAAATTTATATTAAAATCATAAACCAATGAATTATTTAATTAGTAAATTATTAAATTAATTTGTATACAAATTATAATATAATTAAAATTAACACACATTTATATAGACAATTTTTTTTTTTCAAATATACAAATATATTTATAATAGATTAATTTAAAAAGCAACGTATTAATGTGTGTAAACACATGAATATTATAAGGTAGTGAGTGACTCATATTGTAAGTAATTCTGTACTTAAAATGAATTTTGTAAACACACTTTTAAGAACTGTTTTATCGGTTTTTTTTAATGGTGGATTGGATATAATAGTAAGAGAGTTGGTGAGGCTTAATCGCATGCATTTATGTGGTAAAATTCAGTCAGTGCATAGCAAAATATTTAAAAAATTAAATAACTGAAATAAAAATAGTAGACAATATATTGTTGAAATTATATGGTGTTTGATTACATTTGAAAACGAAATTTTGGCATCATTACAATAATTATGTTTCGTAGGTTTACAATAAATAGAAATTTTAACAAAAGATTTATTCATTTCATTCACATTCATGCTAATATTTAATTTTTTAATTGACTGTGGGTTTATAAAAATATTTTCATAATATTATTAAACACATTAATATTTGATGAATAATAAATAAAGATTTTATATAATCTATTTTTTTTTCTAACATAATCTCTATATACACAAATACTTTCAAATGTACATAATATAATGTTGTGTATGCCTACGTCTAGTACAGCGTGTATATTAATACAAGTATGAAATTACATATAATTACTTCATCGCAATAATACATTTGGTTATATAGAAAAATTAAATTATATTCCCTACGGCGTTTTTATATGTCCATACACAATTTTTTGTATACGCATCAATATAATCGCTCGTAAGAAATACATATATATATATGAATGAAATAGTAACTCATTAGTTATTGTATTATAATATTATACTCGTATTTAATATAATAGTGATATTATAAATGAAAATAAATGAGACTATACAATAATATTTATAATTTATATATTGTTATTTTATATAAAAATCGAATAATATAAATATGATTTATCTGCGATCATGATGATGTGCTTTTATCGTGTATTTTATCCAATTAAAGTAATATATAACTTAATAAAATGTTATTAATATAGATTGTATTTCTAAATTATATGTATGCCCTTTTATTGTGGCGACCATATCATCTCTTTATAGACTATAATTTATTATATCTTAATTTGATATTTCCATAATTTATTCTAAATTTTCGATTATCTACGCGTTATAAATGGTTCATCGCACACAAATACAATGAAAAAACACTCTTATTATGGTAAATTTTATTAATTCATATATCGTAAATTTAAATATAATATTGGTTCAATAAAGCTATATGCGCTGCAAGAATGAAACTTTATGGAGAAAATAGATGAATCACATCACATTCATCAGTAAATCATATCATATTTTATATTAACCTTATTTCGGCAAACTCTTATATACAATAAAATCGCGTGATAGTTAGCTATACAGCAGTTTAACACTATATAATCAATCCATATATATATAGTTCTCTTCGAACCAAAATAGATGGTATCTCTAGCATTAGCCTATAATCTATGTATATACAGCAAACCATTAATGAAATTAATTCAAATTATAAAACATATTTTAATTTTCTATCATCAAAAAAAAAAAACTGAATAGAATTTTAAATGTCTAAACTTATTTTTGTATAAACTTTAAACTCTATTTAAAAATAGGAAAATACAAGAAATAAGTTAATGGCAGTTACAAGGTTACATTAAAAAAAGTTCAATATAAATATTTCCATTTTTAGATATTGTATTTTGACGATGCATCTGCTAAATTGACAGATTTTTGTTATAAAATCTCAAATATATTTATATTTTTGGCTGGCAAACATGACAATAGGTAATTTTGATTGGAAAAATAATAAGTATTTGTTTAAGTGATTATTTCCATTATTTGAAAAGAGATAGTGTTTGAATTTATGATATTAAATTATGTATGAAGATCATGCTGAATGCTCCTATAGACTCTTCTTACACATAACAATGTGTCAATAGTTTTTTTTATTATTGGTCGATCTTTACAAAATTCATTCAGCAATAAAACTTAATATACTGCAATCAAATTTTCATTTTTAATTCAAATAAAAAAAAAAGCAATTTTTAGATAATCGAAACACTTATTTTTATAAGAATTATTCACATTATTTTTGTATTATGAATATAATAAAGTTTTTGATGGACAATCTGCATTTTTAATCTAACTTCCAAAATAGTGTATCTGTGGCTCCACTGTATATAATAAATAATAGAACCTACAACGACGGTGTTCGCAAATAAATCAACAGAATTTGTAATTATTAATTAACAAAAATGCTCGTTTTTGTATTCGAAACATGAATTTTCGTATAATGCATTATAATTGGAGTATCCGTATAAATATGTGCGAATTACATTCAAGAAGTGGTGTAACTAAATGCTTTATAAATATATAACAGATTAATTTTTATATAGAGTTAAGGAATAGTCTTCTTTAATAAAATCCCATACGACGTGTTTTATTTATATAGTAAAATTACACATAATACATATAAGAAAAGATTTTGAAGGAATGTCACATCATTTTACCGTCAGTCAATTAATTAATAATTCTAAATTTTTAAGTACAACAACATATGGTATATTAATTACAATAACTAATTAATTAAATTTTTTGTTTCCAATTTTTATATCCGGATGAAGATAAATATGTTTTAGCGAAACGTCGGTGAAACATATTTAAATTGAAATAATTAATTTATATTTATTAATTTATTATAATTTAGGTATATAAGATCTATATAATCCATAAAGAAATTAATTTAATATATTGATTAATTTTAATCACAATAAAGATTCAAATTTAAATTAAATCCGTTTTAGAATAAAAGTCAAATTTAACTATATTTAACTTTGATATTTAAATTATATAATTAATGATTTTTCACTAATACTTTATGATAGCGTGGTGGTAGTTCATAAACGAGGAATGAAGTGCACTTTGGTCGCATAATCACAACAATGTATTCGATTAAATACATATATTGAAATTGGATTATTATATTTGTATCCAAATTAAATAAATATAAATAATGCAAGTAAAAATATTGAGTGTGAATGAATTTTTTAAACTTATATTTAATTAAATGTTCACTCAATTTTGATAACAATTTTTTTGTAGCATAACTATTTGTTTACAAAATATTATATTACACAAGTTCATTCACAATTTTGTAATCTATCTAATTTATATTTGTATATTAATTTCAATTAAATAAATTTTATAATAAATAATTATATGTAATAAAAAATAAAAATGTTATTATAAAAATATTACCTTGAAAATTGTAAATTAACTGCGGATATATAATTTTTGTAATAATGAGTATGGATATCTGAAAAGAAAAATAAACGAAACGAAAAATTAATTTCACTTATTAAATGCTTATAATAATTTTAATATTTATTTGATATTGAAATGAAATTCGAGTACATTTCATTACATATATATTTTATATTATTTATATCAATTCTCGTATATATAAATTCGATATAGTCATATATTATTTATAATTTATTTACAATTTACGATTTTTATATTATTATGAACGTTTTGTTTTTTTTTTAATATTAAAATATTAACAAAAAATTTAAAAAATGTTTTCATTTCAATAAAAAAAATATAACATAATTATACGATTTTCATTTTTTATTAAAGAATTTTTAATAAATTAAAAATTGAAATTTTAATCAGGCCATCAATTAATGTTATGTATATGCAATAAAATATGTGATATGGAGAGTATTTATGGTATTTTTATGTATAAGTTTAATGTGTTTTTTGTTTGGTTGTCATTATTACAATATTTTCTTTTTTCAATATATGCATACGTTGTGTACATAAATACATAAATACTAATGAAAACGTACACTTGCGTATATAAATTTAAATAATATAAACAAAAATTTATTTATTAATGATGTCAATCATAATAATAATAATAATAATAATAATAATATACATATTTTTGTACAACTTCCTTGTTCCACATACCAAATTAAAAAATGAAAATAACTCTTATAAAAAGAAGAGTATTAAGAAAAAAAAAAAAAAAAATAATAAAAGAAACAAAACAAACACTCCTACAAATGCATATGTATTTGTATAATAATTATTGATCATTTTAAAAGATCATTATCAATGTCAATACTTTTATCCGATACACAATACTCGTGCATATGTAAAAACTATATGAGAAAATGAAATCAAGTAGTGAAAAAATAAATAAAATATATATAAATTATTAAAAATTAAAAAAATAAATAAATTAAATATTCACATGAATATATGACACATGGTCTGTCTCACAGAAAACGGAACATTTTTAATTTGTGTACAATTTTAAGACATTTGCAACATTAGCAGCAAAGAAATTGTTTTTATAGCTATGGTCAAATGTAATGAATATAAAAACAATGAATCATACAATAAATTTTGTTTTATATCTATATGCCTAAGCAAAACAAAACGAACAAACAAAGAGAATAAATATACTTTCGCTATTAACACTAATAAAATAATAATAATAATTTGTTAAAAAAAAAACAATGAATGGCAAATATTAACAATCATTTTTCAGCAATTAATTACATTTAATAAAAACACAAACAATTACTTATATCTATCTATATCGCTTTAAATTTAAAAACACATTTATGTTTATGTTTTTTTAAATAGAAATATTTGCTAAAAATGCTTTTTAATATTTCCCATTCATTGTTTTTTTTTTAACCAAAATATTGTTATTTAGTGTTAATTGTAAAAAATAAAGTAAAATTCTTTCGGTTTATGATGAGACACATACATTCTTTAAAATTGATAAAAAAGCTACTCAAACGTATTTGAATTATTTAAAATATCACCATGATATGATGGTGATAATTGTGTGTGTTAAAAGCACAAGATTTTAAATGGCATAAATTTAATTCACACAAGGCAGAGAAGCTATATAAGATTGACCATCTGAAGAAATTTATGGATGCAAAAACAATGAAAAAGTGCATGATATCGTGCAAATTTTGTAAGAAATCTAGCGGCGCGGATTCATCGAAATGAAGTTTGAAAAACAATAATTAATCAAATTTTAAGTGATCTACGCAATAGATGAATTCAAAGTTAGTTCCACATCAATTAAATGATGATCAAAAATTACAAATCGAATTTGCTTAATCCATTCACCATTTTACCTGACCACCTGAATTTCTATTTTCAAAACTTCGATTGCCAAAAAAGAAAGAAAACCGTTTTGCATCAGTTGAAGCCATTCAAAAGGCGTTGCCTGTGTGATCTTCTATAGTCTCTCTGAAAATGAATTTAAAAATTCATTCAACATTGATCACGAGTATACAAAACGCATTGTATTGAAACCGCGAAGAAAACTATTTTGAATAAAATAATTGAATTTCTTTTTTCAAAATGTTCCGTTTTCTGTGGGACAGACCATCATGCATAAATACTCGATATGTGTGCTATATTATGTACAGCATCTACGTCGATTTATTATAATATATGCAAAGTGTCGTATGGAATTATGTTATGTGTATATTAGAATACTTTACACACACACACAAGCACACACCTAGATATATTAACTATTAACTAAATTATATATAATAATAGTTAAGATTAGATAAAAAAAATAAAAAAAAAGTAAATAACTAAATTAAATGAATGAATAATTAACCATTTCTATTTTTTTCTCTTAATCATCCGCATACACAACACACACACACGTATAATTTTTTTTTTTTTTTATTTTAAATAATTATATATTTATCTAAAAATTAATATATTATTCAATCGATAAAAAACGGTAAAGTGCTAAAATCTCTATTTTTTTAATTGTGATCATCATCGTATATTTGTCACAACACCACATGTACCATCATCACCACCGCACACACACACACACACACACACACACACACAGTACGATCACCAAATATCAATTTCTTTTAAGTGAATTTTTAAGAGAAAATTCATTAATTGTGTGTCGCGTTGTTTTAATTGATTTTTTTTCTTCTTCTTTTTTATATCAGCCGGTATTGCGCCGCCATCAAGCAACAGACAACAACTTTTTTTCTTTTTTTTTCAACCAGGTAAACGAGGTAAGTTTATTTAATTTCGTCTGTATACATAACAATAAGATTTATAATATATATAAATATATATATATGAACTTATGGATATTATATGAGTCAATGGGTATATGATATATATGGAGAGGGAGAGATCATCACATATAGTTTTTTTTTTAACTTAAATGTATACAATATAATAACACAATACAATATTGTATTATATATATACGAAATGTATATATGATATTTAATTATTTTTATAAATAAATTTTGTGTCTACGTGTGTGTGTGTGTGTTTTGTGTGTGTATTATGATTTTTTTGTGATTTTCTGTGTATCCTATGTACCATCAAATTCGACTCTTTAAAAACCAACAGGTAAACTTGAAAAATTGTCAATGCATAGTTTGTTCTATCCGAATGAACACGCATATGTAATATTATTAAATAATTAGTTTTTAGTTTAACAAAAAATAAAAAATAAATAATATTATAATATTGAATAATTAATATTAATATATATTAAAAATTAAAAAATAAAATAAAAATGAAAATTTTAATTGTGTCGTGTTTTTTACTGCTGTTAAGTGTTGTGGCAAAATCACAAGATCTATCAAATTTCCATGAATGTTTAGAAAAGGATTCAATTTCATGTGTACAAATTACGGTACGAAATAATTATAATTAATATTTGAATTATAGATTTAGTATATTCATTTTTTTTTCTTCATATAATTAAAATAAAATTAAGTGTTTTCACAAAAAGTGTTTTTTAATTTTATCTGTTTTCAAATAATATACAAAAAGGATTACCAGTGAATTTAATTGTTTTTGTAATTATTTTTTACATATAAATTTATTGGATATTTTTAAAAGTCCTATATATATTAAAAATAAGAAAAATATATATCTGCTGCAACAGATATAATAAGCGTAGGAGGACGCAATATATATTAATAATAATTTAAAGTGATTTTATTTTATGAATCGCGCCGCGCTCATTAAAGTGCCAGCAGTGACAAAATTTACAAAAAGGATTTATAAATAAATTGATTTTATTAGAAATTAAGGATATAAAAATATATATATTAATTGGATGTTATTCTGTGGTATATTATTGTTTAAAATTGTTTAGTTTTACGTTAACGTTTTGTAATGAGAAAAATGTATTTGAAAATTTTTACGTTTTTACAAACTATTTCTGATTGGTTGTTAATTTAGTATCTAAAAAAAACTAAGGTTGACTTATCGTACTTCATATAAGATACAAATGGATTTTCAAAATTATAATAGTATAAAAAATACATATATGATTTCCGACATGTGTATTTTAAAAAATTTCTATTGATCATATTGTATTTGCACCCACAATGTCTTTAAAAATGTATATATTTTTCGCATAAATTCCATATAAGCGATTATGTACTATTTTATAAAATTTTAAATTCAATAATATAATATAAATATATAAAATCTAAAAAATCCACAGAATAACAACAAAATTTAGAACAATAAATAGATACGATTTTTTTTTTTAAAATTACATTAAAATATAAACCTTTTTAATATATTAATATTATCATTCCCATAAATAAAAATATATATATATAGGTATTCCGTAAGGCCAGAGATTTTTTTGATCAACAAAGTGTTAATCTTTTTGGTGGCATTTCGTTTGCGAAAAATTTAAATGAAAATGGACAAGCAAAAAGTTTTGATGCCGGTGAACAACCAATTGTGACGGACATTGAATCGGCCAATTCGGTTGAAGAACGTGAAAATGCATTAGAAGATTATGTAATAGCGAAAGCAAAGAATTTCTTCCAAGAACGTTCGTTAACATGGGATTATGTGAGTGCATCACGTAGTATATCAAATGCAATTCCCGATGACATTAAGGCTACCGTACGTTCGTTGGTGGTCGAAGGACGTGGCAAAAAAAAGAAATTAATTAAAAAACTTTTACCATTATTGGGTTTGGTTAAAATTAAATTTGCCGTACTTGGTGTTTTGGCCTTATTGGGCATTGGTTTTATTGCCAAAAAAGCATTGTTAGCATCATTGTTGTCCATTGCCATTTCCGGATTTATATTGTTGAAGAAAATTATATCGAAAAAATTGGGAGGCGGTGGTGGAGGCGGCGGCGGCGGCCATGAAGAAACAATTATTGCATATAATGCTGGTAGTGGAGGCGGTGGCGGTGGTGGTGGTTGGTCATCAGGTGGTGGCGGCGGTGGTTATGGTGGTGGTGGTGGTGGCGGCTGGAACAGTGGTTATGATTCATATGGTGAACATGGATCACATAGCTCACCGGTAGGACAATCAATTGCCTATTCAGGACATAAAATTGCCAGACGATAATTTCTACATATAGAATTATATAAAATCAGTAATAAAAATTTATATAATTTTAAGAAATTAATTAATTTTATAGTTAATGCAAACGATTACTTACAACGTAAGATTAAGTATATACAAAAAAAATAGAAATAATTTAAATTATTTATTTATTTAATTTATTGTAATTAATATTTATGAACGTTTTTTTTTTTTTTGTTAGAATTTTATCAAATTTTTAATTATTTTTATTTTTTCCAAAATATTTGTTTTTATTTTTTTTTTCCAACAACATTTTAATTATTACAATTTTGAAACATTTTCTTATTAATTTATAAATATTATTATTATTTTTTTTTTCGCTCATATTTTTTTGTTTTGTATAAAAAAAAAACAATGAACTTGATAAAAACTAGTCTCTTACATAATCCAATGTATGCGTGTTTCTGTGCATATATATTCAAATATATATATGTATAAAAACAGAAACAGAAATATATATTACAAATATTTTTATTCTATGCATCAGTATAATTTAATGGTAATTAAATTTATAATATAATTTATAATATATGAAAGAAAAGTTATTTAACTATTTCAATTCACTTAATACGAATGCATAACTTTCTTTATTATAATTCATTAACACTTTATGTACCTTACCTATTTTATATTTATATATACTTTATTTCTAAATACACTTTAACAAAATGATGATTGAATCACCTTTTATACTATAAATACTATTATTTTTTTTCTATACTATACTCTGTCTTCTCTCAATATCTACCACATATATTTTTGTTGTTTCTCGCGGTATAGTAAAATATATGTTTTCAAAATATTTTCATTTTATATATAACTTACTTAAAAATTTTTTATTATATTATTATTTTTTCTGTGACATACATTTTAATTTTTATATTCTTTATTCTATTATTTTATTTTATTTTATTTTATTTTATTATTATTTTCTATTGTTTAATAAATTATTATTTTTTCTTATACCTTTTTTTATACCTCACTATATATTTTAAAAATATACTCTTCTGTCTATTCTATACTTTATACTATATATTGCTATAACTATAAAAAAAAAAATAATATATGTACTTTAAAATAAACACTTTGCGTGTAGTTACCTATATTTGTGCACGTCTTCATTTCTTTTAAATGCATATTAAAATACTATACTAGTACTACTACTACTACTACTACTTCTACGACTACGACTACACCTACTAAATACTAATCAATATAAGTATAGAATTGAAATAGAATATAATTTTTAATTTTATATATTATAAACATTGTAAACAAATATATATAAATGAATAATAATACAATATTTTTAATATAAAATTATTTTTTTCAATAATATATTAGAAAAATAAATAATAATATTAAATTTATACATATAGAAATAATTGAAATATAAATACATATATAGAAATAGAAAACATTTTTAAATAAAAAATACATTCATATAATAAATAACAAATATCTTGTGGTTTTTTAAATAATAATAATAATAATAATAATAATAACAATACGAGAGTTCATAGATATCATATTAATAATTCCACTATATAATACACTGATAGTTGTAATAATAATAAAAATAATAATAATAATAATAAAATATATATGGAAAGAAATCGAGGAAAGAAAATCAAAAAGGCATTGTATGTGTAGTATTTTGTGGTATATTTATGGTATATATATTGTAAATATAAAATAACAATACTCCATCATAGAGTCAAGCAGACGACCACCATAAGTGACTATATACTTACGTATACAAACAATATTGGAAAACATCATCAAAATATTCAATTGAATAAAATGCATGTATAACATGTGCACCAAAAATCCGTTTAATTCAACAGATCAAGAAAGTTGGTTGTCGTTTATTTTTTTTTTTTTTTTATAAGGTCAAGGCTTTTTAAAACAATGACCTGGATTTTTATATAAATATATGGGTACAAATATATGTGAGAAAAAAAAAAAAAAAAATGTGTACATATTTTAACAACAGGTTTCAAAAAATTTATAAACATATTTATTTTTAGTATTTTTATAGAAAATTTTTACTACTTAATTTATTTATTTATTTATTTTTATTATTATTATTATTATTATTATTATTATTAATTTATTTATTTGATTTTCTATTTAAAATTCCCATATATAATTAATTAATTAAATTATTTAAATATGCTTATATAGAATATATCACAACATATGCATCATATTTTTAATATCCATTGACCATATTAATAATTTTCATTTAATTATATATTAATAAGTATTTTTGACCAACGCATTTAAATATTTTGATGATTATAAGATTATGTGGTTTTTCATCGATAATTGTATATTTGATATTATAAATATTGTCATATATATAAATAATTAATGGGTTACATTGTGTTGAGTATCAGCTGTATTCACAAATTAATAGAATTTGTGTTAGAAAAAATTGCTAACTTTTAAAATAGTAATTATATAATAATCGAAGTTATATGTACATAAGAAATTTGTTCATTAATTTCACATAAAATCTTCAAAGTATCGGTAATATCATCTGTCTATATATAGAGAGGAAATTATTTCTGTTTATATTTCTAAAGGTGTCAGTAACATTATTAAATAGTCTTAAGAAGGGGCGGCTTGTGAATATAAATTAAAGTTCGCATGTAAAAATATAATTTTCCTAAAGTCACTTCTAATACGATATTAATTGTAAATGGAAAATTGACTATAATTTCTGAACGAAACGTAAAGTAATTTTAAATAAATTCTTCTATGAAAGACTAGAAATTGATTAAATTTTGTAATTATATAATAAAAATTTGAAATTCGTTAAAACTATGATTAGTAATTAAAAAGAAATTTTCTGAAAAATTTTCCATTGGCCTCCGGGATAATATTTTACAATTTATGGTATATAATACAATATTAGTAGTGACTTTAAGAAAAATATATTTGAAATAAGCTTATTCAAATATTTCTCAGAAGCCACCACTGGCCTTAATAGAAAAGACTAAAGCAGATGAAAACAGTCACTTCTTTTTATATAATAGCAAAAACGCTTTCATCAGTTTTTCATTAACATATATATGAAAATATTTAAATAGTTATGTATTACCCACACACGCACGAACCACCCTTTATTGATAACACCAAATTTTTAATCTAATACATAAATATATGGTAATCGGAAAGTGAATTAAAAATTACTAAAGTGTAAAACATTTTGTCATCAAGTCAAATACAACCAATCCATCATCGACAAATTTCATACATTCATATAGCGCAAAATAGATAGATAATAATTTCTTTTAATTTTTGTTCCTTAATTATTTATGGATCATATATTTAATTAAAATAAATTACATCCCAATACAATATATGCGGACCGTTGAAATTAATCAATTTTTCATTGCATATATAATGCGAAAAATATCTCTGAAATTTATAAATTGTTATAAAAACTTATTAAACATAGAAAGATATTAGGAAACAATTTATCAAGTAACATTTTCTTATAGTTACATTACTAATCCCTTACTAATAAGGGCGATTCTAGTTGTATAATTACTTATTTTAAAAATTTTGTTAAAAAAAACTCACTTCTATTTTTAATACCTTCTATTATTATTATTATTTTCATCAAATACAATACAATCAAGTTTAAGTTTTTTAAAGCTTCAATTAAACAAAAATAGTGTAATATTTAATTTTTTTTATAACCCATACAAGTATATGAACAATTATTGAATATTACCAGAATTACCTATATAGCCAAGCATACATTATGGTAAATATTCCTGTGAACTATGTGACAGATGGCACATTCATTTTTTTAATTATCATATAAAATTACAAACAGTTGCAACCCATTTATTTTTAAGTTTAACTGCATTCCTATAACATAGCCAATATGAAGATCGATTAATTTGTATTATTATTGTTGTGTAATTACGCAGCAATACCGCACAAATGAATTTTGAAAGGTTCATGAGTTTTAATTTTCAATAATAAAATTTTATCGGAAACACTTTTTTTTCCGAACAGAAAAACTACTACTAAGTTGCTAAGAAATATTTATTCCTAATATATTTTTTTGAAAATCATATAAGTAGATAAATTTTCCCCATTTCATGAATTATCAACTTTTTGAAATTACGAGCCATATAGTTTTAAAATAATGGATTTTCTAGTTTTATTACAGAATTTCAAAATGCAATCAATTTCTAATCTTTCATATAGTGTGTGTGTGTGTGTAATCCTTAAACAAACCTCTCTACAGCAACTATAAATAATGAGGATGAGAATTAAACTATTATTTTTGAATAATTTAGTATAGTTAAAATTTCAATTCTATGCAACTGGTGAACTATAAAATAATATTACATTCACCTATATAGCATTAACTTATTACAAAAGCTTAAAAATAAAATTGAATATAAATTGATGCTAACATAAAACGCCTACAATCTCTGGGTGCCAATATTGAAGGATATAAAATTTAATTTTATTAATTACACAAGCAAATGGTCTATATAAATTTAAAAACACATATAATGTTGCAACTATTTTATCGACATCTATATTAGCCTAATTATTAGCTATATACAGTAATATTTATGGTAGAATTTGTGAGAGGAATAAAATAAAATTGATCTGTCATCTTTAAATAGAAACTATAATTTATTATTCTTTATACGTATAGAAAAATTTCGTTAAAAAAATCAAAGAAATACACCATAATTTCTTTTTAGTTTTCAACATTAACAACTATTTTTATTTAAAATGTCAATAACATAATAATAATGTGCCACCACAATTCATATGATATGAGAAAGCTCATGGAAAAAATTTAAATACAATGGATGAGACATCTTTGTGTATTTATTTATCTATTGCGGTTTATATACCTTAATTAAATGATCGCGTATAAGAATTATGAATAAAAATATGTATTTTTTACAGGTTGGTGTGCGGTATGATAACAAATTATACAGAAAAAATTCATTATATTGATATTGGAAAAATGATAATATAATTATAATCACCTCATATCATTTCTAAATGGAAGGTAACGTATATCCAAACGTCTTTAAAACAAATTATTCCCTTATAATATGAGTATAATTTGCAAATTGCTTGTACTCGGTCGTGTTTTTTCTTAATTTCAAATTTTTTGGTGATAAAATTGAATAATAATAATTTGAAATAAATTCACATAACACATAACATTAAGTATGTAGTGATTTAAAACAGTAATTTAATTATTATTTCTATTTACTCAAAATTTCAATTGCATTAGGTGGAAAAAAGCTAAATAAAATGAATCAATTTGCGTAATACATCTAAAATATTTGAAGTTACCATTTAAAACACATATGATAATACAACAATGATGTCAAGAAAACTGAATTATATAAAATCAAAGTAAAAAAATGTTAAAATATGATGTTGTTAAGTTATTGAATGGTGTCAAAATAAAAAAATAAATAAATAAAAACAAGTTACTATTGAAGTTTTAAAATGAGAATTACATTTTCTTATATTGTTCAAATTAAATTTGTACAGTGAATGAGTAAACAAAATTGAAATTATAATTTAAAATGTTTTTATTTTTATATATGTGTATTTTGTCCAGATTTATAATTATATTTGGGTGATGATTCATCCCATCATCATGTAGGGCTATAATATGAATCACTTGTCATCGTGGTTAAATACTTAATTAATTGTTAATTTCTAATGAACATTTATCTGTGAAAGATGAGCTACAATAATTTAGAATTTCAAAGTTATTTTAAATTTAATGCATACTTATATTTGTTTCATATGAATTAAATTAAATCGCTTTTAGTTATCGCCGATTATTATTTGTTAATCGATACGAATGTCAATAAATTCGATACATTCATATACACGATACGTGGCATTAGATATTAAAAAAGTATAGAGCAGTTCTATATAAATCACTTGACAGATATAGAATTGCCTAAATTGTAAATGCGTCTATCGTTTGTGGCCGCGCATACATTTCATTGAAATTATTCGCCTAATGTTATATGCAATACGCAATATTTGTGTACATTTACACCATACAAATCGCATATAATTTTTATAATAAAATAATAATGTATTTCATTTATATACGGAAAAAGTAAACATAACTTATATGTGACGAAGAAATCAATAATAATAATAATAATAAGGTCTGTGATTTATGTTTATATACATTTTATGTTATTATAAGATATAAAATGAATTATTACACATTGTATATAAATATACTTTAAGCTTTAAGTAAGTGTGATTTATACATATGGAATGGAATAACATATTAAATTCATAGAGTGGTTAATCTCTATAGCTAACTATACGTCACATAAACAAACAACATATACTTAAATAAATAATAAATAATTTGAAAATAATAATTTTTTTTGCCTTAAGTTTTTCTTATTATAATAAGGAAGAAAATTACTATTTATTTAATATTATAATAAAATTACAATTTTGAATTCCTTTTTAATATTTATTTGTTTTTTAATGAATATTGCAGATTTACAAAAATGAACAAAAAGATTATAAAAAAAATTAAAATTAAAGAATGTGATGAAAAAATTCTATAAATGTATGACATTTTCATTTAAAAACAAAATAATTATATCAACAGTTGAAAATAAAGTGATACTTCTCCAAACTTATAATTTCTTCGTAATGATATCTTACACGTATATGCATTTATTAACGTTTATACACATGGCGATGATTTATAATACCTTGAATGACATCGAGATGCGTTAATCACTCATATAATACTATATTTTTATGGATATAATTGGAGACCATTTGATAAACTATTATATATTATAAATACTTCTGCACGCGGAGTAATTTACCAACTTAAAAATGCTTAAATGAATGTTTGATTTAGATGTCTCCATAAGTTTTCACTTATAAGAATATCAATTATAAAAAATTTGTTACACAACAAATAATAAAATGTATAAACTTCGGAGAAAGGAAAACATTATTTAAACTGAACCATGCAACAAAGTTTTAAGTAATATATTATATAAAAAGTTCACAAAAGTGTATGTGAAGATTATTAGCAACATCCGTTTTTTTTTCAATTCGATAAAGAGAAGTAATACTGAAATATAGATAGTAAAAAAAAATTAAAAATCTATGTAAGCGATCTATAAAATTTTTTGGAAAAAAATTATTTTTTATGAATTGTTCGTGTTTTATAATTCGGCTCATAATTTTCTAACATTTCAATTTTTTTTAAACCAATTTTTAAAGTTAAGTGAATTTTCGCAATAATATTAAATTATAGATTCTTTTGTATACGAATTGACAGAAAAGCAAAACAATTGCAATAAACACCTTCGCGAAACAGAGGCTTAATTCTTTGATATATTAAAGTATATAAATAATTAGTCATACTTTTAATATTTATTTCAATATTTCCAATGAAAGGATGGCATGGTCAATCTTAATAAGTGATCGAGTATTGTACACATTGTTGCTGATTAATTTTAAATTTATGTTATTTATTTCATTATTATGGTTATTGATATATAGAATTATATGGCTCAAAAATTTTGTGATGCATAAAAAGTGTTATATTTTAATTTGATGTATTGTTTCTATATATAGTGCGTGATTTAATTGATTTATGTGCGAAATTCAATCGTATAAACATAATTATACAATTAATATTAATCTAGTAATTATGAAAGATTAAATTGTCGTAAATAAATATTTTTAATTTATTTTTCATGGAATAACAATCACTAAATGACAATACAGCACATGAACATCTATGGTATATAAATAGAGTAATTAAAATTTACAATATTTGTTCTGAATTAATTTTCCATATATGTACGATAATTATTATCAAATATAAATAATTATTATATGTAAATTTGTGTATAATTATTTAAGTTTAAAGTGGAAATGTTAAATATACAGAAAAAACATATTATATTATTTATTTATATACATTTCACATGTATGAAGTTTCATGTACTCACAGACGCTTACATCTTTTTATACATAGGCTTCTGCTCTATGTTTTAATTATTTGTTAAATACATTTTTAAACACAAATATTTGCTATAGCACAAATATGTGCTTATGTATTAAGTTGTTAAATAAATTTTTAAACTTAAACTTCTTATGTGTATATACATGATTTATGGATATACGTAGAATGATATTAGATACATATTTGAATACATATATAGAGTGTTTTTTATATAACAGACCATTCCTATTTTGACATTTCCAAAAATGTTTACTTGATTCAGAAAACAAACGACATTTCATTTTAATTTGAATAAATTTTAAGTTAAATTCTTAATAAACTGGCATGATCGATAAATATAACCTCTCATTCTGTACAATCAAAAAATTTAATAATATTTATTTATTTCATATTGATGTTCCTCTTATGAAGGATGGGTAAAATGATGTATATAAAAAAATTATTAATAATTAGTATTTGTTAATAATTTAAAAATTTTTCGAAACCAAAATCGGCTAAGTTATATAAAAAACACTATATATTGAAATATACGCGTAAATGTAAATTATTTATAAATATAATAGGATGTGTGAATAAAAAGTAATTAAATTTATATGATTCCAAATATTTTAGCAAAATAACATATGATGTACATAATAGATGAGAGATGTTATGTTGTAAGTGTCATTTTACAAACTTACGTTAATATGTTAATTTAATATATATAGGGCTAAAATTTTATATATTATTACGATATATTGTATGTTTTTTGTATTAATATTTTACGAATATGTTTACATTTCGCGACGTTTTGTGTTTGACACAAGACCATCAGTAAATAAAAATAGATTAAAAAGTAACTTATTAAAATTTTATATTCAATATATAATATCATTTAAAATAAATTAATACTATATATACCTATAAATATAGAAAATATACATATTAATAATTAATGTGGCCTAATTTAATTTACAATTAAATATATATAAGATGAGTTGTTCAAATAGTTTAAGCAGCAGTATCTACATAGTAGAACAGAATAATACAATACAATAATATTATAATTATATTTTAAAGTTTCATTTTGAGTTGTCTGATTTTGCATTGAACACTACAGAATCAAAGATTGAAATTAGTGGCATTGCACCAAAGAAGAAAAATACAATTCATTCAGAAGGCAAACGGCTTCAGTTTTCTGAGCTATAAAGTATATGTTATTGATAGATTATTTTGAAAAACAATAACCGTGAGAATATTATTTAAAATTGTGGAGACGAAAAGTATAGAGAAAAATACAGGGTTTGAAAAACAAACAAATAATTTTCCATCAATAATTCTGTCTCGGTATCACCCCAAAACCTGCAGCGACATTTTCGTATTTGTAACATCTTTTATCGTTTAGTTAGCTATTCTAAAAAAAAAAATATAAAACAATAGTATTAAAGTAGTCGATACAAATAATCCCTTGGCTCACATATTATAATACTTCAATTTTACAACCAACGTCGTATTTTCCATAATTTAAACATTACTTAAATGTATGAAATTTTCCAACCTTGAAATCAGTGCAACGATTTCATTATGCCCAAACTAACCAAAACCAAATGTTTGTCTGTAATTATTTTTTTTGTAAAATAAATAAAGTATTGTATTATAGAAAATGTCATGTTCTTTAAATTCTTTATGGGTAAAAATGTAATACACGTATATGCGAATTCATTAATGGTTAATCCTGAATGAATTTATAGAAAATATTAAATAATTATAAAATTTTTAACAGTTGCTGTTATCGGGTCAATAGTCGGGTGAAAAAATTTGCCTAAAACTTAATGTATTAAATCATATCATAATGGAAACGTGTTCGTGATAGTTTTTTAAAATATACTGTCTCTACATATAATTACGAAATACGTGTTGATCAATTAATTTAATTTTTTTATTATCGTTATTCGTTGGTATGCGATGTGTGAAAATATTGAAACTAATGAATGAAAGAAAAATAAAAGACTGCAACACCAGACAGCGTATACATAATAATTTAAAGTAATTTCATTTAAATTTCTAAATTCAATTTTATTCCAATTAGATAAAAAATAAATATAGTGCTACTTTTTTGTTCAAATCAATAATAATAATATATGCAGGATTAAAATTTTATGTATATTAATCTTATAATACGAGTTTGTATGTGTATAGATGTGAAAAATGTATAAGAGTCACAATTTATTATGTTCGTGATTCATCAGCCTCAATATTATATATAGCCCTACCTCAAACAGTCAAATATATATTTTATACCATATAAGAAAAAAAAATAATTATAATTTTCACATTAATGCGTCCCTAATTCTCAAATGGGTTGATTTAAAGATACAAGATTATACAAATTATATGTAGATTGTATAGAAAATAGAGCATACATGTACACACGGTACACCACACGGTATGTAATTTCATACACCTTAAATTCCATCATTAAAATTGATTGAGAATTAAATTACAGATTATAAAATTATAAATACATACAATACATTAAATACACGTCCGATTCGTTGTTCGTTGGAACCAGTATTTTCAATTATTATTAATATTATTATTATTATATATATTTTAATTTAAATTGTATAGAATATATTTGTGTATGTACCGAACTTTTATTTATTTACGTATTTTTTTTTCCTTCTTTCCAATTTCAATTTATTATAATACTTTTTTTTTTTAAGTTAACTATCGTTTATTTTTGTCTAGACTTTACCTTACACAATAATTTAAAAGTAATACCAATAATAATATGTATTTTATCCATAGCTTATACGTAATACAAAATTTTCATTTCAAAATCACTACCATTCAATTCAAACACATTGTAATAATAAAATATTATATGAACGCAGAAAAATTTGGAGCAAGTTATTTTATAAATTTGCTTCTGTGTATCAAATGATTTTTTCTTCTTTTCTTTTGTTCATGCGAGTTTTTTTTTGTAGTAACAAAAATAAATAAATAAATAAATTAAATAGATTTAGTTTTTGTATAGATTTACATGCGAGCAGCTTAATAACATATAATATTATACATTTAATTCCATATTATTAATATTTTATTAGCGTGTCTATGGAAGAGGAAGTGCTATTGTTGTTGTTGGATTTCGTTTTCGGTAAATATTAATTGAATGAATAATAAATATGTGTTTATATCAAATTTTATGACAGAAAATATCTTGCTAAATATTCCTTTGATTAATAATAATAAAGAAAAATAACTTTTAGGCGAAAAATGTTGTGACAAAAGAAAGTTTTTGTATTTTACATATGCAAAACAATGAATATAAAATTTGTTTTAATATATAAAAATATATTTGAATTGAACATTACTAACGAATGCTTATTTCAGATTAATACGCATTAATACGTGCAATATAAACAATATATGATTTATAGGATTTTATTTTAATAATATAAAAATTGCATAATATTATTAATTTAAATATTTATTATAATATTAATTTATGTAAAAGTACGTCCCACCAAATTATTCAGAAAATTTATTTTAAACAAGTACATCCCACATTATAATAAAAAAAACACATGTTTTCAATTGTGAAAAAAATCAAATCTTTACTAAAAATATGATAATAAAAAAAATTAATAACAATTTTTTGAAATATAAAGAGCAGTTCCTAAATTCACGTGCGAGTATATTGTTAGCTACCTACATACAAGTTCACAAATCTTTTAAAACTTCAAATTTTCTAAAATAATTGGATAAATGATACTCGAATAATTCTATCCGGAAACATTTGGTTCCCATATGTGGGAGTACGTTATTATTATTGCAAAAGATTAACCCTAAAATCTTTAAATCGATTTTACAATAACTTTAAAGCTAAACAAGTTATTGAAATAATGGATTATCTTTAAATGTAGTACTTACCATGGCAGAGGCTGAGCATGGATAAGTAGAATTTATGCTTCTTCAAACTTAACCGAGTCATATATGGACCACAAAAGATTATTTCTAAAATTTTAAAAACGCGATAGCTCACCTTCTTCAATAAATGTTTATGGACAACAGAAAAAAGAAGGCGAGTGTACGAGTCAAATTCTTCATGAAATTTATTGTATTTTGTTTACGTAATAAAATTGGATTTCTTTTTATTTATCGTTCAGTTGATACTAATGCAAAAATTACGCTATAAAATATAGCCACAGTATAGTTGTAGCGTGCAGATTATAATTGAAACAGCTCTTAAGATATATGTTGAATTTAATTTGTGGAAATAATAACGAAATATAGATTAATAATAAGGAAAAAATTAATTTCTCAGCAAAATTACGTTTTTAAATAAAATAAAATTACCGTAAAAATAAACATATTATAATATTTTAAAATCGTGACACAAAATCTTAAATCAATTCATAGCTTTTCGTTTACACTGGTATACAAATGAAATAAATGTATAGATAATTCGGTTACTCGTTAATCCGGACAAAAAAAAATTAACTACATATTATACATTTTAAAGAAATAATTAAACAGGAATTTGATATATTTATTGTTTCAAGTAAAAAGGATCTTTTATAAGGATAATTTTCAAATTAAGTATTTCTGCACCTCACACATATGCATTAGATAGAGGAAATTTAAATTTTATATACTCTTGCCACATGGACCTTAAAAGTATAACATTCCCATTCAGTGGAGCTGTGTGAATGGTATATTATTTCACAAAATTGGTTCATCTCATTTACATATCTTCAAGAAAAAGATATATTAAAATGAAAAGATTTCGAAATATTTCCTAAATAAGTTCGTCACTGTTTTTTATAGAAATTACACTATAATAGTAAATAAATTAATATATCAATAAGATCAAAATCAAATTCTCACAATTCCTTCGAATGTTTCCACACCTAATGATGATAATAAATTATAAGATACTCGTGCTATATGCGTCGTAATAGTAAAACCAGCAAAGAAACAAAAATGGTCGTAACCTGAATTTATTGTAAATAGTTTCATATTGTAATGTTATTAAATTAATTGAACAACAAATATAAAATTTAAGAATAATAATAATTAGTTTAATTATTAAATTTTTGTTAATGTATATGATGCGTCGTATATGCGGTTGTGTATGTATGTAATTTATTTGTATACATTTTTATATGGTTTGTCTGAGAGAAAAAATGAAAAAAAAAAAGATTTCTAATTTTTAAAAAGCAGTACATCTTTTAATGTTTTTTTTTTTTCGTAGAAAAATAGTTTAATAAAATGTTTAAGAAGAAAAAAAAAAAAATCGAATACTTAAACCATGATTGGCAATATAAAATAAATAATACTTTCTTTTCATACATTACTTGTATATTATTTATTTACAATATTTTAACTATACGAGTATATTATAAACATTTATACACAGTATGGTATGCACAGAGAAAGAAACATATAAAATACAATACAATATACTTCGCAATGATCGAAAATAGTTCGAACCAGTAAAATAAAAGATAAAATATTCATTTTATTTGCTGATTATATGTAATTCGAACGTTAAATCATGCATTATGATTGAAGTACTGTTCAAAATTATTTTGTGATATTTCTTGTAATCGTAGCAGAGAAGCGACTCCTTAGAAATTTTTTCAATAAGTTTATTTCAAATATATTTTTCTTAAAGTCACTACAAATACTTAATAAATTGTAAAATATTAGCTCACAAGAAAATGGAAAATTTTCCGGAAAATCGCTTTTCATGAATTATCAAATTTTCTAATTACGAGCCATAGTTTCCACGGATTTTCAATTTTTTTTTTATAGAATTATAAAATGTAATCCACTTCCAATTCAGTTCATAGAAGAAATTTTTAAAATTGCTTGAACCCATTTGAAAAATATTGTAGCCGATTTTCTATTCGATGTAAGAGATATTAAAACAAATATATTTGTACAAAAAATGTATACAGTAAAATTATTTCATATAAAATTTCAATGACATCGATGGGAAATCAGATTATTATTTCTGAACGCGTGAAGCAATTTTAAAAATTTCTTCCAGGAATCACTTGAAATTGATTAAATTTTGAGTTTATAAAATAAAAACTAAAAATCCGATAAAACTATGGTTTGTAATTAGAAAATATGATAATTCATGAAAAATGATTTGCCGAAAAATTTTCCATTGAACTTGGGGCTAATATTTTATAATTTATATTGGTTATATTAGAGGTGACTTTATAGGAAAAATATATATTTTTACATATGAAACTCAATTTATTTGCACGAACCGCACCTGCATCGTAGTGCAATATATAGTAAAGTTAATTCTTCGAATTTTTCTTAATCAATTTTAAATGCTAATGAAAAATGTTTACAATACCTCAAAGTGTTTTTTGTTTTTTTTAAGTCGTTTGAATAATGCAAAGGCTGGTGCATATGTGTGAATGGTATATTGGATGAATTTTTTCCCATAAAATTCACGAATAATAATGATCAGCAGTTATATTAATAATACAAAATGAGTTGTTTTCCAACAAATAATTTCTTTTGTAACTATAGAACTGCATTACGCCTCCACATTAATTATATATTATCTGTCTAATTATTGATTTTTTTTTACAAATTTTCATCTGCAGTTTTAATTATTATCGGATGGGAAATTGTTCATCTATACAAAAATCGAACTTCATAAAACATTTTTAAATACAAGTGCATACAAAATAGTATAAGATAATAATAAAATAAACTAAAGTTTGCTATATGCAGAAATGTAAACAAAACTGTTTGTGAACGAAAAAAAACTTACAATTAGGATGTTAACATTCCATTTTTATGGTACTGTTTCCAATTATTTTTGATCATGGTAGTAGTATATCCATTTACAATGTTTTATATCGTTTAATAATAATTTGTCACAATTTATTAAATAAACTTCATATTAAACTATATTTATAATAATAATAATAATACATTAGTTTAATTAAATTCAAAAACAGTATGTTTTGTATATTTTATAATATTTTATATAAATAATTGAATTTATTGTTTGAATATTATTTAGTAAAAAAAATGATATTTTTTTAAGTGAACATCATCATCGTTTTATATTGATATAGTTATACATTTAAACTTACGTATTCATTACTATATATTTGTACATTAAACTATGTGGCGAATAAGAATATTTTGTGTAAATGGTTTCAAATATATAATTAATTAAAAATACTAAAAAATATAATTTGTATATATTCATTCATTCACATTATAGCATTTTTATATTATTTTCAATGTTTTATAATAATACTTAACTTTTAATTCGGCGGATTGTGTATGAAAAAATTATTTATACTATAAATTACTTATTTATCTATACTGAATTTATGAAAATAAAATAAATATATCATACAGTTAAAACTAAAAAATAAAAAACAATAAAAACATTAATATAATTTATAAGAATATGAAAATTATTCGGTGAAATCGAAATCATAGTATTGTACAATATCATTAATTGAATTGAAAATCGGTTCTCGTAATGAATATAATATTATAGAAGAATTTTTAAACGCACGATTGTCAACGGTATAATGGTAGATAGTGCCCGATGATGATGGGTATTGCATTATAAAATCTGCACACATTTGTTTTTATATATGCGTGTTGTGTTTTGTTATACATATTTATATGCGTATACAATAATTGTATGCCATGCGAATGTAATCTCATATATATATACGCTCAAATATGTGTATATACGCAATGATATGAATACAACAATTCTTTATGAATGAACTTTTACGGATATATTATTAGTATTAATTTAGAAAGTAACAGTATTTTAATGACCGCAATATATATTTTTATATTTAAATGCGTATACATTATATTCTTCTCGCATATATCAATATACGACTATATAATTATATACATATGAATTTTGTATTTTATTTTCAAATTGTATCATTTCGCATTGCATCAGCCAGAATCGGCAATATTATTAATATTTACATTTTGTTTTAGTTTATAACATTTCATATATTATTGGAAAGTAATTTCCCTATCATTTGATGATTATGCGACCGATCATAATTGTAGTTGGTTGCAGAAAAAAAAAAAAAAACCAAAATAAATGCAATTAAGAGAAAAAAAAACCTTACAGTTAAAATGCACAAGAGACAATGCGGCGTCGTCTGTGCTTTTATATGCAAATATATACTTGTGTTGTATATTATATAGCCATATATTTATATAAGTGTTGATATATATATAACCACAGAAATAATGCATGTACCTCTACCTATATTTATAATAGACATTTTTTAAAGTAAATGAGAAGAATTTATTATTATAATATTATAAATGTGTAAATATATATTACAAATAAACTACAATACATAGTTTAAGTATTATTTGTATACTGCACTGTCTTCTATAGACAGAAAACAAATTAAACAAGTTCTTTTTTATTTACTAATTCGAACTTAAATACTTACTACTGATGCATGCATATGACAATTATATTTAAATATTGCATTACAGTACCATAATAAAGTTATTCAAATAAAGAATTTTAAATATAGAGAATTTTTTAAATTCAATTCAATTGTATTATTTCATTTAATACTATATTATTTATTTTGTCAATATATCTGATTAAATGTTGACTACTTTCTATAATACCGACAATAGGCTGGTTTAGAATTATAAAAATCAAACCCACAAATAGCAATGAAAAATAATTAAACAACAAAATTACTAATGTGTTCCTGAAATTATAATGAAAGTTAATTGTGTTAAGTTTGACTTTGATTTATCAGACCCTAAAAAAATTAGTTTTCCTAGGACGATTCTTTAAAAAAAAAAATGAACTTACTCTTCATTGGTAATCTCATACACTTAAAAGAATTTTTTATAACTATATAATGACACACATATATTATTCCTATATATGAAGTATCTCACGTATGCAAATGCAAATTGTAATCTATTTTAAAAGTTTTATAATTATAAGATCCGAGAAATGTTAATTAATTCTTCAAACACAATTTTCACTCAATTCCTGGCTTGTTTTTCTTGAAATAAAGAATGTTCAAATTAAAAAAATTATATTTACAAGGTCCTTGAAATGTCCTTGATCCATAAAACACAATTTATACTCAATTACTTGTTCGATTCTCTTCCGCAATTAAAAAAAGTTATTTTAAATATCCTTGTAAGGTCCTTGAATGGTCCTTAATCTTTTAAAAATGCAATTCTACACGAATCCAAGTTAAATTATCTTTTACATGACATATTGAGTGCATAATTAATAAAAAAAACCATCATTCGAATGTCCTTGAAATGTCCTTATTCCTTGAACCCAAAGTGCCACAATGATTTTTGAAGTTGGCAATAATATATGTAGATATCTATATTATTAATGTTATTTATGACAAAAAAAAGATTTGTTAAAATTAGTTTAGTTTTGGTCACAGGGTGTATCAGAAGTTACTAATTTAAAAATAATGAAAATTTATTCAAATTTCTTTGTAAAGATTAAATTTGTATTTTAATTCTACAGAAAATCAATATAGATAATGTGACGAATTAGATGATTATAAAAATGACGTAAGTCTTCTCATAATATTTGTCTAAATCTAGTAATACATGCTGTTGAAAAACTCTATTGATAAACTTTAAAACGTATAGTATGTAACATTTATGATTGAAGTGTTAAGAAAATATTTTTTTATTCGTATCAACATGGATAGTGTTGTACCAAAAATAAACAACATTTACTGCAAGCAAGCATTATTAATTTGTTTTCATTTAAAAAATCTGTCCGCTGAAATTATGTGAATGTATAAGATGAAAAATGGATTTACTATATGTATAACCTGATGAACATGGTCCATCACAGCCAATACTGATACGGTTATGCTGTGTATTTGGGGGCGGGATCAAAAAGGTGTTGTGTACTATGAATTGTTGAAAACTTCTGAAACAATCACTGGTCATATCTACAACTAATGCGTTTTGAAGCAAGCATAAAATTTTAACCAAAACAATGGAACTTACTTTTGCATATTTTTCAAAACATAATAAAAACAAATTTCTAATATAATATTTATTTATAGTTTAGTACAATTTAAATTTCCTAAAAGAGAAAATTTAACAATGTAAGTGAAACAAAGATAATCGTAACTGAAAAATTAACAAATGATGAGGAGAATTGTCCGATAATTTGTTAATGGATATGTGGGTATTTGTGATTTTGATTGCTTGATGTGTAAATGTATATGAAAAATAGTTTTTTTAAATTATTTGATTTGACATATTTATGAAAATTACCTAATTTATACCATATGAAAGTAGTAGCTTCGTTTTCGAAAAATAGAGCCTAGAGTCATGCTTTTCTTTTCAAATCGACTAAAATTGCGACAGTTTGTGAATGAATCTAATTAATTTTCCATATTTTATTTTGCATTAAGTATTTTTTTATTTCTGCTCTGGACTTTTTGAAGTAAATGTTGATATTAATTTGTCGCATAAACCACAAATAATTTCCTTTCCCTACAAATATTGTAAAATCTATGCTGGAAGCGTTATTTTTAATGCTAACTTTTTTGAACATTTCTATTAATCAATTGTTTTCTTTTGGCACTATAAATAGTTTAACATATAGTTTAACATATTTAAATTTCACATATATTTTTGTTAATCATCGCAAAATATTATATTTTCTTCCAACATAATTTTCACAATATATTACTTACACACACACATACACGTATCATCATCATTATTATCAATGTGAAACGCTGTTGTAATATACATATTTAAAGTACTTGCAAAGTTAATGTTAATAATGAAATTTAAATAAAAATATGTACAGGTATAGTGAAATTTAAGTAATATAAATAAATACACATAATACTTCATACTATTATAAGTAATATATGCTTAATCCATATGTACTTAACGTTATGTACATACATTGTGTTTTACATAAATTTATATATGTAATATACCGCACTAAAATATGTATATAGAATGAAATTATACTATACTAACCATATATTGAATCAATATTTATTCAAATAAGCGTGGTAATAATATTGCAACAAAACTGATGTAAGAAAGGAAAGAAAATGAAAGTTGATCTTATAATTTGTGTAATTCCGATGTATTCTTGTACATATTATTATATTTTTACCATAACAACTAATTAATATATAATTTAAAAATAAAAAAAATAAACAAAATGAGTAATATTAAAACCATATGTGAAAATTATAAAATTATAGTACAATATATAGAAATAGTATTTACAATTAATTAGAGTATATATAATTGTTATTGTTAATTAAATTTTTAAGTAAAATTGTCAATATATATGTACTATAATGTTAATGTATTAGTGCTATATATTGTATATACCGACCGGCCGTGCATGGTCAATTAAACTTAACGAAAAATCGAAATGAAATTGATATTTTTTTTTCCAGTTTTCCAATATTATTGTGATTTTGATATATATTTTTTATTTATTTTAAACTTTTATTTTTACTTCAACTTTTGATTTCAATCCGAAGAATATATACATATTTAAAAATAAACAAATTAGCACATCAAAATTTAAAAAGTTAATGAATTTTTATTTCTATATAATTTCTGTTATATAGTTTCTATTTCTATAAAAAATTTTATATGTAGATATTTATTTTTTCTTAATCACACACATCTTTATATGAAGAAATTATTAAATAAAATTGTTGCGATTTTATAGGTGTATCTCTGTGTGTGGATGTGTGTGTATGTGTGTTTTTGTGCATATATATAATAACAAATAATAAAATAACTATGCAAATTTGTAGTATATTATTTTTCTTTCTTTCAAAATAACAATGTCTTAAGAATATGTGATTAAAATAATAAAATTTAAATTATTTAAAATACATTAAATCACATAAAATTTGTGTGTGTTACTATTTGTTAGAAAAGTTGACTTAAAAGAAAAAAAAACATATATACGCGAGTTAAAATTTAAATCATCACATCACTTATATTTTTTAAAACTCTCACATTTTATGAACTACAAAATTTAATTCCCAACATTACTATTCTCTTTTTATTACACTTTTTGTGTAATCGGTTTTTTGTAAATTATTTGAAATTTGTTCTTATTTTTTTGATCGTTTTCAATAATAATTGTTTTTTTTTTAAAGAAATTTAAAGCATGTATTTTATTTAGTATATTAAAATGACAATTCTTTTTCAAATAGTACATATTTGCATTGAAATGAGATCTATTCGTAATACCCTATATATAGTAACATTTTTTTAAATATATTATAATCTAAGCAGATATAAAAAATTTAATTTTATTATCAATTTTCAACAATATAATCTAACACTTTATGAATTTAAATTATCACATTTATCAATCATATTATCACATACGGTGGTACAGTTACAATGATAACTTCACATCTCGCTGAATTTTCATTTTATATTATATTTACCTCTAGCGCTAGTGATGTCCCATGAATGTTTTTTGAATGTAAATTATAATTAATTAATTCTCAAAACGTTATGTAATTACTAATTTCACAGCGGAAAAATGTATTCTGAACAGATCTAAATGTGATAATTTATTTTCTAAAGTGAAACAAAATTAATGAATTCTTAATTACAATAAATAAAAAATTAATGACTAATACGAGGAACTTCTTTTATTAAATAAAATTTTACTATATCTATTTCAATGAAATGAAAAAATATAGGTGAATAATGGCATTATAAGACAGTCACTTATGAAGTTCTGTAAAATTCATACCCAGAATTGTATTCACGATTTACTCGCATATAGAAGATATGAATAATTTGGATACTTCTCATTTAATGTTAATGAAATTGGGATGCATTTTTAAAATGCGATTAAATGAATGATTTCATGAAGTTCAATAGAAAAATGATACTCTAGTGAAAAACATATTAGGCAACCATGAACAATTTGGTTATTTCTTATCAAAGTTTTTCTTAAATTTAGTTAACAAACCATCATTGCATTTTAATGTATATCACAATTATATTTTATTTATTTTTCAAAGCGGTGTGGAACAAAAACGGTTACGCACGATTTGCTGTTAAAAAGGAAGCTAAAGGTGACCGCTACCAAATGCGAAAAATGAAACGCTCATAACATATTGCCATTCAATAGAAATAAAAGTATAATATTTTTGAAAACCGAAAATACTTTTTTGTCAACCCAAACCCATATTTATAAAAACGTGTATAAACACTATGGTGTATGTATAGTATACGAGTATGTATTCTCCACAAACATAATATCAACAATGAACAAAATTCATCAAATAACATAATAATAATAATAATAATAATAATACAAATTAAATTGAACAATAACATAGTTTTAAAAATGTGGGAAAATGTTGTTTCTTACTTTTTTCTTTGATGATTTTACATAGGCTTAAACCAATTCCTTTATTATAATATTGTATTTATATACTCATACACACTATGTATTATAGTTATACTATATAAATATATACTACGTCTTCTATGTGATTTAATTTCCTCTATTTTTTTTGGCAAATAGAAAATTTGTATTAATAAAATGGTAATTTTTATTTAAATTAAAATATTTGCCATATTATTTTGTGGTAATGATTCCACGATGAAAGAAGACCTTCGATTTTGAATTTATCCATATTTTTTAGCTTCTTCATATATGCTTTGAAGCACTCATCCACAAAGTCGTGCTGCATCGAATGGCATACAAGTTATAATCGCTCAGAAGGATCATTGTCTGGTGAATATACGAGGGATTAAGTTAAGACATCACAAACAAGTGATAATTTAAAGTATATATCATTAACATAACTTTTAGAACATGTGATCGTGTATTTGTCGTCCGGTGGCAAATCACTTCATGACGATTATCAATAATAATTATTGATCGTTTTTTGTTTACGGTTTAAATCGATTAGTTGTTGCAGCGGTAACATTTAACATAGAAATACGAAACTAAATATTGTTGCCATTTACATCCACAGTTGAATACACGGAATCGAATTTTATTAAAGAAAAATATTTTTGCGAAAGAAATACAGTTCGGTTTTTGACAATCTTGATAATTTTACATGGGCGCTGAGAAAATGGTGAGAATTTTTGTTGACATAGTATTGAGTTTAGAAGAAATTGAAAATGAAAATAAAAAAAAAAGGTATATAGAATCTTAGTCTATGGCGACCTGGGCTGCAATTATCATTTTCTAAAAATGTATTAAAAATTGTTCAAATAATTCCATTAGACACTTATGCACACCAAATTTCATCAAAACCGGTTGAAAAATAACCTTAATTGAAAATTACAATTTTCTTGCAAAATTCATTAACCTAGTAACAATTTGTCCGTACCCAGAAAAATGAGGAATATTTTCGTAGAAAAAATCCACATATTTTCCATGGTAAAGATATATTGGAATTTTTTGTCCAAAGAATGTTCATAGATTTTCCACTTAATATAATAGTATTTTATTTAGATCAATTGAAATCTTTGGATTGTCAGGGTAATATTTACAACATATATCCGGGTGGTATTGTATTCATAATTTATTTCATCAATTATTCAAGACAGTGGCTCAAATTTTGTATAGATATAATCCTCATTCTTTTTAATTTATTTACATAATTTTTAAAACAACAAACCGATATATTTCCGAGGAATTTTGTAAGACTTTTTCATGGATTTTATCGACGGTTTTTTTTTTTTTCTTGTTTATTTAAAAAAAAAAATGCACAATTGATAAATTTTAACCATCAGTCGGGCAACATATTTATTCCGTGTTCATAGTACTTTTGGTCTATCGGTAAAAAACTGAATGAAACCGTAATTTGACATGATATTCATAAGAAAATTTATTCTGCTACTATGGCCAATTCGCGGGTATTACTTGCCAAAATACATGTACAATCCAAAGATATATTTTTGTCAAAATCCATGGATCTGCACACAAAAAATATGAATATACATTCAATGGATATTCTGTGTGGAATAATAGCAACGAGAAATACTTCTAAGGAGAATTCGTAGAAATTATCATCGGAAATATACGCGGATAATCCAAACACAGTTTTTATAAAAATACTTGGACAGGGTTGTAGCACTCATCATATAAAATTTCAGTGGACATTCGTCAAAAACCCATAGATATTTACTCGGATTGAAACTATAGATTACTAATTTATTCTGCTAATACAGACAATTCACGGATATTACTTGACAAAATACATGTACAATCCAAAGATAATTGGAATTTTTTTATTCGAAATCCTTGTGATCTGCTCACAAAAAATATGAATATAAATTCAATGGATATTCTCTGTGGAATAATAGCAACGAGAAATACTGCCAAGGAGAATCCGTGGAAATTATCATCGGAAATATACGCGGATAATCCAAGGACATTTTTTTATAAAAATCCAATCATCATATAAAATGCTAGCGGACGTCCGTAAGAAATCCATAGATATTTCTTCGGATTGAAACTACGGACTACTACATGAAATGCGAAAAATTTTACGAACAAACTACGGACAGTGTTACTAGGGTAATTATAAAAATATAGATGAAAAAAATAAATAAATTGTGTGAAAAAACCGAGCAAAATTTTCTAATATATAGTTTTTCCTTCCCCCAAATATTTTCGATATCAATTTTACTATAATTTGTTAAAAATTGTAAAAATATTTTTAAAAATGATAAACACTAAAATAAAAACATTCATTTTTTTGCAAATATTATTGCTTTGCTATAAAATATATTATTGTAGTACGTATTTATATTTTGTAATTTAATATAATTAATAAAAAATCTGTATAACAAGATATAATGTACATGTAGTACAAATAGTAATTGAAGATGAAATTATTATGTTTAAAGTATATTGCGATGTTATTTGATATACGATATGATATATGATATGAAATGATATGAAATGATATGATATGATATGCATTTATATATGCTTTCTCTTTAAAATTGTGCCGCCGTTATGATTTTTCTTATAGTTCTGAAAAAATATAAATCAAATTGAATGGTTTTTTTTTTTTTTTTTCATATAATCGTTGAACTACAAACAAAAAAAAAATGATTATATTTTTATCATTTTTCATCATATTACCCCATATATATTAAACATTATAAATTACAATATTAAAACACTAAAACTACCGGAAGGGGTCAAATAACCCATTTTAGACATTTGCTTATTAAATTTCGTTGAAATTAACATTAAAATCAGATTCTTTTTATACCACTTTTATTGAAAACATATATACAAGTTTTCTTCCAAATTGGCTTCTCTACTGGCTACTGTTTACTGAGAGACAAAAAAAAATTGACTAAGCTACCGCAAGTCGGTCATTTGGCCGCTACGAGAATGAATATGAAACATGAGGATTTATATCTGTCGGATAATTATAAATACATTTTTTTTTGTTTTTGCCGTATATTCTTTCTCATTGTTACACGTTGCAATAACTAATGTTGACCATAATTTGCTCTTGTTAGGTCATTTCCTATGGACAAATATAAAAAATGATCAATCTGTGTACGCATATGTATGTCCACACAATAGATGTAGTAGTATAAGTGGATATGGTCTTATAATTTGAAAATGAAGTATTTTTCGACTATAGTCTAGATTTTAAACATCTCATTTTTATGGAACAAGAAATGGGGTTCAGCATTTTTTTCAAAAACCAAGAGCAGAAATACGTTTTGTTGAAATTATGCGTTTTATCCAATTTGATACAAAAAAATAAACGAAGTCACCATCTACAAACTGATAAATTTGCATTGATATCAGAAGTATGGCACAAATTCAGGCATAACATTCAAAAGTGTTACAAGCCCAAGGCCACATGTAACCATCGATGAACAACTTTTTCCAACCAAAGTGAGGTGCACGGTTTACACAATATGTGCCAAACAAATCTAATAAGTTTGGAATTAAGTTCTGGCTTGCGTCTGATTTCAAAACCCCAAATATATTGTATTATAAATGGATGGATGATATCAGATATTCATCAGTTCCGCTTGGGGAATTCGTAGTTCTAAAACTGTTAGAACCGTTCACAGGTTGTGGAAGAAGCGTTATACAACTGATAATTTTTTTATAAGTTTATCTTTGACTACAAAGTTGCTAAAGAAAAACCACCACAATTGTTGGAACCAAATAAAAAAGAATTGCCAAAATTTGCCAAACAAACGAAAGATGATGATATGTCACGTTTCTCAACGAAATTATATAAAGCCGCAATGCAATGACACGCTTAATATTTACAAAAGTAAACCGAAGAAAAATTGTATTATTTTTATGTTATTTATTTTTTATTTTTTATTTAATAAATCAGCAATTTGTAATGTTTGTTTTATAAAAAAAAGGTTTCATTCAGGCAACTAATTTGCCAAAACATAGTAGAAACTTTGACTTTTTGTATAGGATCATTTGACCCTGCTTTGGTAGGAATAGGTATACATGACGTGTCGGTACGTTTGGTGTTAACAAAGTATTTTTTTTTTGCTATACGATATGCTGGGGTGGAATCATGTAAGGTGATAAGTGACAGTCACCATGGTGATATTCAAAAGTGATCACCTATTTTTTTGGCATCATGTAAGGTGATCACTTTTAAACTCACCACAAGGTGATTTTTATAATGTCATTCGTATCGGCAGTGACAAAGAAATATATTTTGACATGTCCTTTGTTTATATTACTGCTAAAAAAAAATAAAATCTACAAATAAATCAAAATTAAGATAATAAAATTTTAGCGTTAATAAAAAATATAAATGTTTAGTTTAGTTTCGATTGAATTATATTGTTCAGGGACGATGGAACACAATGGTTTAGGATTTATTTGATTGTAATCTTCAATAAAAAAATTAACTATTTTAATAATAATAAAACCATTACAAATTTACGAATTAAAATAATTTGTAAACAATTTAAAATATTAATTTTCCGTCTGAATGTAGCAAATATTATATCATTATTTTTCGTTTAACATAAATATAGAATATATCTATTGGTTATTGCCTTAAGAATATTGATAAAATATATTGCTAGTCCATACTTAAAAACGCAAGTACAAATATTTGATAAAATATATTTTTTCATTGTTAATGTTAACAAAAAAATTACGAATTGTTAACAAAAAAATTACTAAAAAATTATTAAATTAAAATGTATTCCTTAAATATAATATGAAAACTAAATATTTTCCTTTAATTTATTTTAATATTTTTCGTATCACACCGAATTCACAACAAATAACAATGAAAGAATTTCTTTTTTCCAAAAAAAAAATATAACCTTATACACAAAACGACAGCAAAAAAGCTATCACCTGAAAATCGTCACCGTTTGGTGATAGTCACCGGTGATATAGCCATAGCCGATGCAACATTTATAAAAGGTGACAGTGACTGTCACTTATCACCTTACATGATTTCACCCCTGGACATTTACCAACATTTGATCATTCATTGTACATTGTAATAATATTATAATTTAAAATCAATACTATTTATACACCTAAATAAATAAATAGGTGCACAAAATTTGAAAATGTGATACAATTAATTATATATATATATAGCACTATGATATAGTATATAAGAAAGATATATGTATATTTATGAAAGTAGTTTTACATACATTTTTTCTAATATATTTAATATATATATCGGCGTAAATAATATAAATATATAATATACATTAAAACATAAATATTCTATTATTGAAGATGAAAACGATAATCTAACATCTTCACATATACAATACTATGGTATATAGCAATTGAAAACTATATGAAAACTATATATTATTATTTGTATATACAGACAGACAGACAGAAAGAAAATAATAATATTTCTAATATGTTTCTGTATATTATTTATACATAAATATTGAAATAAAATATATATATATATATTTTTATGTGCCTTGGCTAAATATATATAAATAAAATAATATACATATATTGATTAACGGATTGTTATAAAAAAAACTAACAACCTCTTGTGTGTGTGTGTGGAGAAGAGGTGACTTTTGCATGACGATGTTATTATTTTCAATTGATCTAAGCGTAATGTTTTGAAATGCAAAAACAACAAAAAATACCCATATGAACATTACCAACAACAGCATCATCATCACCATCACCATCATCCTCATCATCGCATCGCATAGCATCGCATAGCATTAACATAAAACATATATTTATATATATAAAATTTTATAAGCATGATCATGATCATCATAAACGATCAACAACAACAACAACAACAACAACACAGAATTGAAGAATTATTAAAAAAAGATATATTAAAATAAAATAAAGTAAAAGACTTTTTATATATAAAAAAAAAAATAAATTGTATTGTAGAAGAAACAGATATTATTGGGTGGGGTATTATTTTATTAAAAACAGGTACCATATATAAATTGAATGTACGTTGTGCAAACGATATCATATCATCCTTACATATTCATTCGGTAACAGTTAAAGAAAAACCATTTTATTTATTTATTTAATTTTTTTTTTTTATTTATTTTTGTCCAAATACAATTAAAAAAAAAAAAAAAAAAAAAAAAAAAAATTAATTTAATAAATTTAATTAAATATAGATAAAAAAAATAAATACGAGAATTAGAATTTGTGTGTAATTTTACGTGCGTTGTTGTTGTTATTGTTGTTGTTGTTATTTCATAGAAGAAAAATTAAGTTTTTCTTTGTATTCATTTATTTGTTATTTGTTGAAAATAAAAACGCAAATAAATAAAATGGCATTATTTAATAAAAAAGTTTTCGGTATATATTTGTGTGCTTTGATAGTGGCAATAACGGCAGCATTACCAGCAACAGAAGATAATCGTGTTGGCGGCGGTGGTGGTGGTAGTATATCTCGAAATGCAATTAGTTCAGATAATGATCTTATGGATAGCATTTATAGCGATTGTTTAAATAAAGATTCAGTGTCATGTGTAAAATATAAATTATTTTCATTTGTTGATAAAATGATTGTACAAAAAGATACATTTGCATTGACCGAAGGTGTAACAGTAATTAAAACACCTGGTACGGGTGGTGGTGCTGGTGAAACCGATGGTGCACCACGTGCATTTTCAGGCGATGAATCAATTGAATCGTTGGTATTTCAACGTATTGGAAAATTCTTACAAACCCATACAATTAAAGTGGATTTAAAGGGTGCGGATATTGTGAGTGCAGTTACATCAACTGGACGTGCATTAGAAAATGTATCCGATAATATATTTGGTGGTGATAGCGATGATGGTGTTGGCAACAATAGTAATGACATTGTTGAAGGTCGTGGTAAAAAAAAGAAAGCCGCTAAAATTTTAGGACCATTATTGTTGGCCGTTGGTTTAAAGGCAGCCGCATTATTACCATTATTATTGGGTGGCATTGCATTACTTGCCGGCAAAGCATTATTAATTGGTAAAATTGCACTTGTTCTATCGGCAATTATTGGTCTTAAAAAATTGTTGTCACATGAAAAACATGTAACTTATGAAGTTGTTGCACATCCACATCATTCATCCAGTCATTCGGCAAGTCATAGTGATGCATATGTTGGACATTCGGCTGGTGGTTATGGTGATATTGGTAGCAGTGGCGGTAGCAGTGGTGGTTATGGTAGTTCTGGACATGGTGGCGGCGGTTGGGGACGTTCCATCGATGCACAAGATTTAGCATATACAGGACAAAAACCACAATAAAATGTGTTACAAATATAAAAATTGAAAAGCAGAGTTATTTTTAGTGTTCTTAATATTATTATGATTTAAATAATAATAATAATAATATAATTTAGTTAAATATTTTTGTTAATACATATAATATTCGGTACCGCAAATACTCGGGGCTTTTCAATTAAAAGGTATATACGCATATCTATATATTTATATATAAAATTTTAATTGAAAAGTTAGAATTTAGTTATTGTAATATTTATTTATTATTATTTTATTATTATTTATTATTGTTTATTTTTTTTTTTTTTTGTTATTGTTGTTTAAATTATTTTTTATTATTTAAAAATCAATTTTAAACATATATAAATATTATTGCTTATAAACACACATACTGATATTATGTATGAGAGAATGTAATATGTGAAATTAATTGTAATTGATATTATTATTTTCTATTTAGTTTACTCTTTGACCTACCTACAAACAAAGTACGTTAAAAATAGAAAAAAAAAAGAAACAATGAGATTTAAAAAAATTATTTTAATCATTCCGTGTACATATTAAAAAAAACGAAAACGAAAACAAAGACAAAAATTCTTTATAATCGTCTCTAAAACTCTATATAATTTCTTTTAATTTTTCATTTTTCATATAATTTCATTTTAAATTTCACAAAACTATATATTATCTCTCGCTATTATCTCTATTTTAATCTACTTTTCTATACCAAAAACAACATAAAAAACTGTTATACTGTTATACATTGCAATATTTTTTAATAGTTATATATTTTAGATAAATTATTTACAAAAAAAAAATATTGTTTATAATTTTTTATTTTGTACAAAATCTGTTAATAGTTGCCATAACTTGCCATAGATTTTCAATTTTCACTTTTAACTTGAATATAAATATATTTTATCTTCTTACCAACAATATCTATCTATAATATCTTTTTATCTACACATTATCTTAACTTCTTATATCTTTTTATCTCGCTCTATATATAATATTTATCTATCATTCCACTCTGTTTGTATACTTTTACAAGAAAAAATAATCTAAAAATTCTACCTCAGCACAATCTATATAATTCTTAACTATATAAAACGAAAAAAAAAATAAAAATTTCGACTGATATATAAAAAAAAATCTATTGTTTATTGTTAAAATATTAATAAAATGATTTTATATTTAAAGAAAAACACTTGTTTTTTAATTGTTTATTTCTCCCATGTCTGTGTAATCAGTAATCAATATTACAATTATTTTATTCCTCATTCCTCATCCATCCATTGTATCCATTGGGTAAATAAATATATATAAAAATAATGAATGAAGAAATAAATAAAATATCTTTGGATAAAAAAAGACAAAAAAAAGGAGGTCAAATGACCATTGAACTGACTCTCTCTTATATATTATTTATATTTATTTATACATATAGTGAATATTTAATAAATAATGTATATTTTTATAAAATTGTGTGGTGTCGTCAGATGGTAAATTTATTTCATTCATTGACATGATAAATACATATAAAATATAAACTATAAAAACTCTGCGTCGTCATAAAATGTAATTTATAAATGAGAAAAAGCATTCGGCATATAAATGCATATTTTATACTAGAATAGATTAACTTTTAATTTATGTGCATTTACACATGATAAAATTAAACACACACACACACACACATGAAACACAACAAAAAAAAAAATGCATATATGCGATGGTTGTTTGATGATCGCATATAAAATAAAGATATAATCATTATGTGAAAATATTATTATCATTAAATACAATATATTGAAAATAAAATATATATAGCATTGATCATTTTCTATATTGATATTGATAAAAGTTATTAAATAATAAATAAAATTAATTTAAATAAAATTAAATATCTTTTTTGCTCTCATTATCAAGTAAATGCACCGTATCGTCACCATATACAAATATAAAATGCAATTCGAATTTGACATATATATTTATAAAAAAGATATAATTTTGCATTTCAATACAATTTCTAAATAAACGCACAGACTATATGTAATAAAATATTGAATGGCAATGGTAAAGCCTGCGAAATAGTTGATAGTTTGTAATTTGGAATATATAGTTTCCTAATAATAAGTAAAATATATTTGCCGGAAAATCAAATTTTTATCATCTTTTTATTTTTTTGAAAACGTTTCCCGTTTTTGTATACACATCACAAATTTGTCTCAAAAATGATAAATGTGATAATGTTTAAAGTGAGCGAACACTCAAACGGAAAATAAAGTATAATTATGTCAAAATTTCACAGACATCAAATGGTTATATTTTATTTTATTTTCGAATGAGTGCAATGCAATTTTAAGCATCTCTTCTATGAACAATTGGAAATTGATTATAATAATTTGCTACATAAAAATAATAATAAAATACATAACAACATAAAAATAGAAATTCGTTAAAACTTTGGCCCAAAATTTTAACATTTTCCAGCAAAATTTACTAAGGAAAATATTTTAAATAAATAAATCTATTTATATATATATACTTTAAAATAGACTACCATAGGAAATTATATTGATATTGTATTCTGAAAACATTTAATGCTTCGCCACTGAATCGGTATCAGCTATACAATACACAATGATCAATTCAATATTGAATTAACATTTTATTTAATATTCAATTATACGAGACACCGATAATCAATTAAATATATATATATATAGATCAGTGGTGAGTGAGATCCACGGCAACAGAGTAAGCTCGGTTTTCCATTATGATTAGGAAGCAAACAATCAGGTTTAATACAAACAAACGAAGTGTTGGTAGATTGGATTCATCATCAAAAAGATGACAGTAATAATAATAAACAGATATTGATTTGCAATTTTGACATAAATACTTAAGGACACATCTTCAAAATGGAGATCTGAAGATAAATTATGAATACAATTTTGCACAAGAACCACCGGAAAGTCTATGCAAAAACTGTGAAGATAACCTGGAATACTGCCTGGATGACGGTGAAGTGTTTTTATTGAATCAACTTCATATAGTGAAATACATTCAAGAGACAGATCTGGAGTATATACGGTAAAAATGACAATTATACCATAACAAAGAATAAGGGCGTTGGCTACAATAGATCTTTTAGATCGAAGTACTTTAAAACCACACTTATATAATATGTGAATGGATTTATTTATTGTTTCCTTTATACTTTCTGCAATTTAATCATGCTCTGCTTATCCAATTAACGAGTGTTCAGCGCTCGCCACTTATCAATATATAGATCTACATAGATAATTTATTACTTCATTGAATTACTATCAGTTCATGTGCATATTTTTTGCTACTATTTATTTCTATTACAGTCATATATTATTTAGAAACAGTGGAATTCACATATCGCAATGATTTACAATTAGGAAACTATTATTTTTTTATTTTACTAAAAAGTATTTAAAATTATTATCAAATGTAAAGTGATATATTCTCCACTTTAAATTACAAAAAAACAATTAGCTTATAAATTTTTGTATACATAAATTTTTTATAGTTTAATTAAATAATATTGCTATATAACAGTTAAATTTATACTATATATAGCAACAATCAGCGCAACATCAACCTGAGCAAACCACACAACATGATGGTTATAAGAAGAGAAGATATTTAACATATTTGTTTGCAGGTATTTATTTTCATTTATACAATATATTTTATTTTCCATTTATTTAACCTGTAATAAATATTCATTCAATCGTATGTATATTTTGTAATCTAATGTATAATGTAAGTAAGTACATATAAAATTGTTTAAAAATTGTATTTATTGATAATTATGGGTTCACGTTTTCTTCACTTATACATATCTCTATATATAGCTACACCCATAATAATATTTAATCTAAACGTTAAATTAAAAATTGTTCGTTTGCTTCACTTGCATAAAGATATCATTTGGGCCATAAATTTATTGATAAGTTGGCGTTTTTAAAATGCTACAAAGCCACATTTTGTTCAATAAATTATTTATTAAACTAAATTATATGTATCCTTCCAGAATTTTTAATCACTTTTATATTGTATATAAGTCACTCGAAAAATTTCAATTGAATTTTAAAAATTAATTCATATATGAGAAAATTTTTTCTGAAAATAATTTGCTTAATTTTCAATATGTATTCTTATGAAAACGTATTGAAATTCTAAACAATTACATTTAAATGTAAACAAAATTTCACACGCAAAGAAAATGAAATTTTTATGTGTCTGGTGATGTTCGTTTACAGAAGAATGTAAAGCGAATATAGTCCTCAGATGAAGTTTTGGATTTTAAGGATTTTCTAAATGTAAAGTAGCCATTTTTAACAGTTTCTTAAACTATATATATATATGATATTCTTCCAAAATTTCGTTATATATTATCCGTAAGATGCTCCCAAAGATTACTGAACCGATATTTATTGTAAATTTTGTACAATGTTTTTTTAAAATCTGCCTTATTTTCAAAAATTTCCTGTATTTTTATTAACAGAAAAACAATGCTGACAATATTTTTAATTTACGCTGCATCAATTTTATTGTTAATGAATATTTTTGCACATTTTTGATTTTTTTTATAAAGGACGTTATATACTTCGTCCTTAATTAATTTTACTTTAAAAAAATGTATGTACTTCAAAATATTGTAAATATATGTTTTGGTGGATAGTCGAAACATTTATTTACCAATTAATTACTGGTTCGTTTTAAATTAAAAATTCAAAATTATTTTTATATATAAATTTAAGTAGTAATTAAATGTATATTTATAATGTTAAAATAAATGTAATTAAATAAAATCGGAAAATTGATGATTATCTAATCACACCAAAGCACAAATGGGTTAATATTATTTATATATATTTAATTTGTAAATTTATTTATTTTTGTGATATTTATTTATTTAAAATACGTATTATTATTTTAGAATACGAAACACCAACACACACACATTTATATATATGGCAGAAAACTGGAAGTAATAATATATAGAAACAAATTAATTTGTTATACATTTTATAATATTATTAAGAACCGCTATTTTACTATTTTGCATCCTATATATTTGTGCATTGTGAACGAACATTTATTTGTATGCATATTTTTTGTTAAACTTTATTATTGTACAAATTTGCAAACAAAGTTTATAGTGATGCAGAAGTGGAATACTTTACTTTTAACTCTTTTATGATGATGGTATTATTTTACAAATTTATTACTTTAACTTTACTATATACATTACATTTTCTTTAAATTTTTATAACAAATGAGTACACACAACAAGTTAAAGTTATGTATTGTATATTTATTTATAATTTGAAATAAATGAATCAATTATAATACAATTGTAATAATTAATAATAATAATACGTATAAGTGAATATTTAAATTAATATTATGTTCGTTCATGTAACATATATATATATATATTTGTTTTAGTTTTTCGATGTTGAGTAATGGACAACAATAACGGCTAATTCTTATTTCGTGAATGGCCTAATATATCTTGTTCTGTGCACAACAGAATAAGATAATATAATTATAAGAAATATTGCATTTTAAGCGTCCGTGTTTGTATTAATACCTTATAAATATATGAGTGAAACATATATGGAGTTCGGAGGACTTCTAAAACTGCAGAAAAGCAGAATACTTTTGATAAATCGCTGTTATTTGTTCGCTGATATATGACCGAATATATATTTTTGCTTAATTATCCACAATACCATATCGTATATAAATGTTATTTTGAATCAACTTTTATATTTAAATTTATACGAATAAAAATTAAAAACCATACAAAATTATACAATAACAGAAGGCAATAAATTATTTATGTACAAGTTTAAAAAAAATATGAATAAAATATTTTATATTTTTTTAGTGGAACAAATGATCAATTGTTATAGTTATTATATAATTTAATTTATTATTGTTACATATATGGTTTATTTTTTTTTGTAAATGAATGAAATGTTTTATTTATTATATTATTTAATTTTTTGTATATACATAAATATTATTGAATAACTTTTATAAGACTTGATCTTGAAACCAAATTGTATTGTATAGACGCACTAAAACGTAATACAAATAACAATATAAAATAATTTCCGTAAAAATGAGCTTTATAATAAAAGTTATTTATTTTTTTTTTATCAATCAAATAATGAAGAAATTAAATGCCGATATAATACAATACGCGCATTAATGTATGCAACGAGTGTTTGATAAGCGAGTGTGAGAGTTGTTGAAAAGAAAAATTTTAATTTATTTAGTGCAGTTTCGTATATAAAATATATAGAAATTGATGGTATTTAAAGCAATTAATTTTTGTTTATTATGTTTATACCATCGTGTGTGCCACAGGTACATATTAATATCAACAAATCAGGAATATTATCTGGAACATGTATAAGTAATGTAAAGAAACAAATGTAATAATTATATCAATATATATTTCTTTATATTTAAAAATAATCTGCATGTATACCATATAATAAAATGTTATGCAGAATTTATTTGCATATTTGTGGTCAAAGAAAGTTGTGTGAATAAATACATTTTGCAATTGAATAATATGTAAAGTATTAAATTCAATAAATTCAAATTATAATTTATAGAATTATATTTCTATTATTACATAAACTATATAATTTGTAAATAAATTGATGTAAATTGAGTTTCAAGAATAATTCCATACATCAAACATTGAAGATGGAACCGTAATATTTTGGTGATGGTAACTTTATTGGTTGACCAGATCCGTTCTTAGATCTAAAAATGTTACTTTAAAGTTCCAGCCACATTATGGTTTCACATAATATAAGCCGGTGTATACGTTAGAAAAACTATCTCGGCCACTTTAAAATGTATACTTTACCATACCATTTATAAGTAGCTCAAAACGTATATAACGGAAACTTTAATGGACAAATTATTAAATTATATCACGATTCAGGATATAGTTATTGACATTATCCTTGGAACTTTAAGTTAAAGAAACATTTATAAAAATATATATTTAATCAAAAATTGAACTCCTGTAGAATTATTATTAACTATTAAATGCATATATTTTGGTTTATAAATACCTTGTATTATAACTGATTATAATAAACTTATAAATGGCGTGTTTAAAATGCATGCGGGAAAAATGTAAAAGTTTTATTTAGAAAAAAAAATTATCGATTGATTTGTAAAAAGGATATAGGTCAGTTGAAGATTTTACAAGAAGATAATTAATACTTATACAATTAGTTTTTATTACTATATCTATGTTATAGAACAATTTTGAAAACAATTTCTTAGCCATTCATGACGACAGATAAATATGAAATATTATAATTGCTATTTATAACCCTTTGAACTTTCGAGAACATTTTTTGTTCCATTCTTTCATAACCATTGCATAGTGTGACTGTATTTTGTACATATATATATATATATATATATATTCCCTTCTTCCGTGTATGGAGTAATTGACTTAATAACGTGACGCGCCGTTCATATACCATATTTTTATTAAAAATAAATCTAAAGTGATGGCGTGTATAGGATGATGTTTATTAAACGGAAAACATTATACTTTATAAAATTAAAAATTTGTTACGTTTATGCTCTCTTTACATAAATGCACAGAGTATAGTATAAGTACTATATCATGGTAATAATAATAAAAATACAACTATATTTTATCTCAAGTTTTATCATTTATTTTTACGATATTATTATGAAATATTCAATTGTTTATATATAGTTTTGGAATTTTAGTTAGATTATAAGATTTCCAGTTATAAATATTTTCATATTCCATATCAATTTATATATACTATTCTTTACAACACTGATTAAGTAATCTTTCTTTATACTTCTTAGATAGATCATATATTGTTTTGATACTCTATGCTGTTTATATATTTGTCTATATTTCCTTCATATATTTGTACATAAATAATAATTTGTGTACCTATAAAAGAAATTACTTGTTGTTGCGAATGAAGTTATTTTATAAAATTATATAGGATGTTTTTTAAGAGCGATACAAATTTGAAGTTAGTTAAAATACATAGAAAATATAATGAAATGTTAAACTTTATTTGAATTGATTGACATGAAACAAATATCGGGTAATTGTGTACCAAGTACCACCATACCGCACGGAGCGAGTACTTTTTCTAACATTATTGCATTATTAATGTGGGATATGTTGATCTCGATGGTCTTGATAATTCAAAAGAAAATAATCTAAATGTGTCAATTCAAAATATCAATGTAAAATTTATATAGTAACTTCAAGATTGTGCTTTCTTTTGCATTAATACTTTTTAATTGAAAACAATTATTAGAATTGAAAATTCTTCAATGTACGATAAAAGAAATATTTCTTATTTATATATTTACGTATTACGTAGACACGTACATTACATACGTATGCAAAAACACTTTATGGTAAATTAATAAGAATCATATTATCGCATTATTATATTTATTAATCGCACATATCAAATTAGAAAAAAATCTATTATTATATTATATTGCTCATGTAAAAACAGTTAAGTAATATTGAGACTTGTTGATGGTAATAATATTTTTCTCATATTGTACAATTTAAAATTATAAAAACATATATAGTAAAATCTATAAATGGAAATCATATATTAATAATTAAAAGATCGATGAACGAATCTCTGACTATATGTGTGTGTGTGTGTGAGTGTGTGTAAATAATCATTAATTTTTAATTTGTTTATATGAATAATAAATTGTATGTCAAAAAATTAATATTAAATGTTTATGTACAAAAAGCATGTTGGTATTATTATATGGTGTATTGAAAAATATATCTGCGTCAACGAACCAGTCAGTGTTGATTCTATGATGAATTTTAAGTCAAAATTACTATAAATAGGATCAATTTGATGATTTAATTTATAATCTTGTCTATTTCAAAATTGTATCTTCGTCTCAAGCCATTATATTCTTTGACGATGTCAAATATGACACGCAGAATCCTTCGGCCATAAATCCATATCAAAGTGTCTCTGTTTATTACTTATTTTAAATGTTCATCGGACAATTACACCATAATAATCGTAATTTATATAAACATTAGAGATCAAAATATTATAAAATGTTATTTAATAATTTCGATTTAACATTCATCATAGAATCAACACTTCTGTTCGGTCACTGATAGGTATACCGCAATATATCTATCAATTACACCACGTATATAATGAATGTACAAAATATTGATATGTGCATTCTAATGAGAAAAAAAAACGATTATATATGCTTAAATGCCAAGGCACTTAATTGGAACTTAAATAAAATCAATGGGATTTATAATAGGAATTTTTATAAAACAAGCATAATTATAAAATTTCATTAATATTGACTGAAAAATTTATAAAACTTCCATATAGATTTTTCGAAACGGATCATCGAAGATAGCCGATAAAACGGTTTCGCAGAACTTCCATAGCAACAATGTAATTAACATTAATTACAAAATAAATTTGAAATTTTGTTATTTACTCGACTCAAACTAATTGAATAGCAAATGTAGGAAATTTTTTCCAAAACCATTACACAATACATTATATTTTATTTGTATAGATTTGTATAAATAACGTAAATAGCTATCACATGGTAAAGTAGATTTTCGTAAACATTTATCAATCTTTGTCTGTAATAATATATATAATTAAGAGCTATATACGAGTATTTACTTAAAGTACGTAAATATAATTACATACATATAATTAACAATATAATAAAACTAAAAACAAACAATTTATTCACCTTTATTCTGATAAATTTGAGAAATGTTATTCATACCATATAGCGTATTCCATATGGAATACTTAAAATATGACAAATATTTAGTAATTTTTTAATTTAAATAAAAATAATGTGGGACTACATTAGCCATTAGATTGTGTATATTATTAAAATGAAATATTACGTACTTATAAACGGCTTACTGTTAGTGATTTTGATGGTATTAGGAAAATATTTCACTCACTAACAGTAAAAGTCTTAAAACATTGTAATATTGAAAACAGAATTATTGTTTAAAAATAGTAAAAATTTATTTAAATTTATCAGAATAGTTCCCATTCTATGTTTAATTAAAATTAAACGACTGACTAAAATCATAATTGTTTTCTATTTATTTATTTATTTCATGACCCATTAAGTATACAAATGTTCATTGTAAACATGCAATAATAATTACGTTTGATTTTATATATCATTAAGAGTCAATTTTTCATTAAACATTCATTATAAATGATCATCATTGAATTTAATGCATACTAAAGTGATCACAAATAATTTACGATATCAATTTTTGGGAAAAAAATACGAGAGACCGCAAATTTCTATATAAAATTAATATGCAAATAATTTAATTTTCACGTTAACATGTTTAAAAGACGAGTCATATTTTCATACGAATAAAGTTGTAAAGGATCAGTCCAAAGGAGAAATTTTAACGCAAAATTCCTATAATTTAATTTGTATTGATTCAATCCTGCCCGGATATGGGTATACCACAATGACGTAGACCAAATCTATAGGCTATATTGGTGTAAATATTCCGCCACAGATCTTGATCTTAATAATGTAATAAATATATATAATAATAAAAACTATAATTGATATATTATAATAAAATATCTATAAAAATAAATTATTATATGATACACAAGCATTTGCAAACTATTGTATATTGAATGAAATCATCAATAAACACTTATAAACAATACGCAAATTATTGTATTTGTCCGATATATGAATTCAAAGACATATTTTAGATTCCATAATAATATTCATTCAAGTTTAAAGAAAAGAAAAAAAAAGTATTACTTATAAAATTTATTAACTATTTTGGGTCGTTCCATAAGTAATGCAGTATTGAACTTGAATTTTTTTCCTAAATATATGAAGACAATTGATTCGTGCACGCATACACCCAGATCGTAATATTTTAATACACGCGCATACATTTACTGCTACCATCAGTTTCAAGCTACTATTTTATTAAAAACAATGAAACGTCTTTAAATTTCTTCAATTGATTTTTAAAGAAAAAAAATTCACAATAGCATAAGATCAAAGTAAAAAATCATAGTTTTCCGTTATAGTGACTTATTTGGTCTCATCAACGGATGACAATACAGCAAAATTATTATAGAACAAATGGTTACCAACACACACACACATACGATGCTCAAAGATAAATTGGTAGTTTCAAAGTGCGACCAATGATCGGGTAATGTTTTCGGTGATAGAATATAAAAACCATATTGGTATAGTCCAACGAACCGCTAGTGCTAAAACACTATACGAAGAAATTTTACCTGTTCATCGGTTGGGCTGATAAAACAAACTATGGGTAACTTCAACTGCAATTATATACATTGATTTCAAGATTGTTATGTGCCACAAAAATTAAACGTGATATTTCGTGGAAAAAAGAATATCAAATTCTAATAATTGACAATTGACCAACAAAAACGTTAAAGAATTATTAATTAATAAACAAGTCTTTTGAATCAAGAATGGTCAAGAATAACAACGAAAACTAATTTCGACACATCTTAATTTAATAAATTCACAAACATTACATTTGTGCTATCGTTTCGATTTACATAATACGAAAAATATTAAGAAAATAATATTAAAGTTTTTACGTATTTGCGTTAAATTTCGGTTTGCTCGAATCAATTGTAGTGCGGCGATAACGATTATAAAGACGGACTTCAAAGGTGGCACAAATTTGATGTTGACAATTTGTTTAATGAATATATTTTTAATTTTTCTTATTCTTTTCCAATTGGAATTTTTATTTTAATTTTATTTTTATTAAATGAAATTTTTGAATGATTATTTTTTTATTTAAATTACAATAATATTTTATATTATAATTTTGTAATCAATTTGAGTTTTATTAACCAACTTTAGGAGTGGTGCGCACGTGTTTATGTATATACCAATGCATTTATATTGCGGAACCAATGCATCAGTTTAGTGGGCGAGTTTTTATTTTCGTTCACAATATATGAAATAGGTTTTATGTGCATTATTTTAATGGAATTAAACTTTTGCATAAATAAAGAAATTACTGGTGATTTATTGAATAAAGTAAATAAGTATATAATCTCTTTCATTGACAAATACTGCATTACTTTTGGCGTGATCCAATATAAATTTAGTATATAAGAAAAATGTGCGATGAATAATATATAATGTAAAAATTTAACTTAAAAAAAATTCGCTACTTTATATAGATCATAAAAATAGTGTCGTAAATATGGTAAAAATACGAGTCATATAGATATGCAAATATAAATATTTGTATTTTTAAGTCTGACAAAATGTATGTATACCAGTTTCTTGCGCAATAATTTTTAAGAATTTTTACGACATGATGATGAATGTACGAGTACGTATAGTTATTAAGAAGTACAACACCGAAATTAAAAACCTGTGGTATATAAATAAAATAATAAATGTATAAATTAAATGGTTATGTTTTAAATATATACAATATATGTTTTGAATATAACAACAAACATAGACGCACCCAATGTAATATACTGAAAATTACTTACTGCTGACCCACTGGCCTTCTTAATAACAAATATAAATTGTTTTTTTTTCAGTATGTATTTTTTTTATTATTGTTTTGAAAATATAAAAAAAATAAAAATCTCCTATGAAACAAAATACGAAATATAAAATAAAATATAATTTATACCAGAATAATTTATAATTTTCTTGGCTTTTGTTCAATATATATAAAAATATGCATGTGTAGATGGTAATGGGTAATGGCTCATCTTTCTCATAATTGTTATATCTTTCGTTATAACTTTATATTTTTTAATGATATGATTTAACATAAAAGTTTTTCTTTTCTTATATTTTTTCCTCTATATACAAAAAAAATAAGAAAGTGAAAGAATTTCTTATATACGATGAAAAGATAATTTATTAATTGAGATTACAGACTACAAATAAATTATATTGTATTCGGTATATGTGTAAATAGATTTATAGATAATATATTGTATATTATAAAAATTATTACAATATACAACGCGTTATTCATTCATAAAGTATTTTACATATATTTAATAAATTTACATTTGAATTGCCATGAAACATGGATGGAAATATATGTCTATATACGAATAGGTAGTATATTATTATTTTTATGTCTAGGAAGTGTGGTGTCAATTGTTTAACTTTAAATATTAGCATTAAATATATGCAAAAAATTTAAATTTATTCTTACTCATTTCGCATAACTTTTTCCAATGGATAATAATTACTGAATAAGCAGCAATATAGATTATTGATATAGTAAACTTATAGATTTATGGATGCAATGTCTCTTATCAGGATACGTTATAGTCAAATATATATTTTTTATTTTAATAGATTGAATGCAATCGGTTATCACTATATGAACATGAATTGTGACAATCTCATTAATTAATATTGCTGGTTTTTTTTATAGTTATTTGTTTGTTGCTGTTGATATTTAATTTATTCAATTTGGCATTAGTTTAACTATGCATTCTCAACGTTTAAAATGATTTTTAATTGATTAGTATTTGAATAGTTCACTAAATTTCGATTAATTTAAATGGATTTTAAATGTTATTAATCCATGGCTAAATAAATATCAAATTAACTATTAATAGATTAAACGATCTGTAAAATTTATATAAATTAATTAAAATTATCATAAATTACTGGGTGCATATCAATAAATGAAAACCGTTTGTTGTTATTATAAAATAAAATTTTAATTTTTCATTCCCTTCCGCAGTCAATCAAAATTCACTGACGCTAATACTTTGATTATTAAACCTCCTATGCATTACAGCGAGTATAGTCGTCCAAACAGTAAGCGCGATGAAAATGTTAACTTACAACAGTTTAACCATAATATATTTACTTCAAGACACACCAAGTACACGAACGTCCAATCCAATACAATATAATAATTAAATTTGTACATTAAATCTGATTAAACAACAAATATACAATTTAAAATGTAGATTTTTTATATTGTCAATATTTAATTTGTCACTAATTGCATTATAAATGATCATCATACAATTTAATGGACGAAACTAAAATGATCATAATTTGTTCGATAACAATTTATGGAATATATTACTGAAATTAATGTGCAGTTTGAATTTTGCCACAGTTAATCAACAGGAAAATCAATTTTGTAACTTAATAAATTTATAAAAACTGATATAGTCTTAGATAATATCTAGACGTAGGCACAGTTGACTTGTTTAAGCGACAAAGAATACATTTCGTAAGGAAAAAGTGTTAATCAAAAATATTCTTTGTATTGTATATTGATTCAATTGTGCAATATGTGTGCCACAATGTGGAAACCAAATTTTGAATGCCACATTTTGTTACAAGAAATTATACTTAAGAAATATAATTTAATATCCGGTTTAATGAAACGTAACACCAGAGTTATAGTCTTATATAATGTTCACAAAATCAAAATTATTGTCAAAAGTAAGTCTTTCAACAAGGTGTAAATACTCTGTGGATTCCCATAAGCAACTTCAAAACCATTAAACATACATCCGTTAAAAATAATTACATTATTTGAACAATTTTGAAAATATGAACCGGTCCAAGATACAAAATTATTATTAAAACAATTAGTTTTGATAATTTGAAAAGAAATATACCATGCGAGATAATTTGTCAAAAGTTTTGACAGCAGTCGCTAAAGTTCTCATAAAGTTACAAATTTCAACAAATTATAAGTGTCAACATTGGACGACCATCTATAAAACCATGCTGTTGAGGACAAATAAATTTATTAAATATTTAAAATTACTCTGTGCATATACAAAGAATTAAAGTTGGATACGATGAACGACTTCGGATACAATACTATTGTAGTATATAATAACATTTATAGTTAAAATTCAACTAAATGTATTGTCAGTGAAATGTATACAATCTCTTAATTACCAACTCAATATTATTAATCTCTATAATATGACAAAAAAAAAGATATGATTTGCATTGGTGGTAAAAAAAAAAAGTGATTTAAAAAAATTTCTTAATATAAATTAAAAATAAAATTCAAATTTAAAAAATAATTCGCGAAATGCTTTTATGAGAATGAAAGTTGAATATGTTGTTGATAGATTACCATCAAGAACATTATCCATAAAAAATATATTATAAATCATTTTGAATGAAAGAAATTTATTGTAGGTGTATCACAGATATCGCATAAATATACATATATTTTCATTTTTCTAGGCACATAAATTTAAATAAATACACTCGTTAGTTTACTCTACCATTAACCAATATCGAATAAGAAGAATTCCACTGGTGTGTGTGTAGTAAATCAGCGCTGTTATTGTAAAATCGATAAATTTCTAAATAATTTTTAACTATAAACATTTGCATTTATGTATTTATTTTCAAACGCTATAAATTAACACTCACTTGTATTATTTTATCTGCATATAATTTGAAATAAAAATAAATCACATAAAACATTATTGCGAAAAATGTTTTGATTTAGAAAAATACAAAATTTTATAAATGTGCATAACTACGCCATTGTCTTTCTAAATCAATGGACAAGATTATATTGTAATTTTATTATAAAAGAAATTCATATAAACATATTTTCAAAAATCAAAAAATAAATCGTGAAACAAATTTATTTTATTTTCTATTTATAATATTTACCGATGACTCTAAAAGCAATGTATAAAGGCGATAAAGGTCTTGTCACGAAATTTAATATTTGAATTGATTTAATTTTATACCATTTTTCATAATGTATTTATTATATTATTATTATTATTATTATACGAGTATTTGTATTTAATAAATATACTAACAAATATATTATAATTCCTATGACACGTCGGCTATACTCAAGGTATTGTATGTATTTTTTTGTTGTAAGTTTTTGGTTATAATAATCTTTTGTAATTATATATTTTTAGTTAAAAATAAACATCGAAAATTTGAAAGTTTTTTTTTTATTATTTATTTGATTCTAAACAATTGACGCATGTAACTATAATCGATATAATTAAATACAATTAAAAATCATAATATATCGTAATAGGTCGTAGAAAAAATTTGATTTTTTGAAATAAGATTTTTAGGTGATTAAAAAAGTTTTTTTCTATAAAACATAAACCGAGTAAATTACGAGACTCATTCATTTTTTCATAAACTTAACTTATAGATTACAGGACGAGACAGGAAAATGGTTAGGATAACAGACATGTACCACATATTGATGATGCTTGAAAAAAATTTAGAAAATAGTAATCTTACCAATAGCAAGAACTTATATTTAGAGTTGATTAAAATGTTAAATAATTTTTATCGCATTTGATAATTTAAATTCAAGAATGCAAATAATACATTACGTTACATTTTCAAGTAATAATAAAATAACAATTACAAATGGATAACAATGGACATTTCAAAAACACACTTTTAGTATACAATTAATTTCCTTATAGTTAACATAATATAATTTATAATAAAATAACCTAATACTAAAAAATGTACAAGCATAAAAAAAATTAATATATAGAAAACTTAAAACAGAAGTAATTATTTTATAATTCGCATATATAATTTTAACGATTATTAATATCGTTGCATCGCATGCATCTTAATAATCATAAATCATATAATTATTGCAAGATAATATTCTGTACAATAGATACAATATGTGAGTTCTGCACTGTTGAAGAGAAAGACTTTTTTTTCTAAATTATATTTTTACTATACACGGCTCTAATACACGCATAAATATATATACCATATTTCAAATGAAAATCAATATTAATTAATGATAATTAAATAGATACATTTTTATATGTATAACATATAATATATTAATTAATTATACTATTTCACATCCGTCTGCAAATGAGACGATATATATATATATTTTTTATATTTTATTTGAATATATAATTATATTAATATATACGTGAAATTTACATATGTTATATTCATAGATATAAAATGCAAATGAAAGTAAAATGTTAATTAAATAATTTTAAAATTTGTCTCAAATACCTTATAAATTAATACATATGTTTTATATTGTTTTATGATTTGCATATAAATATATTAGTTTTGGTTTACATTATATCTATATTATATAGAATACAAATTATAATAACATTTAACCGCATATTGAGATTTAAGAATAAATATACATTTCTCATGAATGTCGGCATTCAACTGTTACAAAAGTTTACCTAATAACATTCAGAGATATTCGTGCAAAGATAATCGATCAGAAAAACAAGGGAATTAGAAATTCCTAAAAAAACTATTGCCATAATGTCCCCGTTTGAGTTAACCGTTTTTGCCTTCGTTGCAGCATTTCCAATGACATTCAACCCATTGCGTGTTGAACGTTCTTTACGTTCAGATGTAGTAGTGCATCCAAATTTATTGTGATGATTATTGCAGTTTTTGGACGTACTTCTCGTGAATTTTACGAAAGGCTTGCACAGCCAAATTCAATAAGAACGCTCATTTTTTTCACAGTGGAAAAACTAAGGTGATCTGCATCCTTATACAGTAATAACAATTTTCGCTGAATTTCTGTTGTTGTTAAACCCGTCTAAAACATCACTGCACTGATATTGAATTTTATTCATTTTAAAAAAAAAAAACCAATAATATACTAACAATGTAAAGAGGCTGCTACCACTGGAATGAACACTGACAAATCGAAATACAATTTTTCATGTATATTTATAAAGATAGAACTTCCCAATATAATTCTATGTACGTTTCACAATTTCTGCATAGCCATTTACGTATCAGACCAAAAACTATTCAGACAGCCTTTAAATTATATAAACAAATTGTTAATTTATTAAAAATGTGACACCTGGAACTTGAAAATAAACAAATCTTATCGATTATCGAAAATATGTCGATCCTGATTTTATTAATGTAGATAACATTAAAATTGTTTTTTGTCAATTTACCACACGCAACTCGAATGAATTAAAGAACTCAAATTTATCAATTCCGTGATGGGATTTAAATTGATTCTCAAAAACCAGTGAATGGGTGACATCAACAATAATATATCTAAAAATATTGCAGATGAAAAGATATTGACTCTATAGGTTTTTATTCAAATCAAATATTCAAAGCTTTCTATTCAATATAATATTATTCAAATATATAAATAAACATTTAATTTATAGAATTAATATTTGTATATTATAAAAAATAATTCAAGTTATAACAAATAGATCTATCCATATAATTCAATTCACATATGTGAGCATATCACACACACACACCAATTGTGCGAAAAATAACCGGAATGGATTAAGAAAAAAGCAAACAATTAATTTATTTTATTTATGCGAAATATTCTCTTTCATCTGCGAAATACAATGATTTGTACAATATATGCGTTAAAAAACAACAAGAGCTTAAAGGTGAAATGTGACTTTTTTATGTCGCCGAATTGTATTTTGTTCAGTATATGGCGATCGTTGAGTGTACAATGTCTTCAATTGATGCCAGCAGGCTTGCCTTCATCACCAATTAGTGACATGTAGTTAAATCATTCGAAGTAAATAAATTTGAATTTTAGTTAGAAAAAATTCCAATGTTAAGAAATTATCATTGTGTAATGATCGCCAACTATGTGTGACTGTGGTTACTCTGGACAACACATACTGTTCATCAAACGCTTCAATACATACCAACGAAATACAACACCATACCCGTTGGATCAAATTCTTTGTGGATATAATATCATTGAAATCGTTAAAACAAATGGATATACTTTGTTCGGTAATCAATGTTTATGGTTATCATCATCCAAATCTTCTCTGTCGTCTTTGAATCGTTGAGGACATTAAAAGAGTTGAGTATAGTATTTCAACCATTTTTTATATTGTATTTTTACCAATTTTCTTTGTTATGTTTAAACATTTTTCTTACCAATTTACAAAACCCATTGTCACTGAATTTTGACTTAAGCATACTAAACGAAATTTTCACACTTTGTTAACATCCGTTTACAGCTATTATATAGATGCCAGTACAATGATCCATATATGTTATATGTATATATAAGAAAGTCATTCTGTTTGTATGTCGGACATAGGGTGTATGTACATAGTAACAATTAAAACACTATAATTTATCATATATGTAAGTTAAGAAGTTTAAATGTAATATAATACATTATGATTTCTCATTAATTTTATGTAAAAGAAAAAGAAATGTGCACTAGCTATTTATGATAAAAAAAAAAAAAATTGGATGCAAAAAAGAAAAACAAAGTTATAAGATGTGATGAAAAACTAGTACACCACAATCTGTGTATATAGTAATTTGTTATAATCTATAATATAGAAATTAATTTGTTTTGGTCTGATTACATTTAGAGTCATTTATGTTTATTTTATATTTAATACATTATATTGTATATGTTCAATATGTTGTACAAGCACATGGATATCAAGAATATGATGTTCTAAATTGAAATGTACATGCAATTCATTTATGTGTATGTGCATACATACAAAAACCTATACATACATGAATATATAAGATTTAATTTCAATGTAATTTAAAAATGAAATTTTTGCCTATAATTTTATATTGCAATTGAATGCACTTAATAAGAAAAAAACATATTATTAAAAAATATAAATTATAAATTTATAGAATTTCATGGGGGGAAATCTAATATATGTTATGTTTATATATATATAATTAATATAGAAAATGCATCAGGCGTTTCCAGTATTTAATAACAAATTATTAATTAACACTTCTCAGTTTAGATTTGTTAGTTTATTTAATCAAAACAAAAATTCTACATATATATCTAATTTAATTAAAATAATAAATATTGTAAAATTAATAAATTTTTAATTTTTCAAAATGTTAAAATTAATAATTCTTAATATATGTTTAATAGCATTAGTTCTGGCCCGAAGTGCAACGACAATAATAAAACCAACAATTATCGATACAAATACATCATTTAAACAGCATAGCATAGAAAATAATAATAATATTAATAATTATAATAACTATATTAATAATAATAATAATAATAATAATAATAATAATAAGAATAATAATAATGAAGAAATAAATTCAAAAAATAATAGTGATAATTTTCCAAAATATTGGAATGATTTAAATTTGGTATACAAAACATATCAACAATGTTCAAAAAATGATACATTAATGTGTTTAAAATTAAAATTGGCAACAATTTTAGAAAATACATCTAGATCGATAAAAGACGTTCAATTATTTGATGGTGTAAAATTTATTAAAGATTCGGATACACCACCAATGGATAATACAAAGTTGTCATCGATTAATGAAAACGATATTCTAAATTCATTACCACGTTCAATTCAAGACAGAGAAACAGCATTAAGCTCTATGATTTGGAATAAAATTGTGACATTCTTTCAAAGTCATACATTACAAGTGAGTACACATACAATTATTTTGTAATAATTAAATTAAAATTATTATTATTTATGTGAATTCCGTGGGATGAAAAAAATTATTGATATAATACTAACAAGCAAAAGAATATATGAAAAACACAATAAATAAATAAATATAAGCAAAAATAAAAAAAAAAACTATATAAAAATAAATAATATTAAAAAGAATTGTTTATTTTGGTGCTGACTGCGTCTTCATCATCATCACCTGAGAAAGTACATTCGCTTTCATTTCACTATGCGCACACAGTTTAACACTCTATCTATATATATTTATATATACACCGCATAAATATAACGACGATATAAATATACAATTTATTGAATGTATATACACAACTTTAATCTTTATATTTCTTGTGTGAACCTGACCTCTAACGAAAGCAATGAAGTTATGGTATACATAATTATAATGATGATGTCACGATTGTAACATTTTTTTCAATTGCATGATTATGGCTCTTTTTTTTTTCTTTATTTTTTTGGGTGTCTGGTTTTTAATAATTTTTTTTATTTGATCTTGTTGTATAAATCATATTAAAATAAGTAGCATTAAATTGTAATACAATATTTATTTTTTTTCCTCTCTTAAATGTTACGGTTATGTGATTAAATTATATATTAAATTATATATTAAATTATATACGTTTTGATATAATATGCAACCTCATATAGTTTTATATGAAAATTATAGTGTGTAATAATAATAATAATAATAATAAAAATAATAATAATAATAATAATAATAATAACAATAATACTAATAATAATAAATACATTTATTTCTTACACCAGATTAAATTTCCATCCGAAAATGATTTAGAAAGATCGTTGACAGCAGAAGAATCACGAAAAAAGAAAAAAGATAAAGGTGCATTCATTATGATTCCATTATTATTGGGCGGAACATTTATACCAATTGCATACGGTGCATTAGCATTGTTGGCCGGTAAAGCATTAATTGTATCAAAATTGGCATTAGTTCTTGCATCTATTATTGGAATTAAAAAACTACTATCAAATTCAAGTGGACATGAATCATCACATGAAGTGGTAGTGTCCGGCGGTGGTGGTGGCGGTCACGGTGGTGGTGGTGGTGGTGGTCATGGTGAATCCGGTTGGGGTCGAGAATTTGATTTAGCCTATAATGCATATTTACCAAAAGATAGAACAACTAATCATATTTAAATTAAATTAATTAATTTTTTGTATAGTTAATAATATTTATAAAAATATAAAATAATTAATTTATATTATTATTATTATTATTTATTTTAATAAAAAAAAAAGAAAGAAAAAAAGGAGAAATTATTTGAATTGTCTTTTTCTCGCTATAGCCGCAGTTCTTGAGGCACAAACAAAAAATATATAAATTTCACTATATAGGGTCTTCAGCGGAAAATTATTGCAATCATAGCAATTGCTGTGAATAGCAATGTAGCCCATAGTAATATGTCTTTATATAGGTATTTTAAAATCATCTGTTTGATACTGCAATAATCTTTATTTCATCCCACACACAAATGTCATTTAAGCAATAGATAATTAAAAAATAAGTTATTTAAATATTCTTGCGTTTGTGTTAAAATTAAAATATTAAATTTGATTTTATCAAATGTTGTAATAAAATTGAAGAAATATTTAAATTACTTAAACAATAGCAACAGGTTAGTTAAACAATTGCTACCATAGAGATAAATTTATTATTATAGAATATCAAAATTCACACATATAGCAAGTGTCGTACTTGCTACTGCTATTTTGACACTGCCCAGCAAAACGAAAATTATTCAGAATACCGAATGGAATAATAGCAATAATTTTCAGCATAAGATCCAATAGAGTCAATAATATAATATATCGAAGATTTCACTATCCACCCTGCATGATCTTTATAAAGATGGAATATTATTTGTTTTCCTATATGAATTTGAACAAATCTAAAATTAATAAAAGAAAATTCTATACATACGACACTAACCTACTTTTAGAGGTATTTCTTAAAAATAATTCACAATTTTACCAGGTTTAATGGACATTTTTTTAATCTAAAAATAGAGGGTTATGTAACATGTGGTAACTCGACATACTATAGACAGCTTTGTATATAGAAAATATTTGATTCCATACACAATTAATGTGTTTTCGAAAATGTTTGCAAAAGGGATTAAGAGGATCCTTGGAAGATTTTTTTTAAACAAAAAACGTATAAATCCGTAAATAAAAAACTAATCATTAAATTTGAATTTTCGGAATCATTTAAATACTTATTAATTTAACTGTATTAAATAAATAATGATTGAAGATTCAATATCATATTGGTATCATCATTTAGCTATAACTAAGTTTATATATATATAAGGAACAACTTATAAAAAAAGGAGTTTTACTATAACAGAGGTGTTTTCTCCTTAAATTGAATTTTCACTATATATTTACAAAAAATGTTACAAATATAATACAAATAATATATAGATTGAGATTATTTGAGATATTTTATTGGGCAATCGATACAATCAAAACAGTTATCACAATGATCTTCCAAGAACTGACAAATTTAATTAAAAAATGCAACTTATACAAAAGGTTTTTCAAAATCGGTTTGAAAAATTACCAAATTAATTAACAGTTTTCTTTAAGAATTGTTCATATATTCTCACTAAAAATCGACCCTATAGTAGAAATTTTTGTTTAATTAACCGTGTATAAATATCTAGCCGACCATCTATTGTTGTTAAACATAAAATATGCCATTCTATGTTTCAGTAATGTTGAGTCAAAAAATTCAAAAATTCATTATTTTCAATAAATAATATGTATTAAAATAAAAGAACCACTTTCATCACTAACATTTTTAATAATACTAATAACAATAATAATATAAATAATAACGATAATGTCGTGATGGGAAGTATAATGAAAAGTAAAATGTTATAAGTTAAAACATAACCTCTCACGATGCAACACAAAACATATGATACAAATCCTGAAATTAATAATAAAACGGATGTGGGTATATAACCTTGTTTTTTTTCTTTTCAACATTTATATATGGTGATGTTTTCAGTAAACATTATTTTGTACACATTACCCATACAAGCAAACATTTAGTATAATTATTATAATATTACATGCTTTCTTATACTAATAATATAACTTAACTATATATATATGAAACATATAAATGTACGTACGCATACAACATAAAAACATAATTTTGCACCTTCAGTGGATTTTAAATTTATTATAACAAAAAAAAGCATATACAAAAGTGTTTTCATTCATTTAAAAAGTTATGAATGAATTTTACTACGATACAATTTTACATATGAATATATTTATTGTTTTCACTTTATTATACAAAACATATATAGAAAGCAATATTATAATATACGTTTTTCTTGAAGTTGTTTATTATTAGTTGAGTTAGGTGTTGTATTATAAATTTGTTGATGGCTCTTGTTTGTGTTGCGATGTGTACGCAATGCATCAACATTATGGATTTTAATTTGTTTTATATATACACCGATGAAGTATATATATTTATATACGATTGAGTTTAATTTCAACTATAAGAATATGTATAACAAAACATTTTTCCTATACTGTACACTCTGGGCTATAAAAAAGGTAATACCGCCATATATACCAAGAAATGTATATAGTAATTTTTTCAGTTATAGCAAATCTCGCATATGATTATTTTATATTAAATTATAATTGCAAATTTTAATAGAAATTCAAGTGCTAAAAATAATTAATTTAATTTATATTAATTTTTCTAGAATTTTTTTAAATTACACTGAGAGACTACTTGAGACTATGCGTGTTGAACATTCACCGCAAACTTAATATTATATATTTTACAGGATTAGTATAGTTGTAATTTTGCAATGGGTTTTATTGTCAAGTTAAAAGATATTTAAGAGTATATGGTATTGCTCTGGACAATGTCTTTTATACACCATTGGCTTGTCGTAATCATTTGAAAATAATATAATTAAGGAAACATTTGCCTTTCGATAATTACAGACCAATTGGTGAATTGTTATATACTCCTATGGGAAGTTATTTACAAATTTGACGGTAACGATTTTTTTTTGTTAGATGATATATAAAGCCCCACTTGGAATTTCAATAAAGAACTATATTTTCACTTAATTGTTGGCCATCTTGAACAGAAGAATCATGATTTTTAATTTTTGGAAACGTTTTTTTCTACAAAATCTAAATAGAAATTGATTCAATGGAAGTACTATTAAAATTTGAATCAATTTATTTCATAATTGAAAAAGCTATGCGGAATTTTCGTGGATATCTATCATTGCATTTTTATCATTTTATCATTTATTGTCGTAAAATGACGTTGCTTCAGATAGACCATGTTCTTATGTAGATTTGTTCACAACCAAACATTTCATCTGACAGCTCAGCCGTAAAAAAAAAATAAGAAACGTTTAAAAAAGAAGAAAATATCATAGCACTTCTCAGGTATAAAGTGACAGTTAATTTATAATATTACATTTCAACATACAACAATTTATACCTGTTCGCTAAAGTAGCTTTTTTAACAATATATCACCAACATTTATTATAATACAAATATAATAAACAATATTTGTCAATACATTATTATTTATTATTAAAAACGTTGTTGTACACACAACTTTTATATAGCTCAGGGTGTAAATAGTGTATAAATAAAAGAAACCATAAATTACATATAAAATAATAAACTCTTTTTTTTTTTAAAATATTATACTTTCATTGAGAAAACTAAAAAATAACTTGTTATTATATTCATACTTTTTTATCATAAACATAAATGTTTCTATGACTTTATGACCTTTTCCATTTTTATATTATATATGTTATAAGTGTACACATCTCATTTAAAAATGTTATTAAATATGTATATACTAATTTCAGTGAAATTGTGAAAAAATATAACTAAAATAATATAATTTTTATGTTAATATATCTCTGGCGGTATAATAACCAACATTTATACATGAGGTGAATTGTTTTAAATAAAGTTTTTTAAGCGGAATAATTTAGCAACATATATATTTTCCATATTGCGGCAAAATTGATTCGGAAAATAATCATAATTATTAAACTAGAAAATTTTTTAGTTATTCTCACACACCTATCTATACGCATGTATAATCATGTATAAAATACATATGAATTCCATTCCACCAATATCATTGCTGTGCCATATGATGAATGTGTCAATAGTTTAATATATTTTCCATATATAAATTAACAATTAAACTTTCAAACAGTAAAAATGTTATAAATTAAAATTTTAAATTATATTATATTTATGCATTACAACGCTTTCGTTTTCGTACATGTATTAATTAAAATATAGATTAAAATTTATATAATATTAATAAAAGTCTTTCATTTAATAAATACACATTTATAAATAAATTATCAAAATTATTCATTCGCTATAATGAATAATAATAATAATAATAATAATAATATGTATGTGTGTATTCACTATACAATAGAGAGCTTAATATAAATTTGCGAAAATTTTTGAACATGAAAAAATTATTTTAATTATAAATAAGTAAATAAATGATGATGAGAGTAAGTAAGAAATATAAGTCAATTGAATTTTATATCGTATTAAATAAATGATGATTTATATGCGATATTATAATTATTGTATAAATGTCCGCATCCATCAATACAAAAATATAAATAAGAAATAATAATCATGGCACGCCGCATATTATAACAATAACAATAATGTTTGTACAATAATAAAATAAATAAATATCATTTGTATTATGGTGAGTAAAGTGTCGTTCAATCTGGGTTAATGCGACAAAAAAAAAAAAAAAAAAACAAAAACAAAAACAAAAGTATAAATTACAATGTCTCTAATATAACCACTTGATTTACAGTCAAAACTCTGATTAGCCACTGCGTTTATATGTATACAAGCACAAATCCTAACGAATATGCTTGAATCACGTTCCGGTGCGCTCAATTTACGAATAGCATATTTTTATGGAAATTCGCACAAGAAAAATGCCTATAAAAAATCTCCTGTTTTTTTTTTAAAGCTCATTTAATTAGAAATATTAAAAAAATATCACATTTTTTGTGGTATGTCAAAAAATAATATTAAATACAAAGAAAATTTAAAAAATTATTATAAATTGTAATTAAATTAAATTCTCAACTGATTCCTATAAAGATTTTGTTATGGTGTGTATGCAAAGCCAAAACAATCCATATTACATTGTTTATCCTTACGCATTAGTTTGACATCGGACTATACTTTTTTAATCTGTGTGCATTAACATTGTGATAATTATACACTTATTTTATTGAAATTTTATTGTAGAGTGCATGAATAAATATGTAGCGTTTTTAGTATGACTTTTGGGGAAACAATTCTCAAATACCCAAATACATAATTAATATATAAATTTTGATAAATTTTTATTGAAATTTTGTAGTAGGTTTATTATTAGGATTACATGAATAGTTACTATACCTATTCTGTAATTTTGATACTTTCTACAAAACCAATATGTAGCAATGAAAATTAAACATACGAGTACTTGAGTAGAAGAAGATGGATAATGTCGCATAATTTGAGGAAGAATGTATCTTATAATTATAATCTAAAACTATATACAATATATACCAGATTTCATTATAGTGTATATAGGAAACATCCAGTTATATGTGATCTGGTCTGCTTATAGAACTGAAAAAAACATGTTAGGATATCACCTAATAATATGACATTCTAAAAACATGTATATATGCAATTTGATAGAATTTGGTGAAGAAATTTTTATACTCTATCCAAAACAATGATATTTCATCACTTTTTATAAGATCTATATTCTGGTAATTTTTCGTACAGTAAATTTAGATATATGGTACAAAAATTTCAGGAGTATTTGATTTTCAAATAATAAGTGTTCGGCACCAGTATTGCAACAAAATTTTCAGATGCCATCATCTTATCTATCCATCTTATCGTGTGACCATATTGAGAGTTTTGGCTGTATTTTTATAAATACGCTATAATATATTATATTATTAAATGTATATTTCTCCTACTAAAATTCTACTTCATTGGTTTAATTTTTTTTTGTACAATAGAAAAAAAAATGATACATTTTTATAAACAAAGTATTTGTTTTTATATTGTTATTATTTTGCATTAGCTACAAATATATATTTACTAATGCGTATTTATTTTTAGATTTGTGTGTACATATGTATAAATTCTATTTTATTTGTCACAGAGAAAACGATATCTCTTTGCACGTTCCAAAGATGGAAATAAGTTAACACCAATCATTTAATAAATTATATATATTGCGTTTAGCGAATATTCATTAGCGTCTTATTTGTATTATAGTGTACTGTATGTGTATATGCATTGGATATTATATATATATATATATACCAAGTATATTATATATGCGATGCGACATAAAAATTCAATTTAATATATATAAATAATGAAAATTTGATTTTCTAATCATACCTAAATAATTTCAAAATTCAATGTGAGTATAAATTATCAAAATAATTGTTATTTGTTTTAAAATAGCTACTGTTTTTATTAATTTAATTACATATTTAATATAAAATATAGTAAATGCATATAAGGTGGTCTAATATCATTACGGACGTTAACAAATACAAGCCATATGTAGCTAAATGTTTTATATGTGAAAATTATTATATTATATTATAATGTTCTCTTCATCATAGCCGAAAACTGTTTGTTATATAAAATTCAAATTTAAATTATTAAATCTACTAATTGTCTCTACAACGCATAACGGTTAGTGAAAATTCTTTAGACTAGCTAAGACACTATAGTTTTATATATAAAATATTAAAAGGTGATTAAAATGATACCGAAATCTCTAATCATTATAGATTAATCTAGTTTTAAAGTATATCAGTATAAAATTGGTATATATATACTAATTATATTAAATATGAATTCATAATAAGTATTTAAATCGTATAATAACACTTTACATATACGCATACGACTTAAATAAGGAGTAATTATTATATTAATAATTGATTTTATATTTTTTTATTATCATTCATATAAATATAATAATTAAAATTCAATTATAAATATTGTTAATGAAATTTATTCTTTTGCATGACACATTTTGACATAGATTTAAAAATTATACTTATTAATTATATAAACTTATAGTATACTATCCAAAGCGTACTAGTGCCGTGCATTCAATGTGTGTGTATTTAAGAAGCAAATCGATGAATTAATTTCACAAAGAAGTATACAATTAAGAAGTTATAATGAGAATATCATTCTTCAAATTCATTCTCCATTTATACGAATATTGTATTAATATAAAAAATATAAAGTCAATTTAAAAATTATGTATATTTACACAAAAGTGGCGTACAAAAAATTATATTATCATATACATTGAGCATACCTATGATCAAAAATTATCCGTAATTGTTAAACAAAACACAAATTATTGGAATGACAGTCCGTCGTCGATTATTCTTGACTTCAGTTATACAGTTATATTTTCATCTGAATTGATGCTGTGATATCTCATCCATCTTCAGCCACTACACAATCAATCTTCAATTTTTGCTAAACAATTATTATCAAAAATTTGCAACCTTTTAATACCGTATCCAATACAATTATTACGTAGAAAACAGTTCGAATACAATTTTGATCAAAGTAGTATATTTATATTACTTGTACAAAGAGAAAGAATATATAATCTTCATATATAATTATGTATGTGGTATAGTAATTGACATTATCGATATAGCAAACAATTAAATATTTATAAATAAATACGTAAAATAGTATGATTTACTTTGACTTTAAGTAGTCAAAATAAAAGTAAAAAAAAAAAAAAAACATTATTTACTAGACAAATTGTTAATAAATATTGTAAATAATTTTAACCAATACCATTCCAAATTATATAAAATATATTTATAAAACATTTATTCCATTCAAGTCGGTAAATTTATCCACATTTATAGTAATAATGTATATTAATAATTCACCAATTGATCAGTTTATTATTATATCGATCGAAAGATATTTTCGTAATTCCATAATTTTTATTTAAGTGATTACAATAAAATAGTGTGTGCAGCCAAATACCATATTTTTTGTTATTCATTTAAAACGTGAACATGAAAAAATGAGGTTTAACTTTCTCGGCAAAATAATAATCTACCCTTTCTATATCTTATAGTTCTGTGACCGTGTTATATATGATCTATTTGGTCATAACTAATAATCAGCCTAAAGCCCAAATAAATCAATAAAATAAAAAATTTAATAAAATGTGCTAAGGATTATACCTATAAATACTATGTGTGTTTCATTTCTTGGGGTAGCACTACAAATGTCTATCAATTTCAATCAATTTCCAATCATTCATAAAATAAATTAGTTTAAATTCGATTTACACTTTCAACGGAAATATTTTTTTTAATATAAATTCGTTTCATTTGCGATTTGATGTCCGGGAAAATTCAAATGCAATTTACACATTTCATACAAGATTCTACAGACTTCGACGGCGTGATTGGCAATTTGTTAAATTTATATTAATGACCCTAGCAATAATTTGTTTATATTAATGACCCAGAAAAATGAGGAAAATTTCCGTGGAAAAAATTCACATATTTTCCATGGAAAAGATATATTGGAATTTGTCCAAACAATGTCAATTGAAATCTTTGGATTGTCTGGGTAATATGTTCAACATATATCCGCGCGGTATTGTATTCATTATTTATTTCACCAATTCTCCAAGACAGTTGTTCAAATTTTGCATATTTCGCTTATTTAATATAATCATCTCTATTTTTAATTTATTTTCATAATTTTTAAAACAACTCAAATCGATATATTTCCGAGGAATTTTGTATGATTTTTTAAGGATTTTATCCGCGGTTTTATTGTACGTGTTTATTACAAAAAAAATGCACAATCGATGAATTTTTACCATCGTTCATTATCTTCAATCCGTGGTCATAAAACTTCTGGTCTATCGGTAAAAAACTGAATAAAACCGCGATTTGACATCACCGTCCTAAGAAAATTTATTCTGTTAATACGGACAATTCACGAGTATTATTTGCCAAAATAAACGGACGATCCAAAGATATTTTTGTCGAAATCCTTTATTAAGTACTTTATTAATTCGATAAAGACAATCCCTTATACTAATGGTTATATATAAAACCATAGATTTTCCACTTAATATAATAGTATTTTATTTAGGTCAATTGAAATCTTTGGATGGTCAGGGTAATATTTCCAACATATATCCGTGGTTTTGTATTCATCGTTTATTTCACCAATTATTCAAGACAGTAGTTTTACAATTAAATTATTTTTTGCATAAGAAAATATAAATATCATACTTTTTATTTATTTCTGACGTATTTGTTACAATAAATTTTGTTTCAACAATTTACAACCTGTGATAACAAAATGTTTGTGCTAGTGCACTTGTTGCATAAATCCGTGGATCTGCCTACAAAAAATATGAATATAAATTCTATGGATATTCTATGGAATAATAGCAACGAGAAATACTTCTAAGGAGAATTCGTAGAAATTATCATTGGAAATATACGCGGATAATCCAAGGACATTTTTTATAAAAATTCATTGACATGGTTCATCATATAAAATTCCAGCGGATATCCGTAAGAAATCCATAGATATTTCTTCGAATTGAAACTACATATTACTACATATAATGCGGAAATTTTGGGGACAAACAACGGATAGTGTTACTAGGGGAGTACTATGCAATACAGCAATCATATTTTTTAATGAAATGTTTCTAGAAAAATTAATATATGATTCTTGTTTTAAAAAGAGAATTTTACCGTCCAAAGTTTCATATGGTGGCCGAATAGTAATAGTTTACCGACACATTAACAGATAATTTTACAAGTTTAATTTTATTCAACTCACAGACTCTATAAGTCGTAACTATTTACATCCCAAAGATAAATTTTACTTTTTCAACCCAAGTAAAATTTATTGTCTATATTGTATTTAATTCAATTTAAAATTGTGTATAATTAATTAATTAATATTTTATCTTTATTAAAAATCAATAATTTAATATAGTATTGTGTGTGCACACAGCATAGCCAGAGATATAGAGAATGAATAATTTTCAATATTTTTTATCTTACGATTTATTATCTTTATCTAAATTATGTGTAGAAAATGCATATTTTTTTGTTATTGATTTCATTCATAATAAATTCATGTATATTTATTTATAATGAAAATTTTTCACATTATAATCTTAACCATAAAAATATTTGTTATATTTAATTATATTATAATTTTTTCTTTGAGGTAAAATTTCACTAAAAATTTTTGACACAAATTATCTACATTTAATAAATTATTATATTATTTACGATACACACACACACATTACACACATGTGATTTTAATATACAAAATATAGATAGAGTTATGGGAAAAATAAAGTATTATGCGTGACCAGCGAGCGAGTTGTTTCTTTAAATAAATATTAAACTTTTTCTTATTAACATAGACAATAATTGATTTATGAAATTGAACAACAATGGGAAATATTATATTGAATTTTGTTAAAAATAAGAATTTTTAGGATACTATTATTAAGTTAAAGTAATTTATTCGATTGATTCGGCTGCATTAAAAGACTCTTATTTCAAATCATATTTTCAATATTAAATACGAAAATATTAATGAGTTATGGAAATTAATTTCAAAAAGGAATTTATGTTTTTTGAAAATTTTCCCTCATATTCAGCGACTTATATTCTTTAAAAATAGTATTTTATTTTATTTTAGTTTACAATGAATATACTATAAAATTATAGAAAAATAGTTTTAGCTTTTATAATTGTACAATATCGTTTTTAGATTCAAAAACATCATATAAATGCCCTTGGCACGCACCTTAAAATCGATTTTTTCCTATTATATTAATGTGCGACAAATCATAGATTTTTTTTTTTCATAATTTTTTGGCCAAGTTTTAAAATTTAAATATTCTATTGTAATAGTAGTTATATGTGAAAAAAAAAAAAAAAAACTAAACAGATAATAAAAACTATCCCACCAATTAACTTATGTGTTTAAAAATTTAAATTAAATATTAATATATATAAAAAATATAAAAGAGACATATCTCTTTCACACACATACCGACAACACACACTTAACCAAACGCTTATAATGCAATAATAATATATATATTTTTTATTATATATTTATTTATATATTCCACAGGTATATAATTTATATATATATGAAAAGAAGAAAAAACTGTGTACGATGATGATGATATGTATATCGGATAGTTTTTGTTGTTGATTCAACTCTACACAATGTACTATCACAGGCAATGTAAAAACTGTAAAGCAGTTGAGCAATATAATTTTTTTTTTTTTTTTTTGTATTTTAACCTCATATCAGACATTAATTTAAATTCAATAACAATGTCGTGTCACAGTGCCACCGCATACAATCAGTGAGAGAATAAAACGCGAACATCATTGTCTTTAAGTCACAGTTGACCAATTGCTTTCTGACCACTAACATCTTTTACAAAAAAAAAAAAAATAAAAAATAAGCAAAAAAATAAATAAATAAATAAAAAAATTAAAAAATTAAATTCAAATTATAAAAAATAATTTGTCTTATCTTATAACTCGCGGTTAGTTTGTTTGCTGTGTCGCACGCCGCCGCAAGCAGTTAATTTAATTTTGGTTTTTTTTTTTTGGTTATAATAATATAATAAATTAAATTAAATATATATATATTTCAAAATGAAACGGTTTTGTGTAATTTTTGCTATAATTGCTGTAACATCTGCAATTCCAACAGAAACAGATGGTTTACTATCATCAGCATTAAGATTTGTTAAAGATTGTGGTGATAAATCGATGGTGTTGTGTATGAAGGTAAGCATAAATATATATAATTATTATTTTTAATAAATAAATATTGGTGTGTGTTTGGAAAGAACAAATAAATTTTCGTTTGTTTAAAATTAAAATTATTGTGAATTTATTTGAAAAAATATATACTAAAATTAAATGGAAAATTATATATATTTAATATTTATTCTTTAATCTGTTGTTAATTAAATCAATCCAAAATATATATATATATATATGGAAATTCGGTTAATAAAGAGATGTGTGAGTAAGTAAATGTGCGATTAAAATAAAATATATTAAAAGATAAACGAATTTTCTAAATAAATGGAAGATAATTTCCCTATACAGAACTTTTCCACAGAAAAAAATTTGTTTAAAAAATATATCAGCAATTATTCTCAAAATTTAATTAATAACCACATATTTATTTCTCATCCTTCTAATATTAAAATGAATACAAGAATTTGATGGACTCAAAATTACATGTGTTTTTTAATTAATTTATTTATAATTTCATTAAAAAATATAAATTGTATAATATGAAAAAAATGAAAATATATAATTAGAAAGAATCGGACGATGTCAATATTATTTTGTTCATTCGAAAACTGTTTATGAGATAAAAACGAAAAAATAAAAAAAAGGACGATTTAAACTTTGCAAATTACATGTCTTCACTGTGAATTATAGATGGGGTGGGTTTTTATTATTATTCCACGTTTTCCATATATTCGCAATTTTTCTGATATTTTATTATATGAGGGAAATTTTTAGATAAATTTCCTTTTTCAATCCGTATCCTACAAAGAAAAAATTAATCTATCCGGGTGCACACTTCATCGTTTATGGTAGTTCTATATAACCTTAAATAAATTAAATATATATTTATCGAACATCATTTTAAAATAATATAAATTATATTTGAATTGATGAATTTTGCGACTTTTTTCGAATGTTAAAAATAAATATAATTTTTAAATTTACATAAAAATTTGGAAAAAAATTACGAATTTATAAAATTATGTGAAATCATTTAAATATATAATATTTATAATAATTTTTAAATCTAAATTTTTAAACCATTTATCTTAAATATTATATTTAAAAATGAATATTATATTAAATTTGATTGTGATAGGGATGGGTGGATGAGAGGACGTTTGCGATCAGTAATATTTAAATGGAAAAAAAAAATGATATTTTATTTTATTTAATTAATTTACATATATTTATGAAAATAGGAAAGAGCATTACATTATGTTGATGGTGCGTCTGGTGATATTCATATTGGCGATGGCATTATACTTGTTGAAAATGAACCAAATGGTCCAATTAAGGGTCGTTCATTAAACGATGTCGATTTACCGGTTGAAGGCGAAGCACGTGAAAATGAAATTGATATGTTATTAGTTGATCGTGTTGCACGATTTTTAGGATCACATACACTACAATTTAAAGTACCAAAAGATTCAATTGAAGATATGCAACGTTCATTGGAAGAAGGTAAATATTACGATATGTATAAAGATAAAAACATAGTACCTATACATTTTCCCTTTCAATAACATACGATTTACAAATAAATATAAACTACTTCTATTACCACACACACACACACACATATTATATTATATGTTTATCGCATCAAAAGAAATAAGTAAAAGTACTATTACTTATTTAAATATGTTATAAATAAATCATCATTATTTCACTTTTTGTATATCTATCTATTATTTTATATAACACATAATCTATATATTTATTTATTTATGATTATTTAATTTATTATTATGTTACTTTGAAAAAAAAAAACCAAAAAAATGTTGCATCACAAAAAAAAAATTCATTTTATTATTTCTTGTGTGTTTTTTAATGGAGTATAATATAAGATCTAATTTAATTCTTAAATAATAAGACGTTTTATTTTTTTTTTTTTTTCGTTAGACACATAATAAGAAAACCTTTCATTAAATTCAATGTTGTTATTTATATATGCACATTTTGATCTTTATAAATATATATTTTAAATTTATATATACAGACAGACAGACACCACGAGAAGATATTTAATGACGCTTCATATTACAATATATATATTTATATATCAATTAAATGAATGGCTGTGCAAGTCTGTTAATATAGTAAAGTTAGTCGAGGTAAAATAGAAAAGAAATGGTGAACGCGAAATTTAATCAATGAAATGTGATTATAAGACGTATAATATTTAGTATTATACACCTATAGTATACTATACAAGATGGAACATATACCATATATATATATATTATAAACGGTCGGTCATCATGTGAGCCGGACTGTCTCGTCTATATTATAATATTATATGATTATAAATAAAATTCAATTAATTCGTAAAAAAAAAATTTCATGGTTAAAAAAATTTGAAAGTGATTTAGTTTATTTTTGGTTTTTACTTGTGCGTGTGTTTTGTGTATTTTTTTATTTAATAATTTTTATTATGTATTTTAAATTTGAGTATATTATCGTCTATTTATTTTTTCATATAATATATTAGAATAATTAAGCGGTTTTTATTTAAATAACTTTAAAATTTATTTCCATTTTTTTTTTCTTTGTCTTATTAAGCAATGTAAAATTAATTGAATGTTATATAATTATTTTTAATTAAATTTTCTAAGCACTCCGCCGCACATATTTCAAATGAATGTAGAAAATCATTGGAACATTTTTATAATCCGTAAACACATAAACAAAGAGTCACATATTGATAGAGAAAATCATTTTGATAATTCTTAAACCAATTTTAAAGAAATTCTCAATTAATTTTAACACTATTTTTTTTATTGTGTTCAAACAACCGATCGACAAAACACATTAATTATTTGTGCTAACAAAATGGAAAGTCTTTCTTCACATAAACACTATGCGTGAAAAAAAATTATGCAATTTGACATCAATATTTTTAAATGATTTAGCATAAATTTAATATAGATTTTAATCTAAATTTTTGCAAAAGTTAAAATTATTAAATTATTCTCTTATTATTTTTTTTTTTTTTTAGTATATTTTAATATTGAAAATGAAATTTTATTTATTTATTTATGATATTATCTAACATATTATTGGTGACGTCTTTATATTATAAATGTTATAGTCTTATGTAAAATAGCAACAACAACAAAATTATATATCGCATAATAATTTCAATTTCAATTTCAATTTGTATAAATTAATATAATTTTAATAATGAACATATTAATTGGAATTCGTATATATACGAATTAAAAAGCACTGGCGCTGAATATATTTCAAATATTAAAATAGTAGTAAGTTTAAGTATTTTACAACTGTATTTTAAGTTTTAAATATTAAAAAGTACCAGAAATAGTACTTCTTTGGAAAACTTATTTAAAGTATTTTATGTATTTAAAATACTTTACTTATTTAATTTATCATTTAAAATCAATGTTTTATCAGAGTTTCGTGTATTTGTAAACTCAATGTTTTTTACTTTGTACCATAGTATCTTTGTTGGCCGCATTTGCATCAATCAGTAAATGTATTGATAAAAGTACAAGAAATGACACATTCACTTGAAAAGAAAAATTTACCTTACAAATACTGATCTTTTAAATTATTGTTATGTAAACCATAACAATTGCAAGTAATTTTGTATAAAGAACGTCAGTGCTCTGGGTATGAGTATAATACTAATCGATATATGTAATTTGGTGTATTGTGTATTGAATGTGATATTTGTTCTGAACAAATATATTGTATTTCCTTAACAAACTCATCTATTTCATATACAATAAATTTTGTAGTTAGCTATTTCGTGAAAACATAATCTAATCTAATTAAAAGGTTACACATCTATTCCGCTTTAGAATAGAGATTATGAATTTTTAATATATATTAATGGTTGGGTTTCTCAAACCAAAAATATTTTCTATATTCCATTTAAAATATACAATTTTAAAAGTATTTTCTTAGACCTTAAATTAAACGTGATATGATTCATTTTTTTATATATTGAACACTTAAAATTATTTAATGTTTAAATAAATGAATATGAAAATGACTTTATATTTTCATCTTTTTATTAGATAGTTATTAGCAAATATATCGATACTTTAATGTGATATTAAAAATTAAAATATTTTAGCATGTTGTAACAACACATCAATGTGTTGTTTATGGTAGACATTTTAATTTGTTAATATAAATTTCAATGATTTAAGAATTTAGATATAAGATTTGTTTACATCTTTAACTGCAAATGAATAATGGACATTAAAAATTCTATATAAATATATATTTATCTATCGATCTGCTATTATTATTATCTATCTTATTACACTAATAAATTATAATTATCAAATTTTAATTGTTTTTCTTTTCTTTTCGTTATGTGTTTAGCACGTGGTAAAAAAAAGAAAGCTAAAAAAATCTTATTACCATTATTATTGTTATTAAAATTGAAAGCGGCTGCACTTTTACCATTAATCATCGGTTTCTTAGCATTGATTGCATTCAAAGCATTGATCATCGGTAAATTGGCGTTGGTATTGTCCGGTATAATTGCATTGAAAAAATTATTCGATTCGAAAAAATCATCGTCATCGCAAAGTTATGAAGTTGTAGCCCATCCACATCAATCATACGATGAACATGGACATTATCGACGATCATTTGATGCACAAAATATAGCTTATGCTGGCTATAATCAATAATAATTATATTGAACATACATTTATTTAAAACAACAACTTATTTTAATAAGTTATTATTTATTTATTTATTATATACAAATTAATTATATATATACAATGCAAGCCTATGTATGTATGTATAGAAATTATTGCGGGCATACATACAATTAGTAAATGCCATATTTTAAATATGCATAGAAAAAAATTGTTATTCTTAAATAATTTTTTAAAGATAATTTATTATTATTATTATTTTTCTCATTTTTATTTATTATCAATATGTTGTATGTATATATGAACTTTAATATGACAATACAAATGGACCGGCGGACGATAATTAAATTATTGACACAATACGAACGACAAGTGACTTTGACACAATTACATTAAGGTAATAACTGACAATTATATAAGACTTCTTTACCAATATTCCATTTAACATTTTATCTATTTTTTTGTTTTTAATAATCTTTCGCGTACTTACATTTTCATTGTAAACATTTTAAATATGAGTAGATTGAATTTAATTTTCAAAGAAAATTTTCAAGAAAATTTATTAAATATAATAATAATAATTATAATAATAATAAGTAGATCAAAATTTATATGTATTATATCCATCATCAATAAACAAACAATCTCATCACATCATATCATCATACTTAAACACACATATATAAATGTAGTGTGACACAAATTTAAAATTAAAAAATATTTATAACATACATTTTATTGCGTTGCTTTTTATAAAAATATTTATGCGTTAATTTAACGGAACTTTACGTGTATATTATCTCCGATTGTTTATTCATACATGTACATTATATTATTATTATTGCTGCTGCTGTTGCTGCTACTGACTCTTTAATGTTTACCATCATAACGTATAGATACAATATATATATATATATATATTGTATTACCAACGAAACCAAGTTATGCATATACACACGGGCCATATATAAACTCTCTATATATAATAGCTACATATATATACTGTATTTATAACGAGTATATAATATATAATGAAGAGTTGTTAGTTTTGATATATGCATTCTGGGTCAGTCATACAGAGTATATATACCATATATACAGTAACACACCTTTAATATACATTTTAACATACTTATAATTTTTATAATTTTTATTATTATTATTATTATTATTATTATTATTATTTACAAAACAAGTATATAAATTTACCATTAACATCATCATCATCATCATCATCATGATCAACATCGTATCGCATATAAATAATCAACATTACCGATCGTTGCGTGTGTAATCGTTTATATTATCATAAAAAAAAAAAAAAACAACAACAAATTCTCTTTATAAAATGATGTCATTTTCATAAAATAAATATAAACAAATTTATTCAATTGACAGACACTATTATAAAATTCAATATATTCTATATAGCAAAATCAAAATTAAAAATTAATTTCAATTACGTATATTTTAGTATAATCAAATCATTCGAAATAAAAAAAAAACCGAAGAATCGATCTGATGTGTTCAGATTTTTCCCTATACATTTCTATCTTCTTATCTAATTAATAATTTTGTAAATATTTTTTTAATATCAATTTCTTATTCTTAATATTATCTATTAACTATCTTTTTATCTATCTAATTAATTTCTTTAATTCTACTATATACTATACTAATTGTTTAACATTCTTATAATAATAAATATTTCTGACAACATCGCACACATACACCACACTGCCAGTAGTAGCAGTAGACAATTTAGTATAGACAATATACACACACAACAACAAAAACATAATATCGCCCGACAAAAAAAAACAAAATAAATAATTTTAATACTTTGTATTTTTTATATAATTTTTAATTTTTTTTTTTTTACCAGTATTAATTTTTATCGCTCAAATAAAATAAAAATTAATTTATTAAAATTAAAAAAATTGTTAAATAAAATGTTAAAAAAATTAAATAAATATAAAAATAAAATTTAAAAATATAAAATAAAAAAATTCAAAAAAAAAATAAATTAAATTAAAATTAAATATGTTGTTGTTTTCATTTTCCTTTTTTATCCTTTTGTTATGTACAATATATTTTAAATTAACTATCAATTTATTCTTATATATTAATTTAAGGATATATGTTTCATATATAATTTAAAGGTTTATTCGATATGCACATTAGATGGGGATACAGAAAATTAACTTTAAAAAAATGTATATAGTAATTTATTCGTGCATCTTGTACGAACATGCAAAGAAAGTTTCGTATTGGGTGTGTGTGTGTGTCTGAACAAAAATAAATCCGATACAGGATACAAAAAAAGTTGAAGTTAAAAAAAAATAATGAAATCTATACTCGTTTATTCATGCGAAAATACAAATATGGAATATGAATGAAAATTTTTAATCGATATGAATTTTTAATGAAAATTTATTTAAATATAAATTAGGCAGATTTCATTTGTATATATTAGAAAAATTGTAAGAGGAATTGAATCACACTATGGTGATTATGAGCTGTGAATTATAATTTCTTTCAAAATACACCCACACATAGATTATTCTATAAGTTAAAGATCATATGAAGACATAAAATGTTATATAAAAAATATACAAATAAAAATAGTTGATCTTCGATAATAATTTACAAAATAAACAAACAATCGATACACATGTAATAACATTGACATTGTTTCATCTTTCTTTAGTGCGTCTATATAGAAATGATAAATCGTTTATTTTTTGTTTGTTTACTACTTACCCATACTTATAATATACTTTGATACTATATAAACTTAATATAGTATATAAACACTATCATATCATGATAAATGTGATGCCGCATCGACGACCGACCCACCACCACACACCATCGGGTATAAATATTTTATAAATACATAATAATAATAATAATATAATTTATAATTCTTTTATTATCAGAATCGAAAGTTTTTGTGTTTATACAAAAACGGAATGAGTAAAAAAAATAATAATAATATAATAAAAAAAACGAAACATATAAATAACAAATCACTTTCTTTATCCGGGATTTACTTGTCGTTATACACTTTTTTAATACAATATATGGAAACTATTGTATATATATATAATAAAATATAAATATATTGTAAGACCATATGAACTTTCATCGAATCATCGATATCATCATATTCATCATCATCATCTGCATCACCATCATCATCAATGTCTTATTATTATTTTCTTTTTAAATTAAATACATTAGTATAGTAACAAACTATTGATATACATTGGAAAAATTTCATTTACTACAAATATAAATGGTATATTTTATTTTTATAATAAATTTCTGCGTATATATTTATATTAATATGAGAAAATTTATTCCGTTTATTTTAATTAGCAATGACATTGATTTTATAAAATATTATACGACATTATAATATTTATTATAACTTATATGAAATTTTACATATATTATATGTTATGTGTGTGTGTATATTCATGCCCATCTAAATACAACATATAGTATTATTTATTCAATAATGATGGTGGATTTTTGAAAATTTTTTGAAATAAATACATATTAGTTATAATAAAAAGTATATATGTATACGATAATATCACACGGTAATATGTTAATTTAATAATATTTCAATTAATAATGTATATATAAAATTATTTACAATATACGGAGTACTTTCACTTATTTTATATTATTTATTAATATTTAAATATTATTTACAATAATTCTTTTTCTTTTTCACATAATAAATTTATTACATATTAAAAATATAAATTACACCTTTTATTTGAATTGTACTTGATATTCACACAAAGTAGTAAGACTAGTAAGAGGCGGCAGCAGGTATATTATACATATAGTTTAAAATAATATATAGTGTTGTTGCTAAATTTTAGTTATCTCACAGATATATCATTTTTATAAATTTTTTAATATATAAATTATTGAATCACAAACAATTTTTATGCATCATATAAACTTTTGTAATATTACAAAAAGTAGTGAAAAACTATATTAATAAATTAATAATAAGTGAAATTATATAACGCAATAGAATGGTAATTTATTATATTAATAGATATACATTTGTATAACATTTAGATATTCTTGACGCCCACCAAAAGTGTATGTGAGCAGTGAAAGGACTTTAAAACGAAACTAATTTTATAATAAATGCAAACATATAGAGTTTTCTAGTTAAATACATCATTATTAAAAACATATACTCTTGTTATACTACAAACAATAATAATCAAAATATTCACCATTGCAATATCTATGTTTTTGTTTGTAATTTATAGTTGATGAAAGCCCTCGCGATAGAACGTTGGTTGTTTAGTGGCAAAATAGCCATCGTGTCATTTTCGAACATCTTTAACTTTCGAGAAGCGCTTGTCAGCCAAATAAAACTGCATCGATCTAAGCAAATAGTAGTTGGAAAGGGGGAAAAGTCTGGAGAAAATACCGCATGCGAGTTAAAGATTACTTATCTGGTTGCTTTTGCTGTGTATGGACATGTTCTTAAATGGTATTTTTTTCTCTAATGTATCAATCAATTTGTTCAAATTCAAAAAGTTCAAAGTAACTGATTCTTTTCCAATTCCACCACAACAAAAGTCTTTACGATTAAAATTTCCATCACAAATCTTCATAAACTACTTCCTAGTGACTGTCTATTAACTACTACCCTGAAACTATATCTCTCTATGATTGGAATTTTAGAATCGCCTACTTCCACTAAACTTCCAAAATTTTTTCATTAAATTCAATTTTTCACGGAAACCATATAAATTATTTTTTCGCAAATGCCTAGTAACAATTTGTCCGTATCCAGAAAACTGAGGAAAATTTCCATGGAAAAGATATATTAGAATTTGTTCAAAGAATAACCATAGATTTTCCATTTAATACAATAGCATTTTATTTCGGCCAATTTAAATCTTTGGATTGTCAGTGTAATATGTCCAACATATATCCGTACGGTATTGTACTCATAATTTATTTCACCAATTATCCAAGACAGTGGTTCAAATTTTGTATATTTCGCTTATTTAAATATAATCATCTCTATTTTTAATTTATTTTCATAATTTTTAAAACAACCAGTAATTCAAATCAAATTCAAATATATTATCGAGGAAATTTGTATGGAACTTTTCATTGATTTTATCCGCGGTTTTTGTTTCTTGTTTATGTAAGGTTTTTTTTTATTCTGCCAAATTTCTACAAAATTATACTAAAAATTTATTAATTTAATCTTCCAATAAAATTATTTTTGGACTTAAGAAAATATTAATATCATACTTTTTATTTATTTCATTTAAACAAGTTACAACCTGTTATAACAAAATGTTTGTGCGAGTGCACTTGTCGCATTACGTATTTTAGTCAAAATCGGTGGATCGGCTCACAAAAAATATGAATATAAATTCTACGGATATTCTGTAGAATTATACCAAATCAACGAAAATATCCAAGGACATTTTTTATAAAAATCCATGGACAGGATTGATCATATAAAATTCCAGCGCAGATCCGTAACAAATCCGCAGATATTTCCTCGGATTGAAACTACGGACTACTACATATAGTGCGGAAATTTTACGGACAAACTACGGACAGTGTTACTAGGGAATGCGAACGTTTAGGGTTAGTATATAATTTGTTTTTTCATTAAACTTTAGAACTATCATTACCATAATTATGGTTCATTTTAGTAGACAAATTGTCAGGCAAAAACAGAATAATTTAAAATATTATTCTTGAAATGTCCTTAAAATGTCCTTATTCCTTGACACAGGAATTCTAGCCGAATATTTTAATTCCTTATATCCTAAGAGGTATCACATCTTCAAAAAATGTCCTTATAAACCACTTGGAATGTCCTTAATCCTAGATTCTTAGTCGATTCCTTGTTTGAAATAAAACTATACGTCTCAGTTTTTATGAAAATGTACAAAATTTAATAGAAATTTGTTTTAAAAAAAAAAGAAAATTCGGAATTTCTATGCCATGATAAGGAATAAGCCTCGCGCAAAATCCTATGTCGCAATTTTTTACAAAAATTTATTTGACTATAAGGGTAATCGGAAATTAACCTCTTCATTGGTTCTCTAAACTTTTAAATCCATAATTTTAAGAAAATTATATAAAAACTCATCTAGTTCCGGTTGTGTTATTATTTTAACTATATTGAATATAGTTTAGGTAGGGAAATTCGGCAATCGTTTTCGGACCGAGAATTAATCCGCTGTAAATATGTGATAGACTAATAAAATAATGTAGTAAATTAGTAAAATATAACATACACATTCATAAATTAAAGTATGTATTGTATATTTTTGAATAATTAATAAGAAAGGAAATTTGAAATAAAATAAATTATTATTAAATAAAAGGATTAAATTTTATATTGTATTTTTTTTTTTTTTGTCTTTGTAAAGGATCCTTTTTAATCATCACATATACAAACAACTTATTTGAATAAGATAAAATGTCGAAAGTCATTTTGATTGAAAGATAGGGATTATATGTTGTCATTTACATTAAATTATATATATATATACAAAATGTATTTAAATAACGCACAGACGTTATGTACTGCACAAATGTCAAATGATGTTAAAACAATTAAAATATTAGTTTATTATATTGGAAAAAAAAAGGAATTTATATATAAATTATATAATCTTCTTATATACCCAAAACAAATTTAAACTTTTATAAATTTTGTTATTATAAAAAATATATATACATAAGAATTATGTATCCTTTTTTGCCGCTATACATATTCAATAAATTTAACCGGAACTATTACTTAACAAAATTTTATAGAATTTAAAATTAAAATTTATAAGACAAATGGCTGCAGCATTTAATATTACATTATAATTTTCAGAAATACATTATTATTATAAAATATAAATAATCATATTATTAAGAGTGAATTTATATATTTCTATTATCAACATCATATAAATAATGGTACAGTAATAAAAAGTATAGAGATAAAGATAACAGAATATTAATTCATGTAAAAATAGTAAAGAATTTCGTGGCTTCGAAATATTAGATTCCTTTTTTTTTTTTATAATATACGCAACCCCGTATTTTAAGTATTCTTTTATAAATTTGACCAACAACTACGAACGTACGTATATTTCTTTTCTGTTGCCAAAATGCTATATTGTGTATTTTATTTTTATTTCGATAGAAAAACCAAAATATACATTTGTGAAAATTTAGAAATGAGATCAAACAATCATAAATATTTATTTATATACGCTGATACAGCACACCACTACCACCACCACAAACTACGTATTAATTTTTAAGTGTTTTATTATAATAATATATATTGTTAGTTAATGATTCAATTTTTGTGTACACCGTGTCCAATATATTTCCATACACTATTATTTCATTATGGTTAAAATAGTCGAAACAATATTTATTTTAGTGTTTACTGCTAAACGTTTGCTTAATCCATTATAGAATTTATAATATTAATTTATGTCTGATTTATTAACACAATACAATTATAAAGCAATTTCTTGATAATATAATAATTTCGTCATTAAGCTTACGCAATCAATATTTTTAAGGCATTGAAAGTTCTTGCAGTTAATATAAAATGATTTTGTTTACAGTAACGTTAGAAGGTATAACGACATTTTATCTAATATAAGGAAAATATGTCAGATCACAATATCGATATATATTTTTCGTATAGACGGGTTGAAAGTAATTCATTGAACTTGCACAAATGTTTTTTTCAAAATGTAGTTTCCATTCACCCATACATAGGCTATAAGATAATTATCATGATATTGTAAACTATTTTTCACACTTTCTTTGCCACTGTCTTATCAATAAATGAGTTTAGTTTAGCCGTACCTAATATGCCAAGTTAATAAATCAATTAAATTTAAATGCAAATGTATGAAAACATATTCGGCACACAGTGTTTTATATTTTAAAAGGTATATAATATAAAATAATAATAAAAAAGTGAAAATAAAATTAAAAACAATACGCGGGAGCTTACAATGTCAAAAATTTAATAGAAGGAAATATTCTTTTACAATATATTGTATATATCGCAGCATCTTAATATTTTTCGGTCAATAAATTCGCAAAATATATTTCCATTCCGATGAACACAATAATTGCAAAAATTCGTTTGAAAAAAAAACATAATATATACCTTTATACAGTTTTGTTTAATATTATTTTATGTCCATCTGTGGCCTTTCTTATATTATTAGTGTATATTTATATAGAGATGTATAAAGTCTTAGATTTTACTATAATAATACTAAAATATATAAAATTATACCTATAATAAAATATTCTTTTTCCATTTTATTCACTTTCACTCTTTTTCGCAAAATAATTTCATATTACTTTATTATATTGTATTATTATTTCTTTTTATGTTAATATGTGCACTGAATTATGTCCAATTTTATATTAATAGTATATTACCAAGTATGGCCAAAGTAATTTTCTTCATTTCTTAATAAAATCTCAAGTGTGATATATGTATTTTTCTTATAATATACTGGCCAAATTTATATAAACAACATTTACATATAACCTTTTCAATTATAATGAAAATTATCGCATAAAGTGAATATAATATTAAATTATTAAATAAAAATTAGCCTAATTGTTTACATTTTTATATACGAGTAAAAAGTGTGTGAGTGTGCGTATATTATTAATATGTTTTTAATAAATATATTAATTTTTGCCGTAACAATAAAATTAGTCGTATCAAAACTTTCCGAACCAATGTTAGAATATTGTTTAAAAAGTCAACCAAATCCGGGTATCATAAAATGTGTTGGACAACAGGCATTAACATCATTACAAACAATCGAAGATACTGATAATTATACAATTACAAATGGATTACTTATGATTAAAAATGAAAATAGTATGTTACGTTCAATACCAAATATTCTCGATCAAGATCCAATGGATATTAGGTAAGATTTATTACGTTATTTTATTATTGTTTATTAAAAAGTATTCGTACGGTTTAGTTATTATATAAATATTAATTAAGATTTAACACAATCAACGAAAAAATTTGTAATGTTAAAATTAAAGAAATTATAATTATTTGCCCATTTAAAATCTTTATCTGCATGATATCAATACTTTTAGCATATTTGAAAATTTACAACGAAACTTTAATTTTTGTTAACAATAAAATTGTAAATGAAAATATAATAATTTAAAATTTAAATACAACAAATAAAAAAAAAACTCACCAAAACATAAATATCAGCACAAAAGCCTGCAGTTGATTGAAATTCTATGGATATGTAGCCCAAAACCTGATATAAAATAATTAGAGTAAAAAAATAATGAACTAATTAATTATGAAAATAAATATTAAGAAAAACTATAGTTTTTAAAAATGCTATAATTATAATATTACAATTATCAATATAGATTTTGACGAAATAAATTTAACATATCTGCAGCAATACATCGCAGTTTTGCTTACTTTAGAAAATTTTCAATTAATATGTAACAGCAATTATTTTTTATAATAAATTCGATTGTAAATAGATAATAAATAATAATAGATAAATAAATAGATAAGATAATAATAATAATAATAATAATAGGAAGAAATTTCTGTATTTTAAATTAAATATAAAAAATTGCAAATCGAAATTAAAGATTTTTAGCATCATTTCTGCTTCATTTGAAAAAAAAAATAATCAAAATCCAGAGGTTCTTTCTGCTAATGAATGTGTCATGCCTGAAATTAACATCAAATTTTGAATTTTCCAGATTCAATTTGTATGTGCATTTTTAGAAATATAATCAAATTAATTGATAATTAATGCTAGAATAGTTGTTTTTTCTTGTAAATTCATAAAAATTGTTCCTGAAAGTGTTATTTCTTAGCTGTAAAATTTTATGTTGATTTCATGCAGGCTGAATTCACCGGATTTGTCTCCTTTCAATTTTCATCTGTGCCAAAAAATTATAAATATTTCTTAGTGATAAGCAGTTTTCATCTAATAATGACACCAGCAGCAAATGCAAACAGAACTTCAGGAAAATAATTAGAAACAGGTGACTTTGTAACTTGGTCATCTGAACCAATGGAATTAATGTAGCAGTAAAATAAGAATATTTATAAAAATAATATTATTTTTTTGCAATATAAAAATGTGTTCCGTTCCGCGAAATTTTTTCACTCATTTCTCATATAATTAAATTTATAAAAAAATTCTATTACAATATACAAATAAAATTAAAAACAATAAGAAAACAATTTCACAAGTCTCATATATATACGATATCTTCTTATATGTGAATATTTTATTCCGTTTATTACATTTATATTATCTCAAAATCTATACTTATTTCCAACAAAAAATATATTATATTGTAATATAAAAATGTATCGTTAAACTTATAATACGTTTAATATTTATTATTTTATATATGTATTTTTTCTCTTTTATCGAATATATAAAAAAAGAGGAATTTTAGAAAATGCTGGTGCAATTATTGGACAACGTACTTTACAATGGGAACTGGGTATGATTTATCCAGGTCTTTGTTTACGTATAGGACCATCTAGTGAATCAAATAGTGTACTGGAATTTATTATGGATCCAAATCATGATAGAGGAGACCGTTTTTATAATGAAGAATCATCAACAGGTAGATAAGCATTTTGTAGGTAGTTGAAAAGAAACAAACTAATAACTTTCTAAAGAAAATAATCTTCATGTGCAACAACAATAACATTTAAGTATAAAATATGAAAAAGCACATACTTATATAAAAACCATGTGCTTTTTTTTTCAAGTTGAATGAATACATAACAGAGCAAGTTTTTTCATTCCTTGAAAATATAATGTTCAGATGGCATTGGCATTGATCACGAATATTTGTATTATATTTATTTCTGCATATATATATAATTATAAAGCTTTCTCAATGTTAAATGTTTGAATATAGTTTTATATATAACAATATTCATTACAGTGGATATTCGATTTTCTTTCTATAAATTGGTATGAAAAAATGTAAATAAACATTTATAAATAAAATATATATTCTCAATGTATGGTCAAAACAAATAGCCAAATATATAGATCCTTTACGAAACCCAAATAAATATAAAGTACAATCTTACACTTTACAAAGATACAGATACAAATTTAATTAATTTAATATCAAATATGCTTCTACTGTAATGTTATTGTATGCATACGAGAAATATTTTTACAAAATATACCGATAAATTATTGCATAACACTAAAACAGGTTGTTGAAAATATTAAATTGAATTGTTGTAAAAACTATATGCGATGATTATTTATTTATATTAAATTGTTTGTGTGTTATTTATTATTATTATAATTTTTTCTTTTCTATATTATATTTGTAAATAATTACAGCAAGAATATTAACTAAGCAATTTATAGTGCCGTTTTTACTTGGATTAAAATTTAATTTAATAACTATTTTACCACTTGTATTTGCTGGCATTATATTATTATGTAAAAAAGCAGCAATTCTAGGAAAAATTGCACTATTTATGACTGGTCTATTAGGATTTGGTAGTATATTTTCATTTGGCGGTTTATCTGATATATTTACTGGAAATAAACATCATTATGGTGGCCATGGTGGTGGTGGTGGCGGTGGTTTAGGAAGTTATGGACATGATTATCCATTAAGCAGTGGATATTATAAATCCGATGAAAAACATTATAATTCAAATGTTAAACATAATAATAATAATAATAATAATAATAACAACGATAATAATATGGAAGATATACCGAAAAAAGAACCATTAATTGATAATTTTTATAATTATGAAAAAAAGGTTTTATATCAAGACAGAAATTCTAATCAATTTCCAAGAGAAATTGAAACAACGGCATCAGCTTCATCAGTGGGCCGATCGTTTAGTACAAATAATTATAGAAATTTTGGGTGGAGAACAATAGATGATTAATTAATTTATTAAATTAAATTTTAATGTTACATATTATTATAATGTTTTTAATATAATTTAAATATTTTTTATAGATGTTTTTATAAGTTAAAAAATAAATAAATATTACTATTACTAAAGAGATTTGCAGTGTCGCAGATGAAAATTGTAAATAAACAAATATAAACAATTAAACCATTCTAATTGACCTGTCGTCCCACAGCAATCAGCGGGGCTATCATGAAATTTTCCGATATCGTATAAAATCCGATACGCCTCGTCTCGAAATTATGCATCATAGAAATTTCCGATTTCGTACATTTATCTTCCCATATAAATCCCGTCAGTAATAATTGTTATGAGAATTGAATCATTTTGTCTTAAAAAAGCCATATAAGTTATCTAAATTCCACAATAGAAAAAGATCACAAATCTTCTTAGTTTGAAATCGTAATAATATAGATTCCATATATCATTATGATTATTTATAAGAAATTTATGAAAAATCCCAAAAGGTGTTTTACAAAACGTTTAAACAAAAAATTACGTAGATAAAATAAAGAATTTAAAATATAAGATTATAATACGTATTTGTAGAATTGGTGTAAATATTCTAAAGGAAAATATATGTAGTCACTAATCATTATATTCCTTCGAATTTTAAATTTATTTTATACATAAAAATATATCATTAAATAAATAAATAAATAAATATGTAAAAAAATACATTCCAATTAAAAATAAATTATACAATATTTGCATGTATTAACTTCAAACACCATCGTCAACCAATTGATTATCATGATATAAATAATCCGGTGCCAATTGATGGATACTACGTTGCCATCCATTATTACCATAACCAGCAGAATGACCACCATGACCACCATGTTCTTGATAGACAACATGTTCACTGCCGGATGCGGGTGTCATGTATCTCTTAAAATTAGACTGTATCAATTGAATGTTATTAAATACATAATAATATTCTATTCTAATATTAATTTATATGCATGTAATTACCAATACTGAAAATAACAGTGCAATTTTTGCTAATAATAATGCAGCACCAGCAAGAAATGCAATTTTTCCTATAGCTAATTGTGCGGCCATTGCGGCCAATGCCAGTCCAGTTAACATAAACATACCTCCTTTTCCGCCTTTACCACCGCCACCACCACCACCTCCTTTACCACCTTTACGACCTACATTTAATATATGTATATTTACGCAAATTTTACAAACCGAAAATTTATAACAAGGAAACACAAATTAATAATAAAATTAATTATGTAAAAGTTTAAAGAGCTGTTGGATTGTATTTTATTTTAATACATGTATTACATCAATATTATAATATATTAGCATTATTATATTGCAGAAGAGAGAATCACTTACGATTATAATAATTTAACTTATATACGCACAGTTAAATGATGATTTGTAAAATTATTGATAATTGTAAATTGATTACACACAATTAAATATTTGTTTGTATCAATATTATTATATTATTAGAGAAAAAGTGGGTCAAATGAATTAATATTTTATGTCAGAATTTAAAAGAAAAACACTTATTTACAATATTCGTACTCGTCGTGGCTGGTTATAAATTGGAAAAATTACAAATTGATGTTAAATAGTGTTATTCATGTAATCGATGGTATTGTAATATATCAATGTAATACATATTTTAGTACATAGTAAGTACTACACGATTTGATAAGTTTCCGTAGTTTGCGTAAATACATAGATGCGGAATCAGTTTCATAAAGGAGTATAATTTTTAAGAAATATAATTAATATAATATAGTCATTATTTTATAAGAAAATCCGAAATTCAGACAGTTTTCAAATTTTAATTTATCAAAAGTCGCAAAAAATCATTGACTTTGGACACATCGGATCCATCGAAGAATGAACACAAACTAAGATTGTTGATACATTGTAAACAAATCAAAAGAGTAATTGGTTTGCTTTAGATTTTACATGAACATTAGCATTTTGAAAACATTGATTATTAAATCAAAATCTCAATAGACAGTAACAACATCAAACCAGTGTTTGAATATTTTAGCTTAATTCAAATAAATTTCTTCATTAATTCAGGTACTGTTGCTGAAATATAAAGCGAAGGAAGAAGTCATGTGAAACTTATAATTATTTTGAAAAAAAAAGTAATTCAAATGTTAGAAAATCATAGGAATAAGTGAAGAAGATTATATTATATGTGGAAACTTATCATTCATACGTATAAATAGTATATGTTTATATTAATCACAGGATTAATTATATTTTCAAATATTTAATTACCTTCTGTTAATGCTGATTTTGAAAATGTTAATTGTAATGAACGTGATTGTATTAAATCCGATAATTTATTAATTATACTAATATTTGATGTTTTATTATTATTATTATTATCGTTATCAATTTTATTCGATGTCCATTCTGGATTTTTATTTAATGTTATAAAATCATTCAATTGCCATGATTCATTGTCATTTATTGCCAAATTTATTGAATCCAATGCTTGATTTTTTAAACATTCAAATAGATTATTTGACTGTACCATACAATAACCAATTGAATTCATTATTGATAAATCACCACTAATTGTTTTATTTTCGTTTCTATTTAGCACACTTTGTTTAGAAATGTTTATCATAAAATAAATTACACAATAAAATAAAGGATTCATATTTTAATTAATGTATCCGCTGGCTTGCTGGCTTGGCGGATGATTGGGGGTGGTTTGTGGTGTGGTATTATTATAATATATTTCACAATTAAAAACTTTAAAACAATTCTATTACTTCTGCATATATAGCCGCATTATATATACGTGTATTTAGAATATTTTTAACTTAAGATACGTTCTGTTTTATTAATTTAATATGAATGAATAAATATTTCTAAATAAAAATGTATAAATTCTTTTATATATATATAACTTATTTTTATATGGTTGATAGAACATTAAAACAGTCAAAATTTGTCTATAAATAAACGCGTATATTAATGTTACTTATTATCTCCATAGTATACATATTACAACAATATACGTCTAAACGATTATTATTCGTTCTAATAGTGATTTTAATGTGTTGCTCAATTATTTTATAATCTTATTTATTTAAACATAAAATATATTATGATTTACATATTATAGTATTTACATAAAAATGTATATATTGACAATGATTGCATAAATATATTAAAATTATATAAATCTAGATAGTATTGTAATGTAATACTTCAATTAATAAATATAGTTAATCATCAACTGGAAAATTGTTTTTATGCAAGAGATTAAATAATTTGATTTGAATATATTGTAAATATGTACCAATTTCAATAAAGTCATACATATAATATATATTCCGATTAACGGGCTGTACTGAATTACAGAACAAATTAGATACACACACTTAATATTATTTCAATTTTACATATTTTCAGATCCAAATTCAAATTTATTCTAAGAATATTATAAAATTTTAATGTAACAAAATAATTATAAATATTATAAGTACTATATTTAATGGTGGTGTAAATGTAAGCACTGCTGATCGCTTATTTTTTTAAATTAAATTGAAATAAAGCAAAATTATTATTATAATAATTATTATTACATAAATGGTTCGAGGGCAATAACATGGAAGTACCATTGGAACACTTTTTCGTTCCGCCATCGAGTGGATTATACTTTGGTTGTTGTGATGCAGCAAATCAAGAATCCATCGAAAGCAGTGTCTCTAGTAATTTCCAGATTTATGTTTGAAGGTCAATCGGAATTTATCACTCTTTTTGAGGTACGAGCTAATTTTGGATTGTCTACACATCTTCTCATTCCTTCATATGATCCATTTCTCGATTAGATCCCTATCCGATAATTTGGTTGATGCGGGATGGGATGGAAACACATAATCGAAATTTATAGAAATTTCTAAATTAAGATTTCATAACTGTATTTCAATAGATTTGTTTGTTTGATCAATAGTGTGAAGTGTACTGTGACCATATAGAGATCTATTGTACTCTACTTTCCTGTACCCTATAATGTGTATTAACCGCATACTCAAAATATACCTCCACTCCGATCCAGTTCAACATCCCAGATGAATTTCAGCAAATGAATTCGTGATGGTTGATTACCATAATTTATGCAGTATAGGTTGTTTCTTCTTTTGCATATCAATGTTGTCAAAGTGACAAGACGACATCCAATCGTTATGATTTTTCACCTATATATAATTTAATAAATTATCCAGCAATATTTGTGAGGTAAAATATTTTTCTTTCATGAATAATAAAAACCACAATTGGGTTAACCTTACAGTAGTATATGCGTTTGCTAAACTAAAATTCATAAATTTACATTTATCAATATTTACCACCATTAATTAAGTGGAATGCAGTAAAAGATGACATCAGAAATCTTATAAACGGTAAATGATAAATTTTAACATCACCAGCACAAGTTTTGTCATTTCGAGAATTTGAAGACAAATTTTAAAGTTTATTTTCACCAAACCACAACACGACAGGTTTAATAATATTCAACACAAGAAATAAATTTTGAATTGTACCCACTTTTTAATAATTTAGAAAACAACAATGGATACGATAACTTATCAAACGCCTGTTGTCTGTTACAAATTGAATATTAGTAATTGTTGATTTTAATAATGATAGAAATTTTTGTGATAAATTAGAATAAGCGTTCGCTTATCAGAAAATTTTACATTCATTTTAATAAAAACAAATAAATATATATAATGTTTTCCAAACGAATTAATAAATACGTTTAATTAAATATGATACATAAATTATTAATTCTATATATAAATAAATTAAATTAATTTTATTTATTAATTATAGTAAAACGAATCAATGTCTAAAGTTTATTATTTTTGCCATATAAATACCTATATATATATATATTTATTTAGCTAGCTACCACATGTGATCGATAAACACGATCTTGCATAAGCATATCATCATCGGCTAAACTGCGATGATAATGACCACTGTTACCGCTATCATGTGTATCATAATCACCATGACTAGATGATGAATAAGTTTGACTTTGTTGAATATGTGGATGTTTTACAATTTCATAAGTAGTTTTTTCATGACCACCAGGTGAAACTAATTTTTTCAAACCAATTATAGCACTAATTATTAATGCAATTTTACCAACAATTAACGCTTTTCCAGCAATTATTGCAATTGAATGATATGCCATTTTTAAAATACCAGCTTTTAGTGCAATTGCTGCCATAAATGGTCCTAAATATTTTTTTTTTTTACCCTTACGTCCTTCAGCCGTTGCTGTTTCGGTTGTTTCATCTTCTGCATCTGCGGCTACGAATAGTTTTCCAATTTCAGATTGTCCAGCCGATGACATAATCCGTGGAACACTAATTTCAATTTGATGATTATTAATAAATTCACTTGCATGTTTTTGTAGCAATTCGCTAATGTGTTGGGTTGATAAATTTTTTAAATCATTTTCATCTGTGGTTAAATTATTATTATTATTGCTGTTGCTATCGATAGAGTTCGATCTTTGTTCAGCACCACGATATCCTTGTTTTTTTATAATCGATAAACCATCAATGAGTTTAAAATTTTGAACTTTTACAGCACGATTTGTAAATTTTAATGCATATAATTTTAAACATTTAAATAAATCAACAGAATGTTCACATTGTAAATAAATTTTACTTAACGTATTTAAAACACCAGTTTTTGTTTTAACATTTTCCGATTGAACTGATAAAATTACAACTAAAAATAAACTAAAAACACTATAAAATATTCTAAATAATCTCATTTTTTTAAAATTCTTTTTTCTTATTATTATTTATTTTTTTCGTTATTTGGTCACTTCTGTAGCTAAAACAGCTACGTTTATATTAATACTGGTGGTAAGCATAAAAATTGCAACGATTTTATAGGTTTTGTAAATTGTGTATGTTTTGGTATAGGCGAGATATGATTAAAGTGTTAATGTTTTAGAGCGTGTTAATATTTGCACATTAAAATGCATTATATATAAAATATGTATTTATTAATATAATATAGATAATTTATTAGCATCAATAATTAGCTAGATCATAGAAAATAAACAGATCATATATAGAAATGTTTTAATATTAAACATAAATGCATAGGCACAAACACACGCACGATTTATGCTAACATTATACTTACATTATTCCAATAATATAATATAATCATTTAATGGAACAAAAATTTATTATAATTATGGATTCAAATAGAATGTGAACATATGTGAGATATATCTTTTGCCTCAATTTTATGTTGCAAATAACAATGTAAATTATATAGTGATAACTTTTACTTTAAATTTTCATTTCAATTTAATGTTGTAGTTTTTAAATAAATTAATATTGTAATAGAATAATGAATGAGAGTAACATATGGTCTCAAAGAGATGATTATAAATATACGAATAATTAATAATTAATTAATAAATAATCAAACAATTTTTGGCATATCAGAAATTAATTCTATAAATGCATTAAAATAATTCAATCTTCAAACGTAAATAATAAATTTAATAATGTAGTTCCTCCTATTTTGAAGTGTATATTCCAGATATTATGACGTTTGCAAATATATTCTTGAAAATGAAATTCACATATAACCGGATCATTTTATATATTTTTAAATATGTACAAAATATATTATTTCTGATAAATACGAATTATATTATGAACATAATTAACTAATAATAATTCAATATATTATATTGCATATAATACATAAACATTTAATAATTAATTAGTCATGTGTAATTACACATATGCTGAATAAACACTGTTTATCTACAGAGAAACCTCTATCGTATAAGTAATGACACGGAAGTATGTATAAACTAATGCATGCTAAAGAAGTATATCTGTGGTGTGTTTGTTGTACAAATTAATACTCAGCTGTAATATAGTGCGGCCGGTACACTTAATGCGATGCATTTTAAATTCATTTTCAGATCAATTTATGTGAAGGACATTTCCTGGATCTCCTAAGGATAATTATAAAAATAATTTCATACAAGATTTCATCAAAATTGAATAATCATTGGATAAATAGGCAAATTTCGAGATACTGGTGTAGATATCAGTTACCGATTTTGCAGAATTTCTACATAGGAACTATATTTTTGAATAATACTATATTATAATAAGACATCATATAAAATTTTATATATTAAAACTTAACGTTAATTTTTGCTAGATATTTTTCATATAATTTAGAAATTACATATAAATATGACAGAGGCTTCGCTGTGTAAACGTAAATAAATAAAATATAATTAAATACAATTACTAATGAGCTCAATTATAATATTTAATTTCATTATTGTAAACAATATTTGTACAATTTCATACAACAAAAATAAAAAATCATATATTATTAGTTGTATGCGGGAGATTTACATTATTGTAGGCCAATCGTGATTATTAAATAAATAATATACATTTGTATATAAATTATTCGTAATAAATATGTATATGCATACGAGTTAATACACATATGAATACAAACCACATATATAACATATATACGCTCTTCATTTAACTATCAACGAAACCAACAGTTTATAATTTACCAATATGTGAAAACTACACATTAACTATAAAGTATATATTGTAATACTTTTTAAATATATCGTACGTAATTTAGTATGTAGGTACACCTAGTAAATATAATAGCGATATAACATTATGGGAATATATTGCAATTGAAGAGAAAATGAAATTATAATATAAATAATTATACAAAAACAGTGGATAAATTTTTTAACAATTTAAAATTGAATATTATGACAAAAGCTATGATGTTTTACAACAAACAAATTTTCATCGGAGCACATATATTTATAACCAACGAGTGCCTATAGCAAGTATAAGGTTTACTAGATCGCATTTTTTTTTTTGCATGGATACATTTGAAATTCAGTGGGATTTACATTTTAGAGGCAGTGCATTCCATCGATGATGTTTTCACAATTTTTCGATTTTGAATAAATTTGGAATATTTATTTATATAATGAAATTTTATAAACAATATCCTATAATAACCCGTACATACCATATTTTATCGAAACCAGCGATAAATTAACTAAAATTCTATAGTTGTCTAAAATATAATCTGAAAATTTGAGCTGAGGGTACTTTCCATAGGTACTTATTGAAAAATTCTTTATATATAATGTCATTAGAAAGCTGCATCTTAAATTCCACCTTAATTGGTGAAAAATAATTAATTATGCCAGATGGAAAATATAACCTATAAGACCTTCCTAAAAATTGTTCATATAATATCATTATAAAAATAAACATATTAAATCTTATTAAATTCCTGGCATCAATATAGTCGATTTGCAGTTGAAAGATATATAATGGATAGTACAAGGGTAAAAATTAAATTATATATTTGCATCGAAAATGAGAGGTGAAAAATGATAAGACCAAAAATTTGTTAAAGATCATGTTGAAGTTATCATACTATCTGTCAAAATTATAGTTTTAGACTTTATTATTTTCGATATTATTTTTTTGTGTTGACTTTATAGGTTTTTTATGGCACTTCAAATAAAATGAACATCAAACAATCGATCACAATGAAATTTGGTACACAAATAACAATCTCATACGTGTCCCGTATAATGACACATGAATATGCTTGAATAGAATATTTCGCATCGATTTTCTAAAATATATTCATATATGAATCGTGGTTAATATGGCACCCAGTCACCGGTTACATTACAATGTATGCGACACATATCATTTTTATAAATATAATTTTAATTTTACTATAGATATAAAAATAAACATATCTTATTCGAGAACAACTGTTTCTCTTTCAATATGGAACAAAAAATAAATTATTCACATAATTATTAATTACAATTAATTTGTATATTTCTTAACTTTCATTGTAATTATAGGTGCCGGGTATTTATATTATTCACATAAAAATTATTAAATTTTTTTTTTTTTTATATTGTACTTAACAATAAAATGAAGATGATTAGAAAATTAATATTAATATCTAAGATTCATTTATATATTTTTTTAATATCACTTTCTATATAATCAAGTGAAAATATACATATTATACTTTAGTCTATGATATTAGCCGTACACATAATGAGAATATACTTATGGATATCATTAACAATAAATAAATAAGAATAAAATATAAGTATATGGCGTATGTGTTGTGTGATGGTACCGTTTGGTTTATGAAAAATTTAAATCATTAAATTGAATCGACAAAAAAATAATAATTCTATAGACATTATTCTTGGTTTTTTAATTTTTGTTTAAATATAATTTACTAAAAATTCTTTCGCAAGTAATATACAAATGAAAAATAAATATAAATAAAGATTTTTTATAAGAGAAATTACATAAATATTTAGAAAATATTTAAAATTAATTTTTCTGATAAATTTATAGGTACACAAACCGTTGGATACACATATAATTTATGATATTTAATAAATGCAATCACTTAACACCCTTTCCGGCTTCGATTCATTCTATTTAACTATGTGACACATGTTGGATCATAATGTAACAGAAATGCAAGTTTTTCACTGAGGTGCTACAATTTCACGGCCATATCAATGCGGGTGCCAATGCGGAAAGGAAAGTGTTAAATATATAAATTGTAGATAAACTAATTCTTATTTCAAATTTTTTAGTACATGCTAACAATTAATATTTACTATAACTTTATAACTTATGTAGGAAGTAAGTAAATTACACATAATAATTTTATTGTTTAACAATAAATTTCACAGAGAAATCATAAAAAGTGTTAACTTTCTTGTTTCGCTATAATTGTATATTGTATTTTTATATAAATAATATTTTTATATAAAGACAGACATTTATGGGCCGAAAATTATCAATTATTATAATTTGCATATTTAATTTTGGTTTTTTTTTTTTTTTAAATAAATTTTCTACACTACTCTATGTGATACTTTATTAAGAAACACAATTAGTTATGTTAGTGAATTAAATATAAGATGAGCCATATATGTCTATACAGCAGGCTAGCAATAAGCAATTCGTTCGATGACAATATGTTTTGAGCAAGTAACTTGTTATTATATAATTTTATTATATAGAAGAAACCAATCTATTATAAATTTCTTCCAGAAATTCTGATTAGTTAATATAATTAACAAGAATTACATGTAAATTCTATTTGCGGACATGTACATGTATTTTATTTATCATAATAACAAACAAATATAAAATATTTCAAATTTATATAATTCAAAAGAGTAGAGTAGAAAAGTATATTTGCTATAAACAATACACGTGTGGGCAAGTTGATAATGAAAGGTAAAATTAAAACGAAGAATTACATTAATTTATTTATCAAAATAATATTTTCTATTAGCTGGATACACTATTTACAACAACATTCCAACCTTTTAATTGTATTACAATTAAGTAAAATTGCAAAAATTTTTTCTTTGCTAAATGCGATCGATTTTTCTTAATTTTTTCTTTAAAACGGAATAATATATGTATTTTAATAGTCGATGAATATTCCACAATGTGCATTTCATTGTAAAAACTAGTTGCCATAACCTTTACCAGCTGACATCGTATTAATTTTGCCTCTTTGATGCGCTTCCACATAGTTTCTACCCACTGCTACGACTGTTCTTTTGTTTCTGCATGTAATGAAGGATAATTGTTTCAGCATCACAAGATGAATCACCGTTAGAATTCTTTCGAATTATGTTTAAATAAGTTCAAACAATGTAGGGAATTGCTAATACTAATGAGATTTTTAGATTGATTATCATCAAACGCGGCACCCATATTCTACTGATTTATATAGCGTTCTCGTATACAACTGTTCGTGTAAAAGATGTTAAGTACACATTCTTTTGATATGTTTACCATGCCCGAAATTGCTTGGCATAGCAACTAATTTCAATCTGCGATTCTTTAATACAATATCATGTATTTTGTAGATTATTTCTTTAGTAATATATAGTCAGCTCTTTTGGTTAGGTTAATATTATTTTTGTGCTTGCACCAAATTTAATAAAGCACTTACACTCGAAATTTATTTTTTTCCATTTTCACAACTCAATATAAAATTAAAATGGGTTGCTTTCATCGGCTTTGGTGACAGCAGTGCCATATCTTTTTGGTTTTTACCTTTATTAGCGACCTGTCCTCGTACATAATATATAGAACTATATCTTTAACTTAATTTATGTTTATGGAACTAGGCGTACGTATATTTATAAGTAATAATATAAATACAATAATTTTATGATATATAAATTATTTCTTGACTTCATTCTCATAAAATAAAAAATATATAAATATTAATTTTACATTATATTTAATTCTTTAATTATAATAGAAAAATATATATTGTTCACTGTTTTGTACACTCTTTATTTTTTTTTTTTATTAATTTATTTCTTCAAAATTTACATAAATATATGTAAAATGATAATGTTTCTTTACTATTCTTTTCATTTTTATAATGTATTTTTAATGTACATGTACACGAAAGAAACCACACAATTAGGTAAACATTATATTATAGAAATATGTATTTATTAATACATGTATGCGCGAATACGACTAATTTTTAAAAGGAACAATGTTTATTCTATTGTAACGTATAGTAATAAAAAGTGTGACTTAACGTGGACATTATATTGCCTCAATTGGCATGAAATTATTAAGGTCAATTAAGTTGAATTTCGAAAGGTACTAATGTTCACCTTCTTTAAATATTAACGTCCATTGAAGTTGTGTTCCGTACACATAGTATTATATTAAACTATTTCACACACTTTCACTCGTTGATCCTCAAACACCGTTATCATAAAGGATTTGTTAAATGGTTTATTTTTTATATTACTTTCCACTCATCTGCATCGATTTTAAATATAATCATTATAATTTTACTAATACAATATATTTATTAGTGTTTATGTAGTAGTAATTCACCATTAAATTCAATTGTTATTTTAATCTAAAGATGGAATAAATTGAAAACTTATCTCTTTAAATACGAATATTTTACATTTACCGATTTAGCCATTGTAAAAATATGCCATTTTTTAAAGACAGTTTTTGTAACATTTACAAATAGACAGTTATTTGCATATATAATCATTCTACATCATTTGTTACATGGTTCATTAATTTTATTACATTCATATAATAATAATATAAAATACTTGTACTCGTACATAAAGAAACAAGTATAAAATATTATATATTAATATTACATATAATAATTATTACTTCTATGGTTTTCAATAAGGTATTATATTAAAATTATATAAATAATAATATAAATGCAGTTATTACATTAAAAAAATATTTAATTTTAATTTATAACAATTTAATAATGTATTATAAAAATAATAATTTATAAGTAAAATATATAGTAAAAATTTAAAAGCACATAGTAACTTTCACAACACATGAATGAATGGAATGAATGAATGAATGTTATCAATATATTATCGCGAAATATGATAATATCTATAAGAACTATCGTAATATAAGAATAAGATAAGGATTAGATTAATAATATTTAGTACAAAATTCAAAATTATGTGTTAAATTTGGTGATGGATACGTGTCAATAAATATTTCTAAGATAATATTACAATAATAATCAAGTTAGTAAAATACTTCGCACATGGGAGCAATTAAATTTTGCTACTAAAATATCGTAATGTTTCTATGATAATTTATCCGGAATTTTACGATCGTTTACCATTTAAACGAACCACTAAACATCTGCACTGAGAAATTATGTAAACATCATCAAAAAAAAAAAAATATCACATTTAAAATAAAATTAAAAGTAAACTTTCTATTCTATATATTTTAAAATGATCATTATCACATTACTATAATAATTATTATTTCATTAATTTATATATAAATTAATATAATATTATATAAAATAAATAAATACAAAAAAAAACAGAATAAACAACAAATTATTTATAAAAAAAAAATTTTATCTTCATAATTTTTAATAATATATTCAAAAATTTCGATAAAAAAAAAAAACCATATTATTTGTCAATGGACTAGACAATAAAAAAAAATCTTGCTTATATAATTTGACCTAAACGTTGATGATGTGTTAATTAACATATGTAAACATTGTTTTTGTCTAATAATAATATATTAAGAGAAAAAAAACTAAAAAAATAATAACAAGGAATTACTAAAAGATAAACAAATGATTATTTTTGTTGAATAAAAATTAAGAAAAATATTTATTTATTTTTTAAACTCTTACTTTTTTTCTTTATGAATTGAATTGGTGAATTTTATTAAATTGAAATACATTTTTCTATTAAGAAGCTGTGACCCGCTATTAATAATAAATAATATAGGCTTTTTTTTTAAAAATTAATTTATATATTAAATCTCGATCTATATTTAAACACGCAATTAAAGATTTTCCCATCAGATTATTTAATGAATTATTATTTATTATATTTAATTAAAGTCATGTCAATTTTTTGCAAACTTTTTACGAGCAAAAAAAAAAAACATAGGTCAATTAAACATAGTTTACTTATTTTAAACACGCTATATAAATAGGTCCCACCTTTATAAACAAATAATATACGAATTTAGTAAATATTCATGAATTAAAAAATATATTACGATTATGAAGCAATAAATAGTTAAATTTCAATCTAACATAAATATTTTTCCACATTGTAATAAGGTTTCTCACACATTTTCCTATGGATACCGGTGAGCATATGGGAATTCATTGAACTATCTTTTTGAAGTTCATCTGCCGTGAAATCATGTAAGGTGATAAGTGGCAGTCACTGTCACCTATTATAAATGTTGTATCGGCTATGGCTATGATATCACCGAAAAGTGACGATTTTCAGGTGATAGCTTTTTTGTTATCGTTTTGTGCATAAGGTTATATTTTTTTTTGGGAATAAAAGAAATTCTTTCATTGTCATTTGTTGTGAATCGGTGTGCTAAGAAAAATATTAAAATAAATTTAAGGAAAATATTTAGTTTTCTTCTTATTATATTCAAGAATACATTTCGCAATTTTTATGTTAACATTAATAATGAAAAAATATATATGTTATCAAATATTTGTACTTGCGTTTTTAAGTATGGCTTAGCAATAATATATTTTATCAATTTTCTTATGGCAATAACCAATAGATGATATATTCCATATTTGTGTTAAAGGAAAAACAATGATATAATATATTGCTACATTAACGACCGAAAATACAATTTAAATATAATTAAATTGTTTACAAATTATTTTAATTCGCGTAAACTTTTGTAATGGTTTTATTTGTAAAAATAAATTTTTTTATTGAAAATTACGATCAAATCCTAAACCATTAGTTCCCTAAACAATATAATTCAATCGAATCTGAACTAAACATTTATATTTTTTATTAACGCTAAAATTTTATTATATTGATTTTTATTATATTTCAATGATTTATTTGTAGATTTTATTTTTTCTTTAGCAGTAATATAAAGAAAGGACATGTCAAAATATATTTCTTTCTCACCACCGATACGATGACCTTCCTTTGTGATTTTAGAAGTGATCACCTTACATGATGCCAAAAAAATAGGTGATCACTAATGAATATCATCACAGTGACTGTCACTTATCACCTTACATGATTCCACTCTTAATAAATTTTGATTATCTGCAGTTTTTAACGTATAGTTTTGCATGTATCACAACAATTTATAGTTAGACGCCTTGCCGAATATATGGAAAGATTTTCGATTACACATTACATTACTATATAAATACTAATGCCTGTTAATAATTTTTTTTAATTTTTGCTTAATTCAGAAACATACAATTTATGTAAAAGTAGAAATTTTTGCTAATAAAGTTGAAATCTTTACTGATTAGGCATATAATAATAATAATAATCAGAAATTCCGTTCAAACAATGATATTGTCAGATCCAATTTGTAGCACAATTATATACAAACATTTTTGCCATATTACGTATAAATAATTATCAATCTAAACTAAAGAATTTTCATTAAAAGGATACTTCATTTATTTTGCAGATATCAAAATTGTTTCTTTCTATACTTATGTGGGATTATATTTCTCTGCAAAAGAACACGTCTAAGAGTAGTATTAAAATTATGAAATATAATTGTTATGGGTTATTATAATAGAAGTTCCTACATAGAAAGAAAATACCCATCCACCAGGGCAATGAATTAATAGAGTTTGTCATATTAACAAATTTCTATATAATAGTTAATTTATAACAAATTGTTTCGGAAAATTATACCAAGATTGTAAAATTTTAAGACGAACATTTAATATCGAGAAAAAAAAACATTGTGAACATTTATTAGACCATTTCTGGTGCTTATATAAAACCATTTAACCATTTGTCCGTTTATGAAATAAAAATAAAACCGGATATCTTTGAAAATATTATGTTGGACGCTACTCAAAGATTAACAATGTCTGCCGACGTACACACATCACTATGGCCTAATCACCCATATAAAAATAATAGAATTTTGAAAACATCTATCTTTTGTTAATTGCAGTACAATTGGTTAATTTGTTATAATCTCCCATGCGAAGCAATTTACCAACTTGGCTGTAATGAAAGGTTTATTAGATGACATAAAGCTCCACTTGGAGCAATATATGACTTAAAAAAACAAATGTGTGGTGATTTTGATGTGCGAATCAAAAAGATTGTCTTGGTCCATATGTTTAATGTAATGTATTAAAATGAATTAATCTTACTGATACAGTTGTAGTAGTAAAATTATACATCTATACGGCGAAGTTTATTTATATTATCGAATCCCTGCGTTTTTGTTATAGATGTTATATTATAAATAATTTTAATTTTCAAATTCTAAATATAGTTAAAAAATGCATTTATATTAAAAGAATAAAATTCCATATATATTGCAATTATAACGAAACAAGTATGTCAGTAAATTATATATAATTATTATGGAATTTAAAAGCGAAATTAGGTAATTTAATGGTATTTTCTATTAATTTCTCATATATTTATTATATGTTTTTATATATGTTGTGGCTATAATGTAATACAAAACATTTTTTTTTTTTGAAATAATGACAGACAAACTCTTCTTTTTTTTTCTCTGTGCTGGTTGTACAATATGATGCGGTCGGACGGTGGTGGTGGTGGTTTTGGTTGGTGTGTGTGTGTGTTTATTATTGTAAATATGATAATATATATACAAATAATTAGATTTTCGAAAAATCATATATATTATATACATTATTTGCCGGAATATGCTTTATTGTTTTCATTGTCATCGCATTTCATTTCATCTTTATGATTTTCATCTTTAAAAAATGTACCTACACAATTTTTTGCTGTATAAGCATCATGAGAAATGTGTATAGAGGTCAAATGATTTACAATAAACTTAACATTTATTTATACACCAATGTATTATTATATGGCTGTCTATCTTTTATATGAAGAAATAATGTATCTTTAATATATATATATATATCTCTATAGATATAATGATATTGTATATAATACTATAGAGAGAAAGGTCATGATTACAAATATTGTATGTGGAATTAAAGAAATAATAATCGGGACGCAGAGTATTCATATAATATAATATTTGTTATTACTGGGGAACCTTAATATACCATATTACCATTTCTCTTGCACATTTTATATTATAATCATTTTATGTTTTCTACTTGTATATGGTATAATTCTTGTTCTTTTGCACTATGTATTTGTTTTCAATACTATATTTGAGTAGTAATGGTAATATTAAAGAAAATAAAAACTTAACACAACATTCAGCGTAATAACAATAGTTGTGTATATATTAAAAAAAAAAAAGAAAAAAGCACGTGATAAACATAGTTGAATACATTAGAATTATTACAATAATAATGTAATAAAAGCATATACACAAACAAATAATAGGTTTATGATTGTATTTATGTATTTTTATTTTGTTCATGTAGAAAAGTATATTTGAAATCGAAAACTGAAGTGCTTGATTTGCCTCTCTACTACTTAATTCAATGCGGGTATAATTTGTTTCTTCTTCTTTTTAATTTTTTTTTCATTCCCGTTGCTATAATAATATGCTTTTTTTTATTTTTCTATATAAGTATGACGTTTTAATAACACCCAGCATCAGTGAATTTGTGGCTGTTGTTCTGTAATCAATGTTTATTTATTTTATCATTTTATAATATTTATTCTATAACCATACATCAATTTTATACGGTGGCACAATATAAATACCGATAACAATTATCGGTATTGTTTAAATATACAAAGTAGCAAAAAAAAAAAAAATTATCCACTAATAAAAATAATTAACCATAAAATTTCTAATTAATAAAATAAATAAAATAAAATGATAACATTAAAAATAGTTTGTGTTTGTCTAGTGTTTACCACCTCATTAATAACCACAATAAATACAACTGATGATTTTCAAAATCAAGCCGTACGAATAGTGATACGTATTTATGATGAGTGTCAAAAAACTGATGGTGGTTTTACACCATGTTTAAAAAAGAAAGCCCTTACATTTATCGATCGTGTTAGTAAAATTGATTCAATTAATATTGGTGATGGTGTTAAAATTGTACGAAATAAAGAATCGTCATCAACAGCAGCAGCAGCAGCAGCAGCAACAGCCACAACACCAAATGGAAAATCATTATCGGATAATGAATTAGAAAATTCATTACCACGTGCTTTGGAAAAACGTAATGAAATTTTATCAAATATGTTACTTGATAAAATAACAAATTTTTTAAATGCACGTACAGTACAAATAACTTTACCACAATTTTCATCCAATGAACTTGGACGAGGATTAGAAGAAGGTAATTTTAGTTTTTTTTGTTGTTATACATAAAAGTTAAATTGAATATTTTTTGCAAATTATCTATATATTGTTTGGACATTCTTATGTTATAAAAATACTTATTCACGTAATACAATTTACTTATATTAGTAGCATAGTACGTGTATTTGTATGACTAAATTATTGCAGTTTATATAATATAATAAGAATATAATTTCAATTAGTTGTTGGCATTTGTGTTTTTATGATAATAAGAATTTATTAATTTATATATTGAATATTAAAATCTTTAAAAGGAACACAGTAACATGGCAAAAATTAAAAAAATAGGTCTTAAATATCTTATATTAAACCAATTAAGTTTGATATTTTTTTGTGAAATTAATCGCTTCACTATCTTATAGTACTGCTGTATTATCAGGCTCAGTCAGCATAGGGAATTTTATTTAAAGAAGTTGGTAATAGTAGAAATTCATTAATTAAATCTAAAAATAAATTCATAATTAAACAGATTATTCCTTCAATTATATTGGTTGTTAATCGAATCGCTAAGGGTCCCGGTCAAATAATATTTCTAATGGTTTCAATACAAATACTATGAAAGGTATTAAAATTGAAGAGGTTGCTAGAGGAATGAGTAAATAATATGTTGTTTGTATATTAATACTTCATCACCAAATTTTGAAAGATAATAATCATAAAGGCAAAATTACTGTTGAATGTCTTGAAACTTGTAAAGGAGCATAATCGAATAAAATTATTAAATAAGATAATTGAAAATGAAGAACTAAAAATTGTAATGTTGTTCCGGAATGATTATTTTTTAATAAAATTTTAAATTAATTTTATGGAAAGTTTTCAGATCAGTCATGAAAAATGTTAAAATAAGTTTGTGATCTCACTGAGAATAACGAACACACAATTTTTCAACGAGAAACTGTCACTAAAATGTGTAGTTCAAATACTATTAGGAAATTGATTATGGAACGTTTCGTATGGTGTTATTAAACAAATTCTCATACTACTCCGTACAACAATTTTTTTTGGCGTTTAAATTAAATTAAATTAATCAACAATTAAGTTGTCATCTACCTTCTGCAGCGCTATAATAACAATGAATCTTTTAGTAGTTAGACTGTAGTGTGTCCTTTAAAAAATACTTCGCCGAGAATTAATAGTTTAAATGGTAAATTATTAAATCTGGTACAATGTAACTTATTATTTTCGGTTTAAGTACATTTATTTGTTCAATTTGAACTATATATTAATATGTAAATATAAATGGAACACCAATAAATAAGTACACGTATAAAAAAAAACTGCTGTGTCACATATTGACAAGTTTCGTTTCTTTCAGCCGTTGAGAATGAGCATGAATCATATTGAATTTAATATTTTCGCAATGTAATAGTTTTATTGTAACATACGATTTGAAATGAAACAAAAGAATTGAACCAGTCGTATATTAATAAATATAAGTATTAAACTTAGTTTTCACGGTTAGAAAGTCTTTAGTTATTATAGATAAATTAATATATTAAAAATATATTTAAAACAATTACAATTAATCGATAAATAACATTCAGATCAATAAATAAAACGTTCTTATTGAATCATTTATGAAAGCATTGGCTGTTAAAAAATATTTACGCTTGATGGAAAAGTTTTAAAAAATTACTTCAAAAACTAAGTTTACCACCTGATATTGTATATAAACAGACAATAAACAAAATACTCATACATTACATTTATTTAAATATAGTATTTTAAAAGATTGAGTACACCATAAAAAATCATATTTTTTTTAATTCTAATAAATAGAAACCCGCACACACAAAAAATTATAATAATAACACCATTTTTTCTTTCTTCATAAAATATACCGCATTATATATTGTTATTGTATAAATTTCTTAAATAACATCAGTATTGTACACATCCATCATTTAAATAATAATTATTATTAAAGAAATTAATGTTAATTTCTTGATTTTAATTACATCGATTATGTGCGTATTCTTACAATAACTATAATGTGTATGTACTAAAAAAAAATATATGTCTTTCTATATACAAACAATTAGACAATTAGCAATACAACATTGTTGTTAGTGTTAACTTAACACACATGGCTTGCAATGGCTTTAATATATTTCTGATATACTAATTTTATAGTTCACAGTAAATGTGGTAAGTGTATAAGACAAAAAAAATATGAATTTTTTAGTTTGTTCAAATTTATCGTTTATAAAATATGTTTAAACACGATTTTTGATTATTGATACTTTGATTATACAATATAGAGAACATTCAAAAAGATGCAATTTGTAGCGTTAATCGATCGTGAAATATCTGATATAATTATCGAAAGTTGCATATACTGAAATTTCCCAGCTGAGTTGCTATTTGTTTAACTACGGAATTAAATAAAAATTATTATACATTTTGAAAATACGGTATTGTACAATATTGAATTATAGCCCATGTCTGAATAAAACTGTTTCTTGTGATTTATCTGAAGAAGAATTTCGTGTTGGGCTTTAATCCAACACTGTATTTTCAAATATATTCTCTTTTTGGTTTCACAAAACGGATTGCATTACATTTGCCTAAACAATTGCGCCATTGAATCTAAATATGAGGGAATTGAAGATTGTGAACGAAAATATATCCTTCGATGACCATTGTTTACTTTTCTAATACATTCTTATATTTTCAAATTAACATAACTTAAAAACTGGTGATACATCCTCATCTTATTTAAATTTGGAATTAAATTATTTTACAAAAAATTGTTAATGATCTGATCGAGGTGGTTAGATATAGGAAAATATTCTTCTTTAACTATGGATTGGACAAAACTTGAATTGTCTTCAAACTAGAATTACATATAATTTACAAAACATATTTATAATAGAATCAATAAATAAAATATCGATAAATAAACACTATTTTGTTAATTAATTTCTTTATAAGAAAGTGTTGCAATGGCGACTAAACGCCAGTTTTCCGATTACAATATAACCATATTTTTTTTATAGTCGAATAGAAAGATCGACATTTATGGCTAATCATTTTGTTTTTATCAGCTATGTTTTTTAACGAATTCCTAAATTGATAAATTTTAAACCTTTCATCTTATGGAAGATATTCGTAAAATCGCTTCACGCTTTCAAAAGATATGGTCGAATTTAATAAAATTTTGAATGAAATATTGATATTGAATGGAAAAAGCGATTAATTCTTTTAAACTCGTAAATCAATTTTGAAAATCTTTTCCATGGAATGTTGGAAATTGATTAAATTTTGTAATTCTAAAAACAAGAATGAAAATTAGTTAAAACTATTTTGTATGCGTATAGTTAAAAAATAATGATAGATAAGATAATTTAACTCAGGCTTTATAAGAAAAATAGAGTGATACTCAAAACTGTGTATGCTATTTCTATTTCTCATGCATTGCCACTGTGTATTCTGACTATTCATATAAAAATGAAAACATTTCCTGAATATACTTAAATTTAAAAATAATAAATGAATATATAAAATATTATTTTTAAAAAACAAATATATAAATTTCTATATGGAATAGGTAGAGGAAAAATGAAAAAAATGATGAGCATGATGATGATGGGCATGATGATGAAAATGGCAGGATTAATACCGATGGCAATGGCTGGTTTATTTTTATTAGCTGGTAAAGCATTAATTATATCGAAAATTGCTTTATTATTAGCTGCAATAATTGGATTAAAGAAATTGTTGTCGGGTAAACAAGATGGTGGCGGTGGTGGCGGCGGTGGACATTCAAGTGGTTGGTCATCGGGTGGTGGTGGTGGCGGTGGTTGGTCATCGGGTGGAGGTGGTGGCGGTTGGGACAGACGATCTATTGATGGACAACAATTAGCTTATAAGGGTTTTATAAAACAATGAAAAATGATTATGAAAAGTGTTCAAATAATATTGTAATAGTTAAAAAATTTATTTTAATTTTAATTTAAACATATATTTAATTAATTTAATAAATTTTAATCACTATAGGAGTTTTAATAATTAAAATTCTTATAGTTAAAAATATAAAAAATTAATTGCAATATGCAATGAAATATGTAAATGTAAACCGCGCAGCCATTATTTTTTTAAATAGATAATTTTTTCTAACAAAAATTTAATAGGCATTATAAAATCAAATTTTTTTAATATTTTTGCAAAGAAATCAAAAACTATAATTTAAGTAATATTATTTACATAAAAATAAATAATAATAAATAAATATAATAATCGAGTTAATCTTTCAAATGTACGCGAGTAAGTGACTATTATATATTTTAAGAATATATTCATAATTTATTTATTTATATAATATTTTATATAAGGAATATTTTTCATTTTATTGCCTGGTAATAATTATTTTGTGTAATTTATAAACTAAAACAATTACCAATTTAAAATTTACAGTATTGTGTTTTTGTAATTTATTTTATTATTATTAATAATATTTATTATTATTTAACCTAAATAAAAATTATTACATAAATGCTTATAAACAATATGAAAAAATATGTATAACTAAATATTTATTTGTGCGTACATTTCGTCGTCGCAAAACGGGTTTAAATGTTTTTGAAATCATATATTCTTTTTTGGATTTGACAATTATTATTTCTTTTTCTTTTGGATTATTATTATAATAATTTTTTGTATTTTTATATTTTAAGAAACAATTGTTGTGTGTACCTAATTTATAATTATTAATAATAAAATAAAAAATTAAATTAATTCAAATCGCAAATCGATGATTGATTTTATTTCAATTAATTTATTGATTTTACTGTATTATACGCTCACCAATGTTAATATACTACTAAAAATATAAAAATATACGTATAATAATTAACTGTTTAAGTTTATACTAAAAAAATTATATAGTAATTGACTATATATTGTATTTTGTTCATATAATAAACATAAACAGACTGTTTAATTTAAAAATGCGTATAGTATTTTGTATACGTGAAAAAGGACTTAATTGCATAATGTTCTGTTATATATTCACCTTTTTTAATACATCTATTAGATATGGTTAATATATTCATCGTATATGCAATACAATAGCTGCTTTATATAAATCACTATATACTTAATGGATTTATAAAAGTATATATAAAATGCGTAATTTTATGCATGGTAGCGTAATAATATAACTAATACTCGTATATCGCATGTAAATTGAACAATATGTACATTCATTCCATAAATGAATGCGATAATAACTGGATGCATTGAGAAAAACAAAAATAAAAACGGTAACAACAAAATACCAATACGTGATTTTAGCTAAACATTAGATTAGTTCCTGAATGAATTATAAAAATAATCAATATGAATTCAATATAACAAACATATGATAATAATAATACATATTACATATGAGATTATGTAAGAGTATATTACTGCATATTTTTCATCTTCATATAATATAAGATAAATTCCTTTTGTAATGAAACTATGCGTATAGCAAAATTAATGATATAATTACGGTTGTCTTGTATCTCAATGTTAATACTAATATAAATAATGATGTGTCGATATAATAATAATTGTTTTAAAATAATATTACCAACGACGCTCACTTATTACTTATTAGCAATTAATTTTGCAGTTAAATAGTTAAAATTTTACTTTTATAAAAATAATAACACAATAATTTGTGGACGATATATAACAGCAGGTATATAATCATCGAATATAAATTTAAATAAATATTTTGGAGTATAGTTTTTGATTTAAATCGAAATCCACTACACTTTTTTTTGTCCCTCAAAACATTTGGTTGGAGCTCTCGTTATGAAATTTTGAAATTAAACTTATTTTAAAGAGATTTTTTGAAATAGAAAAAACTATTTAATATATTTGAATAAAAGTTTTAAAGCTTGAACATTTGACTATGAGCTTATGCTCTTTTGAGATGAATACATGTACAGAAGATGTGTTTTAAAAAATTAATTCTATACAAAAGCTAATTCTCAGTCCTACCATATTTCGCCGTGTATCGGTTTTTTTGTAAAAATAAAACACTAATTTTAAATTGGAAAGTAAAAAACATTTTATTCAAAATATTGGCCATTGCATTCTACACATTTTGACCACCTTTCTGCCAATTTGTGGATACCACACCAATAGAATTGTTCGTCTTTTGAAGCAAACCAATCAGACATCCAATTTTCGACTTCTTCATAGGAATCGAAGTGCTACTCAGCCAATGCGTGTCCCATCGATGAAAACAAATGGTAGTCGGAAGGAGTCGAGTTTGGTCAATACAGCGGGTGGGGTAGCAGCTCCTAGCCAAGTGTTTTGATTGTATCCTGAATTGGTTTAGCTTTGTGTGCAGGTGCATTGTCATGGAGCAAAATTACCTTGCCGTGTCTTCTGGCCCATTTTGGTCGTGTTTCGATCAATGCATGGTTCAAATTGATCATTTGTTGTCGATAGCAATAACCGTTTCACCAGGTTTTAGGAACTTATGGTACACTACACCTTTCTGGCACCACAAGACGAACAGCATTGTCTTCTTGCCTAAAAACTATTTGGTTTTGCAGTCGATGTTGATGGTTGTCCTGGACTAACCCATGAATTTTTTCGTTTAGGATTCTTAAAATATAATTCAATTTTTCATCGCCAGTAACAATTCATGTGGCACCTATTTTCCACACTTTTGGATCTTTTCCATATAGCTTTTAAAAGGTCAGAAATTGTTTGTTGTGCAACATTTAACATTTCTGCCATTTGCTTTTGATTCAAAGTGTCATCTTCATCCAATATTGCTTGCAATTCGGCGTCTTCAAACTTTTTTGGTGGTCTTCCACATTCATTATTCCTCACATCAAAATCAGTATCTCTGATTTCTGCGTTGTAGTATATCTTTTTTTTTAAATCACAAAACATATTTCTGGTATATATTATTAAATAGTTCTGCTGTAAAAGCAGAAAATTCTAGTCGAACTTATATATTAGCATTGGTATTGCTGTATAAAACATTTATTTAGGAGTCTCCGCACACCGCAAACCAAACTGACTGTGGTAATGTAAAAGTCAAAATTATTTATTTAAACTCATGTGATTTCATCGTAACAGAATTGATTTGACATTATTTTGTTAATTTCTCTGTGTTTTTAGTTTGTTAAATTTATTCTATAGCCCGTATGATTATAGATAACGATAGAGGAATTTGGAGTCTTGAAACCTATTGTTTAAGTGGATTTGTACTGTTTGTGAATATGTATGACTTATCAGTATAGAAATATATACCTCAGATAATTTATAAATTATCAGCACGATTGAATATCTGCGTGACCAAAATTGCACTGTATGCGATCAATACAAAATTTCAACGACAATTGGATTGTTAACTATTTATAAGCATTTAAACGATAAAATGGTTACTAAATAACTAGGTTGCACAAAAGGGTGTTTTATGCATACAATTGAATTTGAAAGGGATTGTTTCTGGGTCAAATTTGATGTTGAGTCTATTTATGAAACATATACTATGTAGTACATAAAATACATGAAATGTTTTACGTTTAAACTAGATGTTCGATTAACATAACTTTTGGATGTATATACAAGAAAACCTCTCTATATACGTATCGATGATATTGAAGTTAAAATACATCCGATTAATTCTTATTTATAAATTGAATCCCATAGTTAATTACATTTGCATAAGTCTTATTGTTATTATATGACAATATCACTATATATTTTTTATTTAGATTTTACTGTACATATGATTTTACGTGTATTTATATTAGACACGATATAGGTTATTATTATCGTGTGCCAATGCGGTAAGAATTATTATTATTATTATGATTATATTCAAGATAATAATATATTACACCACATTAAACATATATAAAAATAATCTTTTCTTTTATTTAAATATATAGTGAATCTAACTAAAGTCACAAAATAAGTACATATAGAATATATTACAATAGAAAAAAAAATAATTGTTATTATTGTTATTATTATTATTATTATTATTATTATTATTATTATTATTATTATATATTTTTTGTTATTTTATACCATAGATGGAAAAATTTTCGTGAAAGATGTATAACAAATACAATGTATTGCATATATATACGAAATTTATAGAATATCGCGCATCAATATATTTTTATATTTTATTTTTAATATTATTATTATATAAAGAAAAGTTTTTTATGGGTTTACGGACGGATGACAAGAATTGATGCAGAACATATAAGACATTAACTTTATTTCTTTATTTTGTATAATTATTATTATAAAAAAGATATACCGCATGTGACAGAAAATGTATCTTTTTTTCGTATTATATAGGAAGAATTCTATACTAAAATTGTCAGTCTATTATTATTGTTCTTAGATCGAAGATCATTTCATCATATCTTAAATAAATTTATCATCTATATACAATAAAATTCAAAATAGTGAAAATTATTCATAGTATTAGATATTAATGTTATGTGTTATCAACATATATCTTTATCATTTATCTAACAATATCTTATACTTATACATCAGCAACAATCAACAAATTGCTATACAACCAGCCCAATGTTAGAATATGTGTAAAAATATATTTGTATATAATTAAATGAAATAAAATGTTTTTATAAAATTATTGTTTAATTTCCGTTGTATAATAATTAAAAAAAAAAAAATGTATAAAATTCATGTAAATATTAAAAATAAAACAATAGTGTATTTATTTAAATTATTATTAATGTTTAAATTTATAAATTGCATTCGATCAAATGATTGGGTTATTGTACCATCACGTAATATACCAAAAACATTAAATTATACATTAAATTCGATTGATAACAATAAAAACTATTATAATAATAATATTGTTTATAATTCAACAAAGAAAAGTAATAATTATAACAATGACAATAATTTTCAACCAATGTATAATAGTGTTTTTTATAATAACAATACTGGCGACGATAAGAATAATAATTTAAATAAAAATAAATTTATAATTTTTCGAAATTCAATTGAACAAATTAAAAGTGATCGAAATGATGACGATGTCAATGACAATAATTATGTGACAACAAATTTACAAAATCAACCAATTACTTATTATCAGCGTCCATCATCATCAGCGCCAATAATAAATTATCAACAATTTGATCCAGCTACAAATATGCAAACAACTGTTGAACCATATTTTTTACAACATTTACAAAATGTTAAAATATCAGTTTTAACAATTGTACGAAAAGTTAAAGATATGTGTTCATTTCTATGGAATTATTTTACAAAAGGTAAATCAATAATTAAATGTATAACTATAAAAAATTTATAATTATGTTATTTTAATTTTTCATATAAATAGACAATAATAATAATAATGATGAAATTGAAAGCGGTCGACATGGACAAATAAAAGTGAAGAAAAAATTTAAAAACTTTATGTTACCATTGTTAATTGCTTATAAATTAAAATTTCTTACATTGGTACCTTTAGTGATGGGTGGTCTTATACTACTAATGGGATCCACCGGAATGGCAGGTTTCTTTTTTGCAATGTTTACTGCTATATTAAGTTTAAAACAAGAAAAACATTAATTATACAATGAATTGTTAACATTTTTTTATTAGATTAATATTTAGACATAGATTTAGTTTTAAATATATTTGAAAATAGATAAAAATGTTGCCAATTAATTAAAAAATAAAGAAATATTATTTATATTTAATGCTTAATTTATTTTACACGAGTATAAATTAAATTAATTTTTTTTTATAAATCTTACACATAAAATTTTATGACACCAAAACATGAAATGTATTGCCTTGCTGGTTACAATCAAAATTATTTTCTTCAGAATTCGTCATTAATTTATATGATTCCATTTTTTTAATACATGAACCAGACTCTTGATTTTGGCAACAACTCAACAACACATTCTTTTCGTCTGTTAATAGTTGGCAAGTAGTAGCCATCTACGTCTAATTGGCTTTAATTCAATGAAGGTGAAACAAAAAGAATATTGCGCAAGCATGACAAACCATTCGTTGTCTGCAATATCACCTTCACTTAATACCCAAAAAGGATGAATTCATTGTTGTTCAGTAAAATTGTATTTATAATAATTCATTTAATAACAACCTCTGTTTGATTGTTGCCTTATTAAGTGACCTACCATTAACATCGATATAAAATATATGTATATTAATTTTCTCCCTTAGGAATAGCTCGATTCTATGACTGCAAATGCACAGTTTATTAACGCGAATTCCATAATTGGAGAACAGTATTACGTATGCATACCCATAGACATTGTCAAAATAACCGATGTGTCCAAATTTGTTTTATATATATATAGGGTGTCCGATACAGAGAAGAGTCCATAATCATAGGAGTATTTGAAGTAGAGTACTTAGCAAATAAGTCTAAGAGAATAATATTCAAAAGAAAATCTCCAAATTACGTCGGAGAGCTGTGAAACAGCTATGATTGAAATGCGTATTGCTCGTTACACTTTTCCAAATTGTTTTTATACCATTGATTAAGTTTACCCTGCTAAGTAAAGAGACAATAGAAACATTGTATCGATTTTGAAGATAAACACCAAGAAAAGCCATTTATCATTGAATAATAGCTGGACCACTCTTCCTAATTCTATTTTCCTGATACAACTTCTGGTTGAGCTTGCTGTCTATCGTACACCAATTTCACATGACTACTAAAGCCTATATTTGTTTTTCGAAATTGATGGTACTTAACTGAATATTTTCTATTTTTTTTTCCAATGGCAAATAAAATGGTTTCGAAACAGTTTTTGCAATCCACCTTATTATACACAAGTCACCCGATTTGTGTTAGGTTACAATTACGTCAATCAATGTAATCGATGTATTATCGAATGCATTGCATGTGTCAACAGAATGGCAGAAGGAACCTTTACCGCTCCCTCAAATGATGCAGCGCAGCTTCAGTGAATTTATTCTTTTGGTAAATAAATTGTAAACTATGAAGTTTTGCATTTTCTCTCATAGCCATTATTATTAACCCTTCTAGAATTTTGAGCTTGCTAAAACTTCTGAGAATTATTGGTCGTAAAGACGATTGTCACTGTTTATGTCCGGTTTTCGCTATTCTGATCCATTTTCAAGATTTTGATATGTGTCCCAAAGCAATGTTTGAAATGTCCTTTCATTGATATAACGGCGCCTGCTATTTGCAGAGTAACAGAAAAATTTACATCTTAATTTTACCAGTGGTTTTTAAAGGAAACGCATCACTATTTTCATTTTTTATTAGTTTTCCACAATTTGTTTGTCAGGTGAAGGGCAATCATCGGATTAATGTTGTTCGTCATAAGTATCACTAATACATTACACTACAAGCAGGAAAACGATTGCAGATATAATATACTTAAATGATTTTTAAATTAATTTATAACAAAATAAAGTAGATGAACATTTCAAATGAATCTGTAATGTGTGCATTTTTCATTCAATCTAATTAAATGAATTATAAAAATGTAAAGAAATTTGCATATGCAAAATATATTAGGTTATGCGAGTGACTGATCGCCGCAATTGACACAAAGATTAGTTTTATTTAAATTTACACATATATATTGCTTTTCAATATAATAATATTTTGTATAATATTATAATCACCTTTTGTTCAAATTCATGACTGCGAATATTAATGATATCATAATTATTATATTCGTAAATAAATGTATGAATTAAGTTAGTTGATGACACACATCATTCATACAATATAATATATTTATGTATGTTCCTATTTCAATATTAATGATCTTCGGCTACCATTGATATATATATACATTTTTATTAATTCAACCGGTACAATTAACAATTTACAATTTTTATTATTAAAATAATATATAATTATGTTGATTACTGATGCAATCAATAAATATGGTAATAATATGCAATATCACATTTTAGTTGTTATATATTAGATGCATTTTAATATTAAATATTTTTGCATAAATTTTTTAACTCTTGTTCAAATTAGACGCGAATATACCACCGTCCCTAACATAAATTCATTCAGTATTTTTATATGAACTATAAATTATTAATATAATAAAAAAAATGAATTCCACGATTATAATTTTAATCATTTGTATAATTTGTTTGATTAATTTTATTGAACCATTTGTATTGACGAAAAATAGTCCAATTAGTGTTACACAAAGTGATTACTCTTTAACTACAATAACACCACCATTAGAATTTAAAAGGGACACTTCATTTAAAGATTATACAATTATTAATAAAAATAATAGCAGCTTATTGGAAACCGAAGGTTTGTATAAATTGTTAATTTTTTTGATAATATAAAATATCGTAAGTTAATTATATTTTTTTAATTTAATTTATACATTATTTCTATGTACGCATTTGTATAGCACGTAAGAAAAAAGAAGATAAAGATGGAAAAAAGTTACAACAATATTTTTATCCAGTTATAATTGGAGTTTTTATAGCTAAAACAATAATATTTCCATTAATATTAAAAGCGTTAACAATAATGTCTAGTGCATCATTAGTGTTTAGCAAAATGGCATTACTAACATCTATTTTATTAGGCATGAAATGGTTTTTAACAAATAATCATATGTACGGTGGTGGTGGTGGTAAACATGCAGATAATTCAAGAGTAGAAATTGTTCATATTCCTATTAATCCAATAAAAAAATCACATGATTGGGATCGTGAAAATGATAAAAATATGCAATTTTCTGCAAGTTTAAATGAAAATTATGATCAATTTTATAATGAACATGATGTTATTATGAAACCAACACCATATATTTAATAAATATTTGTGTAAATTAAGTGTATGGTCTAAGAGTGTAGTAGATATATGAGGCGCAGAAATATGAAATTATTATTGAAAACATATATGCATTTTTAAAATTAGTTAGTTTATTAGATTTATTTATTAAATAATTTGTTAATTTTTAGCATTATAAAATTAAATTAAAATATTTTGAGTTTATTCAATTAAAGTTGTTTGTAGTAGTTTGTACGTATATAAGTTTCGTTATCTAATCAAATATAAGTTATAGAATTATTAAAAAAACGGACAAACAAAAAAGTACTGACTAATTGTAAAAAATGTTTGTGATAAAATTCTTGTAAAACTAAAATATTTGTGTATTAAAAATTTATTGATTTAACATATTTTAAAATAATATATGTTTCTTAAAAGACGTACGGATATAAAATAAAAAATTATCTATACAACCTACGAACATAAAACAAACGTTGATTTCTTACATCACATTTCGTATTATAACATAAAAAAAATAAATTATAAGCAAATAATAAATTCGATATTTTACACATAGAAAAAAAAACAAAAGACTTAAGCGACGAACCTGCACATTTTTTATTTTCGTATTTAATTTATAAAATTTTTTAATGTTTTTCATACAAAAGTAGAAGGAAAAGTTGAAATGAATTTTGTTGTACGTGTGAAGTGTGATTTTACTATTGCACATTTTTTATTTTCGTATTTAATTTATAAAATTTTTTAATGTTTTTCATACAAAAGTAGAAGGAAAAATTGAAATGAATTTTTTTTGTGCGTGTGAAGAGTGTGATTTTACTATTTTACACATAGAAAAAAAAACAAAAGACTTAAGCGACGAACCTGCACATTTTTTATTTTCGTATTTAATCTATAAATTTTTTTAATGTTTTTCATACAAAAGTAGAAGGTAAAGTTGAAATGAATTTTGTTGTGCTTGTGAAGAGTGTGATTTTACTATTTTACACATAGAAAAAAAAACAAAAGACTTAAGCGACGAACCTGCACATTTTTTATTTTCGTATTTAATTTATAAAATTTTTTAATGTTTTTCATACAAAAGTAGAAGGAAAAATTGAAATAAATTTTGTTGTGCGTGTGAAGAGTGTGATTTTACTATTTTACACATAGAAAAAAAACAAAAGACTTAGGCGACGAAACTGCACATTTTTTATTTTCGTATTTAATTTATAAATTTTTTTAATGTTTTTCATACAAAAGTAGAAGGTAAAGTTGAAATGAATTTTGTTGTGCGTGTGAAGAGTGTGATTTTACTATTTTACACATAGAAAAAAAAACAAAAGACTTAAGCGACGAACCTGCACATTTTTTATTTTCGTATTTAATTTATAAAATTTTTTAATGTTTTTCATACAAAAGTTGAAGGAAAAGTTGAAATAAATTTTGTTGTACGTGTGAAGAGTGTGAATCTGAGAGGTGTAAGGTAAATGGAAAAGGGAATCAAGTTAAGATATTTTACATGTTAACGTGTGATGCTGAGGCAAATTAGACAAACAATTCTGCATTTATATCTTGTATTTTTTGTACAATTTATTCTAAAATTGAAACCAAATAAAATAATTCCAAAAATTCTTTATATGCTTTGAATAATTAACTATATATACTGTGTATATTCCATAGAACATTAACTACTTGCAATATACTGTGTTGGATGCTATTCAAACATTAACAATGTCTGTACACACCATATTATTGAGCTAATCACTCATATAAAAATAATAATAGAATTAAGCAAACATCTACCAGTCGATAATTGCAGACCATCTCTTGATTTGTTATTTAGACCCGCATGCGAAGCAATTCACCAACTTGACAATATATTATGTGTTTGGTAATTGTCATACCATAAGAACTTCGCGTCGAGTTAAATTTCTTGAATATAATATAATCTATATTATTCAGTCTACAAATATATTTCAGTTGCACTTTTACTACAAATAAGTATAGTATGAAAATATTACCCATAATTTTGTCTATATACAAACGCCTATACATCATATTTTTCGTTTATGTAGTCATGAAAAATTTATAAATAAAATAATAATCAAAAACCTGTCTGATATAATGTAGGTCAAATCGAGAGTAAATGACCGCGTGCTCATATATGAATTTTATCAAGTATTATATAAAACAAACTGCTGATAATAAAAATGTTTGTTTTAAAATAAATATTTTCAATATAATAGGTGAACACACACAATAGTTTATATTTATAATTAATATCAAAGTATTAAAATAAATAATTTCCCATGAATTTGTTTCTTTGTGATACGATATGTAAGTTAATGGTTGAGTTATAATTTAAAATATTTAACTATTCACATTATATAATAAAACTTCATATGAGTTCACTCGCAGTAACTGCACCAGTTGTACCGGCGTTGCCTAATGATATATCATTATTGAGATATTTTACAATAAGTGATAGTGTTCCAAATTCATTACTGTCTAACTCTTAAGAACATATAGTTCATTCAAATTAAAAAAAATGGCAATATTTGAAAATCAAAAATTGATATACTCATTTAAATTATTTAATTTATGATTTATTGTAATATAGTCCATCTGAAATTTCGCTGTTGAAATAATGAGCGTCACTTTAAAATATATAATATATCAATAATATTATTATATTGTATTAATCTATAACGATAAGGTGTGATTCTTAAACTAGGTGGAAAAATTGTTTTAAATAAATTCATCATTATTGAATCGTACTAATTTCCATTATGTGATCTACATAATAAATCATATAGGTTTCGTAGTAGTTGGTTGACAACAATACCAATATAACAAATATGTTAAACCAATATAGATTTAGTAATATAGTCAAATATTTATTAATTATAGTTCAATCCTATTTTGTGTGTGAAATAATTTCACTAAAATTATTAATGTTTTATTTAAGAATAAAAATGTTCTCATTGTGAATCAAGCGCTTGTGTATTACATGTTTAAGAGATGTTCAAAAATTTCGTAGAGCGGAAATGAAAACACATATTTATATTGGGAAAATTTGTTGTTATTTATTTATGTTCTAGGTGTCATTCATCGATCTACTCTGTATTGTAGAAAATCAATCAATGTTATACAATATATTATATATATAAGAAAAAAAGTGAAGAATTCTTAAATCAATAATGGTGTACACAGACGATGGTGGGGTTATGTTTTAGAATTATAAAGATTATTCTTATATAAAATGTTATATATAAAACAACGTTCAGCGATTTTATACTGTATTTAATGTAGAGAAATGATAAATATTTTTAAAATATAAATTAAACACGGATATAATTCAAATATTTATACTCTAATCTGGTATCAATATACTATATTATAATATCCGACTATTGTTTTATAAATATCTAGAAAATATATTGTATATTATAGTTAAATGTATTATCAATGTAAGCGGAACTTATAATATAAATGAAATTAAATGAATATTTGTATTTATTTTATTTTCCATGTTTTAGTTTACCTGCGTGTCTATATTATACAAATTGTAAGTACTTTACAATTTATTGGTATGTTATAGACGAGGTGTGGCTATATAAAATAACGAGATTGATAATTCTATACAATAGAGCTACGACCTGTGTGTAGTGTGAAGCATCTAACGTGTTAATAGACAATGTCTGACCGTGACCATTGTTTGTATAAGACTTTTTTTTTTTTTTGGTTTTGCCGAAAAAACGAATTTGTCGTGAAATTTCATATGAAATTTGAAAAAACAGCTGATATTTATCTTATTTATTAAAAGAAGGCTAAGGTTTATCACGAGCACTGCTTTTTAACACGATACGATCTAACCGCCGTTTAACTATTCATGCGATTGCTGAAACTGTATAAAAATTGACAAAGAATGCAGAAAGTGTGTGTAAAAATGGTAGCTAAAATTCTCACAATAGAACAAAAAGTGGCTGGCAAAAATGTTTGTAACGACACTTTGAATGACTTGAAAAAGATCAAAAACTTATAAAATGTGGTTTTTCACTTATGATCACGCGATTTCAAGCCGTTGAAGCTGTGAAATAAAATGCGGCACGCGGAAAATTCCAATGGAACGTCGTAGGACTAGAGCAGAGATTTATATTGAAGGGGATGATCACAAAATTTAAAATAATATGTTTTACAGCAATATACACTCGTTATTTTATAGTCCCACCTCGTATACAATAAATAAATATATTACAGTATACTTTTTAAACTATCGCATCAATATATATATATATAGAGAAATTCATCAATCTTAACTATAGTTTAGTTTTTGTTTTATTTTCATCATATAATAAATATATACAGGTAAATTGTATTTAACATCTATTGTCACCTATATTTGCATAAATGTTAACTGTTTACATAAATTATTTCTGTCACACGTACCAAATAAATGTATATCATATTTATTTATTTAGATATATATTTTCATTTAAAAATCTAATATTATATTAACTTTATAACTTTATAATTGTATAAATTCACCTATACGCAATCTTATACACTATACAAATATATTATTTTAAAATAGACGCAACGACGCAATTAAACAGTTTGATAATATAAAAGGTGTTGCCGATTTATTGAACTTTGAAAAATTGAATGGACCATTTGCATTCATTTTTAACGCTATATCACGTGAAACTGTCAATTTTCACTATCATTCACTATATTTTACACATTTAAAATATTGAATAAAAAGTTGAGGAACCGGATTTTTATTTGTATGAAGGTATAACATTATTTAAATTTAAGTAACTTGGTCTTAGCCTCAACCTATATGACGACCAAAATTTAATAGTAAAAATTGTTTTCACTATTAATTGAATTTTCCTTTTTGAGAATTTTGCGTAGGCCTTGGTTGTAATGGATTTCTATAAATGAACCTGAAACTTATCGAACGTGAATTTTATAGGTGTGCGGTTAAATTTATTTCGTCCTGATACACTTATTTTGGTTTTTTTAACATTACAACGGAATGATGATGATGATGATGATGATGATAATATGGTTAAAATTATTATTTGATTTTTCTGGTACAGAAACAGACCTGTTTATAATAATTTGCACATTTACAATAAGTCAATTCAGTATTTAAAAAAACATCTTAATATTTACTCATTATAATTTATTATAAATAATAATTTATAACAATTTCAAAAAATGAGGAATGTGTTACATACTTATGATGATGTGAAATTAATTATTCTGTAAATAGTAGGTGTGTTGATAATTTTATATTTATGGATATCGATGAGACTTTGTGCTGTATTGTATGGTATATTTTATATACTGCTGGTGTAAAATTTATAAGTCAAATTTTATGTTAAGTTATTTTATACATTACTAAATTATAACGCGTTCTGATTGACACACAATTTATATGTTTAGAGTTTGAAAATGCAAAATAATAATATAACAATTACATAAATTTATATGAATGAATTTATAACAAAACAATATTATATTAATTTTATATTGAAAAAAAATATAACAATGCAAAATTTTTTTGTATGATTCATATGATACGTTTATGTTTGATGATATGGCCTACACATGCCTACATTTAATATTTAAAATTGTATCAATTTATTTGTAAATTAAGTTATAAATTTCATATATGAACTAACAACCTGATATATGGCATATATAGAAACCACTTTCGTACGTCTTTATGAAAAAAAATTAATTTTTTCATTGTTAAGACCAAACCAGAAACCAAATTTAATTCTTTTTAACTCTAAATATAATATATCTTAAAATGTTATTAATATGACAAATATATATTGTATAAGATGCAAATTTCTTTTAATACAAAATGTATTGTTCACAAATAAATATTATAAGTTTTTTTTTGTATAAGTATAATTTTTATTATTATTATTTTTTTTTTCTTCTTTAACGAAAACACTTTCTCGAAATGCAAACACGATCACAGCAATACGTATTGAAATGTGTACTAAATATTTACAAATTAGTAATAAGTAATATATACGCAAACAAATAAAAATTATAACAGATTATTCGAATACTTTTCCTATTTGTAATTTAATCTATATAAATATTTTCATTTCCATTTGTATTGAAGTAATTTAAAAATTTAAATATTATATGCGTATTTTTTTTTTTGGGAATTAATTTAGTGTATGAGGCGAACAAAAATTAAAAGATCTCGCACAAATTTTATTTTTCATTTTAATTTTGTAATTGACAAACAAGGAAGATTTTTTACCAGGTGATGGAAACCGAAAAAGGAAAAAACCAGTATATTCAGCAGGAAAGATTATATGGCTAAGTTTTAGGAAATTCAAACGTTATTTGATTCATTGATTATCTTTCAACTAAATGAAAACGAAATAACCAAAGAAAATTATTCAAAACATTTGGATAGTCCAGTTTAAATGCAATTATTTTAAACAATTAGGCATGATAATCAGGCGTGAACATAACAAAAGATTTCGTTTTCCTTTTTATTGCAAACAAAAAATGTAAGTCTAAACAATACCTTTATAGCTATTTGGAACAAAATAAGAGTATAGGCTTGTTTAAATTTCGTTTATTCATAAGCAAACACCACCTGCTATTTTTTTGTTCAAAATATATATAATTTTACTTTGTTATTTTTTTATTTCTACATTTACATCACTTTTTCAAACATTCATAACTATTAAAGTGTTAGCCATAGCTAAATGAAATATTTTACAAAATTGTAGCAAAATAAAGTTGGTTTATTTTTTTGACAAAAAAATTATATGTTGCGCCGTTAGATTTTTAAAAACATTCATTTTAGTAAGAAATTTTTGAGAAAAGATAGTTATTTTTCAATTATATTGTTCAATAACTCGAAACTGAAGCAAGTTATAAAACAATGTACAACACATTTTAATTCAGAATTTAATTCTCTACAAATTCGGTGTAATATAAATTTTCTGTATTTACCTTACTTTCGAAGTTATTGGTCTATTAATGATGAAACTACTGAGATATATTCTTAGGGCCGTATCTCGAAAACAGAGGCCCAAATCGAAAAGTGTTATTTAGTAATTTCGACTTAGAATTATGTCCCCCATTACACTCTTGAAGAAATGCGCACCGCTGTATATATAGAAACATATTGTTTTTTCTAACAAATAATATTTCAGTTTTATAACTTTTAGAACACACAACGTAAAAACTTTATTAAAACATTTTAAATATTTTATTATCAAATATTTATTTATAATATTATATTATGGGCTGCAGACAATTTTTTTTTTCTAAAAAGTACATTGACCGCACAAAGAGTATCACGGATCGTTTTTTTTTTTTGTAATACTATTATTACAATAAGTTACTTTACAGAAGAAATTACAAGAAATAAAAAACTTGAAATTATATAAATGATCGTGCAACAACAGCATATAGAATATTGGAAACAACTATAAATATATTATAACCATTATGTGCAGCATACAACAACAACAAAATTGTGTCTTTTAATGCGTCGTTTAATGATTATTTATATTAGCATCTCATAAAATATCAACAATATATAATATAAGAAGTAAACAAATATAAATATAACTTTCGATTTTTATGCGCTGGTATATCGCGTATCTTATATTATATCCGCTAATGATGCATAATAATTTTTTGTGCGCTATATATCGCTACACACACAAATCTTTATAATAATTTATATATATATGTGAGTCATTTTATAATAAAGTCCAAGCGCACGATGACATCCACATAATATCATATTACGCAATCGGTGATCATTTTTATGTATAAATTATATAAAAAGAAGAAATTTCAATTTCTTTTCGTTGGTATTTTTAAAGAAGAATTTCAATGAGTTTTATACACAACTAAAATAATACTTCTATTTATTATTTATTATAGTTAAAATTGAATTGAAAATTTGACCATATAAAACTTTTTTTTTTATAATTGTTATTGTTTACAATTTTTTTTTTTTTAAATAAACTTATATACAACAAAAAATACATAAAAATACGATCATTTAAATTTATTTATATTAATATATATATAAAAATGCATGAATTGAATATTAAGTAATATTAATCATGTTGTGTATGGTGTATTACCATTAAACACTGATTAATCGTTTAGGATTGCGTCCCTGACCTAGAATTTATATAATTTTTGTATACAATATTTTTTAGTTAAAACCTTTTTCATTTTAATGAGTTTATAATAAGTTTTGTTTGATAATTACAAATATTTGTATTTACATTATTTTATGATGATATTTTCTTTTGTAATTTTAAAAAAAAACTTATTGATTTTATTTATTTTTATAAAAAGAAGAAAAAAGATCACACATTGTAATTTTTTAAATTTGTATATTATAAATGTATTGTGGTGTGTGTGTGTGTGTGTGGTTGTAGATATATGTAATATATAATAACATGATTTTGATTCATTTTATATTATTTTCAGTATTTTTTTTAAGTAGATTTTATTGTTGTTTTTTTTTTTATTTTTTATTTTTCTTACGTACATTGACAGGTATGTGACAAAAGTGGGGGCTTAAGAAAAATCCAAAATTGTATACTATTTGAATGATCAAACACATATTTATAAAAAAAGAAATATAATTTTAAATAGAGCTCCGCCCTACCACCATCTCATTTTAACTACAGAATTATATATGTATATTGCGGGTTAACTTTCGATGTATATATATGCACAGCCAGACAACCACTTTGAATTTCAATTCAGGAATCTCGTAATATTTAATAATAATTGTTTATTTGTTTGTTGGTTTTTTTAATTTTCTTCTTCTTCTTCTTTTTCTTCTTCTAAGATTAAGAAACAAAATACTTTGTTGTATAAAAAGGGTAACCAATTCAAATTAGTGTACATATCTTTCACGATCGTTCAACTGTAACGAACGAATACAAATAATCTATAAAAATTAAAAATAATAACAATAAATTATTTTGTTATAAAAGTGATCCTTGCGACTAACAGGATAAAATTAAAATTATTTACTATAATTAAAAGTTATAAATATTTAGTTTAAAAAAATTAAAAAAAAATAAATAAAAATGAAAGTGTTAGTGATACTGTCAATGTTTCTGGCTGTTACAATTGCAGCGCCAGGCATAATGGATAATAAAGTGAATAGTGATGATGGTTCAGTAGGACATATGGTAAAAATTGTTGAAAATTGTGTCGATAGTGGTGATGTTACAACATGTTTAGCAATTAAAGGAATAACTGCATTAAATCGTGCGGCACGTAGTCAAAATCTTGAACTTATACCTGGAATAACATTTGTTAGGTAATGTCCATAATATAATAAACCGATAAAGGACAAATATAATAAATATAATTTAATATAAATATGTATAGAAGTATTATAAATTAAAAAAAAAAGTGAATAATATATTTCATGTGGTATACGTAATTTTCACTTATTAGTTATATTAAAATACACTTGTTTGTTATTACATAAATTATGTAAAAATGAAAGGTTATATTGCGTCACACATATGTATACATAAAAGATGCCCGCATCTGTAACTATTTATAAAGATTAATGCACTTTCATTCTTACCGCATAAAGTGTACCGCATATTTTCTATATATATTTATTTATTAAATACATATATTTGATATAAATACATTAGCATTATATATTTACATTTTATATATGAATATAAATGTGTGAATATAATCAATTATTGAATGATCAATTATATGAATGATATAAAAAATAATTAAAATATGTATTTTGTTTAAAATATTTATTTATATAGAGATCCAAATGTACCGATGCGCGTAGGAAAATCACTTTCAGAAAATGAAATCGAAACTTCATTGCCAACCGATGTACAAGAAAAACGTGGTCGTCTATACGATCTTGCTGTTGAGTCAGCAACAAATTTCCTCGAATCACATAATTTAAATGTTAAAGTTCCTAAGGAAACAACAGAGGTTGTGGCTCGTGCTATTGAAGAAGGTAATTAACGCATACTTATTTATTTGTATAGCATTTTTATTTTTAATTAATTTTTATAGAAAATTTTTAACTTTCAAAATTATTAATTTTTTTTATTTTATTGTTAATTTATTTCATACATAAATAAAGGACGAGGAAAACTTAAGAAATTTATTGGACCAGTAGCATTAGCTATCGGAGCAAAATTAGTTGCATTCTTTCCACTATTTTTAGGTGGTTTAGCAATATTGGCTACAAAAGCATTAATTGTTGCAAAGATTGCATTGGTATTAGCTGCATTTTTGGGTATTCAAAAATTCGGTGGTGGCGGTTCGGGATTTAATTTGTTAAGTAAAGTTGCGGGCGGTAGTGGTGGCCAAGGTTGGGCATCACCGTCACAAGGATGGTCGTCTGGTGGTGGTAGCGTCGGCGGTGGATCACAAGGATGGTCTTCGGGTTCAAGCTCTGGTTCATATCCATATGCACGTAGTTATGATGCACAAGAAAAAGCTTACAGTGCACAAATTCCCGATAAGGAATAAAATTAATATTTTGCTAAAGTATTATTTTTAATATATTTAGTTTCATTTGTCATTTCTTTCATTGTTTTCATTTTATTTTTTTTTTTTCTCATTTTTTTATTATTTTTTTTTTATTATTTAACGAAATTATTTATTTATTTTTAAATCATTTTTTAAATTCTTATCATAAGTTTTCCATTGATTATAATACCAAAACTATATTAAAAAGTGCTATATATAATTTTATTTTAAATATACTCTAATATATTTAATGTGTAATTCTTTTATACGAATTAAAAATGTATTGTGTATTGTAACACAAAATTTATATAAAATAAAAAGTTCTCAATAATAATAATATTAGGAAATAATTTTTTTTTCTATTTATATTAATTTTTTATTTATTTTTTAAAAACGAACTGAAATGATGATAAAAAAAATTTAAATTAAATAAATTATTAATAAAAAAAAGAGGAAAAATAAAAAATGAATAATAATTAAATAAATAAATAAATAAAAAAAAATAAGAACAGTAACAAAAGTATTTTCGCGACAATTTGTACGATTTGGTCATGATTTTGTCAATAACGAAATCTAAAAAAAATTCAATGTTGATACAATTTATTTTTTTTTTCACAAGTGTGAAAATCTGGTAACTTTCATTTTTACATATATGTATTTTTGTATGGTGACAATTATAAGTCAATATCACTATGAGTCAACATCGTATTAGTTCATCCCATCTATAAACATCGAGTAGACACTGCATATTTAAAATTGAAATACATAAACCACAGCAATATCTATATGAATAAATATTTCAGAGTCTATCTATAGATATCATGCATTATTAACTGCAATATAATTAACGATACGAAAAAACATTTAATTAACAATAACTATGTCCGACACAAAATCACATATACATATCCAATTTGATGGAATTTGTTTAAGATATGACCAAGTTCTGATATCTATTATATAGATTCCAGAACTAACTTAAAATTTGTATTGTAAACTCCAATATTAAAATGTGGTACAAATATATTTAACTGCGTCTCGAGGATAGATTTAACAGAATTTCATATATAGCAACTATTCATATAATAAGTTATTATAAGTTATCGTCAAAAAAAATTTTTTTAAACAATTGATATACGTGAATGACCAAATTGAGCGTTTCTAAAAACAAGGACACCAGAATTTTCTCTGAAACAATTCGTACAACCCAATTATAATTCTTCATATATACTAAATTTCATCAGAATTGGATACAATGAAATGATTGTCATGTGTTTGGATAACAATTTTCCAGAAATGTATATAAAAACTAAACATATAATACCATTATAAGCTTTCATGTAATATAAATCATGAGAATTGATAAAACTGCGAGAAACGTGTCCAGGAAAACTAACATGTATGCCAATTTGGCAGAATTTCCTTATAGAAATATGTCATATAAGTGCACTATTATAAGACTTCGTATACCAAATTACATAAAATTTAGAAAAGAAATGATCAAATTGTCAAGTTTTCAGTGAAGAAAATTGCTGTGAATAACAATATAGGAGCAATTCATATAATCACATTATAATTAGATAAAATTTGATGAGAATTTGAAAAATTCCCTCGTTTCTGGAAGCGTATTCCAAAAAAAAACACATGAGCAGTATTTATAATACTTACAATTTACATTTATTCAAATAATCCTTCCGTCAATATAATTACATCAAAATTAGAACAGTATAATTAACAAATTATGAGGTTTTAAGAAATTGACTTAGAACACTGATTCGACTAACGAATTTCCACGTTACAGATCGATATACATAATAGCATTGAACAACTTGATCATTGTTTTTGAGTATCAGACCAGAGCGGTTTTATAAAAAACGAATGGGTCGACTTGCTCGCACGATCTGCTCTTCCTTCAATTTTCATATCTACCGAAATCATATTTTCCTAAGTGTCGAACATTAATTTTTCCTAATTTTATAATCATATTATCACATAATCAAAATTCACACTAAACCAATGTTACATTGTTTGTAGAATTTGAAAAAAAATTTTACACATTTGGATTTGTGTTAATTTTTATATTAATTCTTTGATATGAACGCAGTATTCAGATTACGCATTCTTGAGGGTGTGGCATACTACCAGTTTTACATATATAAACTTCAGTATTAAAAATCCTCTGTTTAGAATTGATAAAAAAAATAGTTTTGTAACGAAACTCTCATAAAATCTGACAATTACATGATTTCGTAATAAGCGAACGCAGACAACCAATATGAACTTTAATGTTTGCCAATTTTCTATCTCTGTAGAAATGTGGTGATAATAAATATATTAATAATACTTGCAATTATAGTTGTTGTTGAACTTTACCGGCTATGTTCAGAGTGCATTTTTTCATTGATGTCAAAATCATCACTATTGAATCTTGTAAATCACTTTAAACGTGTTCATCATATACCATAACGCATTGTTCAACTATAATCGATGGGAGCTGCTACTAAAAATTTTCAAAAATCAAAGTAACGTAACGGAATATTTAGAAAAAACACTGTATCACGTTTCATTTTTCACAGAATTATAAAATGTGTGCACAATTGATAACATTTGGTGGGTAAATTATATTTTTTGATAAATGTCAAAACGGAGTTATGGTACAAATATTTAATGATAAATTTAAGTCCAATTAAAAATAACATAACTTAGGTAGATTTGAAAAAAAAAAAAAATTACGAATTTGTATATGCAATTTTAATCTAGGATACTAGGAACTATAAATAATATTACACACTGTATTACTTTTCAATAATTTATAATTAATTAATTTTCACTTTTTATATATTGATATATTAATAATAATATACAGAAAATATAAGTTATAAGTAGTGAATACCTTACCTCAATATTTAACTTACAGTCTTGTCTTAATAAATCGAAAACAATAATTTTACTTTAACTAATTTTTATAAACGTATGTCAATAGTTTGTGGTTGTACCAATATCCAATATTTTTAATAAATTTGAGTAAAGTATAAAATTCAATCACAATATATCAAAACATATTTAGTAAATTAAGGTTATCAAAAAAATCCTGGAATGTCAATTAAACAGAGAAATTATTAAATTTTAAGATTATCGAGTCCATACTGTACACTTATAAATTCAATTTTTATAATAATGTCAAAAGATAAATGGACAATGATGTATTCATATGCGAAATTATTTTATGTTATTGTTTCTTTTTGTATTTTCAATCAAATCAATTTAAGGTAAATGTAACCCATTACGGAAAAAAATGTAAGTTATGTTTTCAATCACGTACATAAGTAAAAATTTGTTAACTAACAATGTATGAATATTAATTGACAATATTTTGTTATATTTTGTTAAAAAAAGAATAACACCCCACCTGCAACACAAATAATAAGACAGCAAAAAAAAAATTAATAAATACTTCATTTAATTGAAAATTTATCATCATTTGTAATTATTAATTTAAAAGTGTGATTTGATTATTTATTGATAATAAATAAATATATAAAGTGATTTAATTTTTATTTGTCGTTTTACAAATTACAAATTGTAGTTTTTTTTTGTATATTAAAAATAAAAATCACGTTAAGTGCCACAGTCAATATGTTTAAAAAAATTAGTGTAATTTTTGTTATTATTTTTATAAGTTGTTGTTTTACAAAGGCAATTGATGCTTTATCGAATGACGACAACATCGAACTAATACAAAGCATTGATGATCTTGAATCAGAAAAATCATTATATCTATTTAATGGATTAAGTATTGAAAAAATTGAAAATACACCTCGTACTATGGATAATTTTAATTTAAAAACATTTACTGACCGTGCCATACATTATTTAAAAAGTCATACATTAAAATTTTCAATGTCAAATATTGATAATCATATTGAAGGTATTTATTTCATTTATATCAAATACTATTATATTATTAATTTCATATACACAAGAGTATCTTCCTAACATATATTAGTTTAGCGCAGAAAATAAGTTATTTTCAAAATGATTGACCGAGATATATAATTATTGATCAATAAATCACATATAAAAATCATTTTTCAAATATATAATAACTTTAAATAGATCATTTGGAAAAAGATTAATATTTAAGATTAAAATATTTTGTAATATGAATTTCAATTGTGTATAAATGAATATAAAAATAGATCTATATGGATCGAAAGTTTGTTGTGTTGATTCGGTGGCGTCTACCGTGAAAAATTGGATCAATATAATATTACTAATTAGAAATTCATTGAAGTATATGTTTTAGTAAACAGATTATGGAAGAAAATTTGGGTGAACATCAAACTAAATTTTCTGGAAAATCGACTTTTATGAATGACGATTTTTTTTTTTTGAATTATAGACAAGTATTTTAAATGGATTTTTGAACAATTTTTTTAAGTACAATCAATTTTCAATCTTTCATAGAGAATATTTTTTTTTTCAAAATCGATGGCATTCAAACGATGTAGTCTATTTTCCAAATGATGTCCAGGTGAAAATTTAAAAGAAATTTGTGCACGGCATAAAGTGAATGATACAAAAAAATTTTTACTGATATTGAACAGAAAAAATCGGCAACATCTTTTGAATGAGTAAAACGATTTTAAAAATTTCTTCAATTAAAGATTGGAAATTTCATTGAATTTAAAAAATATATTTAAACAATAAGAAACGCGTTAAAAATATAGCTAGGAAACCAAACAATTATCCATACAAGTCTATTCCAGAAAATTTCACTATTTGCTTCTATTTGATCACTTTCATAATTTACTTAACTTTCATAAACTACAGCTTACTTCAAAAACATTGTGATTTTATAATCCCAATAATTTTGGCATGATACGCACCTGATTTGATTATAATCCATAAACAATAATATAATGAACTATATATTTTTTGATTTTACCGAATGAATGTCAGATTTCTTTGTTATATTAGTTTCATATCATAATTTATACCTTACATTAAATTATTATAGTTAATTGTAATTTCGTGTATATATATTTCATTTATCTACTAATTTAATATTATATAATTTGATTGATTGAATTATTTGTGTTCAATTATTATTGTATACCAATGCAATACAAATCATAAATATTTATGATAATATAAAGGTGTAAAAAGACAAAAACGCCTATATTCAGATTCGATTAATAAAATTATTATTTTAAAATTAACATTTCGTTATAAATATATAAGCAGTTCGGTATATAATATTATTAAATGAATGTCAACGCATATGATATGATGGCTCTAAAAATCTATGTACATATAAATATTTTACATTACTACAATATATTGCAGAATGAACCTGCTGTATACCAAAGATTAACTTTTTAATTATTACAATACATTAATGGAATTTAATTAGATTCTACGGTAATCATGAGAAATCATTTTTTCAAAACAGCTTATAATATTAAGTTATTTATTTCTAAGAATTAATGCATTGTTTTGGGATGATATGGTTAGGTTGAATTTCAGATTGTGTGAGGTTTAGAAAAGTTTAATATTTTTAACATGTATAATTTGAACACAAATTGTTTACTTAATTATATTTTAACAGCATTGTATGTATTTTACATTATTTAATTTCTAAAACACGCACTTAAATTGAAACGCAATCTAACAATGCATCCATCCATATAAGAATGAGGATATATATATTTGAAAAGAATATTTATTTTCATATTTGTTGTTTCAATTTTGTTTCATGGTTTTATATTTAATGGGTTAAATAAAAAAATATAATTTGTAATACATAATCTCATATAATGTTTCTGTTATAATATTGAAGATTCAAAAGTGGTTAGTTCAAAAATAGATCATTTATTATAAATTGAAGTGATAAATAAATATGTATATAGATAAAAAAGTAATATAGTTAAACGTCTATATGTAACGTTGTTGTAAGTATACAATAAAATTAAGAATTTTCCTGTATTAATATTCCTATTAGTACACATAGTCAATTTCTAATGAAAATATAATTTTACCGAGAATATATTAACATTTTACAATTAATAAAATTAAATCCAGTAGATTTTTAAATAACAAAAAAATCCAACAAATCTGTACGACTTTAAATGAGTAAAGAAACCGTCAAGATGCATTTAAAAATTATAAATACATCGCAGAATATTAATAATAATAATAATCGTTAGTTCAAAATAAATATATATATAATAAAAATGTTAACGAATAGCTTCACACACAAGTTATCTGAATAAATGTTCAGTTAATATAAAATATATTTTTGTAAAATGTATGGTTATTTATACCTTTTATATATTATACCACACACATTAGTGAATTTGTAGGTTGAGTTAAAATATCATTTTTCCATTCACTTCACTTATTAAAAACAAAATGTAAGAAGAAAAAAAAATTGTAAATTGTACATAAGAAAGGGAAATAATAATCATATAATTATGACATTATTATTATAAGCCGCAATGTGTAACATATAAAAAATGTTAAGTTCAAGTTTAATAGCGTTTTATTAATTTTATTTAATTTATAATTTTTTTTTTAATTCTTTCTTAATAAATTTTACATCTGCAGCATTTTATATATAACAAACAAGAAGAAACAATAATTAAATTAATTAAGTTAAATATTTTTTCCTTAATTAATTATAATAGAAGAACAACCCGGAAATGGTAGAAAATTGTGTTGAGCGACCAAAGTGAAAATGTGTCAATGACACCACTGTCAAAAATAATCTATATCATATTCTGTCTAGAATTTTCACGATACAGTCAAAATTACTGTTTTAGTAATAGTAATGCAGTTAAACTTAAAATGTATTATAATTTCACGATATAATGAATCTTAAATTACCCAAACCAGAATTATATTTAACAAAAGATATGCCTAATTAAAAATAAATAAACTAAATTAATATATTAACATTGACCCATTTCCATCGCAAACCAATAAATGTATTTATAAACTTCATCAAACTAATTAATATATTTTTTCCATTTAATGGTCACATACTTAAATTGAAATTGCAATTATTATAAAAATATGTTTATAACATATGCGTATTCACTTTCTTTCAAATAATTAGAAATTTATATTATAGGTACTGTGAACAGAATTTATTTATTAATATACTTTCACTATATATCATTTATGAGAATTTTAAATTTAAAAATAATACACATACTGGCTGTTTGAAAAATGACCGGAAAGTAAAACATTTGATTTAGTTTTACAAGAAATAATGTTATTTCTTCGAAAAATTCTGTCTTAAAATGAAATACATTGATTGGAAAATGTTCAACAAGTGCAAAAAATGACGTTTTTAATGTGGCGGTTATGATTAAAATGTTGTTGAATATATATATCGGCATGTTGATTGTTGATAATGTCTATAGAATTGATATAAAATCGGGCTACATTCATCGTAAAATAAAGTTTAGGGAATAGAAAATAGTCACATGAATCAAAATCGGCGGAATAAGAAGAATTTTGAAGAAAGTAAATTTGATTTTTAGCAAAAGAATAAAAAAAAGTCAAAGATAATTGCTTCACAATGAACTATATGCCAGTTTCTCGATATATTCAATGACGAACACAGTTTAGCAAACTCTTTACTACACCAAGGTAATACAAAATCAATAACCGTTGTAAAACTATAGGAACAATACCTTTGCAATTGTAAAAACAAAATGTTTTGATTTTTGACAACGCATTAAACAACATTTTGTTGGGTTCCTTCGTCTGGTGAGCGCCATTCAGTTTGACGCACATTTTCATATTGCAACTATCATCGTTCATCACTAGTTACAATGGTTTTTAAGAAATTGTGGTTACTTCCTATGTAACAAACATTGAATTCACTTTTCATAGACTAATTTATCAGTTGTTTTTGGTATTTTTATTTCTAACTGAAGATTTCTTGCTAATGTTAACGATATAATGCAATTTTAAGGTAAATATTGTTGACGTTCGAGCAGAACGTTCTTCATCCATCGAATATGCATATATTCTGTCTTTGAATCATTGACGTTACTCAGAACCACGTATTGTAGATAAAAACAAGGATTTCAAGCGTTTGATTTTTTGACCGAGACACAAAAACTAATGTCATTTAATGCGTTGTATTTTGGATTATATTGAAGGATATGTCATGAAACGTTTTTCACAATTAATAATTTAATCAGCATAAAATAGCGCTCTCAGATCCATAGATATATTATATTAGAAAGTCGTACAGCGGTGATTTTTGCGGACAGAGGGTGTACATTACAATTATTATTATGTTATTAAAATTGTAATATTTACATAAATTTATTGGTTTTTTCTATTATTTATAAAGTAATAGACAAAAACATAATTTATTTGAAATTACCATAATTGTGAAAAGCAAAATGTTTATAAATAATAATTTAGAATATAATATAAATTTAGGTTAAATCTAATTAAAAATGTTATTTCCGGTTCGAAATTATATTTTGCTATTTTAAATACATTTTTATATGAAAATATAGTAATATATGCAAAAAATAAATAATTTATACAATGTCAACAAGAATATAATAATATAATAATGTAAAAGTTATGCGCATATAATGTTTAGTATATAATTTAAAATAGTTTCATATTAATACAATATTGTAAATATTTATAAACAAATTAAACTTTCTCCTTAAAATTGCATTTCATATAATTAGTATCACTGACACATTAGTAATTACATTATGATGAATATATAAAATATTTTTTTTAGTACAAGAATGAATAATGTGAATTACAGTTTAATATAACACTGTTTTTATTTTATTATATAGAATACTATGGTATTAAATTTATTTAGAAATTCTCTATAGAGATTATTTATTTTAACATTAAAATTATTGTATATATAAAAAATAGTTTTATAAATTTAATTAAAAAATTGACGCTTTTATATGGAGCTGACATTATGATAAAAATGGTGAGCAATGCCATAGTTAATAAGCTTTTTTTTGAGTGTATAGACAACACACACATTTGGTATGGTAGTAATATGGTACCTTTATGCCAAAACTTCATTGGCAACAATCGATTTATTGAAAATTTAATTAAAAATGCTAATAAAGATGTTTGAGAACAGTTTTTTTTGCAATATTTCTAATTCAATTTTGATCACAATTTTTATTTATTTGCAATGTGATATTATAAAGTTCGAATAGAAAACATATAGCAGCTGTCTTTTTCTTGTTACTTTTATAAAGATTAAAAAGAACAATATTAAAAATTAATGGGACCAAACAAAGATCGTCTTGTTTTAAAAATAAAAAATGTGGCCATGCTCATAATGATGATTCACGTGATACACTAAATAATTTACAGAAACATTTAATTTTGATATAAAGATTAATTATTTCCAAACATTTAGCATCAGAAAGAATTCAAAAGGTAGATAAATTTCTATATGAACTTTTCTGCTGAAAGCGTAAAACAAATATTTCTTCAGAGTTATATTATATTAACTTGATGATGTTGTAAAAGCAGATAGTATTATCGGACATAGCCAGCAAAAGTTCTGTTTTTTAAGTGGATGATTTTTGTACAGATAGCAGATTCAGTCTGTAATCTGTTTCAGTACTTTTTTAATTCGATAAAGACAATCACTTATACTAATGGTTATATATAAAACCATAGATTTTCCACTTAATATAATAGTATTTTATTTAGGTCAATTGAAATCTTTAAATGGTCAGGGTAATATTTCCAACATATATCCGTGGTTTTGTATTCATCGTTTATTTCACCAATTATTCAAGACAGTAGTTTTACAATTAAATTATTTTTTGCAGAAGAAAATATAAATATCATACTTTTTATTTATTTCTGACGTATTTGTTACAATAAATTTTGTTTCAACAATTTACAACCTGTGATAACAAAATGTTTGTGCTAGTGCACTTGTTGCATAAATCCGTGGATCTGCCTACAAAAAATATGAATATAAATTCTATGGATATTCTGTGCAATAATAGCAACGAACAATAAATCTAAGGAAAATCCGTAGAAATTATCATCGGAAATATACGGATAATCCAAGGACATTTTTTATAAAAATCCATGGACAGGGTTGCACTCATCATATAAAAATCCAGAGGACATCCGTAAGAAATCCATAGATATTTCGTCGGATTAAAACTACGAACTACTACATATAATGCGGAAATTTTCGCGGACAAACTACGGACAGTGTTACTGTGGAAGTTATTCTGTTTTTATGTTATTAATATCTTTCACAACCTCTTTATTGAATTAATAAAATTAATAACCGTCACTGATGCATTAGATAAAAATTTAGTTATTAAATATTCTGCAAAAATCTTTGAACGAATTTCATTCACCTCTAAATTTATTAGACCATAATTTAAAACACACATTCCATATTTCTTATCGATAAGAAATTTAAAATTTGAATAATATATTTCAAGTATTATTTCAAATATAATTTAATTTTGAACTATATATTATTCGATGGAACTAATAATCTGCGTCTATCTGTTCTAAAAATATTATATTATTAATTATTTAGAACTTTTAGGGATAAAGTACTATATTTCAATGTATGTGTATACTGCAGATTTTCGCAAAGCATATCTTTATTTTATGTTTATCAATTTAAAAATATGTAATAAATATAAATTTAATAGCAAATAAATCTGTTAATAAATTATTGTAATGTATTAGATATTGCTTAACATCATCAAATATAAAATACAAAATTTAATATTTTAATATAATATTAATTTAATTTTAATACTAAATAATATACGTTGAATGAAAAATTAATTAAATTTCGTGTAATTTATTTTTTCGTTTTTCGTTTTTTCTCTATTCAAATTATAAGCGTCTCTAAAAAGTATAATTTATTAATATTGAAAGAATATTATTATATATTCATATATTTACAGCGTATGGTTTGTAGAAAGAATGTTAATATAAATACGTATTTTAATTAAGAAAAAGTAATAAAAAATAATAATAATAATAATTTCTTTCCCCACTGAAATTCAAATAATTTTTCTCACTCAATATTATACGAATTATAAATTCACTATTATTATTATTATTATTATTATTATTATTATTTCAGGTACATTTTATCGAGATGGAAAAGAAAACATATATTCTTATAATATTAACATTGAAAATAAAAAGTATTTCTTATTTTCTTTTTTGCTCTACCATTCAATTCCGGTTTAATTTCATTAATAAATATATAAAAAAAATATATTAAATTCTCTGCATACCTACCTAAAAAAACACAAAAAAAAACCATTATACACATAAACACATAAAATTTACGCACATACATAAGCAGTTCACATATAAACTATTACTATATTTGTATATTGTAAAAGATTAATGAACCAACAAGTAAGTTCATTGTCTCACCATAAATTATGACTATACAATATAAGAATAATGAATATATTGTATATCACATACATATGAATAATATAAATAAATAAAATATACATATATTAATTTAATTTTGTTGTTGTTGTTAAATTCGAGGACATGACCAATATTTTATATGTGCTACTTATGCTTCCGCATTTGAAAAAGAGAAATCTACTAAAATATATATGTATAAAAATTTAAATATATGTGTTTATATTACACGCACATAAAATCAAACAAGTGTAATAACCTTTTTTTTGTTACGTTGTTTTTATTTATTTATTATTATTTTCATTTTAATCTTTTGGTTAGGAAAAGGTGGGAGCGAAACTTTCTTTGATTATGTACGAGCGCACAAGCACATCACTTGTTTATATAAGTAACTTTGAAAATAAATTTTTGATGCAGAGAAGTTTTGTGCGGGATCTTAACGATAGGTCTTTAGCTACATAATTTATAATAATTTACACGCCGCCAATATAAGAGAATATAATAAAAAAAAAAATAAGAAAATAATAATAATCGAAATAAAAAAAAACCTTTGATTTCTATTTTAATTCTTTGGAAAATAAAATTAAAATTCTAATTTGGAAAAAAAAAATAAATAAATAATCATCGATTTCTTAAAATGAAAGTAATTCTTATTTTTTTCATTTACGTTCAGTTCAATATATACTTTGTATTTTCCACATATAGAATTTTATGATTTCACGTTTTTTTTTATTATTTTATTTACCTTGTCCTACTTTCTTTTAAAAATTGGGAAAAAAAAAAAACACTCTTGCGTTGGGTTCTTTAAATTTGTTTTGTATACAATAACTATAAGAAATGTATAGACAAAAGATTGAAAACACTTTATTGTTTGTGGTTGTTTAGTATTTCTTGTTGTTGTATATATGAAAGCAATTTAATATGAAAGTTGTTTATTTCCAAGTCCAAGGTAAACTGGATATTATTTAGAGTTATACGATTATTATTGATTTTCATTTATTTATTCATATATTTATTTCATTTTCTCTGCGTCACATTAATAATATATATATATGGAAATTATATAAAATTTTTAATTACATTTCTAATTATGTATTTGTGAAGCAGAAGATTTTTATGGATGTAAATTTTTTATTTTGTAAAACTCTTTAAAAATTGTCACATTTTGTATAACAAATGATTTATTTATAATATTGAATGTAAAAGAAATTTTAATTGTAACTGAATGTCGGACAATATTAATTTATACGAATTTAATATATATTGAATTAATTAGTAAAGCCTTTTTTTTCATTCAATTCATAATATTATATCAGTCAAATTCTTAAGATTAATATGAAAAGGTAACATTAAGAGTTTTCCATATATTTCAAATAAATTGCCTTTACTAACAAATTTAAGAATTTCGAAATATATTGGCGCCTCATGAGAATTCTTATCATAAAACTGATAAGATATTCATGAAAACATAATTGTTTTAGTAAATAGTAGTTGACGGAAAACATCTAGGTGTAAACCAAAATAATTTTTGTGGGAAATCGATTTTTATGATGCTTTTGAATTTTGTAAATCATTATTTTAAAACAGTTTTTATAAAATCGAATAAATTTGCAATCTTTTATAGAACAGATTTTTAAAAAATCGATTTACAAAAGTTCAAAATATACAGTAGATTTTTATTAGAGTGTGTGAAAATTAAAAAAAAAAGAGCTTGTATAATTGTTTATAAATTGAACACAAAAAATTAATACATTAACACTATTTAACACAAAATAATACTATAACAACAAACGAAATCGGAAAAAAATCGAGTAAAGCGATTTTAAAAATTATTTTCCTTATACAAAAGAATATTGGAAATTTATTAAATTTAAAAAATTAGAAATTCGTTAAAAATATAAACTGTAATCTAAAAAAATTTTTCATATAAGGCATTTGTAAAGAAATTCCCAATAGATAGAACACCCAATGTTTTTTTTTTCAATAATATTATATATATAATTTAATTTCACGCTGCATCTGTACTAGAAAAATATTGTGAGATTGTAATCCGAATACTTTGTTCATAGTACCATTCTGTTCGGAAGACATTTAGAAAATAATTAAAGATAGTTTAACAATTTTGCTATTATTATTAATTGTTGATTTTATACTTGAAATATACGCAGCAATAATTTCTCTTTATAGATACAGCATCGATACAAAATAATTCAGTTATTAATGAACATAGAAAAACTTTTACCTTTTTCTGATAATTTAAAAAAAAAATTTTTATTATTATTACTTGCTCGGCAGAAAGTTATTGTATCGGTAAAGTGGTTAAAATAAAATTATTGCTGGGTAGAAAAATTGTTAAATATTTTATAGCGCAAAGTATTGCGTAGGTATTTTCGATGAAATAATAATAAAACCGAAAATTTCTCCTAAATATAAATTCAAATATCATGCGAAAGTTTGCAATTTAAAACTTATTACAGATATTTTTTTTATGTGAAATATATTAAGAATTATTTTGGTTCCCATTAATTTAAACATAAAAAATTTATGACGTGATGTACTTTGTCAATTTTGTATGTAATAATTTCCTTATACCGGTGCAATATATAATTTAATTACGAAAATTAATTGTATGCGTATAACATTTGCAAAATCAATATGTGATTTGTAACGTAATAAGAGTTAAGAGTATATAGTTAGGGATTTAAAAGTTATTTAAATTTACAAATTTATCAATAATTCTTGCAATTTATTTGACATAATAAATGTGAATTCAATGGATAGTTCAATTATCATATTAGATTTAGGAAAAATATTAATAAATTATATTTATATTACGATCAAACTGTTATCATCTCAGCAACTCGAACAAAATATAATTTCTTAGATACTTTCAAGTATTTTAAAAAAGTTTTTTTAACTATACATTTACTAAAAATATCTCGTATCTGTATTTTAAATATTTTTTAATAAGTATTTTAAGATACATAATTTAAGAGATTCGTTTTTTTTTTAAATATTTCTATGTTTACTTAATATTTTCTTCTATACTTTTTTATAATAAAAAATATTTTTCCAGAGTGGATATCAAATGGTGGCAATAGTAAATTTGCCCTATTAAAATAACATGTAGTAATTTTTGTTTTTCTAATAATTTTTAATCATTTTTGATCCTGAATTAAGAATGAGCGATTGCTGAACTATTAAAATATGTATGATCCTATACCATCACTTTTACTTCATCTACCTTAGTTGAAATATGAATTTAAGAAACTAATATATAGTATTAAAAATTTGAAACTTAAGTTAAATAAAAATTTACCAAGATTGGTGTTCTTGAAGATTTGCACATATTTAATTATGAGGAAATTTTCAAAACAATAAATAAATACAAATGGCCTAGAAAATTGTCAATTATTTCCAATTAAAAATTTCTTAATGTTTGAGTATCTTAAAAGTATTAAAAATACAATTAACGAAAAAATATTTTCATTTAAGGATGATACCTTGTATCTGAAATACACTTTTGTCATGAAATACAATAAATTTGTATTTTATCTGAAATACTTATTTTTAACTTTCACACCCATTTTATGGTTTCCATAATAATAAAATATAAATCGAAACAGGAAACAAAAGATTTAGGCAACGAACCTATATTTTCATTTTATAATTTTAATTCAAATATAACATTTTTATTTATATTATTAACTTATGTTTAGTAACAAAAGTAAATAAATCAATTGTTAAATTCATTGTTGTTGCAAATAGAGTTTATATTATCAATTCACGAGAAAATGAATAAATTAAATAAGAAAAAAATTAAACAAAAGATATAGACGACGAAAAACTATTCAATTTAAATATTTCAATCATTTGCACACGCATACGCACTTTTATTCTTGTAACAATAAATGGCAATTTTGTATATTAATTATAATGAAATGAATTCAATTTATTTTCTTCATTGTAAACAAAACTATTGTAAAATAAATTATTAATAAATATGAATTTAAAAAAACAAAAGATTTAGGCGACGAACCCATTTTAATTTTATGTTAAATATTTCTTTTCATAAAACCATTTAATAATCATACAGTTAAAAATAATTTGGCTGTGCTGTTACAATGAATATCACATTTTTTTAGATATAACTTTCTCAAACTTAAATAAATATAAATTTTTTTTTAGAATATAGCGCATATTGGAAAACCCTGCACAAAATAATCAGAGAATAATAAATTAAAAACCTGTAATATGAATTTAAATGTATTTATAACACAAGATTCACAACATATTGTAAATATACATTTGATGTTAATTAAATTAAATGAAAAAATAAACAAAAGAGTTGAGCGACGAAATGTTTCAATTTTAAATTTTCAAACATATTCGTATACAACTTATGGTGATACACCGACCAAAACAATGCGTATTCAATTTTAAATTACTAAATTATTAAAAATTAATTTCAGTTTATTAAATGGCCATTCCAAAACATAATATATTTTATATTAATAAGAGCATCAATTTCAACATTTCGACATTTTTTCATATATACATTTTTCTCTACACATATATAACCTCATTTACATCAACCACTTTTATTAATATTGACATCCGCATTTTAACACCGACGATTATATTAAACGCAGTATTACATAGATATAGATACATTATAAGATTTAATAAATATTATAATATAATAGTAAACTAATTTTAAATTAAAATAAGAAAAAAAAAATCGTAAGTGAATTGCCGTTGATCTTGAAACAAAAAAGAAAAAAGTAAATGATACATTTCTATATTGATAATAATATAATTGTACCCATTAAAATTTAGTCTATTAAATAAAATTAGATAGAAAAAATAGTACTTACTTTCACTAAATTACTCTCACCCAAATTGCAATCTTAAATACATAGTCGTATGACTGACGAGACTATATCTAGAAAAAAAAAATAAATAAATATTATTAAAATATATATTTTATATGAAAGTGATAAGAAATAACAATATTAAATTAAAATTTATATCTTTTAAAAGGCAACAAATGATAATATTGTTTCCCAGCAAAATACGTGATATGCAAATATCAGAAAGTATAGAAGCATTTTTCATTTTGTTGGAACAGAAACAAAAAAAATGAATTTATATATGGAAAAAATAACAAAATTAAAAAACAAACTTTAAAAGGTTTTACACGAAGAGAAAAAATAAAAATTAAAATACCAAGACTTTTTTCATGGTAAAAAAAAAAAAAGGAAAAGAACTAGAGTTAGTATATCTTTAGGCACAAAATACACTTTCTAAAAGTCGTCAGCCACAGACACACAAAATATAAATATTCATTCATAATTTTTTTTCTATTCGTTGAATTCATTCATGAGCACCAATTCATTTTGTTATTATTTTTCTTTTAATTTTTTCCATATGATATTTATGCAGAAGCAAGAACTGGTAAATTGAAGAAAATTGCATTACCATTATTATTAGCATTGAAATTAAAATTTGCAACAATACTACCAATTGTATTATTTGGACTTGCACTCATTTCATCTAAAGGATTAGCTGCCGGATTATTGGCCTTATTATTTTCAGGTATGTGAAAATATATTTAACAGAGTTTTTATATTGTATATATGTGAAAAATAAATAAAAGTGTTAAAATATAAATCATTGCAATTAATATAAATGTTAAATGTTATAAATGATTTTTGTTTGAAATTATCCTGTTTATTTATGTATATTTGCTTCATTACAAAGAGAATTACGACCAATTATAATATGAATCAGTTTTGTGACCAACTGTACACGATCATATATGAATTATAATCACATAGAAGCATAGGATGATAAAATAATAATTTAAATGTAAATAAAAATGCATATATATTTGTTTATATACAATCCGTGCGTTCAATAGGAACTCGGCTGCTTTCATATAAGAAATTTTTAAAATTGCTTAACCCATTCAGAAAATATAGCCGATTTTCCAATTGATGTCATATTGAAATTTTGTATGAAATAATAATACTGTAAAATTTTCCATTGGCCTCCGAGCTAATATTTTACAATTTATTTGCTATTAGTATTGAGTTTAAGAAAACCATATTTGGAACAAGCTCATGCAAATATTTCTCAGGAGCCGCCCCTTATGGGGACGGTGTCGATGATAGTTGATGTAAAATTTGAAATTTCGTCATAACACAAATTGCTATTGAACGTTTTTGATGTCAAATGTAATTCTGATTTTACTAGTTTTGATTGGGAAAAAATTTATTTATTAAAAAAATTGACTTAAAAATATTAAAATTGATATAAACAAAATATTAAATATTTTGATAATAAATAAAAATAAGTATTCATTACAATTTGATTTTGAAAGACCCGATACAAGAACATGGGAAAATAATGTAAAATCATTTATTTGACATTTCAAACTATTTTCATCCACTCTCATACCCGCCGTGGTTGAAAAATGTTCAAATATTTGACAATATTTTCACTATGAATGATTAAATGTCGTTGTCGATGTTACAACTGTACAACTGCAGCATGAACGAATATTGTTACATTTTATTACTTTCTGTTATGCTTTAAACGCACAGAGTGTATAACATACAATTAATTTAATAAAAGACGTCACACTGCTTGATAATATTTGCACAAATAAAACATATATATAACATACACTCTATATGCAATTTACTAAACTATAAATATATATACAAAAATTAATTGAATGGTTTTTATTTATGTTATGACAGGAGCAACATTTGTAAAGGACCTACTTTCGAAAAAAGAGGATCATGTGACAACGGCATATATTAATGGAAATTATCCAGTTAATGCTGAAATTGTGCATCGTGATTGGAATCGAAATGGTCAAGTTTCACCACAAGAACTTGCATATAATTATCACACATTACCACAGTCTATTATTTAAACACAAAACAATAGAATTAGCTATTAGCATATAAATATATAATATACTAAAAAATATATTTATAAATTATAAATGTTACGTATAAAATATGTAAATATTTATAAATTTAAATAAATTATTTATTTATTAATTCTTTTATTTATATAATATTATTTTATTTGGAAATACAATTTGGTATATTGTAGATAGAGTATTGATGTAGATTTATATATAATTGATAATTGATTTTCTGATTTTAGTTTTTAATGGTAAAACACCACGAATTTACCTATATTCTTTTAGTAAACAATTCTGAGACACAATTTAAAGAAATTGTGTTTATAATGCAGAACCGCATATATATATTTATTGTTAAATATCCCCATATATTTACCCAATTCAAATTGAAAATCTTATCAATCAACTTGAATAGTCACCTAATTATTGTTGGATTCGCCACTATTATGTGTAAAATTTAATGTTAAAAATAAACAGAATATCAAACTACTCGATGAGATTTTCATTTCGAATTGGGTAATTATTTGACAACAGAATTAAGTATATTATATTTTGTTACTGTTAAAGTCCGTTGGCACTATTTGTCATCGTTATTTTTTTTTTTTTTTATTTGTTTGTCGTTAAAAATATTAAATTCAATTATTAAATCATTTTATACATAAATATTACGATTATAATAGAGAAAAAGAAAATATTTGTATTAATTTTATAAGACATTAGGTAACGTTATATCTTCTTTTATAATAAATATAACTCGAAATTATTATATGTTCAAAATTCTTATATAGTTTTATATTTTATTTCTTGTCTTGTTATTATACAAAATGTATATGTGTATAGCTAATACAATATATTATAGTACATTGTATGGTTTTGCTTTTGCTATAAATTATATAGATATATTTATAATCATTTTTTTGAATATCATATTTAAATTATTTTTTTTTAATTAATATATTACATTCTATGAAAATAAACTAAAATATGTATTGGCCTGATGACCTGTAAATTCTTCTAAAAAAAAAAAAAAAAAATTCAAAAGAAGTTTTTCTTTTTGTAATTTAACAGTTGTGTGCGCAGATATTCTATAAATTATCTCATTATGTGTTATAATTTTAGTATAATATTTTATTTTATAGTTAATAAATAATAAGGTGATATAGTGGTAAAAATATGTATATAAAAATAAAGTAATTCCATTTCAAAATTACTAGTTATAGTATATAATTGAATATTAAGACGACATCCTAAAACCATTTCTTTTTTCGGTTTTGCCAAAAATATTCCATATGCCTTTTGTAAAAAATTTCAAATTTTATAAGACATCAATATTAAATATATATTGTGGAGGAAAATATTAAGCAATGCAGGATAATCATTCTCAAAACTAGAAATTTTTAATATAATAAACTCACCTACTTATATTTTTAACATCTGAAATTTATATTGATAATTTTTTTCAAGAAAGTTCAATCAATATTAATAATATAATTATCGAAAATTAGATAATATTCGGCCTTAAGAAATATTTATATTACAAAATTTTGATGTATTACAAAATTTCAAATTTTATCACCTCTGGAGAGCAAGTCTATGTACCTTGAAGGGAACGTAATTAAATTACAATTTTTGTGAATATTTAACATAAAACACATTTATCATCTGTCAAAAATTCATCATTCACTTCAAATCTATCTATCTATCTAATCTGCGTAAATTAGTGAAATGATCCGTAGATGTAATTGTTTTTCGAATAGAACAATTAAAAAAAAATAATTTTAGGATGACAATATCTAAAAATTCTGTTGCGTGCACTAAATTATTATACATATATTTTTATAGAACGATGAATGATTTTAAATGGAATTACCTTACAATATTTATGAATTAATGTTTATTGTATCGTTCACAGACATTGACTGAATAAAATTATTATACAATTTTAAATGTCACTTTATTATTATTATTATAATTAATTTAATTTTTTGTTATTTCTTCTTCTGGTTATTATTTAAAGAAAAACGAGACCAAATTTTAAACAAAAGCATAGATTAAATGTAGATAAGTATATAATTAGATCAATGTTTCGATTTTATTTAAAAATACTAAATATGAGCCCAACATAAAATTAACATAATATAACACATATATGATTTAATATAATAACTATTGATGCATTTAATAAGGTTATAAATTATAACACGTTTTTAAAATAAAATCAGCAGATGATGATTATTTTTGATATTTTAATATCGTGGCATAGTTTTAACAAGAAAATTGTATAGCACACAATAAGATCTTGAAATGATTGTAACTATTGCTCACCAAAAATTGATTATTGCAATGCATGTATTTTAAAGAAAGTGAATTTATATATAACTTTTAAATTTATTATACAATACATCGAAATATAACACATGTTTGAAGTGCATAAAATTTTAAATTTGCAAATAGTGATATTGATGTTTTGATAGAAAAAATTATGATTTCGATACGCGCAGAACACCGCATCAAGGTGGTGTACTATTAAGTATAAGCTACTATATAAAGCTGCTGAAACCAAATGAAATTTTAGAAACAGCAAAAGCAAAATTATATATTAAACTGAGCACCGAAACAAACTTGTGCGTGAAATATCATTAATTAAATACTTAAAAATTATACGGAGTCATAAGTTTACACAATCGGGTAATTATAAGCACATTTTATTACAATGGTAGAATATTACCAAAGATGAATAAATCAATTGAAAAACGATCATAAACAAACAATCAATTATTTTAAAAACTTTGAATTATTTTTAGATATTTGAGCAGATACACTGAAATAGTAAACGATATGTTCACAAATGTATTTTTACGATTTATCAATTTCCAATGGAATTTTGAGAATCTACAGTATATTATAGAACAGCATAACATAGAACAGAGTTGTAATATAAAAATATCTGAATAATGAATTTATGTTATGTATTAGTAAAATAATCAACATGTATTAAAGACGTAACACTACATAATCGCAGATTTGTTAATGATAAGCAGAAATCAATCTAATATAAAGAAATCAAATAAATTTATTTATTTGTATCGTTGCCATCAATTTACGTAGAAATGTTAATTTTTTGACATATATATTGCATATATTATTCAACCTGTAAAATATTGTAATAAATTACTGTATATTAATTAATAAAATTTAAATTAATGTAATTCATATAATTTCATTGTATAGATATTGCAATTAAATTAAACTCTTACTACCAGCAGACCACAATATACACACATCTAACCACATGTATATAATAAACACACTTATAATACGATAATTACAATTATTAAAAATATAAAAAAAGCAAAATCTAAGTGTATAACAAAAATCAACTTTTAATTTAATTTTTAAAGAAATATGTTTGAAGAACATATGCGTGAAATACAATTGTATACATATTATTATTAACATTGATATTTTAGAAAAACGAATTTTATAAATCATCTGGTATTTCCTATATCTATCAATATACTATAAATTTGTATATATATATATCTCTATTTTCATTATACTCTGTAGCTTAATTTGAATTGACCCAAAAGAATTGAATTGAAATCATCATTACATTTAATATAAAATTAATATAATATAATTTAAATTTAATTTTAGATTGTATTTTTGTTTTATTTTGTGCGAAAAAAAAAATGATAATGGCAGTCACCTACAAAAAATACAATTACTTTTTTTTTAATGTTATTATAATATTTTTAATAAAACATATGCACATGGTAATATAACATTTATATTTGTCAGATGATTTCATATTACACTATACTTGCAGTATAATTTGTTTTCACCATTATAAATGTCTGCGGCTCCTCAATGGATCAATAAAACATCAACATCTTACTATATTTTGTCTTTTATTTTACTCTGACCTATGGATTCAGCAATTAAATTTCACGTAATGTACACCTTTTTTTTCTGTCAATTCCATTCTTATGTCCAGCGCACAAAGTTTATCCAATCCATACCCTTTTTCACCGTTTCATTTGAATTATGCCTCAACCGGATTTAATGGTTTGAGCTCTAACCATACCACACCGACATCATAAACTAACTAATTAAACAAATTTATGAAAAATAAATTATTTCTTTACTCTAAACATTATCCGCGTAAATACAAACAAACAATAAACATTCACCAAAAAACTATAATAAACACAATATAGCAGAAGAATTGATTGATTAGAAAGGGTTTCTTTAAAATAAAAACAAGTTTTTTTTTACTAATTATGTATTATTAAAATAAAACTTTCTTTATAAATCATCTCGAATTGCGGATATAATCTATATATGTTTATTGCAGTTCACATCTATCCATAAATAACCATTAGAAATTACATGTTTGTCAAAAATATTAGAATAAATCTATTAATTATTTCTATACTTTAATTGTATTATTGTCTTCAAGAAATATTTACATTAACCAATAAATGAATTGATTTAGATTTCCATTTATATACCAAAAAATATATCAATATAATTTAAAAGGTTCGTCTCTTAAGTCTTTTGTTTAATTTATTCGACAAATCATTGTATGTAATTTTACATTTTTATATGTTTTTCTTTATCGGACAAAAATAAATTCTGATCTTTTTTAAATAATAAAAATATATGTTTTACTTATACACATACACATTTTTATTATATATAAACAGCGTCTGACAGTTTATCGTTGGAATGTGTGAAAGACAATAGTATACAGAATAAATTTAAATTGTAAAAAAAAGTACTTGTATACTCCCGGCTAGGAAACATATCTCAGTGATGTATGGTCAATTTTGTTTAATATTACTGGCAGCAGTTTATTCTCCTAACATACTAAATAAAGTAATGGACAAATTAAAATTGTATGTCTGAGACAGTTAATTTTTATATATAAATTTATTTATAAATAAGTTTCGTCGCTTAAATCTTTTGTTTTTTCTTGTTTTAATAGGTAATTTTCCTGCATTTTTGAATTATAAAATATAAGTTTCGTCGCTTAAATCTTTTGTTTTTTCTAGTATTTATAAGTGAATTTTACTGCATTTTTGAATTCTAAAATATAAGTTTCGTCGCTTAAATCTTTTGTTTTTTCTTGTTTTAATAAGTAAATTTTATAGCATTTTTGAATTCTAAAATATAAGTTTCATCGCTTAAATCTTTTGTTTTTTCTTGAATTAATAAGTAAATTTTACTAAATTTTTGAATTCTAAAACATAAGTTTCGTCGCTTAAATCTTTTGTTTTTTCTGGCATTAATAAGTAAATTTTACAGCATTTTTGAATTCTAAAATATAAGTTTCATCGCTTAAATCTTTTGTTTTTTCTTGAATTAATAAGTAAATTTTACTAAATTTTTGAATTCTAAAACATAAGTTTCGTCGCTTAAATCTTTTGTTTTTTCTGGCATTAATAAGTAAATTTTACAGCATTTTTGTATTCTAAAATATAAGTTTCGTCGCTTAAATCTTTTGTTTTTTCTTGTTTTATTAAGTAAATTTTGCAACATTTTTGAATTCTAAAATATAAGTTTCGTCGCTTAAATCTTTTGTTTATTCTTGTATTAATAGGTAATTTTACTACATTTTTGAATTATAAAATATAAGTTTCGTCGCTTAAATTTTTATGTTTTTTCTTGTATTTATAGGTAAATTTTACTGAATTTTTATTTTATGGAAAAATACAAATAAAAAATAAAAGTTTGTTCTAAATTAAAATATTCTAGAATCAGTTGTCGTTGTTACATTTAGTCAATCTTTCATTATAGCCTCCTTTATACGAATGCTAATTTTGTTTAACATCTTTTTCGTTGCAAAATACAAATACAGTAATTTCGTTGATTACCACCAAATTGATTATTAAGATCACTGTTTTAAGTGTTTAAATTCAAAAATTTTTTGTCAAAAAACATTTGATTATTATTTGATTATTGCTTCTGTATGTGTGAGGCTGCATTAAGTAGAATTATATTGATTATATGTAATTTTTTAAATGAAAATTTGCGTTTATTGGATATATTGTAGTAATATTAGTATATTTAAAAATTTTAAATTAAAGATATTGTTTATTAATTAATTTTCTTTGATTGATTATTATCGCATTTTTAGTCTATCGGTCTGTGTTATACAACAGTATATTTTCGGGATAACTTAAACAATTTTAAGGAAGTTTTTACTTTGATTATAAAATGTAGTAAATTTGATTTCAAATATAAACTTTATCTGACGATTGTCCTCAACCTCATATTCTGCAGAAAGAAAACATTTTTGAAAAATACTTGAACAACTTGAGTATATAGTTTTAAATTTACCAAACTTAAACTTGTTAACTAAAAATCTTGAATATTAAGAGAACTGCATTTATCCGATTTTCTTGAACTAAATGATGATTTCTAAAAAGTATACTGTAGACAAATGATGTACAAAACTCCAGTCCGAGGTATAGGTGAATTTTGACGGTATTGTTAGGTTGGCAAAAGCAAAGTTGGAGGGCAACTTGCACCGAAGAGAAGTTGGATGAAAAGTGTAAGAAGTTGGAGGTGATATTATAGGATAACTTTGACAAGATGTTAAAGAAGAGATATAGTAAAAGAAAAATGTGAGTGCAACATTGTGTGAAATCAATATAAATATTAACCTTACCATTGTGATTACAGAAAAATTGTGAACGAATACAGTTGAGTAATTGTAATAGTAATTTTTTTTGCAAGTGAAGGTGGAATTTATAGGTAATACAACCAACAGTTTTTCGCGTGTTTTATTTTTTTAACTATAAATTAAAATATAAAATATATGGAATTCTTTAACTATTGTATTTAAATACAGAGAAAAAAAAACTGTAATACATTTTAATGAAATCGAGAGGCCTTACAATTATCTGCATATACATTTATATATTTGAAATTTAATGTTATTCCTCTGTATAAGAAGAGTATATACAATATATTGTATATATCATTGGACCTACAATCCTATAGACACAAACTATATACAATTCAATCTATATATTTTTTTATTTTTTTTTTGTAAAGAAACGATTATTTTCAGCGTCATAACTCGCCGTGTATATAATATTTATTTATAAACATAAAATGATATTGAAAGTCTTTTCTAAAATTCACGCATCAAACAATTCTGAAAATATATATTATAAAATTAACAAAAAAAATTATCAATATCAAATCATAAAATACGGATGATATTTTTAAATGTATACATTAGATTTCATTGATGCACAACAACTTATTATTATTATTATTATTATTATATTTTATTAATATATGGTCCAATATTTGAAAAATAAAGTACCAAGAAGAAAATATATATTGGTATTACTACAATTAAATAAATTTAAAAAGAAAACTTAACACTTTCCTCAAAACAGTAATATAAATATATAAATAAAAATTTAATGATGTAAATACAGAAAATTACAATATTACAATTATTTAATGTATTTTATAAATATATAGCCACAAATTAACGTAACCAAAAATGTAAAAAAAATCATATACTGTAAAATTTCGAAAAATTTTCATATTATAAATTTCTTCAAACGGTTATTTTTTTAATTTATAATATTATTAATTATTTGTTACACCAATAATCGTATACAAAAATATATATTTGCAATGATGTTAATGATAAACACCACACACAAACGCATCATTTTTAAAAATTAATTAAATTACATATACAAAAATTATACCGATCATGTGTTTTGAACTATACATGATTATTATATTATAGAATTTTTGTAAATCTCTTGCGGTGTGGTATAATTGAATAATAAAATTTCTAATTTTTTTTTTTCCAAATTAAACACATTTGTACATAGTTATAAATATTATTAAAAAATTTAACATCATAATTTTATTCATAAAATAATTAATTTTTTATTTTTAAATAATGTATAAGGTACTTCAAAAATGATGATGATGATTTATATATAGATTATAAAAATTTCGGCATTTATGCTCTAAATAACAGAGATATGTTGTTGTTGTTATTGTTTGCGCTATATTCTTACTCCAGATATTTTTAGTTTCTAGTTTTGGTTATAATATTTTGTTGGTGAAAAAAACCAAAAAAAAATGAATGAATGAATGAATGAAATATTTAAAAAAAAGCAAAAAAATCGATCAACCAATTTGAATAAAGAGAAAAAAAACACAACAACATTGAATAATATAACAAAATTAATAAGAACAAAATATTTATTGTGCGCTAATGTTTGTTGGCTGTATGTATTACAGAGATATATATATAAATACAAAGTATATACAGTAAGACGTTCACTTTTTTTTCTTCTATTTCTTTTTTTTTTCTTATTATTTATATTATATTATTTTTTTTCTTCTTTCCATATAATTTGGTTTATAGTAAAAAGTGAAGTAAAACTATTCAATGGTACACTTTTGACCAACAACACACAGAAGCAATTAAAAAGAAATGAAAAACTAATCCAGACCGTTGATTCTCTATCTATAAATATATATATATAAATTTATATATATTTCTGTATAATAATCCATGCGTTCAAAAAAAATATTTGTCTTTTTTCTATACACATTTTATTTGGACAATCACACTATATAAGATGGTGCACTTGTTGTTTATACATCAGTCATAAAAGTTTAATAATTTGGTAACAACTTACTAATATATAAACATTCGAAAAAATTACGTTACATAGAGTTTAGATTAATTTTTCACATTTTTATTTAATTGAATGTTATAATTAATAATTATTGGTTAATTTTTTTTTTTTTTTTTCTATATTGTTCTAATAATTTATTAAACAAAAAAATATAAAAAATATAAATTTGAAACGCGAGAATCAAAAAAAAAAAAAAAAAATCAAAATGAAATTAAGTGTGTGTTTAGTTTTGTGTATTGTATCGGGTGTTTTATCGCAAACAGATTATGAAACAAAACGAGCATTTCCAAGGGATTGTGATTCAGGATATAGTATGACATGTTTAAAATTAGATATTGTATCGTTTATCGATAAATTAGCCGAAACAAAAGAATATAATGTTTTGTCTGGTGTAAGCGTTGTACGTGAATTTGGTAATATAAATGATACGAAAAATGCTGATATTGTTGCCGGTATGTGAATGAATATATATATATAAAATTATACGAAATAGTGATATTAATAATTATAATATTATCCGCATAATAATTTATGTGATCTACAATTTAAATAATAATAATAAAATGATAACAAGTGGTGTGTTAATTGGGTACTCTACACTGCGAAAATATACTTGAATCGCTAGAATAATAATTTGTTCGTACTATTGAATAAATGAGGAAAATTTCTGTGAAATTATATTGAAAATTTGTCCAAAGAATCTCTATAGATTTTCCACTTAATATATAATAGTATTTTATTTAGATAAATTGAAATCTTTGGATGGTCAGGGTAATAGTTTCAACATATATCCTTGGTTTTGTATTCAAAATTTATTTCATCAATTATTTTCAAAACAGTAGTTTTACAATTAAATTATTTTTTGCATAAGAATATATAAATATCATACTTTTTATTTATTTCTTATGTACCTGTGATAACAAAATTTTTATGCGAGTACACTTGTCATATGATGTATTTTTGTCAAAATCCGTGGATCTTGACACACAAAATATAAATATACATACGACGGATATTCTGTGGAATGATAGCAACGAGAAATAAATATAAGGAAAATCCGTAGAAATTATCAACGGAAATATACGGATAATCCAAGGACATTTTTTTTATAAAAATCCATTGACAGCGTTGCACTGTTCATATAAAATTCCAGCGGACATCCATAAGAAATCCATAGATATTTTCTCGGATTGAAACTACGGACTACTACATATAATTTTCGTGAACAAACTACGGACAGCGCGTGTTACTACGGATAGAACAATTTCAAAACAAAAAATATTTCTTTCTATTGTGAAGAACACAACAATTGCGTTGTAAATTTTACAGAATCTAATCTAAAGATGGTATATAGGAATTCATAATTTATATATATATGTCACAGGTTAATCAAGTGTTTGCGTTACCTTTTAATACACCATGCATTTTATAAGCAAAATTAAATGAAAATTATAATTTCGTGATATCTATTATTAATAATAAAATAAAAATATATTAAAAATATCGTGTAAAAATTAATATTTTATTTTTAATTTTTAATTATACATTTATATAGATATGGCAAGAAGTTTTCCAAATGATGCTGATAGACGTTTAGATGGTTTCTTGTTGGCCAAAGTATCAAATTATCTGCAATCGCATTCTTTACGATTGAAATTATTCGATCAAAAAGAAGTCGAAGAAGCACGTTCAGCTTTTGAAGGACGTAAAGGTGGTGGTGGTTTCGGTGGTGGTGGCGGTGGTAAAGGTGGTAAAAAAGGCGGTATGGAAGGATTATTAGCTGCAGCTTTTATGATGAAAAGTATATAATATATATTTATAATTATTTATAACCAATTATTAAATGCATACATATATTAATATTCTTTTACAATTAAACAATTATGTATATATATAGGTATGATGATGGCTCTTGGTTTAGGTGCATTAGCCTTATTGGCCGGTAAAGCTCTTATGACCGCATTAATGGCATTAATGTTATCGGCAATTATTGGTTTGAAATCGTTAACATCGGGTGGTCATAAATCAACAACATATGAAATTGTAGCTAAACCAGTGTATTCAAATTCACATAGTCAATCGTCAAGTCATGAAGACTATCATGGACATGGTGGTGGTGGCGGTGGTGGTGGTGGACACAGTGGATATGGTTCATATGGACGTTCATTAAATTTCGCTTTACCTGAACATTTAACTAAACCTTAAATTATTATAATTTACACATATTGATATTATAATTAAGTAAGCTATTTAAGACTCTATAAAATATATATATATTTTTATATATATTTCCTATACACCTATACTTTTATAATCTAGATTTATATTTTTTTTTATTTTCCGTTGAATGAAGTACAATAGAACTGTTTTTTTCTTATGCGAAAAATAATATAGCTATTTATTAAACACAATTAATTAAATAAAAAAAAAAAAAAGGGTTAATTTTCTTGTAACCTTTTTCTTTTTTATTTAATTAATTTATCGAACTTGTAATGTTCTCTATATTATATATTATATATATATATTTAATATAATATATTTAAATACTTTTAATTTTATATTTCTCTGTGATCTTTTTTAACTTTATGTAATTTATTTATTTATATATAATTAATAAAAATTAATATAATTAATAAAAGAAAATAAAAACAAACATTTCTCAACTAATTCATGAGTTTTAATTTATTTATTTGATTTTTATTTTTTAAACCTCTGTTTTTGTTGAACTGTGTCCGATAAACTTTATAGTTTCAGAATATATGAATGTTACATTGAATAAAATTATTGAAGAAATGTTGATGATAAGAAAATCAGAATACGATGCCGCCGATATACCAATATTTATTTTTCTAAGAACCATTATTTAATAGAATTTTCAAAATACATATACAAAAGCATGCAAAAATTGTTTAAATTACACAAATTTTTAAAAATTAACCACTAACGAATATATAAAAAAATATTATAAAGATCAACTATTATTTATTTGGTGGTGAGTGTGTCATGAAGAAATTTTTACAATGCTTTTACCACCTAGTCCATAAGTCTAATGATAAAGTCTTAAAGTATATAGTTGGAGAAAGCATTTTAATCATTTATGCGATCTCTTTTAATTGATAATAATTTGAAATAGATAAAAATGAAAATATGAACTTTTATTCCGTCATTTCAAATGTATAATCTTAGATAATGGGAAACAAAATGACTATATAAAATATGTATACGATTAACCTATAGATTGACCTATATGTTTCTGTTTTAATTACTTTAATATTTCAGTCTGCTTTATTATTAACAAATTTGTAGTAGAAAGTTTAAGTAATTATCGAAATTAATTTATAAAAAATAAAATTATATGCAAAAAAACTCATCTTTGTCGAAAAATAATACGGAATGGATAACGAAAAAAGTTAATAATAATTTTATTTTTAAAATAATAAAGTTATTTATTCGAAAAATTCTTGTTCAACTAAAATACATCGATTTGTGCGTTCAAATTGGTGAATCAAAGGAATTTTTTATATATCCTATTTAAAATATTTATATGACGGTGGTTGATTGTTTATAAATGTATTCAATTCATGCTAATCGGTTGACTTTCATCGCAAAATAAAGGTTAGGTAATAGAAAATAGTCATATGCAACTAAATCAGGTGAATGTTGAAGCAAATATATTTAAGTTTTTATAAAAAAAAAAAAAATGTATTACCGTGCAATAATCGGCTCTCGATATTCAGGAAGAACATGCGATCCATATGCGGTATAGCAAAAAACTCTTTAATATACCAAGATAATACGAAGCATTAGCCGTTGTACTACTTTGAGGGATCTGGATAATAATTTAAATAATTGTAAAAATAAATGAGAATAGTTTCATCAAATTAGATTCTTTAAATTTCCTTCGGCTGATCATCACCCATTTAGATATTTATTGTTAGTACATTTTATATGAAGTTAAAAATAATTTTAGATTTGTCAATAAATACAATTTACTTCCTATACATTAGTAAACAGATACATTAGCACTTCGATACTTTGAGTAAAGCTAAACCATTAAGCTGGTATTTCGTTTTAATATCAATTAATATTTTAGTATGAATAGAAAATTATCTACAAAAACAAATTAGTATAAAAATTGTTCCTATTTGTTTAATATTTCTATTTTTATATATTTTTACGATAATTATTTATTTAGATTCGCAAAAAAATTAATCTTTTAAAATGTGACTTTATTTTTTCGTTCCGTATTATTTTATAAAGTGAAAAATCAGTTATATTTTCTAAATTTTTTGTTAAAAAAGAAAATGATTTTCCCGAAAATTTACTATGGCCTCATTATAATATTGATTATAAGATGTTGCGCTACATTTTCAACTATAATACACACAAAAATATATTGTGTATACATTTTAAAATATTAATACATTACTGCTTTTACAAACCATACTTAATTTTTAGTGTTTGTTTATCATTTTTTTATATTTTATGCTGTACATAAGAACAGGTAAATTGAAAATACCTTGTGAATGTGTGATGATGTTTATAAAATATAAGTAACATCTTATAGGCGAATATTCAATTTATTATATATTTTTTATAACTATAAATTTCGATAATTTTGTACTAAAATGTTTCAAATATTTTATTTCAAAACCAAACGAAAACAATTTAGTAAACATAAAAAATACATATTTCCAGGTAAATTACTTAAACCTAATAGAAAATCAGTTAGGAATAGTCAATAGGCGCGCTGGTTAGCCTTTAGTTATAAATTACATATATAATATAATTATCATAAATCAAAAAATAGCTGTTATACTATTTTTTTTCTCAATAAATATATTTAAAATGTGAGAAATTCTTATTGCATATTATTAATATTTTTTATAGTTATACATTTTTTCTATCAAAATTGTATTGACTACATTTAAGAACGAGATTTGATAATTGACAGACTTTATGCAGTGAATTGACTGGGGACTATGATTTGTGCTTCAACGTTGCTTTTCTGTTCCTATTTCAAATATGATACGCAGCCGTGTGATTGAATCGCTTCAAATTACATCTAAAAATTAAGTGATAAAATTATGTTTACGTAGAAATGGTATTTGGATAAACTAAAATAGATAACTTCATAAAAATGAATAGATTTCGAAAATGGTGCGGTGCCAAACGAAAACTACTAAACAGATTATACAAACTCTATAGGGATAATCCTCTGCGACTCCATTCTGCAATCAGACTCAATTAAATTCACCTTTCGTAGACCAATTTTTTCTGTCAATCATGAATTGTTGTTTTTGGTATATAAAGTTATATATAAATTTTTATCAAAACTTTCATTCATTTAAGCACTTTTTGGATGTTTGTGCGATATTCGTTGTTGATAGTCGGTCAAGACGTTCATTTGTATCCACATCTTCTATGCCGTTTTTGAATCGTCAATGTAAAAACTAAAAAACTTGTGTTACAATTATCACCATAACCGATTCATGTATATAATCCGGATAGCTATTAAATGTGTAAATTTAATTGAAAAAGAAAAAGTTATGTATAGGGTTAAGTGAACTCATAATTTTTCCAAAATAAACAAAACAAAAACAATGCTTAATAATAAATTATGTTATAAACAATTGTGATGTTATAAAATAAATTAATAAGTAAGTTTCTCATTTTGCATAATTTTAAATTCTTATAAATTAACTTTTACGACTGTTCTATTAAATAAAATGATTGAATTTAAAATTATAATTATTTTATGGTTCCTATACATTGTAATTTCCGAATGATACTTATACAAATTTATTTATCTTTTCAATTATATATATTCACACATATTTATAAATTGTTACTATGTCTGATTAACACTCAATTTCACTGTAATTTATGCTGTGTTGAAATTTTTTTTGGTATAATTTCATATATTTTTTTAAATATAAATATCAAAAACTATCAAATTTTTATTTGACATAAGGTTGTAAACTATATAATTTAAAAAATTAAAATTTTAAAAAATAATATTTTTATTAGTCTAAAAATAATGCGTATATGAATATATAAATTAATGTAATAAAATAATATAACTTTCAAAATTATGTGTGACAATTTTGAATCAAAATATATGATTATTTATAATCATTGGTACAAATCTAAAATCTTATAGTACATGTTTTATTTTATATAATTAAAATTTATATTTATTGTCAAACTTTTTGATGCCTATATAATTTTATTTATTATTTATATTTTAAATTTTAATGACCCATACATAAAAATAAGTACAAGTATATATAGAAGATATATGAAATAAATGTATTGTAACAATAAACAATGAATGTGCGTTGGCGAATATATGAACTGAATTAATAAATAGTTATTTGTTATATGTAAAAAGTAAATCAATTTTTTTTATTAATGTTATCAACAATTTTTAATTAATGATTGTATTTTATACGTAATTTAGTAGGCATTGGGCAAATAGATGTATAATAAAATTTTAATGACAAATGTGTGATAATAATATAGTGTATTTAACCACATCAATGAAATGATTAATAAATCTGCCTAATCAAACATCTTTTTCATGGACGCCAAGCTTTTTTTATTGAAGGAGCTGAGCATTTTTTTTATTCAGCACCTGTGATCAAAAAGTTGATGGTGAGAAAAATCTTTCACCACAATGACACTCTTTAATAACTAGCGTAATCTGAATATTTTCATTAGAACATCTGTAATATCATTCATTATGTTTTCATAAAATGTTCAACATAATTGTAGGTGGCACTATATAAATATACACATTATCAGTGTTTCCCAAATTGTATTTCCTCGGCGTGAATCCTCAAAATTCATAACCATATTTATTTAATTTATTTAAATTTATATATTTTATGAGAAATAATTATGGATGGACTGGAAGTAAAATTAATACTAAACAAACATGTGGCTTAATGGTTCTCCACAAGTTCTCGTTTCCAAGTACAATGAGATATATATTAGTGTTTTCAAAGGTCATCCATCCTATATACTTAATTATCAAGAATAAATTTTGAGTAACAGACAATTAAAATGTATACATCAAAAGGCATATGAGAGGACTTCTCTCAAAAATTTATTTAGATTGACCGGTAATGTATTTTATACTAATTAAATTTTATATATTTCATAGGATATACAATTTTGTAAGATCTGAGCAATCACATCGAATCCACACATGGTTTAAAACAAAGACACACGTAATGGCACAACTGCTCTTCAATTTTGTATTTTGTGAAAAAAATATTAGTGTCACAAAATGGAACAAGTGAAACAATTTACAATAAAAGTCAATTAATTGTCTATGCTGACGCCTGTTGACATTATCGCATGTAGTCAGATAAAATTAAAGGAAAATATCGACCACAATTGAAAAAGTAAAGCTAAGAAAATGGAACTTCCGATCAATGGAAACAAAACCAAGTATAATGGCATGGAATTTAAAAATCGGCAACGACAATTCAGAACCAAAGAAAAATCGTTACTTTTGAGTCGAAGGTTATCAGACACATTTTTGGTCCCATACTCAAACTGAGCCAAGAGCAGTCGATATAATATAGTAATAAAACAATTATTTAATTCCACTAACACTAAATATTGAAAATATATATATATTATTAATCATGAAATATAGCGGATTCAATTCCACTATTTTTCATAGGAAATTGTTCGGTATTTATTTTAACAATGATATTTTTCTGTTGGGTGACCATTTGTTCGTTTATGGAATAAAATGAAAAACGGATATCTTTGATAGTATGGTGTTGAACGATATTCAAAGATTAACAATGTCTGCACACACACGCACACATCGCTATGGGCTAATCACCCATATAAAAATAATAGTATTTTGAAAACATCTATCTTTCGTTAATTGATAAATTGTTATATACTCCCACACGGAGTAATTTACCAACTTGGCTGTAATGAAAGGTTTATTAGATGACATAAAGCTCCACTTGGATCAATACCATATATGACTTAAAAAAAAAGAAAAAAAAAATATTGAACAATTGCTTGGGAATAAAAATGTTATCAAATTAGGAACGAAAGAATTCAGTTTTCATAGTTAACTATACCACAACAATTCTGAAGGCAACTGAAGCCAGGGAAGACTACGGAACAATATCGATGTGGGTGGAAAAAACATCATAAAAGTATATTACAGATCTGTAGCGTTCGAAAGAAAATCATGCGGGTGGTATGTAAAGTTGGTCAAGACTCACATCGGATTGCGTTTATAGTCAAGTAGAAGAATACCCGCTATTATATTACATGAAGAATTGTGTATATTAAAATAAAATAATATTTTAATTAAAATTTTATAATTATCGAATGGAATAATAAAGTGCGAGAAAAGGAAATTGCTCATTAAAACCGACAGAACCTACACTTTCTATCTTGGAAAATTGCAATGTATAAAAAAATGATTTGTATATTATAAATAAGATACGATACGATAAATTAAGAAAAAATTTCATGTGTGCACAAAAGACATTGTAATAAATCATTATGCATAAAATAAATAAATAATCGCATTTATTATGAAAAATAAAAAAAATATAAATAAATAAATTAAAATTAATAATTTTATTTGTTACAATATAAAGCCGCATCAGCAGCTCATCAGAAAACACTTTTAAATATATCTTCGCATAATTTATAATGATTAAGGAATATAGAAATTGAAAATTATAATATTTTATTTTGTTATAATTCTTTTAAAAATTATAAAAGAATATTGTATTTTTTCTATAATAAAATTAACAACAAATAATAATAGAGATATGCATTTTAGAGCATGACTGACTGATAGTGATAAATTAAGTATAAGAAACGTGTATATAGGTAGTATGATGTGTCTCAATCAATTTATAATAATATAAATGCATTTCTTTGTGCATATTTTATTCACATTATAATCATTTTGTATATAAATATTTCTTGTACTCTTAATTTCTAATTCTTTGTAATCTATAAAATAAATACATTAATTTCTGATAATCAATAGAATTTTTTTTTCTTGTAATTATAATAGTACAAAAATAGTAGCTATAAATTTATTATAAATTATCGTTCTCTTTAAATTATATTTTGTATACGGAAAAAAAACAAAATACACATAAATATGTATTTATTTTTAATGTAAATATAGTTACAATATATTTGTGATTAATTATTTCATCTTTTTTTATATTTATATATTACAATATAATTAGCATAATTTTTATTTGAATTTGTAATATAGAAAAAAAAGGGAAAAAGTATCTAAAGTAAAAATGATTAATATTTATATTTGTAACAATGAAAATAATATTTATGATAATTACTTCATTAAGAAACAACAATAATTAGTTTTACCGGCACAGTAGAACACCTAAATAAATAATATTGTGAATGCTGTATATTTATAAAAACTGAATTTATTATAAATTTTTATTTATGTCAATATTTATTATATTTATTTATTTTAATTATGATTAATTATAAATCGAAGTTAATTTATTGAAATATGCAAAACTTAAATATACTGTACAGCCAATAACATAATATTATGTCAATAATTTTTAATAGAAAAAAAGACTATAGTCACAAGATAATTTTTGTGTGTAAGGCTGAAGAAGTTTTTCAGCAAAATCATGATAATTAAAATATCAATAATACCTTTTTAAATGATCTAGATCGTCATTAGATAATTAATTTTTTAGATTAATTTTACATTATTAATTTAACCAAATATAAATGTAAACAATATAGATAAAAATTATAACATATAACAAGTAGGATTATTTACTAAAAATTATGGGACACTAAATAAGGAGGTGATAGCTATACATACTGAGTGAATTGGTGATCTATTAAAATTTTCCTCAAAATATAAGACCAAAAAATGTCAAATAATGTATTTATATTTATTATAGGTACAAATCTTTAGAGATCTTTCCCAACAGAACACAGACCGCAGCAGTATAAGCTGAAAAGATATAATATAATCAGTAACTTGTTTATTTATATATCGTTGCTTCAGTGATAATATCTACATAGCATATTTTTTCCCTTAGATCTGAACCTTTAATTTTTTTTATAAATACAGTCGGAAAAATATAGTCGAATTTAAATATTCTCTCTATATGAAAATGAAAAATATATTATTTATTATAATTATTATATAAATTGTGTAGTAAAAACAATAGGAAAAAATGTGTATATAAGATCAGGTGGAAAATAAATGAAAGTATGTGTGTTTATTTTTTATTCGTCTATAATCCACATTTTAATAAATTTGAATGTGATGAAATCATATTTAACAAAGAAATAGTCACATATCTGATGAGTAATGAGTAGTATTTGTTAAAATGTTTGGTAAAAATTGATGAATAATGATGACATTCAGGAAATATTCAGATTATAATTTTTCGGATTATTCAGTTTTGCTGTTTTGTTTTTATTCGGAAGCGTCAATATAATAATAAATAATTAACAAAACAGTTTCAATTTATTTAATTAATATTCAGGATCAATAGAAAAATTGTGCAGCTGGAAAAATGTCTATCAGTAACAAATGTGAGTTTTTTTAATACAAAGAAAATTTTAAATAAATGAATTCTTATACGATATTAAATATGAAAATTAATTCTTCAAGCACAATTATGTTACAATTCAAAATGTATTATAAATACTATAAACATAATTTTTTAGCAAATATGTTTTATATCTGCACTAATAATAAATAAAAGCGATTTGGTAAATTTATTTACGACTATTTAATTAGTCGATATAACTAAATAATAATGTTGTTTTTAATCTTAATTAAATTTATGAAATAATAATACCATTTAATATTAAATAGGTATCAATTTGATACATATATACACTCGTGCTATATAAATTACCTGCAAATACAATTTATAAATGAACATAATATTTAAAAATTTAAACAATAATGTTTTTCAGCTTGAAAAACCACTCAAATTAAATTGTATTATAATTTTCTACAATGAAAATTTAAAAATTGTTTTGTTGTCATTCTTATAATATTTACATATAAATTATAAACTTATTTATAAATAAAAATAAGAATTTAAATAATTGTTTGATATATAATTTAAAATTTATGGTATACATTATAATGAAAACATTTATATAAATATATTTAAAATTACGTATTGTTGTAGCAGTATATGTGCCATTCTTTATTATTTAAGTACATAAAAACAGTGAAGTATTGTATTCAGTCCAAACTGACGGTAACAAAAATATTCCATTAAATACAATATTTTGAACAAATTCGCTTCAATAAAATATATACAAACAATATTTTTTATTGTATGAAAATTTATCTCAAATTGTTGCTATATATTTATTTTAATATAAATTGAGTGGGTTGAGATTTAATTGGATTTGGTGCAAAATTAACTAATATCGTTTATCGTTTTGTATACAATATTCACTCTATAATATAGTTTAGTGTAAGCAGTAAATAAAAGAAACTAATGCGTTATAGAATATAGAATTTCATTAAAGATATAGACTAATCGAATTTTTTACAATATATTTCTACACAACGTCTGTCTGAATTATAACCGAAATGGATTAAGCATAAAACAAAACCAATTCATTTATTTTTATAAAAATAATTTTACTTATTCAAAATAAATGTCCCTTAATAGAAATACATCGCGATTTGCACGTTCGAACAAGCGCAACAAATGAGTTTTAACTCGCTTATTTGTTGGCATGTATACAGTTGAGTAAAGCGGTCATTGACTGTCATCAAATGATTCAATATCCTTTCAACTGTTTTCACAATTTGTGAATATATAATTGAAATTAGAATATAAATGAAAATTCAAATGAAAGTGTAATAAAAATTCAAGAAAAATGTAATCAATTTTGCTTAATTTTTACAATCCAAAATTGAAAATTTATCGAATTACTAAAATATTTGTAAAGTATCAAAATACTAATACAATATAATTCATACTTTTAATAACATTGTGTTAAATATTTTACTATTTACAATATTTCTTAAAAAGAAATCTTTAAGCGGTATTCAACCAGCGCCTCAGTCATTCAGTAGTTCAATTGTTTATAGTATTGTATTGCAACTATTAATGTGCGTTTAGAATTTGTGTTTGTAATTTTTAGAATATAATAGTAAAATTTTACTTTGGAAACAGATGGTAAACGACAATCGTTACAATCGTATGCGTTGTTATATTTTTAGTTAATTAACAAAGTAAAGTAACAATGTCTTAAGCAATTTTTATACCAATTATTGTGCACCATCAAAACACATTTTGTTAATTTAATTGGCAACAAGAAATCTATGTAATAACTATTTTAAAAACTAATTTGATTGAATGTTTGTATAATTATACTTGCAATTTTAACCAATCTTATTATACGTCGTCTCTTGTATCTGAAAATGTTTCTTGGGATATTTATATTATATTTAAACAACCATTTATATTTTTCATGTTATGGAAATACCAGTAACACGCATAGTAGTTAAATTTTTATATTGATTTTCAAACACGCAGCAATGTCAATAAAGTGTTTTATTTTTTATTTATTGTTTTTTTTTTCCATTTTTTAAATAAAGCACTTGTATTATTGATAAATGGTACTTTAAGTAATTACAATCGCTGGTCTCTTGAATGATCAATAAGTAGTTTTATTCTGTCTTTAATTTACCATAAATTTTTGTTTTTTCCAAATTTTTTTTAATCTAACTATTGTATTATTAATCACTTAACACTATTATTTAAATTTATTATTGTATAGGTTAACTCAAAAAATGTGGTCCTTTTCAGTCTTCGTACGAGAGTTGAATACAATATTTATCTGTAAAATAACAATTTCTTACAAAAAAAAAAAAAACTAACACAATTTCTGATAGCAAATACCTAATTTATCTCTCTTCATTTTTACATGAACCTTCCACCGATGCTTCGTGTTTAATGACATGTCTAGTTTTAAAATATCTGTTTGTAATTTATACGATGATTCTTCGTTACTGTTTCCCACTGTTAGTCTATAGCAGTGTCATCAGTAAACTGTTGCAACCAAACTAATTTCTAATTTAGGCACATCAATGGTATACATAATATAGGTATACTATTGATCTCTGTAAACACTACCCTGCGGCACTAACGATAGATATGAAAATAAAAAGTGAATATTAAAGAGTGTATTGTATTCAGTAATTATTGAATGACAAACGCTTTCTTTCACTTTTCACTACTCGTAATATATGGTTAATTTTTATATCTTAATTTATGGCGAATTAATTCATACGACGAATAGTTTAATGAAATATAAAATGTTATTAGGAAAAAAAAAAAAATAATGTCGCACAGTTTCGTTTTCATTTAATATTAAAGTGTAGATTTATAGATTAAACAAAGAAAAAGAAACTATTTTATAAACACTTTTTTATACTAACTAATTAATTTCTATCAAATACAATAGAATTAAATGATAATTATTTATAATTAAAAATTCTGATTTTATATTTTATTACATCAACTTAAACATAATTATGATTTATTTTTCATATAACACACAAATAATACGCCTATAATATTCGTAACAGGTAATTATTATTATTTGTTTATATATTCTATATGAACTGGTCGAGGTCACTCAAAAATTTATGTTGTGGATAAAAAAAAAACATTACAAGTGTTTCGATAGCATTGCTATCAATTAATTTTAAAACGGTTCGTTCCTTCTTTATACATATTTCGGTCGGCACACAAAAATTACTTTCACTTAATGCGTTGAATTTTATTTTGGCTTACACTGAAGTTCAATACATTTTGAGACTTTTGCAGTTTGTTAAGGTCAGTTTATTTATACGTAAATTAATCAGGTGGGTTTCCTTATATATGAAAGTCATCATTCCACGGTTATTTTCGGACTATATATTGTTTTAAATATGAGTATATATTTGTATAATATAACAAAAGGTATCTAGTCCAGAATAAATATATGACAACAATTGAAACCCATTAACATATATTTGAATATAATAATTTGCTGCATTTTTGGTATACATTTTCGCCTTAAATATATGAATTAACGAATGGAATATATACCAATTTTAATTTATACATTAAATTATTTTATCTATACATAATACTATGGTATATTGTAATATTATATAACATTAACAAAATATATAGTCGTTATATATTAGATTAGCAAACTATATTTTAGTTTACCGCGATATTTGTTTATTATTATATGCAAATATACACGTACTTTATTACTATAATCTATATATAACGATGCATTTTATTTGAACGGGTCTGTTAATTAAGATATACGTCATAATTGTTTTATATATATATATATAACAAATATTTACATTACCGGCTAAGTATACTACATTTTATTTTTGGTTTATTTTTGTGAATGCTGTAAACTTATTTCATTCTTTTTTTTTTTTTTTTTCTTAACCACTTGTAGAACAGCTTTCGCCGAACAAGTTATAATTTGTTCTGGGACAATATATCATAATTACACATTATTTATTATAGTTAATACATGAGTATGGTATAACGAAAGAATAATAATAAAATAATTTGTTATAATATAATGTATTGGAAATTTGTGGAATTATACAAATTAATGGTTGAAAAAATCTTACCGCCGATTTTGGCGACAAATGATTTTAAAGTCACCTATTTCTTGCATTGGACCATGCAATTATAAAATTATAATTAGCTGAATAGCTTATAATGTTGTGTGTATGTAGAGACATTTTTGAATGAAATTGCTTTCCATACCATATTTTCAAAGATATTCGCTTTCAAGATGGCTTTATAAAGACGAACAAATAATAATTCAGTAAATTTTAATTACCCCCATCAGTATACCGAAAATTAAAAATTGTTATAACTTTTTTCCCATCTTTCTGCAAAAGAATTTCCACGATAAAAGAAGCGCTTCAGTTAAGCGAGGTAATATATCAATTTTTTTGCTTCTTACAAATGTTTTGAGGTTCACATCAGTCATGCGGCATCTATCAAAACAATTAATATTTAATAAAAGCAATGTCTGGTGAATATGCGGATTGTGTAAAGTCTTTCCATCTATAACTAACAATAACGTATCTTTAACAATTTTCCCGACATATATGCGTTGGTTGAAAATCACTTTATTTGCAATTTTTGATTCAATTCATGTTTTTAATCGAATAGTTGTTGATAACGTTTACGACCATAACCAAATTTCTAACCACCTCACAAATTTTTGATCCCACCAAATACACACCAGGATATAACCACGATTTTTTGCGTTTTAGACAACAATGAAGCATCATTAATAAACAATGTTGATAAAGGTCTTAACTTTAATAAAGTTTATACCAAATCAAATACATAAAATGTATGTAACATTTGAGATACAAACGCTGTCAAAAGTAATTAAGTTATAGTATTGTATATCATTATAAAATGGACGACTTTATCACAAAAAACAGGCTGTATTTAAGCGTTAACGCATGTTCAATGATGTCTTGCAATGCATTAATTTGTTGGCGATTTGTTGGTTTACAGCACCACATAGAAAAAAAATTCAACTGTATTAAATCAAATGAGATTAGATTGATATATCGAAATAATCGATTCATTTAACTTCTTTTTCAATAAATTAATTGTTTTATTAGCTGTACCAGCGACAATGGAAAAAATTCATAAATAAACAACGTTGAGGCTTGAAGTTATTTCAACTTTTCAAATAAAAATTGGTTTTGGTATATACATTATTAGAAATTACAAAACAATTTATTACAATTATAAAACTGATTTATTGAACTATTATTATTATTATTTATTAAATACTATTATTATTATTATTATTATTATTTATTAAATACTATTATTATTATTATTATTATTTATTATTATTAGATTAGTAATTAAAAAATTGTATTAACAATATCATATAATAGTATTTTAGTTAATATATCATAAATTTTCGTGAAGAGGTTTAGACAATTAATGTAGTGTTAATACTTTCAACCCATCTCAACCATCACATTTTCACATTAGGTAAATCTTACACGTATGATAAAACTACTGTGATCATGATTATCTCTTTAGTTATACTGTTGAACTTGAGAGAGTAAAGACGTGAAAGAAATTAAATGTTAAAAATTAACAATAAACACGTGCTTTTTAATACGTATTATGGTTTTTATACATTTTAAAACTAAGAAGTGGGTTTTGTGTTTGATTTAGTTTTTTTTTTTTGTTTATACGTAAATAAAATATTAATGTTTATTTCTTCGTTTTTCTATATAACTGAAATATACAATACATTAAAAAAAGTAAAGATCATTAACACGCGGTAAAAATTATAATTTTATATAAATAAGATATTTTCTTCTTTTTCTGTCTTTCCAAATCACAGACTATTTATGTTACGAAAAAAGTGTTGTTTTTCAAATGTTGTATATATAAATAAATAATATAGTGATTGTATTATAATATAATATTAAAAGTATGTATTATTTATAATATAAAAGAAGAAGTTAATAAATAAATAAATAAATAAATAAATAAATAAATAAATAATAATAAATAATAAAATATTTCCTAAATTTGACATAATTAATTTCGCTCTAATAGTTAAGATTATTATATTCTAATAAAATGTCCGAATATATGTAATCAAAATTTATTCAATTATAAGAAAATTGCCATATTATTTGTTATTGTTTTTGTTATTAAATTATACATTAGATATTATTTTCTATATAATTATAAATTAATATAATGATCTTAGATTTTTATCTCTATATATAGCAAAAAAACAAAAAAACATATAATTATTTTATTTAATTATAATGATATAAATATAATAATTTGAAATACACATCAAAAATTGTAATTACATGTCGTAGGTATAATATAATATATACAAAAATACATATTATGGTTAAAATTTGAAAGTGTAACACATAAAAATTATCTAATTTGACTCAAAATTTTATGAATTGTGTATATAGCTAATGTATTTATTTTATTTTATATTTAATTCGATTTATTTATGGAAAATTAATTATTCATAATCTTATTCATATAAAGTTTTTATACATTTTTGAGAAAAATCTTTAAATTTATAATGACCTCAATAAATAAATGATTTACAAATAAAATTAACAAGTTATATTCACTTCTTCAGTCACAGTGTAAAACCAAAATTTATTTTATATATTGAATCATAAATTTCTATTAATTCATACGTATTAATATTTCGATATATTGTAGTAGAGAAACAAAGTAAAATATACAGGGTGTGAACGTGTGCAGTGCAAACGAAATTACAAATAATTTAAGTTCACCGTCTTTATAGAGAATTAAATTCCTAATTTATCTGTGAGATAAATTTCTTATATAACTTGCTTAAATTTTGAGTAATTATTTTTCAAATGTATTGTACAATTACTCGAAATTCCAACAGGTTATATAAGATACTTACAGATAAATTAGGTTAGATAAATTTAACTCTCTATATACAAAATCTGTAAACAAACATTTTTTGTAATTACCTTTGTTTCGAAGTTATAGGTACTTTAAAGATTTCACTACCGAATCGAAATTCTTAGATCCGATGAAAACAGCTCCCTAAATCGAAACATGTCATTTATTATTTAAGACATAGAATTATGTCCGCTATCACCTGCTAGAAAGTTTACACTGCACTCGTGGCCACTCTGTATAAGATGAAAGTAAAATTACTAAAATATTTTTACTACAAGCAAACCAGAGACAAATATTGATTCTTTGATGCATTATAAAATGTATTCATAACATATTTATATTCAGTTATTTAGCATTTTTAAACAAAATAATTCATTATTGTTATACACTCAAAGGCAGGCAGCAAAAAGGCAAATATAGTTTGCTAGTATGAAGAATAAAAGAAGTCACATTTACACTTTTGAATTTGTAAATTAGAATGAATTTCTGAATAGGGTAATTTTGATAATATACTTTAGTTAGATTTTGATGATGCTTAAATATTACGTGCCGGTGATTTCTCCCACCAAAATTGAACAACATTAAGGTCATCCATTTATTGTGTTGTATAGTTGATGACGACCAAAGCAATATTTGATGCGAATCATCATAGTTGAAATTCACATAAACTTAAAGAAATTCACTTAACACTATACGCATTGCCATCATATCATGAGATATTCTTATGAAACGTAACGAAAATGATTCATTTTGATGATGATGAAAAATGAATTGTTTATAATTATGTAAATCGCGAAAATCGCGGAGCAAGCTAAACGAACCAGATCAAATAACATCCAAACTTGAAATTCATTAATGGAAGGTTTTGCTATAAGATTTTTTATAACTTCCTTCAATTTCTATTCTATAATTGGTCCAATTTTAAAGATCTGACTAGCCAATCATATGTGGTCCATTATTTCCAATTCATCTATTTGGAAATCAATTATTCAGATGTTATCTCTCAATTAAGTTGATAAAATATGTTTCTTCTTGTATATGAAATGGTAAATCATACCACAATTATAGCAACAAGATAATTTTCCAACTATGGTAACTTGTGAATTTGCATGTACATGTTCCAACAAAATGAAGGATGCGACAAAATTTGTTTCATGTATACCGCAGACCATACATTTGTGTAACACGCGAAAGTATGCAGTTCATATCAACTTCAGACCATAATAAGTGGATTGTGAAACACCACTACCAATTAAATTGAGACTAAGCCATAGATTTTTTAATAAAAACTCATGATCAATTATTTTGTTTGCTAAAAACTAATTACAAAAATGTAAATCTAATTATATCCTGTGCCATCTGCAAATGGTACGGATATGTAAATGGATTCTGTGAACAACTTTTCAAGCTTTAAATTTATTTACTCGAGGTGGTCTGCCAATAGTTCTTTCGTTGCTGAATGGAACATTAGCTATATTTTGTAGTCATTTCCGTTGCAAGCATTTTAGAGAAATGCATATTATATAAATAAACAGTAAATTTTAGTTACAGTGCGTTGCAATGAAATGTCTAAATTCAACCAACTACGACTATATTTGGTACACCTGAAATGACTCCTGGCAAATAAGATGTGTTTATATTATTTTAAATATTATAGTGTGTCCCAATTTTTTTTTTTGTAATTATAACAGCATTTTTATATAATATTCATAAAATATGATTAGCAAATGATCATCAAATGCAAAATATATTTTGTATATACAGATATTTACATGAATAGAATAATAGAATGAATCTTAAAGAATATAGAAGAAATAATTATGTATTCGAACCATAATTTAATCAATTATTTATTTTTTTTTATTTATAATAAAATTCTTATGTTAATTTTTGCGTTCTAAATTCGCATATGTTTTTTTTTTTTCTTGTTCGTTGGAATATTTAATTGCTTTATTTCTATGCCGACTTTTATTTCAACTTTTGAGTGATGACCATGACTGAATTTGTTATGGAGAGTTTTATAGACTATGAATATAAACACGCATTAAATTGGTATATGTTTAAGCTGAGGAATAACAAAATATTATTTTAATGATTCGATGTCTAAGATGGTGATACGAATAAGAATAAGTACACTTTCTTTCAGAAAAATAACCGGATTAAATTAATAAAATTAATGAATTTTGGTACAATAAAATTTTTATTAAATCCGAAATATTCTCGCTTAATGGAAATACATCCTCATTCAAAAATCAAATTATATTTTTTAAATTTATGTTCCTATTCACACAAACCATTGTTTATGAAGGAGCCGGTTCTCGCAGCAAATTCACCTTATATAATTAAATAAATAAATTCACCTTATTGCATTGTCTTTAATCTCTGTTACAAAATTTTTCATTTTAAAAAATAACACTACAACAACATCTTTTTCTATGCAAATGAATTTGACAAATCGAAGCGAAACTTTACATACGAAATGTAGCAGATGAAAGTGTTTATTCCACAAAACATAAGATATATTGATAGGGCCCAATAAAACCACAGTCAATTTCATTGTTAATTTTACATAATTTTACATGTAACTGCTAATATGTTTTGTGGTTTAAGATTATTAGGTTAATGTACCTATAATCTTATAAATATTCGAATGAAATTATATTTATATCCTCCTTTAGTATTACAATTTTTACATAAATAATATTAATTCAATATATTTCCACACATAAGCTAATATGCAAATACATAATATAAATTTCATCCAACAATGTTCATTCATAAATGTGTAGGTAATGTAATAATAAAATTGGTATATAATTTTCAAATATAAACATATTTACTTAATAAAATTTAAATGCGTCACACGATAATCTATACACACCTTTTATTGCATACAATACAAACCAATAATACTTGCTATTATACATACTTAAATGTATCCATCAATACTAATTATACATTGGATGCTTGCATAACTTCGTACCCGATGTGAATACTAAAATCAATAGGTGTTGACTATCAAAATATTCTGCTGAAATCGGAATATAAATGATAGTCGGAAGAAACAATATCTGGAGAGTATAGTGAATGCTGCAAAATTCTCATTTCATATTATTCAGTTTTTGTAGTGTGTGTCTTTCGTGCCACATGTGGTCTGAAATTTTCATGGTGGAAAACCTCTTCGGTTGACCAGTTATTGTTTCTCAATATAGCCGAAGTAACTGCTTGTAAATTATTTCACTGAAATCCTACTAAACACATAGTAACACTTTCATTACATGGAAGTAAACTGTAGAAATTGATTGCATCTTAGTATTCTACGACTTATTTTTTCCAAGTTCCAACTGTCCGCCCCTGTTATCTTGCGATACAAAAAAAAATCATTTTTATGCTGTCTAAAAAGAGAAACGATATATTCTGTTGAAAGTATTTTTTTCAGCCATGAAGTTGTTGGTTTAAATGCAGACTGTAATATATTAAAATAATAGAAATAAGTATATCTCTGGATTTAATTAACGGCCTTAGATATTAAGTATATAAAATGTAATTATTGAAAATTAAAGAATAAAGCGGAACTATTTTAAATGTATAAATAAGCGATTGTATGTTATTGAATTCATGTGCAAATATATATAATAATAATTGCCAATGTTTAAGCTCTTAGTAATCTTCTTTAGTTGTACTGTTCGGAAAGCAGTATCGCAATTCAAATAAACAAATAAATATTTTTCTGTTTCAATACTTACTCCTTTGCGAAACTCATATAACATGCGTTGACCAAAATGTAGTTTTTCATTCGATTTTTGTAAACACTTAAATGAAGTTATGCAATATACAAAAAAAAATAATAAATCAAATAGAACAGATGTTCGGTGCTAACTTCGCACTGCCATATAATATGAAAATCGGGCAAGAAGTTATACAGTCATCCAAATTTATTTTATATACACATGTAATATTAAGGTAAAATGTTTAACAAAATGATCATCAACAAATTAATTTACATATAAATGATCAATAGAAAAAAAAAATAAATAAATAAAAAATAAAAACTCTGAATATTCTCACTTATTTACAATTTTTATTGAGACTACCTTATTTTTTACAAGAAAGTCATCGGCCGTATACACTCACTCATTTCGCATTTACACTTCAGATTGTAAACATATATATCATTAACACTTTTTTATTATAGTCTTGTGCGTGTGTGTGTGTGTGTGTCTGGGTTAGTGCAAATATGTGTATTTTGTGCCAAAAATATATACAGTAAAATATATAGGAAAATAAACAATTAATTAGAAAATTAGAAGTTAATAAACTATTTGTCTATACTAAAATAAAAAATTACATGTAATATTTAATTTAAAGAATTTAGATGGTTTTTCATTTTTTTTTCTTCCACAAAATAATTACTAGAGAGTTCATAGAAAATAATAAGAGTGTGTAATTTTAATTTTAAGAACTAATCAAATAATAAATAACAATAAAAAAAAAAGCAATACAAAACGTAAATAAAAATTATAATGAAGAAAAAATAAAAAGTGAGATAAATAGTTATAATAATTTTCATATGGGATCAACTACTAATTATTTAAATAATATTATAAAATGCAATCATTACAAAGAAATAATAGAAAAACAAATACAGTGCAAAAAAGTAGTCAATCATCGATACTCAAAATGTTCAGTGACACATCATTTGTACTTAAAATTTATATGATTTTATTATTTATAACTATGTGTAAATGTAAAAATAATAATGATATAAATTCAACTACACCATTAAGTACTTCAACAATTACTGCTGTACCACCAACAACAACAACAACAACGTCATCTTCAACAACAAAATTAGGAAATAATAACAAAAAATTAATAAAATATCATGAATTCAATAATACCATAGTTAAATATGAAAGTTTTCATCATAATAATACAACAACAAAATCATCATCATCATCACCACCACCACCAATAACAATGTTATCAACCGGCAATGAACTTTGGGATGATTTAATAAATGAATGTTTAACAAAACCAACAATTTCATGTTTTCAAAAAAATATCCATAATTATTTTGATGGTGTTTTAAATATGGGTGATGTAAATGTAACAAATAATTTTATGTTATATAAAAATAAGGTCGACTACTATAAATATACCAAAGAAGCTAATGAGGATGATAATGATTTAAATGAAAAAGAAAATGAAATACCGGATGAAGAAGCAAGATCAGGTATTATTATTGATTTTTTTTTTCTCTTATATATATTTTTAATGTATGTAAACATATAAGATTTGATATGTATATACGTACACAAACACACACATGTATTTATATATAGTAACTTACACTTACGAATGCGTATCCGTATATATTTTGTTAACCTTTTTTATATAATATTGTTCACCTTCTTTTTTTTTATAATAAACTTATAAATAAATGTATGTATTTTTTGTGTTGGTTAAGATGTGAAAATAATATTGATCACAAATTAAAAGAAAGCATGTCTGTCTTTGCTGCATATAAATACATCTTATTTCAACGCTAATAGAATAATTACAATACATTATTATTTATATGAAGTATAAATATTTCCAATGAAGATTTATCGCAATTAAACAAAATTATTATTATACATTCATGCAATATTAATTTTTGCAATATTTTATAATTTATTTATAATATATTCTCATAAACAGTGTGTTCGAAAAATAACCGAAATGGATTAAGAGCAATGTTAACGCAATTAATTTATTTATTTGAAATATTTTATACCTCAACTGAAATGCATCTGTTTGCTCACTGTCAACAAGTGTATCGCATCATTTTTTTTATGTTGCTGAGGTTAATGTCGTGTGACGAACCGTGATTACAATATAACTTTATTTTTCTGTTAGACGAGTTGAAAGTAGACTACATTATGAAAAAACATTGGAATGCCCACTTAGTTAATTTTCCGGAAAATCGACTTTTAATAATTATCATATTTTTTAATTACAGGCCATAGTTTTCACAGATTTCCAGTATTGTATACAGAATTATAAATTATAATCAATTACTAATCTTTCATAGAAGAGATTTTTAAAATCGATCTACACATAAATCAAAATCAAAAAATATGACCAATTTTCCATTTGACATCATTGAAATTTTGTATATTTTGTATAAATATTTTGTACCATTCGGTTGTACGTAGTACCACAAATTTCTGTAAATTTTCTCTGCCATCCCCATTGGAAAATCGGTCATATCTTCATATCTTAGAATCGATTTTAAATAGCTCTTTTATGAAATATTGGAAATTGATTATAATTTGCAATGATGTAAGCAAAAAATAGAAATTCGTAACAACTATAATTAAAAAAGATGATAATTCACATAAAAGTCGATTTTCCCCGGAAAAATTTAATTCGATGAACACTCAATTTTTTTTTCATAATTTAATTTCACCCAAGTAATAAGAAAAATATAGTTAAAACTGAATACTAGTTTTTAACCTTCGACACTGGTCGTTGTGTAATGCTGTGATCGTTAACCGATCAATGTCTTTAATTAATACAAAACAATTTTCTTTTAAAGTTTAGCAATCAGAAATGGTCATACGGAACTAATAATATTAATTGTTATTAAAAAAACCGCAATTCAACACTTTGACGCTTAGTTTTTGGTTCACTTTTTGAAAACACTGTTTTTCATCACCAGTTACAATTGTTTTTATGAAATTATATAGTTAAGCGTCATATTAATGATGCCTTTGGAATGATCAATTCGTTTCAATTTTTTAAATTCAGTTTTTTATGTCGGCATTGAATCGTCCGTCGATGCTTAACTTAAAAATATGTGTTTTGGTTTGGATAAAAAAAATTATCATCATAAGTGATTTTAAAAAGAGTATTTCATGTGTTTTCGTACACGGTTGAAAATTTTAGACTAATTCATAAACCAAAAATTAGTTTACACACTTTTTATAAACTAAGAATTATTAAATAGTAAACTTAAAGAAGTTAACGTCGATTTTTAAACCATTTGATATTATTATTTTCAAACCAAATTCATATTTGTTATAATATTCTAAACTATTGGTATTGTTTTTAAAGTAATAATATTATTATTTTAGAATTAAAATTGTATTTTAAACCATCGAAGATTAAAACACAGTTTTGACAACCGAAAATAGAATTACGTTTAAAAATTGTGTTATGTATTGATAAAATATGGCACACCGCCACTTATAAATGTTAAACTTGAGTTTATATTTTCGGTATTTTAAAATCTCGAAGTTTAAAAAAAAACGAACTTTTCGGTTCAGCAACAATATTTTTAAACTTCTTAGGTTTAAAATTTATTCTATAATGGTTTTATATTATTATTTTTTTTTTACTTTCTAATGTCACTCAATGCGTTGTATATGAGTTACACAGTTACTAAAGGAAATGTAACATTTTGTTAAGGTTACATAAATAAATTAGCAGCCAAATAGTTAGCATTATCAGAATGATAAATTAGAATATCACTATGCGGTTACTTTTCGGACATCGGATGTTACAATAAATAGTGATACGACTATAATTTCATCTGTTTCAATTAAAAATTCATATAATTGGTATATATTATAAAACATGTAATTTATACAATTGGATATAGTATTACATACGTATTTCATGTGTATAGAAAAAAGTAAATATGAATACATTGAAATTATTAAAAACAATGTAGGTTTTGTTTATAATATAGTAAATAAAATTAATAAATAATATTCTTTATTGTTTATTGTATTATGTTTTTATATTTCAAGAAAGAAATTATTTATTTATATTATTTTATTTAAATAAACCGCTACAATACTATTTTGGTTGAACTACTAAAAATTCTTTTTTAGTTTTTAATATTCATTAAATTACAAATACAAATATAAATAATTCGAGTTATTTAAAAAAAAAATACATTAGTCATTTCATCATTGTGCAATATCGTTAAAATTTTATTTTAATAAAATAATTTTTTTGCGTAATAGTTTATTAATAATAGAATATTATTTATATCTTCTACAATAAAATATTATAATATTCTCGATAGAAAACACATTAGATTAATCGATTTTTATCTTTTCAGTAAATAATGTATAACACAGCGAAATTCTAGTGTAGCTTAATCTATATTTAATTTTTTATCTATTGTATTATTTACAATTTGTTTACTTCTGTTCAGGCCTGTGCCGAGCAAATTTTGAGCTCTGTGCATAATTTTGAAAATACACCCTTAAATAAAAATGTATCAACATTGTTTAATATATACATACATTTTTCTTCTAAAATTTAAATGACTTTAACCACTTTAACACACACATATACACACATAAAGTCATATTACTCTGATAACATGTCCAATGTTTTCTTGCAATGAATTAATTGATAGTTTGTTGGCATAGCACAATGACTTTACATAACCCTATAAATAAAAATTGATTGGTGATCAATTAAATGGTTCATAATTCAAAATAATCAATACACAAATAATTAATTGTGTCATTAGCTGTGCGCATTTAATAACAATTAATTATAATAAAGATTAAACTTTAAATTATTCATTTATTCAATTAATTCATTAGCTGTGGGGGCCATAGTCTTATTATTAAAACCAAATGATTGCTTTATGTATGAATAATTGCTAATATTTAAATAATGATTACAGTACAATTGGTAAATTGTTATATACTTCGATGCGGAGTAGTATGTTGTCTGTTGTTAGATACCATATAAGCTCCACACAATATAACATTTTAATATTATAATTTTATTAATAATATTGCAGTAGTAATATAATATATCGAAAAATTTCCCCTATTATAATATATGAATAATTTCTCATAACATTTTCGCATCGGAATAATTTTCATTAAAGTTTCATATAAATCGTTATATTTTATTGATATAAAGATAAAACGATCGTTTACCATAGTGCAATAGTGATAATATAAAAGATTTTTCATTCAATATAAATATGTACAGAAACCAAATTAATTTTCATAGTATTTGGTGATTATAAGCAACACATAATCAGAATAAAATTTTCGTTTTTGCCATTAACGCAGTTATGCGATAATATTTTGTTACAAAACAACGATGGTATTTATATCTGGTCCTCAGTCCCCTATGTTATTTATATATAAATTTTGTATGTATAAGAAAAACGCACGCACATATACTAGTGTAAAAAAAAAAGATAAATTTTGATTACAATTTAAATTGGAACTATGTTAAAATAACAATTTATTCAATTTTAATATATGTTTTCAATAAATATTGATTTTTCTTTTTATGATTAAATAAATTTCAAAAATTTAATTTAAATGCGGATGCATATAAATATATTTATATAGTCATAGTTTGAATTTGATTAAATTAAATCATTCTATATTTGATTATAATATTATATTTACTTCGGTATAGTTATTTTTTTTAATAAATAAAATATTAAATAGCTTTTTTTTTATATTGATATTTAATAAATATCATTGTTTAAATTCAAATATGCATATAATGCAATATAATAGAATTCAAATTAATAAATATTTGCATATATTATGTTGAGTATAACAAATACATAGATAATTTATAGCTCATAGATATGTAAACAGAGTAACAAGCAAATGGTATACATTTCAGTTGAGTAAATATTTTAATTTCCTTATATTGGGAAAATGTGTTTCTTTTCATTTATAATATTGTAGTAGAAATTAAAATCTAATCCATTAATTCCATTCGTTATCATTTGCAGTAGAATTGAATCATAATGTATTTGTTATGCTCTTAATATAATGCGTATTTAAAGTAAATATAGATTATGCCATAACTTTGAAGCTTTGCATCTGTTTATATTACGTGTATCTATACACCGAATCTATTCGTGATTACGAAATAATACGTGGTCGAATTTATCGATACATGTGCAAAGTATTATTAATTGTATTTTGTATATTTTATAAAACCCAAAAGCAATAAAAATTTTGACAACAATTTTCAAATACATAAACATATTTTATTCTATATTTTCATCCCATAATACATAGAAATAGTTTATCGTTAAATGTTGACAATTATCAAATCATAAATTTACATACGCAGCTAGTAAACGCAATAAGAAGTATGCGGATGTAACGAAACATAATTTTATCGAAAAATATCCTCCAGATGATCTCGTCAGTTGATAAATTTTACCATATTTAGTTTTCAAAATAGTATATACACACAAAAAAAGGAATCAATTCTTTCATTACAATTTATTGACAAATTTTATTTATTAATTTTAGAATTGTATTACTAAAATATTCGTTGTTGTTAAACACATAATCGCAGATAATAAAATAAAAAAAAAAAACGATATGTCCATGCTAAATTTTCCGGTAGATTTCCATTTTTAGAATTCTGAATTTCTAATTTAAAATAATTGGAAAATTGATACTATCGTATTCTAAATTCAATAAATTTCCAATCAATTGTCAAAGAAATTTTTAAAATCGATTCACTCATTCTAAAGATATGACCGATTTTTCGTGCCGTAGTGCCAGTAAACGTTTATCTGACAATAATGTTACAGTATAATTTTTTTGTGCTATGTGGGTGATGGATGTACACACTTTTTATTCAGAGCATCACAATTTTTTTTACATTTATACTCACATCGATTGTAAAAATCTCTTATTTAATTGTAAGAAAGATTGGAAAGTGGAAGTGTTAAAAATATATCCGTAATTCAAAAAATTATTCATAAAATTAGATTTTACACAAAAAATTAGGTGCACACTCAGATTTATTTGTCAAAACATATGTTTTCAAAAGTATCTAATCCGTTTTATAATTTTATTACCGATTTCTTACCGAGACTCCTCCGACGTTACATAACTTAATATTAAGTGATGGTTACCTGATTTATATAAACAATATTATACGTAAAACAACACACATAATAAAATATTATTAATTATAATAGTTAGTTAGTAGTAGTATTGACCCGATTATATTTATATGTGTAGATTCACCAATTGAAGAAGTAACCGATGCATTATATGGTAAAAGTATTAAATTTATGATGACACATGATATACAATTAAAAATGCCAGATATGTTGTTTAATGGGGCAACAATACGTTTGTCACCGAAATCGTTTGAGGGTAATGGTGCTCTAGTCAAATTTGAAATAGTACCAAAAGAATTAATAAAAAAAGGAGCTGGAACTGGACGTATATTATTTAAAAAAATAAGTACGTATATAAATATTTTATATTACAATATATTGTAGGCTAAATTATGCCTTCAGAATAAAATAATTATAAATATAAATCTTTTTCCGTTTTTTTTTTTTCTATTTACAGAAAAATTCTTTAAAAATAAATTACTTTTATCATTTTTGGCTATTGTATTAGTCATTAAACTAATAAAAATAAAAGTGATGTGGTTATTACCACTTATTATTGGTGTGGCTGCTGCTAAAAAATTACTTCTTAAATTTTTACTATTTCTATTTCCTGCACTATCACATTTATTTAAATTATGTACTTATTATCATAATAATTATCATCAAACAAAATTCTATCATCATCAACATCATATAAATCATCATCATACGGTAAGTTTTCAGCATATTATTTTTAATTTTATATTATATAACCACAATTTTTTAAATTATTCGTAACTACATACATAATTTCTATCAAAAATTATATGTAATCAATCAAGAATTAAATATTATGAAATTTATAATATATAAATGTGTTATGTAAAAAAGTAGTAAATACAAAAAAAATGCATCTACAATTTTATTTTATTCTATTAGCAATGCGTAATTAAACAACGTATACGAGATATAATAAATTAGAAAATTAAGTTAACGCATCAGCTTCAACTATAGAATATTATAATTAAAATATAAGACATTGTTCACTTTCTTTATGCACATTAATTATTCATAATCATATTTAATTAATGCAAATATTTTTGTATATTGATTGCTAAATTTGTGTATTTATTTGAATCTGATAATTTATGATTTCTTTTGAAAGTGAAATGTTTGAAGTTGTTGTTATAGATTTCTTTGTATATCATAAATAATAATTAATAATATAAAATTTTAAATACGCAGATGAATTGGTACATGTATGTGAATATCGTGCGCGTCAAATATCACATGGTTAAAATTCATACTAAACATCTTATTAATATTTGCGTGAAGTTTCCACAGCCTATATGCAAAGTGAAATATAGACTTGACCAACAATTAACGACATTTAATCGATCAAAGTTAACGTTTCGTTAGAGACAATTCCAAGATTCTTAACTTTAGTCATATATCCGATTAACCAAAATATAAGAGTACATTCAATTTTTAGGACTAGATTCACTGCATATAAATAAATAAAATATACAAAATAGCTGTTAATGCATTCTATAATTTTATTGTCCTTAATGCACATTACTATATTGACACAATAAAACAGGCTTCTTAACAATTATTATGTGTTTATAAATTACTGAACCATTACCAAAACATCGTACTTTAAGATCAGTAAAATAAACACGCAATGAAATTAACACATTTTACTTGTTTCAAGATAATTAGTGTAAAAGATTAAATTAAGTAGTTTTTCCTTCAGCGATAATACCGTATACTTTATAGTTACAAAGTTTTTAACGATTGCAATTTATTTGAATAAATCTTAACAAGTTCTGAAAACATAAAATATCATAATAACAATAGTTATATTTTTCCATGCAAATTAATTAGAACAATTTTTCATCTATTCGACAATTCCTCCAAAAAATAATATGCTGTACAAAATATGTACGGTTTTACTCTAAAATTATTTATGTACAAAATTACATTTATAGAATTATTTTCTGCATGCAGACAATATTAGGATATTATAATATACAGGGTGTCCACGAGCGTTGCGCATTCCTTCAAGGGGACATAATTCTAAGTCGAAATTACTATATAAAAAAAGAAGAGTATTCGGTATTAGCTTATGAATAAACGAAATTTAAACAAACCTACTTTTCTTTTGTTCCAAAAAGCTATAATTTTGGTTTTGTTATTTTTTTATTTTTACAATTACACCACTTTTTCAAACATTTATAACTTTTAAACTGTTAGTCATAGCTAATTGAAATATTTTATAAAATTGTAGCGAAATAAATTAGTTTTACTTTTTTGATATAAAAATGTTATGTTGCGCCGTTAGATTTTTAAAAAAATTCATTTTAGTACGAAATTTTTGAGAAAAGATAGTTATTTTTCAATTATATTGTTCAATAATTCGAAACTGAAGCATGTCAAAAAAAAATTAGTAACACAATTTAATTCTCTACAAATTCGGTCTACTATAAATTTTCTGTATTTACATTAGTTTCGAAGTTATTGGTCCATTAATGATGAGACTACTGAGAAATATTTTTAGGGCCGTATCTCGAAAACAGAGATCCAAATCGAAAAATGTCATTTAGTAATTTCGACTCAGAATTATGTCCCCCATCACCCCCTTGAAGGAATGCGCACCGCTCACCGCTTCAATATTTTGATCGTATATATGAATAGACTTATTAAACAATTTCAAGCGATCTATAAACCAACTAATGATCTTTATATTATTATTAATAATATGGATGGATAGAAAAAAACTATATATATAATACAAAAAATTTAACCCGTAGGCAAATTAGGTAATGAATATATTGGACGTTTTTAATATACAAATAATATATAATATACAATACAATATATATTTAATAAAAATTGAATGAAAGCATAGGCACATTTGTTCTTTTAACATAATTTATAAATTATGTATTATTGTATAAATATGTACAATAAAATGTAGAAATTTATAAGAAATCTATTTAGGATTGTGTGTGTGTGTGTATATGAGTTATAAAGTGATGCTAACTAACTATATAATAAAATAAAAACCATAAAATTCATAGTGTCTATAATATATACGACCATTTTTGGGTGTCACAAATTTTAAAACATTTTCTCATTTATAATTATTAAAATTAATCTGAGGCAAAATGTTTATAGTATTATTTTCAAAAATTAGTTAACATTATATTAATAAATAACCACAACAATTTCAAAATGTATATATTTGGTAACGAAAAAGTATATTATATTTTATTAACAATATCCATAAACTTTATACATATATTATTGTGAATGTGTACGACTTAACTGAATAGGAAGTAGGTAAAAAAATAAAAAAATAAAATATGATAAATGTTATTATAAAATTTAGGTATTATAAATACAATATTTGTAGCATATATTTGATTAATTTCCTATATTGAAACCAAAATAATTAATTAACTTATTTAAATTGTTTAAATTCTTTTCATATACACGCGTATTATTTGCATAAAAAAACCAGATTAAATATCTGTGTGAAATTTTGAAAGAGAAAACTAAAATTAAATTAATATACGTATGTTTCAATTAATTTGTATAATATTATCATTTATTATAATAGTTAAAATATTAAATTAAAGCTCATGTATAAATTACGATACCAACTAAAATACAATATAATAACACAACAATAAAATCTAATAATAAAAAATAACGATCATCTTAAAATTAAAATATAAATACTTATAATTGATCGTATACAGACAGCTATAGACAGATAATGTAATAACAATATAATTAAAATTAATTTCTTTGTTTTTAAAATGTTTTGTATACATACGCTGATCATATCGATACAGTGCAGGAAATGAATCTATGCATTTACTTTTTATTCTTTATTTTTTTTTAAAGTTAGTTTGCGTACGGTACGCATTTCAATTCAGATATGCAAATGCAATGAAGTAACTTTATACGCATAATATAAAACATATTGTCACAGTTTGTCCTCTGCTTTATATTTGTATACATTCACACATCTATCCATTGTATATATAATAAATTTATTCATATAAATATATATTTATATTCATGCATGTGTATGTAATGAATGATCTTATGATCGCAACAACAAAAAAAGAAAAACAATAAATGTGTGCTTTTTTTTTTTTTCATTTTTATTTAAAATAAAAATAAAAATAAATGTTAAATAAAATTCTAGGTCATGTAAATAAAAAAAATCACCGAATATGTATAAATATTAGTATATTTTATAAAATTCGGTCACTTGTCAATCCAGTGAAAGTAGACAAAAAAAAAAATAATATCATAACTAATCAATTTAAAAATCTATTATATTGTGAATTAATAATTATTAATATTATTTTATTAATTATATTAAAGGTAATTCCACCATGGTTTAATGAACCGCATCATGACCATGGACATGAACATGGCCATGACCATGGACACGATCTTGGTCACGATTCACATGCAGGCCCAGAATTAATATTTACTGCACCACCAAAAGGACATCCGTCCGAATATTTACACGGTGCACCACCGCCCCATTATCAGAATCAAAATAATTGGGAATTTTCAGGACCTGGTTTAGGATCAGAGTGAGTGTATATTTATATAATAAATATAATATACACAAACACATAATAATATGAATTATGTGCGATCATTTAAAAATTAAAAAATTTTATTTCAATCAAAGAACAAGAAGTTTTAGCGCTACAATGATATTTTAATGCTTGAAATTGAAATTATAAAATATTATATGTATGCGAAAAAATTATGAAAAAATTGTCGAAAATATTTAACAGATTTTCAAATTGTTTAAAAAATTTAATTGAATTAATAAAGATTTGGTGAGTGAGTGTGATGAAAGCGGAAGAACAACACACACCACCAAAAAATCTGTTTTTCATTGCTTTGCATAACAAAGACAATACGATGTTGCACCGGTTTGCAATGGCATGCTTCTACAATTCGTATGAAATAGTTATTTTCATTCCTTCTGAATATTTTCCAAGACATGCAAAACGTGTAGAAACATTTGCTTCAGTAACTACTAGCTCATGCCCTAGACAGTTTTAGCGTTTGAACAATCATGCTTTCAATTTATTGTCGTTGAAATTTATCGGATGTTTAGAATGTAGTTTGACGTGAAAATCACCAGGATTGTATCTTGTAACAACACAAAAAAACAAAAATAGATGCAATAACCTAATTAATTCTATATATTACATAATTGCCTATGTCCACATTTGCATATATGAAATTAGTTGAAGATCTTAATATCCACGCATACCTAGTAAAAAAAAAGTTCTTTACTCTATACGTAAAATAACGTTTAATTTTGAAATGATTGTAATTTGTATAAATATATACCGCATGAAATTATGTATAAATACGCATATATTACACAAATACAAATAATAAATATACAAATATTCTAATATCGTAGTATTACATTATTAAAATTTGTTGTGATTACATAATATTAAAACATAAACATTTATGCTATTTTATAGATATATTAATGATATACATAGATCATCTCATATTAATACATTTAAACCAAAATTAGATGATGAAAATGAAATTAATTCATGGGGATTAGGTACTACTGGATCTCCATCATCGAATAGTTATTCGAAAAATTTAAATCCTTTTGCAACAGATGCGGCTTCGTCAAGGTAAAATAATATATTGTATATAAATATCAATGTACAATTTATTAATTCATAGGCCTTCTTTATGTTTTATATATATTTTAATTTAATATATAGGGTGGTACAACAACAACGACCATCACCAGTATATACGCCGATCAATTCAATTAAACGAACACCAATTATAAGTCAAATAGAATCTCAATATAATTCTGGAATGGAACAACAAATGGTAAGTTTATAGTTATTTAAATTATTAAAATTATTTATTTAACATATTCAATATGTGAACCGTTTTATTTGTAATAAAAAGTACGTAAAAAGAAATATTGTATATAGGTTTGGGGAGCAGGAACGGCTCCTGAGAAATATTTGCATGAGCTTGTTCCAAATATATTTTTCATAAAGTCACTACTAATACTACATAAAATATTAGCCCGCGAAGGCCAATGGAAAATTTTCGGGAAAATCGTTTTTCATAAATTATCAAATTTTTCTAATTACGAACCATAGTTTTATTGGATTTCCATTTTTTATTACATAATTTTAAAATCTAATCAATTTCCAATCTTTCATAGAAGAAATTTTTAAAATTGCTTCACCCATTCAGAAAATATAGCCGATTTTCCAATCGATGTTATATTGAAATTTTGTATGAAATAATAATACTGTATAAATTTTTTATACCATTTTTTATTATATTTGGAATACAATACCATTATTTTAATTTTAATTTCTCTTACATCGGATGGAAAATCGACTATATTTTCTGGATGGGTTAAGCAATTTAAAAAATTTCTTCTATGAAAGATTGGAAATTGATTAGATTTTGAAATTATGTAATAAAAATTGGAAATCCATCAAAAATATAGCTCATAATTAGAAAATTTGTTAATTCATGAAAAGCGATTTTCCCGGAAATTTTCCAGTGGTCTCCGAGCGAATATTTTACAATTTATGTGCTATTAGTATTGACTTTAAGAAAAATATATTTGGAACAAGCTCATGCCAATATTTGTCAGGAGCCGTCCCTGTTGGGGAGCATAGATTATAGCACACATGTCTAAAAATCAATGTTATAGGTGTAGTAAGATTTCGAAACGCCATATTTTATGAAAATCTGTGTAAATGCTTTTACCCGTAGTATACAACAAACAATTTTATAACAAGAGCTACTTATTTACATGAACTTCTTTACTAATTGGTGTTTCTCAACTAATGAATTTTGATATAAAATGGGTTAAAAAAACGTAAATCAAAATCAAATCATTGTCGCAGTATAGATCAAGTTTACTATGACTTAAAAAAAACGATATATATTTCGTATCCTTAAGAATTTAATTTTGTCAAAAATTTCATATCAATATATGATTGATAGATTTTGTGTTTTTTGATAATACTGAAAATTGTATCAATTTTACGATGCCATAGGCCCACTTCTAATTTTATACAGAAAAAAATTTCCAATAATATATAACTACCGCATTTTTAATAATAATTACTATAATATTCGGTATACATAACAACATAAAAATTAAATTAATAAATAAATACAGTTTTTATAGTAACAATATATGATACAGTTTCGAAAAGTTTTAAACGATATTCATTGTTCAATTTATTTAATATATGCGATAGGAAAAAAAATTAATCATAAAATGTGTGTGCTCGTATTTATTACATTATTATTATTATAATTATCGTTTGATTTACAAACTTTAATCTAAACCGCTCATATACACAAATTTTGATTACTTTTTTTCTCGTAATTTCAATTTTAGATGTATTGAAAAACATTAATTTAAAATTGTTATAAATTTCTTTCGATAATAAATTATCTAACATAATTTATTATTTAATTATTTTAAATTTGATATTATTACACATGTATGACGAATGAGCGTAACTAATTTTATGTAATGTCAAATAATTTAATAAATTACATTACATAAAGTTTTTTTTCTCTTTATATACAAATCCAATATTTAACCTTTATCAATGGTATATGCAAATAACTCTGCTACTGATAAATTTTTAATAGAAACATAACTTCAAACTAAAAGCCGAAATAAAAAAATTTTCAAATTATAAATTCAAAACAAGACAATAGCTGACACACTACTTCTTACTATGCATTTTCTATTATATTTTAATATTAGTTTTATGCATAGTGGGCCATAAGAACATTTTCAACAAATTTACGCGTTTCAAAACCACATATAAAATGTAATGAAATTTAAAAATATTTGATATTTTAATGCATATTTTTTATACTTCTTAAATTAATTTAAAAATTACTATACAAATAAGACTCCGTCTGTCCTGGATATAATTTTGTTTTTATAAAGTATTTCAGTATTTATTTCAATAATTTTACTGTTTAATTTTGAAAAATAAAAATTATAGTTTATTCGATTAAATGATGAGAATGTTAATAATGGTATTTATGTAATTTACATATTATTATTAATTACGATATTATACGCACCATTGTACAAAGTAGAAAACGTCTATTAATTGTATTTTAATATTTTTATATAAAAAAACAGGTCAAACAAAGTTCATGTATAATGTGATATTATTGTAAAAATGACGTGATTCTGATGCGAATGCGAATGATATTATTATGATAAATTAATAGCGCTATACTTTTATGTATTTCCATAATGGGTAAAGAGTCGATACAGAATTTATAATTTTCTAGTGATTTATACATAAGGTGTACGAGTATATAAACATTTACGATTTACAAACCTATATATAATTATAACACATGACTTATAAACGAATTCCATAGAATTTCAAAATAAATTACTCAACAAATTTTAATGAACAAGTAGTAGTTTTTTCTGATTTAAGAATTTCGGTTGAAGTCCTCATTTAAAACATATGTAACTAAATTGAAATGCAGGAAAGTGTAGTTAAACCTATACATTATATAGACAATTAAATTCTTTATTTAGCTACATAAGAATATTTGCAAATAGCTTGTTCCAATTTCGAGAAATCGAACAATAAATTTTGAAAATGCTAATTATGGAATTTTCATAAAATTTAAAATGGCAAAGAAATTTATATTCAAATAAAATATAAACTAAATTATAAATAGCGTATTTCGGAAATGGATCACACTAAAATATATCATAATTAATTAATATTATTATCTATGGTATATAGTCTAATGAAATGACGTGCATAAACTGGTGGACAAAAGCATTTAACATTTTTCATCATAACACTAACACCAAACCAAAAAAAATTATTGTATATATAAAATATTAGAAAAACTTTTGACAATTCTAACGATAAAGTCATCTGATAAAATCGGTTCCAAAAATAAAATTGATCTGTTATTATGATTAATGTCAATTGATGTTCCAACATTAAAAACAAAACAAATATATAACATTTTTATAACTGTTCGAAATACTATGGAATTCGCCTATGCATATATTTATATTCATATATTCGTTTATACTATACGTTTCAATTCAATTAACAAGAAAATGTGATAACTATTGCGCGCATCAACACACACATGTTTGACACAGTTTTATTTTTATTATTTTATTATGCGTATCCATCACAATTATCAACTTTATTATCATAGACTAACAATAAATATATCGTATATACTCGAGTACATATAAAAATTAATAAATCATTTTATTAAATCATACGGATTTAAAAGTACAGACAACTTTTGTGAATTTTTTAATTTCAATTTAAAGATTTTATATTTATATATTATTTATAATATTGGCTGCGGCGAGTATATGAAATCTGAAAATGAATGTGTTTCCAAGGTACTTGATTTTTTACACATTTGTTTCTCATTTCAATTTATATTAGTGACAAAGCGTGTAACTTTACTTATCGATATAATGTAGACTTATAGATAGATTTGCAATGATACATTGTGAATGCGCGAAAATTACGATTCTCTATAACATAAAATCTAGAAATAGTATTAAAAAATGAGCCTTGACTTAATTGGAAGGTATTTTATTCCAAATTACTCTAGTAACAAATTGTCCGTACTTTGAAAAATGAGAAAAATTTCCGTGGAAGACATCCACATATTTTCTATGGCACAAATATATTGGAATTTGTTCAAAGAATGTCCATAGATTTTCCACTTAATATAATAGTATTTTATTTAGATAAATTGAAATCTTTGGATTGGTTAGGTAATATTGCCAACATATACCCGTGCGGTATTGTATTCATAATTTATTTCACCAATTAACCAAGACTGTGGTTCAAATCCTCACTCATTTTAATTTATTTTCATAATATTTAAAACAACCACCTACTCAAATCTATATATTTCCTAGGAATTTTGTAAGACTTTTCATGGATTTTATCCGTCGTTTTTTTTTCTTGTTTATTACAAATAAAATATGCAAAATCGATGAATTTTTGCCATCGTTCAGCATCTTCATTCTGTACTGCTACAACTTCTGGACTACCGGTAAAAAAATAAATCAAACCACGATTTGACATCATCGTCATAAGAAAATTTATTCTGGTAATAGGAACAATTCACGGTTATTACTTGCCAAAATACATGGACGATCCAAAGATATTATTGTCAAAATCCGTGGATCTGCTAACAAAAAATATGAATATAAATTCTATGGATATACTGTGGAATAATAGGAACGAGAAATACTTCTAAGGAGAATCCGTAGAAATTGTCATTCCGAAATATACGGATATTCCAAGGACATTTTTTATAAAAATCCATGAACAGGCTTGCACCCATCATATAAAATTCCATCCGTAAGAAATCCATAGATATTTCTTCGGATTGGAACTACGAACTACTACATACTACATAATACGGAAATTTTATTATATTCTATGTGACACAATTACATAAGTAATTTCTTCTCAGTTACTCCTACATCCTCCTACCTATACATGTCAACCATAAATAACATACAATCATATAAAATTTATAACCTTTAGCTTATGAAAATATATCTTAATTTACATAAAATTGCCAAAATTAAAATGGGTGTAAAATATCTATAAATAATAATAAAATTTTTAAACAATCCAACCAAACATAAATATATTAGTGTGGATTATTATAATAATTTATTATATGGTGTTATAAAAGAATTAATAAATTACAAATACACAATGTGCCAAAAAAAGTAAAAAAAAAAATCGAAAAAGAAAAGATTTTTAAATGAAATTGTTCCGATATGGTATTCAATTTTGCACATCTTTATTTTTTCGTAATTGTATTAATCATTATAAATTTATAAAATCAAACTGCCAAATACCTAAACATATGTAACATTGTAATAATATTCGACCTACAAAATAACAATTAATAAATTATACAGAGAATTATTTATAGTATTAGAAAAAAAAAAGCCAATCAAATTAAATAAATAAATAATAGAGAATAATTTATAGACAACGAAAAAAAAACGTATGATCAAATTATAAAAAATAAACAAAAACATTATTAACAAAATAAAAACTCATGGAGAATACTTCGCCCATACAATGCAGACAATTAAAGTTCTGTGATCACTGGTCCAGGACTTCTTGCGGATAAATTACTGACAAAATTTAAATTCAGTTGATGCGGTTTAATAATGTCTTATGAGTATTTGAAATGGATGTGATATTTTGTAAATGCATACAAATTTTACTCATTGACACTTCACAGTCATACCAATAGTTTAATATATTGATGTAAATTCAATTGTGTACATATTTACTTTACACATATATACAAAATTGTACTAAATATTTAGAAAATGTAATTTGATATATCGCATCAAATAGATGTGCACGAAAGTAAAGAAATTGAAATGGAAATACCAACAAAAATATTTGTGCATTTTAATTTAAAAATTTTTTTCCGATGGTCATATGATGTTTGCTGATATTATTTATAGAATGAAACCGCAATATTCGACTTCAATAATAATTATAAATAAAAAAAAAGGCTGTTGTGCTAATAACCCACAGTTGATTTTTTATTGTATTGTTTTTTCGACATTAGCTATAGAAAAAGATTGTGTTTGGTATAGGTGTAAAGTAAAATAAAAAAAGGTAAAATCGATAATTTTATTTATTTAAAATTATATGTTTCTATATTTATTAAAAACACATACGTAAATCATGTTACTGAAACCATAATGAGAACGGAATTATTCATTATACGTTCCATCATCATTGAAACACAAGGCAGTTCCATACAGACTAAATTACAAAATTGAATTATATCATGTTCCATTTTAATATGAAATTAGGTACTTACAATTAGTCGAATAACGAATTTAGTAATCGAAATAATAGAAATGATTTAAGTATAATAATTTTCGAGGTAAGGAAGCAACCTTTCCTAATTTAAACGATTTTGTCAATAAATGACTAAATTCTGATATATATATTTATATTGATTTCCAGAACTTCCATATAGGATTATAAAGAAAATTAGCTTGTATTACTATTCGAAACCTATAAATTACAATTCAATTCATTCAAATTGAAAAAAAAGTGCATAATGAGTATACTACAAATTTCATCAGTAAGAAGTAATGTATCGATTTTTCAGAATTTCCAGAAGTGTACATATAAAATTTCATCAAAATTGTATACGAATTGATCAAATTACCAAATCTGTTACACCAAAAACTTACTAAAAACAAGAGTTATATTACTCTTGTACATTTCCTGAGAATTTGAATAAAATCTGTTAAATAAATTTTAATACACACGCGCTTAAATGATTTTACGTTAATTACAATATAACTTTTGTAATCACCAAACCTGGAGCATCACGTCAGTGAGCTCATCTCGCCTACAGATTTTTGTAAATAAATGCCTTCAAAGAATCCATCGTGTTCGATGGCCTAAAACAATTAATAAATAATATAACAATTCAATTCAGGGGATACGGAATCAGACCACCAAATGGGTTTCTTTTCGTTCGCCTGGTTGGTTGAAGAACTTTACAGTGCATGTATTTTATTTTTGTTTTTAATTTGTCGAGAAATACAATTTAAGATCATATTATGAGTGATAATTTGTCTTTTGAAGGCTGTTTGTGTACCAATTGTAATGTATATAGAAGCTATTTTATTTTATTAAATCCATATCGTTATGCGCAGCATGACAGTAAAGTAAAATATCAACGATATTCACATTTACATTCACCATATCATTTATTTATTATACCAAAATATTATAAAGTGTAAATATTTTTATTCTCGGTTTTATACCACTTCCTGCGTTACCATTTCCATCGTTTATGACCAGATATCTTTGCTAATGTGCGTTGTTGTGCACTATTAACCGATTAACATAATGTCTCAAAATATATATAGACAACGGTATGGGTTTTTTCATCGACTATAAAAATAATTGTTATAATAACAACGCAACATTATCATAAAAAAATCACAATTCATATGTGTTTGTAAATTATATACGTATAAATTATTCATATTTAATAAAATACACACTGATAAAATGAATATGATAAATTTTATGTTATAAACAACAATTTTCTATAAATAGGTGAAGAAGATCTCAAACGTTTAGTAGTGCCTGCGTATTATAAGTAGTTTATTTATTACTTATTATTTATATTTGGTTTTTTTTTGTTTCAGAATTCTATAACATAAACATAAATTTATAGTGAAAAGTGCTTTGTAATAATTAAGAGTAATAAAGAAAATAATTTCTCAAGTTTAACCTTTGTAATGCATTTGATTATTTTACAGTTGAATTTCTTCTAGTATATAATTGAATTAATTTTCATTTCATATTTCGTAATCTACAGGATTTTATCCTATATTTTAATTTCGTGGGCTATAAAACGTAATAATATATTTTAATATAGAATTTATGAATGCTTTTAAAAGTACATATAGAAAGAAGTTCGAATGAAAATCAATTGTATTTTAGTATAAAATATAAAATAGTTAAATTCAATGTAGTTAAGATTGAACTGTAAAAGTGACAATGCAAAATTATATGTTTAATATATATATTAAAACCTCTTTCACTCTTTATTTCCGTTCAATATTTAAAATATTTTAATACATATTCATATACAATAAATGACAAATTGAATCAACAAGAACAATCTCAATGTGGAATTAGAAATTTTAGCAAATATATATAATTATTGTAAAATTTTTTTTGTTTACACATTTTATAACTCTTAATTTAACCTGCAAGTTGTAGCACATTTCAAAATAAAAAATCAAATTAAGATTACATGTATATTCAATGGTCGATTCGATGGTCGATGGCTATAAAAATAAATATAAATATTGTATATATTTACACGCGCATTATATTTACACATTGGATACACATGCATTTGAAAGACGCCAATTTAAAAAATAAAAAAGTGTAAATAGAAATGATAAATGAGTTCAATGTTTATTTTATATAGTAATACACAGATAGGTATCATATGCGAGATAATATGTAAATGTTTGAAAAGTCATTAATTTTATTTCCCACACTTAATAAGATTCAGATAATATATCTTAAGTATTGCCCTATAATAATTGAAAGATATATAACAATTATATAATGTAATGATGCGTGATTGAGGAAGGAAGTTCACATATTAATCACATTATTAAATCATGTATAATCAATATATAATTACATTAATATACGTAAATACAGGCGTACCTTGAAATATACGGTACTTGAATTATAAGGTTTTTTAATTTTATGCGATCATAAATTTGAGTGACTTCCTATTTCAATTAATCGTTATTCTATATATATATAGTTTATTGTTTTTTGCGAATTTTTTCCGTTAATATGAATACCGAATATACATAAATTAATTCCTAAAATCACCTTTCCCATAGCTATACCAATTCTGTATACAGACTTTAAGACTTTTATTCAGTATTGATAAAATTTTGTACCAGATTATAACTTTGTTTTTGTATCCAAATTTATTATTTAGTGATTACACATGAATTTGTTGAAAAATTGCGTTTATATAAATATTGAACGCTTAGCTTAATTACGGCGTTTAGCGTCCATGCCATATCTGTATATTTTAATCATTATTAAATCAAGTTTATTAATATATATAATTATAATTTATCTAACTACTATAATGATTACATTACACACTGTATACTGTAGTAATTTTGTTATCTTAACATCAATTATATGAACTTCTGCTTATTAATAAATATAAATAACGAATACTTAAAAATGTATTTATTTATAATTAGATGTTAATATTTAATTAAATGTACCTACATAAAATTTAAATGCTTAATTTAGATTTATTTTTCTAAGCACGTATATATGATGACAATTTTTATTCTATTTTGAGAAATGAATGCATTTTTTTTTAATTTAATAATTTTATATAACTGAATTTCAACTTCTTCTTTTTTTAAATGTTCATTTAATTAATCTTCTGAATTAATGAAGTTGAAAGACAAAAAAAATTCGATATGCATATCAACTAATTAAACGAACAAAATAAACAGTTGCAAATCAAAATCATTCAATTATATATTTGTATTTTTAACATATAGTAATAACTATAGATAAATTATAGAAATTAATGCAGAGTGCAGAGTACATAGTATTATTTTGAGATATCGATCAATAATGTATAAATGACAACATGTGAATAAAACAAGTGCAAGATGATATTCATGAAAAAATTCAGCTTCAGATAAAAATATCTTACTCAATTATCTATGGACAAGTACATCTATTTTTTATAAATTATTTCATTTTTAATAAATTTAATATTAATTTAAAATATTTTATGGAACCAATTTCGATTGGAAATTATAATAGATTTTTTTTTACATGTTTATTTAACGTATCCAATTATTGCAGTGTTGCTTATTTATCGAACGATAATTCCAATTTTACAAAAATAAGTTTGTTGTCAATGTTTTTCAATCAAACTATTTAGTAGGAAAACTGTGAAGAAAAACCGCTCATTTAAATCGTCCTGGGAACACAATAAAAAAAAGGGTTTATTAAATTTCGGAATGGTGTTTCTTCATTTCAAAAAAAAGTTGGATTCACTCCCAAATACAGATGAATACACTGACTGAAAAAGAAATAAGTAAGTCTTTTTTGGATCACATGATAACAGACGAAGAAAAATGGGTTCAACACAACACAACGTTTAACTAAAAAGAATTTGGTAGAAAATATTCGATTAGCATACCATAATTGCTAAAGTTGACTTTCATTCAATGAAAGTGTTACTGTATATATATATGTCTAGTAGGAGGATTGCATTGAAATAATTCACAAGGAATTACTTTTTGGCGTGGTGAATCAATAAAAGTGAACAAGTACCATACTACAAACGATAGACTGGATAAAGCAATAAAGAAAAAACGTAAAGTTTTACCAACCGGGAATGTGTGACTTTACACTATGTGATAATGATAATTTTTGGTAAAAAAAAACACTGTACTAAAACTGAATGAGCTGAAATGTACATTTTTGTAGCATTTGTACATCATATTCTATTGATCTTTCTCCTTAAAACAATAATCCATTTCCAATCACTGCAGAATATTTTGAATGACAAGAATATCAGATTAGTGGTAGACATCGAAAACCACCTCACTCACACTTCTTTGAAATGAAAAACGTTGTCATTCCATATAGCTGGAATTAAGTTAGCACAACTTTGGGAAATATAGAGATTACATAATTTATTCGTTTTTGTTTTCAAATCGGGCACGAAGTTATGCATTTATTCAATATTTTCTTGCATATATTAAACGAAAGTATATATGAATATTATAATCAATTATCTTAATTAACTCGTAATATAATATACGTAATATTGTTTAGTTTATTATATTTCAATTTCAATCATTATTTTTTAAAAATACCTATAAATCTCGTCATCATTCATCATACCTATTACACTACTAATCCATTGTACTTAAGAATATTTATTGCATTATTTTCCATTTTATATCATTCATTAATTTATTTTATATTATATTCACTTTGAATTATTAACTACAGAATTATTTACCTATTTATAATAAACACATTTATATACATTTTTAAATGTTTAGACATGCAAGCAATGTCCGAAACATATCTTGACCTACTTTAATTTACTGGAATTCATTGAATGTGTACGTACGTTCGTACGCATACATATAGTAGACTTTATATATATGTACAGTCATGTCCAAAAGTAAGTGGACACTTAAAATTACCTACAATCGATTGTCAAAACAACAAAACTAATTTATATATCTTAAAGTATGGGCAATTTTAAAAATATTATTGATATGGTGATGATAACATTGGTGTCATATTTTAGAATTTTACATGTTAATATCATCTCTTACATTTTTACTTTCATTATCAAGACGGGAAACTGTCCTTGTAACTCGATAGAACCATTTTGCATTAGTTGTTATATTATTGTCTTCAAAAGTGAATAAATATTATTTAAAAAGATATTCTAAATAAACTTACAATTAGTTTTTTCAGTTGTGTATTAACTTTTATACACTGCTGCCTTTGTTGTATATATTTTGAACACGATTAAAAGTGAAGAAATAATATATACATACGGCAGTTCATATACGTACAAGATTACTCGTTGATTCATCACCTTCGTTGAAAAATATTTCTTCTCATCAGTTTGTTAATCAAATAAATATATTATTATATTATTGATTGAAAGTCAAGTTGAAGGTAATATTAATACGTATATGTATAAATAAAAACCGGACAATAGTTATTAATTCATATAATTTGTAATGTATATGTCCGTACAGGGTGTTTTTTTTGTAAGTCAGATAGATAGTTTTATCTTAAACATTGCTGGATTAAATTTATTTTATAAAAATAATAACTTGTAATTTGATGCACCTATACGAATAGCTACGTATCATATAGTGATCAAACAGATTGATCAACGATCAGTTAAGATCAATACTTATATACCCTCAATTTCTGTATGAATATAATGGAATCTATCTTTAATTGCAAGAAAATTATTTTCATCCCCCATATACAGCAATATTATTTATTGTCATGAGTACCGTTTAACCAGAATTGAGTACCATCACTGAACCAAATCGTTTGATAAAAAATGAATTGTTCATGAACCCATTCCTCACAGTTACGACTATGTACTAAATAACTTATTATGATTAATATCATAATTAATATGTCAATGTCAAATGTAAATGTTTGATGCTCGCATTATAATACTCGCTTTTATATGACACCAGTTGGTGTTATATGATCACAATAGTATGAAACTGAATTTTAAAATTAAATTTCATTTTTCATTTTGTAGATAAAAGAAGCGCAACGATTGCAAGCCCAACAACAAGAAGCATTACGAATACAAGCTGAGCAAAGAATTATTGCACAACAACAGAAAATTTTACAGCAACAACCATTTGTTCAGGATCCTCATGTAATCTCCGAATATATATATTATTAAAATTGCGTTAAAACTAATTATTGTAATTTTTTATTTTCTAGGATCTTACACCAAATTTTATTGATCCATTTTTTAGTCCTATATTGATTAAAATTGATAAAATTTTCTTACAACTTGGATTCACCGATGAACCTTGCCGAGAACGTTTAGTGTGTAGTATGTATAAAAATCCAGAAAAATATAGTCCACACAGTAATTTTATATCAGCTGAATTGAGCAGGTAAGTTAAGTTTTATAAAAATCAAAGTAATTCCCAGAAAAAACTTACTAAAATCAATTCTTAATAATATCAATTGCACAACGACTCATCGATGGCTGCCTCTACCTTTCATATTATTATGTATTTTTATAATTTGAAATTAATATGTGAAAAGGTGGTATCGAATAAGCATACCTGCGGATAAGTTAAAGCAAGTTTTCTTAAAAAAAATCTTCTTTATTTTTGTCCTGCTTCTCTATTGTTTTTTCCTCTTATTAAAAACATAGCAAAAACCAAAAGTCGTCTGCTTTAAATTACTGTCACTTGTAAAATGATACTGTATTGGTTTCCAATTTCGACATTAATCGTTTGAAAGATTTTAATTGCCCAAAATATGTTCGAATTATTATCTAATAAAATTCCCATAACTTTCAAACATAGTTTTCCTTTAAAATTAAGTACATTAACCGCACACACTCACAATTCACAAAATGTTTTATAAATGTTGGTTTGTCATTGGATGCGATGCGATACTATTTAATAAACTCTGTATATTCTTCTGGACATAAATACAAAATATTAATTATTTTATTACATTATGAAAAGATTTAGTGAATAATTTAAAATATATTTATATAATTTTAGGGATTCAATAAATATTGAAAAAGCGGAAGCCACAAATGCGGCTGCTATACGATTTTATAGATATGTTGAAGCGGCTAGAAATGGACAAGATCAAAATGATTGCCTAAGATTATATGCTCATTGTTTAATAAATACGGAAACGAAATGATAGTATATTAAAAATTTACATAAATATAGTAAATTTTTACTTTATAATATTAAATAAATTAAATATGATTTCACATGTATAAAAATAATTACAAAACATTTAACATAAAAATATGTTGCACGCATAAATGCCAAAAAACATATACTAGAACAAATGACAAAACGATATATCGGAGTGGATAAGTGGATGTGTATTATAATTTATATATTCCCAATACAGAAAAATATTATGGTTTTTAAGAATTGAGGTTTGAAAAGATTTTGTAAAAAACTCAAAGCTACAATAAATTATTTGATTCCTCTGCAACGCGATTTTGGTATATTTTAAGTAATTTTGAAAGTTTTGAATATTTCATAAAATAAAAAGTTTCAATCCGTTGAAATTATTATTTCTTTTAATAATTTGAACATGGAATATTTATTAGATTTTCAAATTCTGTGTGAAAATATACAATCAGACCATTAATAATTCAAAAAAATGAGAATTATATTTAAAAACAGATTTTTCTTAAAGTTAATTTATTGTAAAATATTGGAGATTAATGTAAATTTTTGCGGAAAATTATCTTATATAAATTTCTAATAATTTTCAGTTACGGACTATAGTTTTAATAGTTTTCCATTGCAATTTACAGAATTACAAAATTTAAGAAATTTCCAATCTTTCATAAAAGACATTTTTAAACTTATTTTAGAATTTTAGAAAATTTAGTAGATTTTCCCTTTCGATTTCATTCATAATTTGTATGAAATATCGATGATGTATAATTTGTTGGTACTATTTTTAATATTTTGAATACTGTACCAAAATTTGTCCTTTATATTCTCTTACATGGGAAATTGGCTATATTTGCTCATTAGAGTGCCTGAAACAATTTTAAAATAATTGATTCAATGAAAGATTCGAAATTGATTAATTTCTGTAATTCTGTAACAAAAATTGTATCGTAATTAAAAGAAAAAATTATTATTTGTCAATATTGCGGTTTTTCAGAACATTTTCCATTAGCTTTCGAGTTAGTATTTTACAATTTAACCGTAACTACTTCAACACCTATAAGAAAATACGTTAATAACTAATATTTTTTTATACTTTATTTCATCCATTAACTACTGGAGAGAATAAACACTCTGGCTGACAATAATTTTATAATACAGTTTAAAAAGCAAAATATGTTTTTATGGCGTATATGCGACAATATTAGAATAAATCATTGTAAACTTAAATATTTACGGCATGGAAATTATGCCATTTTATTTGTCCACAGCTGTTTCTAATAATTTAATTTAAAAATTGTTATATTTATTAGTATATTATTTTATATTTATGTTGTTACGGACGGTGCTTATGAATCCGCTATTATTTTTTAATTGATTATCGAAATATACAAAGAACTTACATAAATCTCAACTTTCATAATTAATGTGTGTACGACATTTGTTTGATTGTAGTTTAATCGTTTGTACACGCCATAATTAAATGGAATGAAATTTACAATACTTCTTCAGACAAATGAATATCATATATCGGAATATAATTTTATTACAAAACTGTGTTGGACATGGGACCAATTGAGATAAAAAAAACAAACATTTTACATATATAAAATAAATTATGATTAATTGTTGACCTACAATTTTATATAATATTATATGGAATATAACTATATTTAAACACATATTCGGTACATTTGTATGCGGTACAATTTAACTTTTAAAAATTATTTATGAATTTTAAAAGTATTCAATTTATTAATGTGTAAAATAAAATAAAATAATTGTAACCGCAAAACAATATATTATAATTTAGAAGAAATTGCGAATAGAAAAAGGCATAGGTTATTACTAAATAATAAATATTACTTTTTGGAAATGATTTTCAAAATAAAAATATTCATTCATTGCATGGTAATAAAAGAACTGATTACATCAGTTAATAATATAATAATAAATCATAAATGTGTAAAATTAGATAATTGGAGTGTTGATCAATTATACACAGTCTTTACCCAAAAAAAAAAATATGGTCCATATTGAATATTTCGATACGATACTCACATTCAATTAAATCGTTATCATGTAACACCATCGAATCGCTTATCGAATGTTAAATATTATCACTCATTATTCTATATTTTGTTATATAATTATTTACTACTTTTATTTAATGGAATCTTGATTAAAATTTTTGTACACATTTATTCGAATTAAGTAAATCGATTGGATTGGATAGTCTTGTGTTGCATGAATATAATTTAAATCTAATCAAATTTATAATTATTGAATCGAAATACGCAATATAAGGTCAGTGCTAACATAATCCATCAATTTAATTTCATCACAAATGTCTGAGCTATTAAATTAGATATGTTTGTTGAGAGTTAAAAAGTTACAATATACGATATTATATTTGTAATTAGTGTAATTATTAGTTAATTATTATGATATTATTTATTTATTTTTTATATTTATACTAAATTTAAATTTATTATTAATTTATAAGTTAAATATTAAATTATATTACAATGTACATTTATTTAATTTGTAATTTTTTAAATTACAATAGATATCACAAAATATATAAATTAGGGAACGGTTATGGGGAATAAAGTATTTATTTATTAGTAAATGAAATCAGATAATAAAATATAATATATATTTAGATTTTGTAAAATTGTTAAGATATAATAAGATATGTCCAAATAATGCGTGCAGGAATTGTATAAATTGAATTTTGTCCCAAATAATATTTCTTCTAACAAAAACTGTCTTATTTTTATTGCTCAAACAGTTTTATATAGTAAATAAAATCAATTGAATTACAAATAATAGATAATATCTGTATTAAGATATTGATTTCAAAATTATTTCGATTTAAAATGATCATATTAGTCGGTGCTGCCAATGGCTTATTATTTATTTAATTAAATATAAACTATAATCACTCCTATAAAAATAATGGAATTATGAAAACATCTATCTTTCGATAATCATTAAACATTTGTTAAATTGTTATAATACTCCCATGCCGAGTAATAATTTACCAACTTGGCTGTACAAATTGAATGTCATATTGTGATGCAGTTTCGTTGAAAGATTTTAATTAAACAAATAAAATTAGTAACCCTAAAATACTCTTCTTTTTCAGATAATTTTTATAATATTATAAATTATGATTTACACAATATAAATTTTTAGATCGATTATAATTTCACTTTTACAATGAATATTTAATTTAATATATTAGATTTAATTTAAAATTTAATAAATTTCATGCAAAAAGATCATTATCAAAAGGTTCTTAAACACTTTGGGATTTATATAATAATAATTAATAATTAGTCATTATAGAACATAAATATTTTATACAATACTTTAATCATTAAAATTATTTATTTATTTATTTATTTATTTATTTAATTAGTTAGATATGTATTATAATATTTATTTATTTATTTATTTATTTATTTATTAGGAAGTTTTTTAAGTGGTAAATAGAAAATATATTTTTTTTTTAATTTTACTATGGTAAAAATAATATAGTTTCATAATGTATTTTTGGTATATTTGATAATAAGACTAGATTTTCCAAATAAATATATTTTTTTAAAATATATTCAAAATTATTTTTATTATTTTAGTGAATAATTATAAATAAATTTATTATGTAAATGATATCCTGCACACATTCTAAAGATTTTCCTTACAAATTACTATCAATTGTCGTTGTATTATATTTGTCAGATCAAAGTATAGCAGGAAAATAATTAATGAATCAAACTAAAAAGCTAGATATATAACGAATTCTCAATAAGTAAATCTATAAGTCCAAGGGATTTATCTATATACTTAAAATGAATTCTAATGTACAATTGCCACGTTTATATGAGAAAAGTTTATCACGATGTGATGAAAATGTTTTACTTTCCTGAAATTATTTTATCGTTATATATATTTTCATCTGATTTTTATTTTTGCAAAAACATGTGATTTATTAATTATATTTAACTATTATATACAGAACACCAAACATAACATAACCCTATAAAAATTGTCTGGTCTGCAAAATCATAACCTCTAATTGCGAAGTAAATTATGCGCAAAAACAAAAGTTTGAAATTAAACAAAGAGACCGACGGACGTATTATGTATTTAATAATACGGTAATGTATATAATTTTATTTTTGTGTAATTTGTCATCAATCATTTGATTTGATCATTAAAACTAAGTATTTACTATTTATAAAATATTAAAATTTATGATATAATATAATTAAAAAAATCCTTTAGAAAGAAATTATAACATAAAACTTACTTTATAAAATCGCATGTAGACGTCTATCGCCCCATTAATGCTCCATCACATGGATGGATATATGGATGGCTTGTGAATTTCATAAGATTGGATATTTCTGTCTTATTTTAAGTCATTTTCTATTTTCTTATTTGAAAAATAATGTATTTATAACTTTTCACTACACAAAAATTAAATTTATCACATATAAAAATTACATAACCAAATTAATTTAAAATATAAAAACACATATATTTAATTACCTTCTTCAACAAACAATTACCATTATTGAACAATTTCAGCAGACGGCTTGCTTTTTTTAGTATATAATAGAATTAACAGTAAACAGAACAATGCTGAAAATTAAAAAAAAAAAACATTAACAAACCGGATTTAATTACTTTTTTTTTTTTTTGCAGCTATTCTATTTCATTTTAACACACAATAAACAATGACAAAAACAATAATTTAAAACAAAAACAACACAAAATATAAAATCATACTATTTTTAGTTTTTGTTTTATTTTCAACGATAATTTAAATTTTATAAAAATTCTATAAATAGGTGGCGGCGGTGAAAAATATGTGGTTTTAAAATATTGCCTTATATATAATGATGGTACTCTGCAACTGAACTATCCTATATTTTGGTTTTGTTATTTAAAACAAAAAATAAACTAAACATATCTTTCTCTATTCGTGGTACGCATTTAGAATGAAAGGTCGAACAATTAAATTTCACATTTTTGGTTGTTTCTATTTTTGTATATATGTGCCCTCTTCTCCGTTTTATAAAGACACGACGGCACATCATAGACACTACTAGCATTAGCATACGCACGCTCGAATATCGGTGGCATCGACGTTGTAAATGTTGTTTGTTGTAATACTAAAATAAAATCAAAATGTTCACATTTCATGTCGTGGTGCAGGACACGAAAATGTATAGAACTGGCCATGCGTACAATAGCATTGTATATACACTATGTCCTATTTATCCGCACCTTAAACACATAAGTGTAATATGCATAATGAACAATTATTTCCGAATATGAATAATCATTATCAATCGATATTTTGTTCCAAATTCATTATTGATGTGCCGCAAATTTGTGATCTTTTTCTTTGTTTTGTTGTTTTTGATTCATTGTTGAAGCTTATCATGTAAGGTGAACATGTTTTATTTGACACAATTTGTGATTTTGATGTTAATGATAAACAAAATGGAAGACTATTCTTAAAAAAAAATACCATGTACAAACACGACAACAACTGGCCGATTCATTAAATAAAACTTTACCATTTCTAATAGCTGGTTTTATTGTTTATTTTTATTACAATCGGAATGGTGTATTATAAGTTGTTAAAATCTGGTCCCACTAGCAATATGGTGATTAGTATTGACAACATTTGATGTGTACATTGAAAGCAAATCGACCAAAGTAGGCCAGTAGATACAGTAAATTGATTTTGTTGCATGTGACAACGCCAAGTCACACGTTGTAGTTGCCAGTGCAGGAAACATTGGAAGCATTTGTTTGAGATATTTTAAACCAACCACCGTGTTGCACATCAGGTTACCACTTATTCAGAGAGTTTATCGAACGAAATTTTCCAGAAAATAATGAAAACTTTAAAGAATGACTAGATTTTTGCATCAAAATAATTCTTTTTTATTTTATTCATAAATTGTCCAAATATTGACATTTTACGATAGTAATAACAGTTTATATTCTATAAAAAATTTATTTCCACTTTTTCGAATTAATTGATACCAGCGTCTTACTGATTACAGGATATAATAAATCATATAAAAATAATGGTCTTAAAGAGAATTTGGTAAATTCCTATATGGCAAAGATGCCTCTTATTTCCAATCATGTCTGCAATATTGCAATATACAAACGATATCCTACAAACATTTTACATTATACGTATAAGCATTTAGATAATGCAATGTTGCTGTAATATTCCGCAGTCATAACACTATAATATATATGTGATATCCCTATGCTAGATCTACTACGAAATATCCCTAGGACATGAAATATCACAGTAAATTGTACTTTAAGGATATGTAGAAATGTCTAGATGTAAAAGTATCTTCGGTATATGGAGTAAGTAAGATTATACCGAAGATATTATTGGGTGGTTTACTGAAGGCAAATAATGTATTTTCACTCGAAGGCCTGTCATTCCATTATGGTTGAGCTATATCGACTCCCACTTAGTGCAATACATGAAACGATTGACAATAGACAAAACGAATGATGAAGAATTTTGTATTTTAAATATAAATAGATTATTTTGAAATAAAAGTCATATGAAATTAAAATCATCCGCAGTTAATTGTAATGAATGATTAGCAGCAGCCATAGTCTACACTTGGAGTAATTTATATAAAATTGATTAATCTTTCCACAATTTGGTGTTCATCGCTATCAGATCACCATTAATAATTAGAGGCAATTAATTTCAGATTTACTTCTCTGCAATAAGTTCTGCAAGTTCGTTACCCGTCGGTAGTTTCAGTGTATCCTACGAACGTTCCATATGATTCTTATCTTGTTCGACGAGCATACGCATTGTATGTAAAATATGATTGGCGCTAAAATTCTATCCATTTCTTCCGCATTTAAAATATTATCAATAGATACCATCAATAATTTTCTTTATTAAATCACAATTATCTCGTAATCAAAATTTCCTTTTCAATTATATTTAAACATTATAATTATTTAAATTATATTCAAACCATGAAATAATATCACCGAAATTATAATTCAATTTAATGTTAAACATAAATGTACATAACATCAATTAAATTATGATATTAATGAAATTCCTGAATTGTTTTACAATGAGACTGTGTTGTGTGCGGTGTATGTGACTCTAGAGCTAGAGTCTCACTGTGTATGCGTGCGTATTTATAAAATATAATTAAAATCATAATATTTTCATATAAAAATGTTCAGCATTTTCATATAAGCAAAAATATTTACATAAATAAAATTTAAAAAAAAATCTATATTATTTTCACGTAACAACCTGATTTCCCCTTTCATTATCCGGTCTTATTGTCCAATTTGTTTTTCTTACTTTTTTTTTTATAATCAAACTGAGTGTGAGTATTTTACTATAAATATATCACATTGACCATATGTTTTTGAAATAGTATATATAGGAATTTATATACCAATAATTCATACATACATTCACATCTATACACCCTCTGTCCCATGATAAACCGGAATGGATGTGTAAATCATATAGAACACGAAGCATAATGTCATTGGGATTATGTTCTGTGAACGTCCCTTAACAAACTGTCCACATTTCATGACATTACATTCAGTATAGAACGTATGATTTTGTTTAAAATCGTCTTAAGGTGATAATTGTGTAAGCGATGATGAACGGCCAGGTCGACCATTTGAAGCAATTTACTGAAAAAGTGGTTGATTTCGATAAAATTTTAAGAAATCTTTAGCGACGTTCATGGAAATGGAGCTTGGAATACCAAAAATAATAATTCATTGAATTTTAACTGAAAATTAATCGGTCTACTATAGAATTCAAAATTTGTTCCACTTAAAATTAAATGATGATCAAAAATTGAACCGAATTAAACTAATAATACTTTTTTTTGCTTAATCATTCACCACCTTCACTTAATAAAAGTCATTTGATTCACTTGTTGAAAGTGCAAATCGATCCTGTATTTCAGTTTGTAAAAATTTAATATTTATTATTGAATTTTTTTATTCCATTCCCGATTATTATGGGACAGATTATATTTTTTATTATACAATACATAAGTAATTGTACGAGTGAATTAAGTTAAACTTTAACAATACCAAATTTGTATAGTGTACAATTGACAATATATAAATGATTATGTTTTCAAAATGATATTCAAAGTCTGACGACAAATGTTTATTATTTATTTATACTTTTTTAATGTTGTTGCATATATTATTCGATATAAAAACCAAAACAAATTATTATCAAACGCAAAACTCAATTGAATGTCAACCTATTCGCATTTATTATAATAATTGTAAATTTTATATAATTTAATAAATAATAAATAAAAAATAATAAATAATAAAATTAAATATGAAAAAATTTAATAGTTTATTATTTGTATTTGGTGGTTGTATACTAATCAGTTGTTGTGGTGGTGGTGGTGTGGTGGATGCAATAAATCCATCTGCATCCGATGTTGTTACCGATATATATAATACGTGTTTAAGTAAATTTTCAGTGAATTGTGTTAAACCAAAGGCATTAGCATGGATTAGTGAAGCTGTAAAATATGATGAAATTAAAATTAATGAAGATTTAACAATATTAAAGACTGCCGCCGATGCTGATGACAGTGATGCACCGATTGATTTTACAAAAGAAAGAAATGATGGTGGTGATGCAAGAATTGAACTATTTGATAAAATTGATAGTTTTCTTGCAACACATTCGCTTCGTTTAAATTTTCCTCAAATTCTTCAAACAGAAGAAGCACGAGCATATTTACCAACGGCTGTATGTTTTACAGAATCATTAGAAATACCACTTGCAGAACGTAATGTAGCTGAAGGTATAATATATACATTTCATTATTCAAATTTTTATTATCTTGCACATTTATAAATCTTGAATTTTTTCTCTTTTAAATACTACCACACACACACATACAGGTCGTGGATTTGTTAAAAAAGTATTGCTACCCTTTTTATTGGGTTTAAAATTTAAAACCACTGTTTTAGTACCATTAGCATTTGCACTGATTGCATTAAAAACATGGAAAGCATTTACACTTGGTCTTTTATCAATGGTTTTATCAGCGGCTATGGTTATATTTAAATTTGCAAAACCAAAGGTTAATGATAGAATTTTTGCTTTAATCAAAATAATATATTATTATTTTTAACTAATTATTTTTATATTGTGTATTAAATTTTCGCAGGTAGTAAATTATGAAGTTGTACATTATCCACATCATCATGTTGAACATCATGTAGAACATGTTCCACATCATATTGAACATCCACATCATATTGAGCATCCACATCCACCACCGGGATGGGAACCAGCACCACCACATGGTTGGGCACGACAATTTGATGCACAAAATTTAGCATATGCTGGTCAAAGTACGAATTAAGAGTAAATCGAAATGGACAAAAAATTAATGTTTACGAAATATTTGTTAATATTTATTATTTATTATTTATTTATTTATTTATTTGTTATATATTATAAATAAATTTTAATTATATAAATACTCGAAATTATTTTTCACCACCACTACTACTACCAATACCAAATAAAAGAAATAAAAATGATTATTAAAATATTTAATTTGAGTTTATTTATTAAATTTTTTGGAAACATTTGATGGAAAAGAATTTTTCATTTTCTTTTAAATAGAATTTAATGTAAAATATTATTTATTGGAAATTGAGACATTTCCGGTTTCGAAGATTATTTATTATATTTTGAATCCTTTTCCAAGTCCTTAATTTAACCGCAGTACAATGTGTACAACTGTAAAGAACTTTGATAGATTTTTAATTTTCCGGAAAATGTTGATCTATTGGCAAATAAAGATTTATCTCAAAATTTCACAAATAAACGTTTATATTTTTAAAGATTTTTCTTTACCATAATGTTTAGAAGCACTTAGTCAATAATTCAAGTAGATATATACTAAAAGAGTTTCTAAAAAATAGTGATAAATTGTTCCACATAATAATAACCCTAAACAAAGTAACTTCTGAGTCGAGGATTACTTGAGAATCGTGTGTGTAACCATTAATTTGTGCATCTTAGTTTAACCGTCCATATACCATAATCAGAATGCCCATTTTCGAAGCGTATAATAAACCTACACCTAATAGAAATATATATTTAAATTGTGTGGAAGCCTTCACTGCTAATCACTAATTTAAATTATTAAAAAGGATTCAGAAAACATCTGTCTTACGATATTTTCAAAGCAATTGGTAATAGTGCTAAATAAATTCACAGCAAATCTTTATAACTAATAATTATTAACCAATTTTTTTACCAATGATTGAAAATATTGTTGATTTTTAATGAATTTTAAAAAATATTTTGATTTCTTTAGTTTTTCGCAGTCGCACATGTTTTTGATCTGATCTAACTGATCTAAGGTAAAAAAATAGTACCATCATTGCAGATAAAAGATGGTAAAAACATGAAATGCACATTTATTTGATAACAGTATTTTCATCAAAATGGTCCGTTTGAAGGATAACGCCTGAAGGCACAGTATATAGCTACAGGTATTATAATGCAATATCGAACCCGTTATATCTTCTCAGCTGCATGATCGTTAACAAATAACGGATAATCGATGCACCCCATAGAGTGAATATGATTTAAAAAATTATAATAAATTTAGATAACAATATGGATAGAATCGACATTCGTAAGAAAAAAAATTGTGGTGGCCACTTTAGGTCATCATGCGGGAATGCTTGGAAATCTCATTATCCAACAATTCACAACTTGATTGCAATGTCACTGATGATATAAATCGTCCATTATAATAGTATATATATAGACTAATTGTCACATACATTGGCCACCATTGATTTTGGCCTAGGATTAGTCTATATATAATATAGTTTCCAACAAAATGTAAAAGCTTCCAATATTGAATAACTTATGAAAAACTATTTATACGATTTTCTAACACTCTTAAAAATAAATATCTATGTTTTTGTTCATTAAATTAATTATTACATTAGAACATTGTTCTTGTTTTTAATATTATTGTAGCGTGCATCTGCAAAAAGCAAACAATCCACGAAATTTGCATATGCAAAATATTTCGGTATTTCTTTATTATTTATATTCAAATTATTTATGTCATGTATTGGTATACTATGCTGTATGTGAACATGCATGTAATTAACAATGAATAATTAATATGCGTATTTAAATTATCTACCTTATCATAACATATAACATTCAATCGATGAAAGTATATTTATCACAAAAAAAAAACTCTACTTTACATAGCCTTTTTCAATTTTTTAATTAAATCATTGTTTTATTTTTATAAATATAGATATTGTCAACTCATCGCAGCCATACATAATATGAGACGAATATTCGATTAAATATTAAATGCGTGGGCTGTTCAAAAATTTCGTTGACAATGAGCAGCAAATGATTTTTTAACTCTGCCATAACACTATATAATACACTTAACTAGTCCAGCGATGTTGAAGTTTTGAAATCAATTATTTATAATTATTTTCCGAATGGTCTGCAGCTTTGCATTTGATGAAAAACGATTTCTACCAAGAAAATTTTTTTAAGTTTTGGGATCAGATGAAAGTCGAAAGAATCTAAATTCAGTGGGTATCTATTTTTGCAAAGAATTTAAAAAGAACATTGGACAAGTCTATACTTTTGGCAGCTATATACGCGAACTATTTTAACATCCCACATATATATCATCAAATCTATAATAAGTTAAGTATACATTATTGTTAGTACATGTACGTACATGTTAAATAAATAATCATATTTAATGTTAATCAACATTTAGTTCCTGCATATAATACAATATATTTAAATTTCATTTCATTTTTATTTATATTAAAATTTAATATATTTATTCATTATTTTATGGTTTTAGAATAGATAATTAATTTAAAAATGGTCTTCTTAATAAAAAATGTTACTGCGTGCTTAAGTGAAAATTGTGACATTTTTTTTTTATTATAAATAAATTTTACTTTTCTGTTATATACTCGAATATTTGCATATGATTTTTATATAATTTATTTGTTGTTATCTTTGTTTTGTACAATAACTGAATAATAATTAATCAACAAATTTTCAATAATATACAAATATTTTTCTTAAAATATAAAAATGGAAATGTAGTTTTAATTTTAAATAAGGAAAACTATAAATTTTTCCATAAATTAAATATAGAAATTAGACTATTGTATAATGGGTCACCTCATATATAAATATATATTATACTAAACCAGTAAACACACACCCAACTGCAACTCGACATTATTCAATTGAAAGGATATTATTAATTATTATAAATATAAATTTTCTGCTTTTTATGGAATCACTTTTATAATCATTTAAAAATGTTAAAAAATAAAATGTATGATCTCTTATGTTTTGCAGACAAATTTGTTGAGAACATTAAATTTAAACACAACAGTCCATAACCTAATTTCACTAAAACAACCAATTAAGCTAGTGATACAAAAAATTACACAAATGTTAACGGAAAGTAAATCAACGACATGTTCAATAACTTTATTTATATAGATAAGTTAAAAAATTGTTGATAATTGAAACACTCTTAACACTCTTTATATAATAATCGTGAAGTAATACGAAATAACATTTAATACCTGGATTAGATAACACTACCACCAAGACTGATCATTCAACTTTTAGTTAGACATACATTTTTTTTTAAAAAAGTAAAATACGTCCTATTTCTGATCACTTAAATTTACATCATTCTAAACTATCCCAGTGCGAAACTTTTTGCATATAATTCCAATTTTTTCAACACATAAATTGTAAGTCCTTCCATTTTCATGAATGAATTCACCAATGAGCTCATCAATTAATTCATCAAAATATTCACCAAAGCTTTTATTGTAGAATTTATCTGTGCATTTATAAATAGTTCTAATTTCATAAATGAATGCGAATTTGTTGAATTTGTTCTGTACACATGAAAAACCCACCCAATCCGAACCCATGAACAACTCATCTATAGAGAAGAAGTACTTAACACCAATGACATCGCTGTACAAAAGCAAGGTAGAAAGTATTGCAAAAATGGAGTAGTACTGACAAGAAGAAAGTAAGCAATCATCGATGTTATCATACATACCGGACCCACATTGGTATAATATATTTCATATAACAAGTCATCTTATTCCAAGTGGCACTTAATTTTCATCTACCAAACATTAATTTCAGTCAAATTAGTAAATTACGACGCACATGGAGTATATATCAATTCACAAATTATACTGCAAATTAACGAAAGACAAATGTTTTCTTAATTCCATTATTTTTATATGGATGCGATTAGCCCATAATGGAACTATAAAGTTTTATTAACATGTAAGCTGAAATTGGAAATTGAAATTTGATGGGGTGATTTAATTGCGCCTATGTATTAATGATGACCATCTTTAGATTTATAAAATTGTATATAGCGAATCGAAGGAAAGTTTAGATTTGTTGCTAAACCAGTGACCGCTACAATTTATGATGACTAAAAATTGGTCAGAAAAAGTTGTTGTTGAATATATATGAAACAATTTTCTATTAACTATTTTATAATGAAGCTAAAATTTTTCTTTCGTACAATAAACACAAAGCTCTAACTGTATATGGATCGGTAATCTGATGTAGCAATGTCTGGTGAATACGATGACACTTCCCAGTCAAATGCGATGATACTTCCCAGTCACATGTATATACACCTTCACCGCATTGACATTATTTGTGCTATAATAATTGTGTTTAAAAACAGTATGCAGTTCAATACTGACAGACCATCTGTATTCTGCTATCACCATTCATATACACATCTTAGGCTTCTCAACATCAACATTTCGTTTTGGCGTTGAAAGACTCGACTTTATATCTGGGGCACGTTCACCATAATATCAAAAAGTAAATGCTGGTTTTGTAAATATTATTAGTAGTCCAATTGGTAATTATATAAATTTAAAGATTGAAATCTCTGTGTGCATTTAAAGGTACTTCATCAATTTGTTCAATAATCTATGGTAATTCCATATTAAAGTGTAAACCATTATTTATATATTGAAACTAGATTAACTAGGCTTTACGAGAATGACCACAAATACTATTCAAACTATATGTATCTTGATATTTTGAAATTATTATAAGTATTTACGGTGAAAACATGTGCTTTATATTGAGAAATTCTAAAAAACTATAGGTTTCCAAATAGCAGAGACGTAATACTGTAAGAAAAAAATATCGCTTTTATTTAATTTTTTCTTGTTTAAATATTCAAATCAACTCAAACACATTTGTACACACAATTGAAAATTTACTTTCTTTAGCAATGTAATTTTTATCTCCGAAATCAATTGCATATATGTTAATTTGAATTCTGGTATATTTAATTGCATAATTTTACTTTTTCCAAAATAAAAACTCGTATATCTATGAAGATTTTTTTTTATTCCATATAAAACGTAATTCAAATGAACTAAATCAATGCAAATGCGGTGGTATAAATTCTCGTATGTAAATATGGTATAAATATATATATTCAAAGAATTTAAAAGACAATTTTATACTTAACTCATTTGTATTCCATTGTAATACTCCACATATATATATATAACATTATATCGTACGTGAAAATGCGTGTATAAAATAATACTCTTATTTTTGAATTCGGTCGATCGGAAGTTTACATATAGAAAATTTTTAAAAACCATTACCATTTTTTATTTATTTATGCTTATTTTTAAATTAAAACATATACAAAATTATATGTATATCGACGAGCATTATCAACAACACACACACACACAAACGCACGCAAACAAATCAGTATTTATATACAATTCATTTTTGTATCGCAAACACTTTGAATACAATTTTTTCTATTTTCGGTAAGACCATCGGAAGTATAAAATCGACAAGAATTTAAAATTGTTCGTCATAAATTAATTTATATTTGTAGAAATAACATTGCACTGCTTTGTTTATATTATTTATTATTATTTATTTTTTCAAATTTATCGAAAATAAAAATAATTAATTGTAGAAAAAATGACAGCTAATAATAAATGTGTTATCGGTGTTATTGTGTTAGTTACATTAACAACCGGATTGATATCAGCCAATCCTGCAAAACCATCATTTTGGAAAAATACACCATTAGATGATATTGTAAATGAAATGAGATCAAATTGTGCGGATGGAAATGATTCATTTGCATGTATTAAATATAAAGTAATAAATTTCTTAGACACCATATTTAAAAAGGATAGCTATAAGGTATAAATTGAATATATAAATAGATAGTAAAGGATTAAATCAGTTTATTATAATTAACTTGATAAGAAATATATAAAATATTTTATTTATATTTAATTTTACTTTTTTCATCCAAATTGATAAAAAAAAACCAAAGGTATCTGACGACATAGAAATAAGACAAAATGGATATAGTAACGAAAATAATGAAATTAATGGACGTTCGGAAAATGGTGGATTTATCGATACAATTGAACAATATGTACAAAGTCATGATGTTACATTTAATGTACCAATTGCCGATGCTAAGGTTACCGTTTCACCAAGAAATATAAATAATGATGAATTAAGTGTAAAAGTTAAATTTTCCGAAAATAATGATAAAGATGCACCATCGTCATCGGTGGCTGAGGCACGGAAATCAAAATTGAAAAAAATTGCTGTACCAATTATGGTTTTCATTCTATTGAAAGCAATGACATTAATTCCGTTGGCACTTGGTGTTCTTGGCCTCAAAGCATGGAATGCATTACAACTATCATTCTTTTCATTTGTTGTTTCGCTTGCATTAGCAATTTTCCAATTATGTAAAAAAGTATGTATTTTTGTGGTGGAACAGAACCGCAAATATTTTATAATTATTAATTTTATATTTTTTTTTAATTATTTTTTATATAATTTGTATTTAGATTGCAACCGATAATCATCATCCACAAATTGCAGCCCATGGACCATGGGATCGAAGATCAATTGTTACCAGTAGTGTGGCCGATGAACCTTCTGCTAATGAGAATGCACAAAATATGGCTTATAATTCATATAATTAATATTATAAAATATATATATGTAATTTAATACTACTATAAAAAAAAAGTCATCCCAAAGATATTTAATTTATTTAATTTATTGTTACAAAAATATTTTCTTAAATATGTAAATAAATATACCGTAAAGAAAGTAATAGAACATTTTATTATTTTGTTTTGAGCTAAAATATTCTGGAGTTAATGTAAAAAATTTACCTTCATATTCAATTAAATTGTTTTATGGTTGAGAATATTGAATCTTTCTTTTAAAAAATAAGTAATTCCTATATACTAATTAGGACATGAATAAAGAAGGATATAGTTGATGAATTGGGCTACAAGATGAGAGTTATATTATTAAAGACCAGAAGCATTTTGATTGAAAACACTTTTACTACATCCGTACTTATACTTTAAATTGGAATTTACAAGAACAAGAGAAGAAATTTCTTTGTATTTTCTTACAGAAATTTTTCAGCTGAAAAGAAACCACGATTTTGGGGGATATCTTTCGATTTCTATGAAATTTTTCCAGCAAAGTAGAAAACACATATATATTTTCTATATATAACTTTTGAACCTAAAGTGTTAAAATAACTTTTGAAGTTACAAATAAGACCTACTAATTTTCGAATTTTGGAAAATTATGTGTGAACAAATGTTTATTAATTTAAATAAGTTTATACGGATCAAGTTTTTGGAGGATTTTCTTTTAATTTATAGTCATAAAATGTGTAAGCATCGCCAGGAAGTTTTTCCCAATTTAATTTGAACTATTTGAAAATGATGTTAAATACCTGGAATAGAGGACGACAGGAAATCAAAAATATGTACAAATCTATATTGAGGTTTTTTGGTAAAATATTATAAAATTTGTTAATAGGTTAATAGGTTTTGTTTATAAATTTTCTAAACCTAATAATTGACACGATTTTGTTAGAATCTAATATTAAAATCTGCGACTTCTCGAAATATCTAATCTGTTACACACCAAGGTACATTTTGTCTTTATTTTTAAAAAAGTGTCGTTTTGTTTTTAGTCTCCCTCTGTATTATTGTGATGTTGGACATCTCAATCGACAAAATGACATCATTTTCAAATACATCGTACCCAAAAAACGATTATTTATACATTTTGAAATACATCGCATCAGATACAATAATATATAGAAATAAAAATGTTAAATTTATAACTCATTTTGTTATCATTAAATATTAAAGGAGTACATATTCCGAACATTAGTGGATTTGCGATTGAAGATGTGAATTTGGATTTACGATTTAAGATGTAAATTTACGTTAGCAATAATATTTGTCGATTTGTCGTCTTTTATAGGTTGCGATGTGATCAAGGATGTACCACTTAATAACACTTTGCTAAATCAAATTAAATTATAAATCATCTAAAATAATGTAAACAATATCAAAATTTTATGTTCACATAAATTTACTCGTTTAGAATCATCTTCTTCATTATAAATAAAATAAGAGGATTCATTTATTGTTACAAATTCCAGTTCTTATAATATAAAAATACTTGAAATAGAAAAGAAATTGAATAATAATGTGAATTTTATGAATTGTAAATTATTTTCTTATAAAAATATAAATTTAAATTTTATGAAATTATTGTATAAATGATACTTGTTACTCTTGTTCTGGTCTTTAAAGTCTAAAAAGTAATTAAAAGTTTATATAGAAATATATTTTTTTATAATTTTAGAATAGTTTTAGCAATTTTTATATTTTATTTTGTTTGAAAATAATTTATAACAATATGTCGTAAATTTTAATAAAAATGAAAGTGAATTTAAAAACTTTCTTTATTTATACACAAAAAATAATATTTATGATTATTATTACAACAGCATAAAATGTGTGTGTGCATTGTAATTGTTTAATTTTTCATGAACTCTCTGTAAAAGAATATTTAATCTAATCATATTTACCCAAAATTTTATTAAAAAATAACCAGATACAGTAAGAAGTGTTGGAATTGTATAATTATTTAGAATAATATGACAATTTTGATTTAATTTATCTTTTTTATCTATAGCTACTAGTTAATTATCTTTATCTAGATAATTTCGCACAGTTATCTGTAATCAATATTTGTCTATGGTTAATATGTTAATATGATAATAATTTAATGGTAAATAAGAAATATTCTTTGTTTTAGGGAAACTACTTTAATCCCATTTGTTAAAATTTACAACATTAATTAGAAAAATTACAATAAGTAAGACGAAGTTTGAGAAAACTATTAGATATTTTTCTTGCATGATCATAGTTTTATAGTCTCATTTAAAATTTAGTGCAGGAGCTTCAACAAAATGGAAAGAGATCCTATGGTAAATGCAATAAAAAAAATAGCCTAATAACTCGATTTGTTTTAAGACCATCGACTTGAAATTGGGTGCTTGAAATTTAGTAATAAATACCTAGAAAGAAACCTTTATTTTTTTTTCAACACACATACACACACAATAATAACAACCTCTTTCATATTACATTTCCATAATAGAATTGCTCTCGCATAGCATTTATCGAATTATCTTGAACTTTTTAAACTAAGGCATTTTATGAAAATTTTTAAAATTCTATGAAATTATGTGAGAATGCTGTTGCCGCCATAGGTATAAATGTTGCCTAAAAGAATTACTTCAATATTATTTAACGGAATTTATTATATTTTTTAACTTATAATCATACAATGATAATTTCTATAAAGATGTATAGGAAGTAGGTGACACCATCTTCCATGTGTTCCCATATAGTACTAAAATATTTACAATATAATTGATCGAGTTCCATTTATCCGATTAACTTGAAATAATATATGTTTAACAATAAGTTCTATAAAGATTTGTGAAAGCAGCTGATACTTTTATCTTCTGGGTGCTTCCACATGATTTAAATATGTCTAACAGAATTGCTCATTTTTGTCCGATTATCATGAAATTTTCTGTGTAAACATTTAATTATAAATTTCAATGATTGGTGGCATTACCACCACTTCTTTCACCTGCTCCGATGGTACACAAAATTTTCCAGAAGCATTGGTCGAACATAACCAATCAGATTATCTAGATTATTTTTGAACTGAAATATTTAATGATGAACACTAAAGAATTGTGTTTGACAATACTTCCGATTCTTCCACAGGACTAATATATTTTAAATAGAATTATTTATGTATTTTTTATCCGAGAATTTTTACAATTTTGAACAATGGCGACGCGAGGCATTTAATCGATTGAGTTACCTAAAAGGGTGTTGTATATATGAACACATTTTTTTAGTGAAAGGGTGCATTAGTTGGTTTTCGACAAATTGTTTGTCAGTGATATGACATGCCAAATCCGCATAAAATATAATAATCTTAAATAAACGAATTATTGTATTAAATGTTTCTTGCACCACCAATGAAGGGTATATGAATTATAAATGGAAATGGTGATTCAATACAAAATAATAAAGCAAAATTTTAAATGCTACCTCCATGTCAATATAACGATATCACAATAGATTCAATATTGTGTTCGCAACAATGGTTATAAATATAGCTATAAATTGTGACACAACATTTTTATATAGTTATTGAATTATTAGATACCGATTTAAAAAAATCATTGTATAGCAAATTTTAATTCCTTTCAAATGGTTCACGAATATATTACATTATAATATATTATTTATAATAAAATTAAGAATAGTTAAGTTCTAGGAATTGTTTAATTGATTTTTCTTATAAATTATTATTAAAAGAATTATTAATAAAAAAAAACGTGAGCTAGAAAATTTATTAGAATAAATTCGATGATTCTTTCTGAATGCCATCTTAATTAATTACATTATAATATTTGAAAATTATTCTATATTTAAATAATACCTAATATAAAACGTGATATCGATTTCATATATTTATTGTTGACACAGAATTTGATATTAACTTGCACTTTTCTTCTATCAATACAACGTTTATATTGTTTTTTTTATACCGTACCGTGCATTTGAAACAATAAGGAAATGGTATTCAGATTAATCGTACACTAACATTTAATGGAACACAATTACCAAATGTAAAATCAGTTAACGGATATTATTTTTATATAATACAAAATTTTAATTTCATTCATTGTCTATCCAAAATTTTTAAAATATATAATTATATTTTAATGAAACAATTATTAAATCATATATGCGTTTAATATCCGCATAAATTGAACACCTATTTGTACATATAATTAATTACACAAATGCAAATAAGTGTGTGTGATGTTGTGGACTAGTAGTTTGAATTTTGTACTATAATATATGCTGAAGTTTATGAATAATAATTTTGTTATTTATAGGTTTACTAAAAAAATGTCGATATATCGGGGTTATAAAACCAAAAATTTTTTTTAATTTATACTACATCGAAAAAATTGATTTTATATTATTTATTTATAAAAAACAATGGTAATCCGTAATTGTTTACATATGCCATATACCATTCATGTATATAATGCGTACGTTATATATATATATAGACAACGTACTGTATAGGTCTACACTGCGATGCATAATAATTTGATTTCTATATATTTAAAGTAAGGTATACGAAATAAAAAATATATATCAATATATTGTTGAATTGTTGTTGGTTTCTTTAAAATGTAAAAATACAAATTGACAACAATTAAAATTTTTCTAAATTATTTACATTAAACTATATACTGTCTTTTATTCGACCTATGATAACGTACCTACAAATCACACACACACGCACACATACATGGTTTAATATGGGAGCGGCAGTATAAAATACACAGTATTCATACAATTGGTCATCATTAACGAATTGTACGCTACACAGTTCAAGTGTGTAGAATTATTAAATTAATTAAAATTAATAATAAGAAAAAAATCAAAATAAAATAAATAAAATTAATTTCATTATTATTTAATTAACGCAATAATTATTTTTTTTTACATTAAATCTACAAACAAACAAAAAAAATGGCATTTCGAATTGTATATATTTTAGCCATCAGTTTAGTATCGGTTAACAGTGCATCGATAGCAAATAATTTAGTGTATGAAACACCTAGAATTAACAATGGTAACGAATTAGTGTCATCAATTGTAAATGAATGTTTTAGCGGTGAAACAATGTTATGTTTAAAGGGAAAAGTGCTCACTTATTTTGATACGATGTTAAATTTAAATGAAGAACAAGGACGATCATTTGAATCGAAAAATATCGATAAAGTAATTTATAATCGTGTTGCAAAAATTCTATCAACAAATGAATTTAAAGTGAAATTACCCGAAACATTATTTCAAAATGCTGTCGTCAGTTACCGTGCCGACCGTGGCATTGATGTTAATTTTCCAAATGATGATACGAACAACGGCGCCGAAGGTACATTTAAATTAATATTTTTCACGTAACAAAAAATATAAAATGATTTTAATTTTTTCTAATGATAATCAACAGGTCGTGGTCATCTTTTAAAGAAAAAACTATTATTACCAGTACTTTTACTTCTTAAATTGAAAATGAAACTTTTAATGCCAATTTTTGTTGCACTCATTGGATTGAAAGCAATGAAAGCATTAATTTTATCAAAATTAGCAATAACTGTTGTGCTTGGTTTTGTAATTTATCAATTAGTGCAAAAAACTGGTCTTGGTATGCCGATGGCAATGACACCCATGATGCCACCGGCTGAACCACCAATGACCGCATACGGTCCACCGCCATCATCAACATCATCATATGATCCTAGTAGTTGGGAACCATCAAGTGGTGGACCATATGCACGTATATGGGAACCATCCAGTGGATCATCATCATCATCATCATCATCATCGCCTGGATCATCATCACATAAATTAGCATACAGTTCGTATTATCCAAGTAGTTCATCGTCCAGTTCATCATCAGGTTCTGCAATTAGTTCGGGATCTGGATCATCTTTAACATATTCTTCATAAATTAAACAAATTCCCAAATAATTTTCTTCGTTTTTTCTTTTTTCGCTTAGTACAAAAATTCATATAAAAATTGGATGAAAATCAGAAATATAAATGCACTTTTCTTTATATGCGCCACAAACCATTTCATTATGCACATGCGACTATGATTGCGATTTTGTTGTTAGTTATTTATTTATTTATTTATTTATCTACTGTAAATATTGTTAAATTAATAATTAATATTTATAATTGTGTCTATAAATTGTTTAACAACAACATAATATTAGAATAATTATACATAAAAATATGGAAAAAAAAAAAATGTCTTTTGATTTTTTTGTGGTCAATATTTTCATTTCCATTTTTACAGTTGGTAAATTACTCCGATAATGGAACTATATGTAACAATTCACCGATTAACATGGTCTGCACTATTATCGGAAGGTAAATATATTTCCCAAATTCCATTATGTTTATAAAATGTGATTATTTGCTGATATAATAATAAAGAAAAAAGAAAGGTAAAAAGGAGCAATTGCAAGGATCATTGTAAATATGTCATTATAGTCAAGTGACAGAGCGGATGTGATAATGGTTAGGTTTGAAAAATTTATGGATAATCGGGAACAAATGTCCTCACTCTCTTTCTATGAATGAGAAAATTCACTTCTGGCGGTGTATAACTTAGAGATAAAACGAGTAATTCATTGTTCCTTTATTTATTCAAGATCCATTAAGTACTAAATGCCCATAATACAAAAATAGTTAAATTTAAATAGAATTTATTTTGTTCGAAATTTCAGCAAAAATGATAGTATTAAATAGTCTCTCAAATGCCTTTGCAGAATTGATATATGTTTAAAGCATGCAAAAGGCTGCAGAGATCTTCATAAATTAATTAATTTTATTCTATAATTACATTTTACACTTTAGAAATTATTTCCTAACAAACATTTTTAAAGTATATTTTTATATTAATATATGCGACATAACACTGCTGTATATTAACGTTTCAAAAATTAATTGACACGATATTATAGCTCATGAATATTAACCAGCGCATCCGTATACAAAGACTAGGCTCCGTTGAATTCTGACAAATGAGCAAAGTCATGAATTTGATCACAACGCAACTGCGGTTGAAATTCAAATGTGAACAAATGCTACTTAGATGCATTGCGATGGTATCCAGATACACAGAATGGTATATTATCAATAACATGGAGTCTGATTGTAGACATTGTCATAATGGAATTGAGGAAACACGGTTTACCAATTTGAGATTATAACGAATGTACGTTGTGCAAATTTCAATTATAAAATCGGGAATTGCTGGGGAGATTAGCAGTATGTATCTGTAGTATAAAGAAGAGGTTGACATACTGCGACACGATCTGGTACACGATCGACCGTCATTGATCCGGAATCTTGCCTACCTGAGTCTTTATGGTCTAAGTGCCGAAAATTATTCCGCCATTATAAACCATGAACGACATGAATTTGGTGACCCATCTTCCACTAAAACACTATTTATTATTTGATTTGTTTGCGGAATATTCAGCTTAGAATCCTGATTTCTATATAAACATAGTGTAAATGTATCTAGAAGCTATGGACTTGAATTGATACAGAAATGGTTTCTTATATTTACATTGACAAATCTACCTTGGGTTTGGATTATTTTACAATTTATTGTGAATGTGAAAACTATTTATAACTATTTAGCTGTGAAATTGAGAATTTACATTCTAACATCAATTGGTAATTATTCTGTTCAGAATTATTGGTCGCGATAAATCGATGAAAATAAACCTATTATTTTCAATATAACACTTTCATTTATACACAATTGTTATCGTACAATTATCAAAATTGGGTAACCCATCTTCCACTAAAACACTATTTATTATTTGATTTGTTTGCCGAATATTCAGGTTAGGACCCTGATTTCTGTATAAATATAGTGTACATGTATCTAGAAGCTATGGACTTGAAGTGATACAGAAATGGTTTCTTATGTTTACATTGACAAATATTCCTTGGATTTTGATTATTTTCCAATTTATTGTGAATGTGAAAACTATTCAATATTTATAACTATTGAGCTGTGACATTGAGAATTTACATTCTAACAGCAGTTGGTAATTATTCTGGATAAATCTGCAATTATATAAATTAAATAAATAAATAAATTATTTATTTTAAAATGTATAAAATGTAAACTTATTTTTTTTTAATTGCAAAAATAAGGTATCTCAATTTTCGTGCTCGATTGTTGTAATTTGAAAAATGTGAAACCTATCAACAGCACTTGAAAATTTATCCATATATACAATAATACGAGTACAAGTAAATATTATTTCCGCCGTTGTATATGCAATTTTATTATGTATATTTTTTTGGAATAATAATTTTGATTTTCTAAAATGGATTTTAAGAAATTGTGGAAAAGTTAAATGCAAATAAAAATATCCTTTACGTAATTACTTTAAAATTAATCGTTTTTACTTTTATTATCCTATACAATTTGTATATTGTATATTTATTTTAAAACTGTATGTCCTTAGAATTAGTTAGATTTTCGTCGATCCATTTGTATTTTATATTTAAATTCATATTATTGATGAAAATACCATAAATATTAGTTAATTAAAATTTAAAAAATTTCATAACTAATTTCATATTATTTTTTTCCCCAACTAATATTTAATTATTTTATTATAAATATTAATATAATAACTGCACGTAGACGTACTATATTAAATATATACATTTACATAAAACTAATAAATCCATATATGTGAAAGACAATAATTCTTGATAATTCTTTAAATTATATATACTCGTTCGTACACACACACCAAATAGAATTCATATTGGTATATTTATTATGCAATTGTAATAATGTGTATAATTTTATCTGCACATATCGCATAGTATAAATAAAAACTATAATATGTTCTAATGCTAATAATAAATAATGTTTTTTAGTTTTTTAATAAATGTATAATAAATACAGTAGAACAAATTTAAATACAATATATTGAATTACTTCCTGCATTTATTATACAATATTACAATAAAATATACCATATACCCATTAATAAAACTTTATCTATTAATATGTGCACATATGGCAAATTTTATGATTCTCTATAACAATAAAAAAATGTCCAATGATAAATCGGTAATCACTTTCTTTATTTTTTTTTTATTAACTATGTCTATATTATTTGTTTTTATCTTTTAACACATTGTAAAAAAAATTATGTTGAAAAAACAACACAACAATCTCATATATATGTGTGTTTTTGTAAATGTATTAGAAATAGAATATTAGAATAATAATAATTAAATTAATAACTTAACTATCGCCGCAATACAACAATGTTAATTTCACTCGAAATAATTATATGAAAACAATATGTACAATACAATATGCAGAAAATGCAATCGTCGGTGCGCTATCTGCATATAATATGCAAATAAAACCATAATATTGTTATTGTGGTAATAAAATTCATTTTTATATATTTTTGTATAGAGGAAATTGATGGTTAAGAATGTGTGAAAGGATTTTCTATCTATTGCCATATATACGATTATATTTGCGGTTGTTATAACTTATACGTTTACATATCATCATCATCAATCACATGTCATATTATTCCGCACATGGGAAAATATAATAATATACTAAATTGTATAGTTATCTCTCTAAATATATAGTATTGATTTTAATGACTGCGGAGTCTCATAAGACAAAT